>CM034237.1:45404366-46604366 GCA_019916065.1 Vitellaria paradoxa | reverse complement strand
CAAGGTTGTTAAAATCGAGATTTTATTTAAAATCAGTGGAGGATTCAAAAATCGAATCGTAAAATCGAACCGTAAAATCGTAAGATTTTACCAAATGCCTATAAAATGAAAATATAGTCTATTATGCTACAATTTTTCATTTAGAGTTTTCATTTTTTTATAAGTTAAATAATTCTATTAATAAGAGAAGAGAGAAAAGACATATATCAAGAAAAATACCATACACAAAAACTTACTCATATTAACAAAATGGATCCTCAACAAAATTTACAAAAAATTTTATATTTGGTTCTGCACTCCCTTTACCCAACTACACAACTGAGACCGTTAAAATGATTTGAATGATCTATATAGTTAACATTAAAATACTAACTTCATTTTGTCCTAATTTTTTATTTGAGTTGAGTTGTATTTGTAATATTTTATCATATGTTTCTTGATTTCTATCCTAAGTACTACATTTAATTTATGGTAGTCAATTTGGTGCAACAACGCACATGGTCCTTAACTAGTGCAAAGAATTAAAAAAAAAAAAAGTGAAATAGTTGTGGCATATTACTTGAGAGAAATCATAAAAATCTATTTTATTTGACAAAATTATACAAAAATCGCTTAATTTTTAAAATCGGTAAAATCATCTATAAAATCGAGATTTTACTGATTTTACGTCTCAAAATAGAGATTTTATCTATTTTGCCCCTATTAAGATTTTACTTAAAATCGAATGAGTTTTTCTACTCTAACATCATAAGATTTTAAGATTTAAATCGGAATTTTAACAATATTAAATGCAAGTGTTGAAGAAAAAATTTACAGGTGAGAGAGAGTTTTCCATTCAAAATTGGTGCTACACTTCTCCAACTTGATCATGTAGTAATAGTTATCAAGATAGTTTAGTTGAATGCTGAATTACATCCTTTCATAAGCTCTAAGTAACACAATCTAGCATTAAGCATAACAATTTGACCACAAACAGGAATTTCCATTTTCCAATTCTTTACATGAACAAGAAATATATGTAAAAGAAAAAATAGAGTCCAAAACTATTGAAATAAACAACTAGGAGAGAGATGCTCCATGAATTCAAAGAGTTGAAAGCATAAACCACATACATATAGACGTGATACAGAAGACACACAAGCATATATAGACAAAAAAATACACACACACATATATGTGCATGAAACATACATATGTATAGACTTGTAATATCACTTCTCCATTAATTCAAATCAGTCATCCACAAATAATCAATGCAAATAACTACCAGATTATATATCTATATCTATGCTACTATATACAAGAAACACTAGGGTATTGATAAAGCCTAAATTAATGATCCTTCAATTTTGGTGAAACCTTTTTTAGTTTAACTTAAATACCTTTCAACATCCCACCAAATTCAAATAATGACTCTGTTTGATTTACTGTAAAACTCTAAAAATCACTGAAAAACTCTGAAAATTTCTAAAAGTTATTTCACTGCACGAATTATGAACCCATAACTTATCTCACTTTTTATCACTTCAAACACACCCAATGTTAGATAACTTCTAATAACTATCTTAATTAAGTCATTTTATAAACTTCAAAATTTTAAGTATCACATTATTGTACTTTTATACCCCAAATAAATTACATAAATGAAGTGAAACCCACATCAATACATAATCATAAGTCATACAGCCGATCTAGAGCAGCACCCCCTTGAATTTCTTGATCGACACAAATAACTACCATTTCAACGAAGAGGTGATTAAATCGATTAGGAAGGACACGGATCAATACCTTGTCATCAAGAAAAACAAGGACATCGACAGGCACCCCCTTGAATTTCTTGTAAACCGGCCCAACGACCGTGGTCACGGCAGTCTCCACCGTTCCGACGGTTGATTTGAGGGGGCCGGAGTTCTGTTTCGCGCAGTCGTACAGATTCGACACGCAGACCAGAGCGTTGATCGAAATCAACCTCAGAAACCCTAAGCGCTTCAATTCGAGATCCCTGTTCTCGATCTCCATCTGCCAAAAAATAAATAAATAAACAAATAACGATCAAGATAGGTTAATCAAATGCGAACCAAAAAAAAAAGGGGGTCGAACAGATCAAACGAAGAACAAGAGACTCTTCGCAGACCTTGTTCGAATCCATCAAGAGCTCAGAAAGCAGCTTGTTCTTCTTCGAGTCCGCTTTTGAAACGGAGCGATCAAAATGGTCGCAAACTAAAAAAGTACGGGAAATGAAGGATCGGCGAATGAGAAGCAAAGTTAGCAGTAGTCCGGGTCGCAATTAGAGTTGGACAGCTGGTTTGGAGCCACGTGTGAGTCCAATGCGGGGCCCTTATGAGATCTCTGCGGTGAGCCAGTAACAAGTAGTAAGGGCCCTCTGGGGGACTAGTGGAGAGTCCAGAGGCTTCGTGAAAAACAAGTGGCAATTTGGTCCTCAAACATGTTGGACCCATTATTTAATTCTTTATTTAAAAAATTATGAGTTCTAAAAAATAGATAAAATAAAATAAAATAAAATAAAATAAAATAATTTATAAATTTTATAATCCGTATAATAAAATAAAAAATAATAATTTTTTAACCCTTTTTTTTTTAAATGAATCAAATGGACGCTATAAATTATCGAGTCCCCATCTCAGTTAGCACCTGCTCATCCCGCAAATGACCTGCCCCTAATAATTACATGGCTTGCTGGTACTCCCATTTATTCCTCACCCCAACAAGTACCTGTAACGATTATTAGGCTACCTTTGTTTTACCAAAGCTGCCAGTTATTAATTTTTTTTATTTTTTTTAAATGATTAAATTTATACTTTTATATTTTAAATTTTTTTTCCAAGCATTAAAGGATAAAAATATAAAATTAATCAAAAGTTAAAAAACTAACTATTAAAAAAATTAATTTTTTTCTCTTTTAAAAAGAAATATTAATTTTTTAGTAACTAGTAGCTTGCTAATTTTTTCTTCTCCAACTCAACCTTAGGCATCAGGTGAATCCTCAGATTTGAGGGCTAATGTCAGCTCTTAAAAATCATGTTAAAATTTAGCAGTTTAGATACTTAAACTTCTTTCATGTTAAAAATAAATAAATGCTTCTGAATGTTAAATTTTAATATAATCTGTTCTAGTTTCAATGATAGCATCCTCTTTTTCAAGTACCCAGTACTGTTTAAAAAAAAAAACTTTTATAAATTTTTATTTTTTAATATTTTATGCGTATTTATTAATTTTTATTAATTTTATCCTCAAAATTCTTGCATAATATATGAAAACCGTTCGAACGAGTTATTCAATTACGTTTGAATAAGTTTTTTCAGTTCAAAATTCTAATACAACATGCGAAAATAATTTGAACGGATCATTCAATAATATTCGAACGAATCATGTCAGATCAAATTTTAATACAATAAAAAAATCGTTCAAACGAATCATTTGATTACATTTAAACGGGTCCTATCAGCAAGTTTGAATTTACAACATTAAAAAATAATTGATACATTATATTTTTTTAATTTTGACCTTCCAAACACCACCTCACTCGTATTACCCGATTATCAATTTCCATTCCCATCCCTACGCACCCACATGGACAGGAGAAGACATCGTAGCATCCCTCAGATTAAACCTAGTCGATTTGTTTATGTTTTTGGCTTGCCTTACCTCACAATAATATTGAGCCATACGGCAATCAGCTTTTAAAAAAAATAAAAAAATGTGATATCATATTTAGTACGAACCAAACCTCACCCCTGGCATGGCCTTCTCGTGCATTTTCCGTAAAAACACCATCAACGCACTTAAATCAAGTTTGGGTACAAAAATTAAGTTTTGATTTATTTTATAAATTTATTGTCTTATATGACTTTTTTTACATCAAAAATTATTATTTATAAAAAAAATTAAAATTTAATTAAAAAATCATATAAGACAAAAATAAATTACAAAAAAACCAAGACTTAAGTTTAGGTACCCAAACCAAACCAAAAGTGTTTTTAATTGATAAAAAGTTGATCAAAAAATACAATAAAAATAAAAAAGTTTAACATAAAGATGATATATGAAAATTTTTTATTAAAAAAAGTACAAAAAATTAATTAAAATTAGTAAATTTTAATGGAATTTGATGCCCCAAACGAGACCCTAATTCCAAATCCATAGCATGGTCTTCAACTACATTTCAATAGCAATTCCAGGATACTGAAAAAACTCGTAACTCTGTCAAGGAAATCAAAAAAATCCATAGCAAATGGAACTCAAACAGATTGTGCACGTTATCAGAAAGGCTACAGACCATTTGCGGAAGAATGGAGAACATCAAATCCGGGAAGGATGCCAACAACATCAATGGAGATCAATGATTCAGTCAAAACTGTCCCATTTCTCTAAACCACAAACCAGAATCTATTGGCATGACCAAAATATATATAATTATTTATTATAACATTCATAGACAAATTCATCCTTCAGAACAGATCCAACCAAGGGAAAATGTTTTAACCTTAACCCACCAAAAGGAAAATCACAGCAGATGATCACCATTTGCAGTTTTGATGAAAGGGAAACTTCTCAATTATTTTGTGCTTCAAATAAAAAAGTTATAACAAGCCTCCACCATCTGCATCAACATCATAATTAAAAACAGAATTCTGATTCCTTTCCTAACCTATCCTCACTTTGAGAATTACACGTCATGTGTTTCAGTACCATGAAAAGTTTTGCATGGTTGACAAATGATTCCACAAGCATCACCACAGCCACGCCCTCTGCTTGCTCAAGCCAAATCCTTCAGGTCTCAGTCGGGGAACCAAATTCCCAAGCAAGAGGATTGCCCTTTTAAGTCTAAAACTCAGGTAAAGCCAATCTGCATTCCCACTAACAGGAAAACTCACACTGAGAAACTCATCTTTGGAAAGTATAGCCTGTATTTGGGTTTGAAAGACAAACAGCTGCATCAATTTTCTCCCTGAGGTTGTACTTTTTTGCAATCAATGGCCGAACATCTTCAACACCAACTAAGCTCTCCAAAAACGGGAGTAATAAAAGTAGTTCTTCATCCGAACGGTCATCAAACCAGCTCTCAATTGGAATTCCGTTGTCCACTTGGAAACCAAATGCCTGAAAAAGAATACATACATATATATATATATATATGTATATGTATATTTAACCAAATCTTTTAGGAAAAAGATTTCATTTGTTCTTAACCTGAATGGATCAGGAAGCAAATAAAATAAGAGGCTTATAGCCGCCTTGTTCCAACTGCTCAAATATTCATTCCCAAAAATCAGCAAGCAGGCAATTTTCAAACAAAATTATTTGATATCTCCAACCACAAGAAAAGACAAAATTTAGCCATTGACTATAAGGATCACATCACAACAGCGCAAAAAAAAAAAAAAAAAAAGAAGGGAAGGATCCTTGCATCCATATTTATGCTGAAGTATCATCAGTTTGCACAAAAAATGACACGTTACTGGAATTAGTAACTACTAGTCTACTAATAATGCAATCCAAGCTATTTATAAGTTTGCCACAAAGTGGAAAGAAGGGCAAAATTGAAAAGAAAAGTAATATAAAGAGGATAAACTATCATTTGGCCCCTTGACTTTTGCTTCAACTTTCAATGTCATCCTTAAACTTCAATCTCAATTTTTTTTTTTTTTGGGGGGGGGGGGGGGGGGGAGGGGGAACCTTGAGCTATAACTCAATCAATACAGTCCAATTCATTAGACTGAAACTTAAATATTACCTCAGATGGCCACTGATTATATTCCTGTTACTCTTATTTTCTCTATTTAAACCCTAAAATTAGCTTTGAGTAGGAAGAATATAATGCTACAGAATGGCTTTTCTCACCTGGTTAATGAGTGAAATACAAGGACTAATGAAACTAGGAGGGCTCAAACAGAAAAACCATAAATTGGAGAATAACAACTGACAGAGTAAATTTGAGGATGAAAACAAGAGTTTATCCAAAATGAAGCAAGTAGTTATAAACAGAAATATAATTGCTAAAGACAAAAATCTGAAACAGTACCTGTGGAGAGTTGTCGATTATAATTACACGTGCTAAATCACGGCCAAGAACTGACAGATCTTTGAGGTAATTACCGTCCACAAAAACACAGGATTCACGAAAAACACGGTGGCGAATGATCCTCCTTTTAGGATCCAGCACATTAAGAAGCTGCTCAGCATAAATGCTTTGGCTAGCAGTAAATACAATAATCTCAAAAAGGCCTGCTACCCTCTCCATAAAATCTTTGAGATGAGGACGGCATCGAACATAAACTGTATGCTCTTCGAGGTTAAAATTCACAGGAAAAGTGAAATCTGCATCGTTACAAGGTTCCAGTGTAGAGTGCACCAGCGTCTCTGTCGAATAAAATGTTAGCCTCAGTGCATGCCACACAAGCCTATCGAATAATTTATCAATTTGCTTGACAAGCAGACATCAATGCATACAAGACAAGATAATCATACACGAGTATAATAAAACAATAGACAAGGAAAACCAATTTAAGTTGCATTTCTTTACAGCACATATACATTTATAATTGTATTTATATCCATATATAAGTACTTTTATGTGAAAACAAAAACAAAAATACATGCGCTCTGTGAGCACTTGATTTGAGAGCTCCAATACATTATTGTCATCAATCCTCCCCCTTGCTTGCCTAATTATGGGTCTGACAATAAGTTGCCTTACTAATTATGTTATCGATTCACCAAAACTATTTCAACTATGCAGCAAAATTAGTAACTAATTACATTATCAATTCTTAAAAATTATTTTAATTATAGCTAAATTACTACTTATTTATTAAAAACTATTATTATTAATTATATTCAAAGCATATAACAGTTATTAAGCATATAAATAATTATAAACTTAAAATTATTTTAACTACTTTAACCTTTTATTATTTGTTAACAATTAATATACGTAAATTTTAACCGTTGAGTTTGTTCAACGTGGGGTTACTTGTATGTCTTATAAGGAGCCTAGAGTTCAGGTCCTACTGGAGATGGTTTTTCCTTTGTGCATTCCTTTGTTTTTTTTTTTTTTTTTTTTTTTTTCTTATTTAATGTCATTGGGTTCTTTACTTATATACTAAGTATATTTTTTAAATTTCTCGATAACAGGTCTTTAAGTTACATTGAAAGGGTAATATCATGAGATTTTAATAAAGGAAGCAAAGTAGAGGTATTGAGCAAAAAGGAGCCGCCAATAGGCACTTGGTTTTTTGCTGAAATGATCTCTGGGAATGGCCATCGGACAGTGTAAAATATGGTTGGTTCCCAATGGCTAGTGAGGCACTAACGGAGACCATTCTTAGGAAGGCCATCAAGCCTCGTCCTCCACCAAGTGGTGGATCAAAGTCTTGTTCATGTGACCACCCCCCACCCCCCCTCCCCCAAAAAAGAAAAAAAGAGAAAAAAAGAAAAGTCCCAATGGAGAACCTGCCTTTTTTTCAGAGGGCTGATCATATAAATCAATCTTCCAATCTAAACAAATTAAAAAATATCTAACTTCAAAATCATAATGATAGTGGGCAGTAACAACAGCACAATTTCCACCCCAAGGTGCTTAGATAGTGTTAACAGATGTTAAGTTCGCATCAGAACTATTAAAGCATCGAACTCAAAACTAATACGTTTGGAGTAGAGAGGGACATTAGGATCTTATATTGGTTTGGAAAACCTGACTTTATCAATGTGAGATATATTCCAACATGCCCCCTAGCATGATGTGACACTATTCACATGTGGAGAGTCAGACTATTGCACCGAATACGAGAAATGTACAACGAAAAGATTCAGAAGTGAAATGGTATTAGGATCTTATATTGGTTTAGGAGGGTTGATTTATTGATGCGGTATATATTCCAATAAGAACAAATGAAGGTCAACAATTAAATATCTTAAAATTGAAAAGGAGATGGTTATCGGTCCAGCAAAAAACAATGATAACCAAGAGACATGCATCTTGCTGCATGAAAAACAAACTTAGAGTTGAAGAAAATTCATAAGCATTTTAGGACAACCCCCCCCGGGGGGGGGGGGGAGTTGATGTACTACAATTGGACAAGACGTCACTAAAATTGGTACCGTCCAAGTCCAAAACAAGAGTTGTAGGAGGGCAACTCCGCGTCTGTTTAGGTAGCAGCATAGGCCGAAAAGTTGGAACAACTGATGACAAGTCCGGCAAATTCTTTATGAATAAGTATGGGTCAAAGTCGTCAAATTCTTCACGTTCATCATCCTCTACATAAACATCAGTTGACATGTGATCTCGGTCATGCTCTTCAACACATTCCAACTTTGAGTTTTTCATGGAAAGGTATATGGCTGAAACTTCAGGTGACAGGTTGGCTCCTAGATCTGCATACAATGTGAAACCAAAGCATTAAAATCTGAGAGTAGTGCATGACCACATTTCTGCCATTTAAAACTTTTAAATATTTGTAGGCACTCCTGCATTACCAGGGCAGGACATATTCATCAAAGTCATTGCTTGCTCGCTGGAATTCTTATCTTGCATAATGTTACCATTCATCATATCAATATGTGAGTTCTCTTTTCCGAAATCCTGAAATTTCTCATCCCCACTCTGGAAGAACGTGATGAAATCAACTGGGAAAAGGTAATGGGAACACATAGCAATACAAAATGAGGGAATTAAACTAAATATTGCAGAAGGCACAAGGAAACATAACTATATCATGTGAAAATATCAATTTCACCACCTACCTCCATTAGTAATTTCCCCTCCAATATTATTGGAAATGTGAAAGGTGGGAGAAAATATAGTTTCCAACATGCGATGAGCAGTTCCATCATCACGGCCCTGCAATGTGGTAAAAAGCAACAATGGAAATAGTCTCGAATAATTAAACAGCAGTAGTTTTCCGGAATTCAGAAAGAGTGCATTCACAACATTTTATGATGAAATTGGAAATAATGAGAGGTGTTAATTAAATGATCACTTGTATCAATATGCAATCAAATTCAGATTACCAAAATCCCCCAATTATCAGGGTGATATGGCATTCTTATGGTGAGGAGAATAAAGCAAATAGCTTCCGCTATTTGAATAAAGTTAAAAATTTAGAGAAGAGATTCTAGTACCAAATTGCTAAATTGAAGATGTAAAGCAGCTACAATGGTGTAACTTAATAACTAAGTTACATTATAGCCAAAAGAAGAACATTTAAAGTAAAATCTGTTAGTTATTAAAGTATAAAGCCACTCCCCCAAGCATGTAGTGTATATCACAAGAAACAATATAACTAAATGTATATCATCAATACATGTCTTACTTAAAAGGTTAAAAGCATGGCATGCATAATATGTTAACATGAAATAAGATTAGATAGTCATTGTTGAGAGAAAATAAACCAATATAAATAATTAAATTGTCCCCTTCTTAACAGTTTAAGCTTTTAGGTGAAATGGTGATTAACAATCTAACATAATATCAAAGCAAGCAAAGGTTCTAAAGTTCAAATCTCACAGTCAATCAAAAAAGTCACAAGTCACATGTTTGGACCTAAAACAACAGGCCACACATGAATGAGCATGTTGGGAGAAAATAAGCCAATATTAATACTTAAGTTAACCCCCTTCCTTCTATTTTCTAGCCCAATCATTGCTACAGTAACTCTGTTATTCCCTCTAATCTACCTATTTCTACAAGATATGACAATGGTAATTATATGGTGATGTGCCTAAATCTCATATGAAAATTAGATACTTGGATCTTCTAACTTTTAATAATATTTGAGAGCCAACAACTCAGATTTGGTAATAAAGAAACTTTTTTAATTTTCTAACCTTTTACTTGGACAGAAGATAAGAATCTCTCCTTTCTTTCCTCCCCCCCCCCCCAAAAAAAAAATTCATTTAGTTTAAGTTCATTCCTAAACTATAACAATATTACACCTCAACATACTACACAATATACACAAATATTCACATGTAACATAGTGTAGAGAGACCTAGTGCTTCGAGGACCCCAATCGCCGTATACACCGACCTACCATTGTGATGATGTACCGCATGACGATACATTGGGCTGACGTCCTAGGATCTGTCACCTCATCCCGAATCCCTATACCTCGAACTGACCTCTAAGAAACAATCACATCCACTATTGACACTTATCCTACTGACAGACTTAACCCTTTATTGTCTCACAATCATTAGCTACCCTCTTGCCACTACAAATACTTTCAAACACACACACACACACACACACACACACACACACTCTCTCTCTCTCTCTCTCTCTCTCTCTCTGTGTGTGTGTGTGTGTCTCTTGCTCCGGGTTGCCTAGTTCTCACCCCTACTTGCCTCCAGTGAGATCCAACCATTAACAACGACCAGCATCATTCCTGAACAACCAGACTATACCACGTTACTCCAATCCTCCACACATAGAATCCAAACAAATAAGAACAAGTATTTAGGATACTCTCTTTCCTTTCTCCTTTTTCCTTCATTGTATGTTTCTCACTTCCCTTCCTTTTCTTTTCCCTCAATGAATCTGTCATCTAAACACACCGTTATTACTTTATTTTATTTTTGGAAAGGGGATTGTTGCTTACCTTACATCCCGGGACAATGCTATTAATTGTATTGTGCCCCAAACATGTGTTAGAAGTGTCATCTTCTCCCAGTCCATATATGGTATTTAAATTTGCTGCGGGGACATGCTCACTGCTATCCTTTGTATGAGTGCCACCTGAAAGTTACAGCAATCAAATAATATATAAATTGATTATCCTCCACAAAAGGTCATATCACTCAATCCACCAATTGCATGAATAAAAAGTATGTCAAAAACATACATGAATAGCAATTATGTAAAACTAATTCTGGAATATAAACCTAAAATTTAATCAACTTTTAACTTCCGCATTTTAAAATATAAATAACTTCAATGAGCTAAAATTCTGAATTACTTGAAAACATGAAAGGTCCGTTTGGCGCGATGTAAAATACTGAAAATCTCTGAAAACCTCCAAAAGCTATTCACTCTTTATCTCACTACACGAATTACGAACCCACAAATTATCTCACTTTTTGTCACTCCAAACACCCCTCAAGTTGACAATTTGGAATATCTAGTTGATGGCCAAGACTAGTTCAAGCAATAGACAATTTAAGCAATCGCCTAAGACCCTCCTCCAATAAGAAGTTCCCAAATTTAAAAATATATATATGTTTGTTTGGTTCCTTTTAATTTATCCTCTCCATAATTTTAATGCTTATCTTAATCTCAAATAGTTTTGGAACTTATCCTAATTCATAGAAACAATACATTGTAAGAATATCTATAATATATTTATTAAAATAATTAATTTAAATGAATTCTATTTCCCTTTATTTTCACCAATGATAAGGTATTCTCCATCATCTTTAATTCTAAAAGTGACTTACACAATTAGGGATATATTTACTGATTATTACTTCCAAATTAATTATATAATAGTTGTCTCAAATTATTGTTTAAAGAGCTGTATTAAAATTTGATAAATAATTCTATGTCTCAAATGGGTAGAAGAATTATCTTTAAATACAAATTTTATAATATTTTATATTATGCTAAATTTTTAAAAATAATTCAGTTTCACTGCAAGTTTTAAATAAAATTCACATATTTCCAACTACCATTCAAAATGTTCTTGCTTCTTGCACAGATAACTCCTGCTTCAAAAATAGTGTGAATGTTTATCTTCACTGAGTTGATCAAGTTTAGTTTAATAATAAAGAGATAGATTACCTCTATTTTAACTTCCCTTTTTGTTTGTTTTATGTTTCTATTTTTTTAGTAACTTTTAAGCATGTTCGCATTTACAAGAAACTTTTCAGGTCCAGAATTTTTAAGCACTTTTTAGGTTCAAAATGTTAGTATATGTAAAAATTTTATGCCCAAAATTTTTTTCGGCTTAAGCCTCCAAATAGTTTGGCATGGCCCTATTGATAGCATGTTATTCTCATGCACGCAATCAAGGAATAAGAAGCAAAAAATATGCACACAGGCAAACACAACACAATTATAATGCAAAAGACATAATCCACAAAATTTTGTCAAACTCAACCCAGCAAGCAAACACGTAAAAAATCTATCTAACACAATGGTATAAAAATCCCTTCTAAGCTTCTAAATAATTAATTAACATATATCATATGAGGCATTCATTGCCTTTGGGAACCTTAGGCAAATGTCTCACTTGCCTAATCTATGGTTCGACCCTGAAATTGGTCCAGTTAAGCTTGTAGCTGGTTCATGAAGAAAAAATAAATCAGCCCTATATGTAACTTCAATGACTGTGTTTTTGCCACAAAGTAGAGTGAAAAATACCAGAGTGACTCACATATCTTGGGTGAACCATGTAAAGATCTTGTGAGTTCTTGTGCATCTGATTTTTTTTTTTTTTTTTTTTTTTGTCTTTCCATTTCTCATTGATTCAGATTAGAGTTTATTTCCCAACAACCCCCTCCGCAAAAAATAAATAAATAAACAAACAAAGAGCCAAAAAACAAATCAAAGAAAAGGCATAGAAAAAGGAAAAGGCCAAACCTGAATGCACCAACTTATAACTGCAATAAAAGCATCCTACGCGTGTCAACATGAAAAACGTTGCAATGAATCATTCTCACAGCCATTATGTAAAACAATGGGTTTCAAAAATCAACTAACCAAAATTTTGCTTCCTAGCAGATGATGTGATTAGCTCTGTGACTTTCTTCTCTGCAATTAGCACATTTTCAGATGCCTTCTTCTGATGCCTAGAAACCTTTGGACTGGTAGGATCTTGAGTAGAGTTTCTTCCGCCAACTTTTTTCTTGGTTTGCATTTCCAACTTCAAGGAGAATATCCAATTCTTCAGATGCTTGACAACTAATATGCTTCAATAGAATAATACAAATGTAAAAGGCACAGCCTCCTTCCTGAGGCGCCTGCTCTAAATATGATTGAAACTTTGAAGTTGGAAAACTCAACCAAGAATCACTGCCGTTTTTTAGAGGGGGGCTGACAAAAAACCATCACTTTCTGTCCTGCAAAAGTGATAGGGCCATGAATAAGCATCTGGTATTGTGATAGACGTAAACCACCACTATTAAATTCAAACAAAAAACACATGCAAACCAAATCAGTATACGTGCAAAGTATGACCACAAACAAAAACATATGCAAACTAAAACTTATAAATTCAAACCTTAACATATGCAAATCACATTAGTGTTTCTGCAACACATGACCAGCAGAGACAGTAATGTGAAAGCATTATCATGCACTAAAACATCCCAACACAAAGAATAGCTTGAAGTTCATCATATCTTAATGTTAAAAGTGACTCATATTTTTTTGCAATACTTTATTGTCCTGCAACAATAATCAAAAACTTGTTGAAAATCGTATCTTCTGGCCAGATAAAGCAATTAGTGCTTTAAGAAGTAAACATAGCCTGTCCACCTCCCTTGTCCCATCTTGTTCAAGTGAAAATTAAAATTACAATGGTCTAAGATAGCACAGAAAATGACTATAGATCCACACTTCCATGAACTCCTATACCTTTAGGTGGCAATTGCCAAGCACTTAAGAAGTTTAAAAAGGCAGCATATAAAAGATCACTTGGGTTCCTGTTGGTCTCAAATAAACCTTATTGGCCTTAAATGGATGGATGTGAGAGTAAGCAATCACTAGACCTGTGAAAGAGTAACCGCACTAGATGTGGAGGGCAAAAGTAACCATCTAACTATGGATGCGGTACATTACGGTACAAGTAAGGGTATGGAGGTGGTAGGCTTGGTTGGTCGAGCCACGAATCATTTAAGGATGGATAGTTCATACATATCAACATATAAATATATATATAGTTTGAGACAATTTCAATAGTTATTAGAAAAAAAAAAAAAAAGTAAAATAATACATAATTATCATAACACGTAGCATAATCTCAATAAATACAAAATAGGTATGTATTACCAATTTTTTTAGAATAAATCTAAGAAAAATGAGATAATA
The DNA here is from genome assembly GCA_019916065.1 of Vitellaria paradoxa. Lineage (NCBI taxonomy): Eukaryota > Viridiplantae > Streptophyta > Magnoliopsida > Ericales > Sapotaceae > Vitellaria > Vitellaria paradoxa. The sequence goes on along the minus strand of CM034237.1, from coordinate 46,590,319 downwards.
CAAAAGATAAATCCAATTCAATATTCCAAAAAATAAATAAACTACTTCATTCTCTCTTTTCTCTTTCCCTTTCATTTCTCTCTAGATTAGATTTTCTGCTATGGTCATCACATTTCATGATCCAGATCTCAAATGAATCGTAATCGGGGTCAAACAATCTGAATGTAAAGGTAACTATGGGCAAAACTTATATTCAAAATCCTTTTGACATAGGCCAAATGACAATGTGATAAAGAATGATGGGTTATATTTTCTAAGTTGAAACTACCACACACATATAACAATAAGGTAGGTATATTTTTAAAGGGTTAAAATTAAGTTTTTGACATTTTGCGATTAACTTCTTAAGAAGTCCATTCCAGAGAAGTAATCCAGTGTAGTTTTTCACAATGAACTTCTAGAGAAGGGCTTTTGCTAGACCCCCTTCTATGTGAACAGATTGTTTCAAACACAAAAAGTACACAAATATAGTATAATAAACCAGCTTGGTGGAAAAAAGAAATAAAAAATAAAAGTTATAGACGCGCATGCACCTATGCATTAATTGGTGATGATTTCCCTGTGATTAGAAGCTCCACACTTTTTGTGTGCAGCATTCACAGAACATATGCATCAGGATTCACCGCCAGTATCAAACACGTGTTATCAACCAAATGAATGACTAAAATCATCCCATTAACAAATCCATGAACAAACCAAAACCCTAAGATCACAGCAAAACGCAAAGCAGTCTAGTTCATGAGCAGGAACACCCACAAAACAAAGAACACACACCAAATTAAAGAAGAAAGCAAGTTCAAAACTCGATACCTGAATCAAATTCGAGCAAGAGTACATCACAAATTTCAAGTTGGCTTAGCTGTTCCCGAAAGTGAGAAAAGCGCTCGCTTCACCCACTGAGGACAGAGAAAGGAGAGAGAGAAATTAAGCATGTAGAACTGGAATTTTAGGGTTTTCTTACCAATGGTAGAATTTAGGAGACCGATTTCGGAGATTTTTCCCCGGGTATTGCGAGGTGAAAAAGAAAATGAAAGAGAGGGAAAATAAAAGAGAGAGATCGACGAACGTATGTAAGGAAATTTTGACGACGCTTGTTTTCCTTCTGCAGTCTGACACCACAATAGATTCGCGCTTCTCGAACTGATTGTGAAGCACTCGCTGCCTCTGGCTGCCTCGTGTTATGATCTGTCGTGAGAATGGTGATCCAGGACACGTGGCCTCTTAAGCAAAGCGCGTGTTGTTAATCTTATGCAGCGGCAGGTAGAGATAAGTTGTCTTCGGCCTCATCTGACGTCATTGTTTGGTTGCATGTTGAGCTTATCTTTTTTGGTTTTTACATAGGGCTCCTCTGATTCCTGCATTTGCTGTTCCGCCCTTCAAACTCATATTAATTTTAAAATAACCCGTTGGAATGAACAACTTTTAACTTTAATCCACATTGGTGTTAATTTGCAATGGAAATCAAAATGGTTTAATTTTATATTAAGGTCGCATAGTTGAACTTCTAGAAATTATAAAATCAAATGAGAAAATTTTAAATTGAATGTTTAAATTGGTCATTTTAAAAAAAATTTGACTTTGTCTAAAAAAAATTTTTTTCTCATAGAATTCCTCAATTTAAAAACAAAAAACAAATAAATAACTTGGAAATCATTAAAACTCTTAGTAAGTTATTTATTCATTCACAATTATTAAAAAAAAGTCAATAATTGGCCACTTCCTTCCAAAAAAAATTAAGAAAAAAGTAAAATAAAGTCTAAAATGTTTTTAAAAATTCATTAAATCAACTATGAAATGAAAGATTTCGTTTTACCATGGACCGTTTGGCGCGATAAAAATAGCTAAAAAACTTCTAAAATTTTCTAACACATTTTTGTATTTCTTATACTTTGTGAAATAATTATAAATTTATATATATTTACATATCCCAATAATTTTTTATAAACTTCAATAACATTTCACAATCTCCAATAACTTTTCTATAAATCTCAAAAATTTTTCACATCTTTTAATAAATACTAACATAAAACCGTTCTGATGGATAAAAAAAACCGTTTAGATGATTTTTCTTTCAAAAAAACTGACACAAAAGTCAAAAAATTTTACTATTCATTTCTGAAAAAATGTGATTTAGTAGTTGCATGCCAAACACTAAAATATTACTCAAACTACATTTTTTATTTTTTTTGTCGCACCAAACGTCCCCTATGTTACTCATTTGTTATAATAATGAATAAATCAAGAAAATGAATAAACTCAAATAAAGCAACGAATTATGAAATGAGACTTTTCCTACCTTATTTTAAAATTCAAACTTAAGAATTTTATATTATGACTTTTATTAAGACGTATTATTTTATCAAAAATGCTAATCACTATGTATTAAGAGCATGTTTGTCAAATTTTGGTAAAATACTAAAAAGTAAGTAAATTTTGAATTGTTGGATGGTTGATGTTTTCCTTGAAAAGTGTAAAAAAAATAAGTTAGAAAAAAATAAAAAAAATTTAAAAACAGTTGCAGAAAATTAGAAAGATTAAAAAAAATGAACATTTTTTAATCAAATTTGCACCCCAAACATGCACTAATAGAATACTGTGATAATGATATCTGTTTAATATAAAGATACTTAAATTAGTTTATTTTTTTAATGAGATATATTAAAAAATATCAAGCGTTAATTTTTGTAATTAAGAAATGAAATTGTACAGAATTACTCTTTCTACCAATGTTATCATAATATAATCATTTTATTATTAGTAAGCATGACTTTTGTTAATTTTGAAAATAGGCAGAGTTTATAAATATGGAAGGCAAAGATTTGAAAATTAGGGAAACCAAAGGACCATCGCTGCAAAAGCATGTGGAGTGAAGCAAGCTCTCCTGCTTTGGTCTTATTCTAAAAATTGGGCGTGAAATTTTTGTGGCCTCGTAGACAGAATCTTTTTGAAAATTTGAAAGCTGAGATCTAGCGGCTGGAGTGGACATTTTATAAGATTCCTCCCTCCTCACCGCCAATTTGAATTTCGCCAGTAATCCACTAGTCGGGCGTCTGCGGTGGGCTCAATCTAGCCGGCCCAATTATATAGTGAGCTCTCGGAGATATTAGGCTCTGTTTTGCTATGGTTTCAATTTTTTTAGTCTCTTCTTTTTTTTTTTTTATTCGTTTCTACGTAGCCTTATTCTTTATTTTGCTTTTTCAAAAATCAAGACCAACAAATCTAAAAATAAATTTTTAGTGCTTTTGAAATCAAATTTTGAGTTTTTCCTTTCCTTAGATTGAAATCAAATTTTGGCAGACCCATTAAAGATCATTAATTTGGAAAATTATGCTAATATTTTATTAATTTTACTTTTTTTCTTATAAATTATATTTTTTTCTATTGTCATTAAGGTTTTCCCCTCATTATATTTTTACTTTTACCCTTATTTACTTTAAAAATATAATTTTTATTCCCACTAATTACAAATTCTAATATGGCCCATAGTTATTATTTTTCTTGAATAAGTTTCAACCTATTTATTGTGCGTTTGAAGTGATAAAAAATAAAATAAAATGTGGTTTTGAGTAAACAATGACGTTTGGTGATTTCTTCTAAATCACGTTCTTTGATACGAACAGTATCAAAACCGTCGAAACGGTTCCCAAATCTATTCTAACGGATTCAAAAAATGCCGCGTAATGTTCTGTATAATAGTTCTTTTCTCTCTCTTTTTGCACTGAACTGTTAGAACGGTTTTTCAAATTCGTTCTAATGGATTCAAAAAGTTTATTTGGAGATATACAGCGCCAAAACCTAACGAATTCAAAAAATTGTCGTATAAGATAGCGATAATGGTACTCATTTGAAAGTTTTCGATTTGAAGAATATGATTGTCAACAAATATTTTCACATTCAATTAACATCCTTCCGAATTTTTAGTTTTTTTAAGCAAAATATTAAAACTTTTTGAATTTAGTAAAAGTGAAAAAATATAAATGTGTAATAGAGAGTTTTAGTGATTTATATAGGTTATTAGAGATTTTTTTTTTGTTGGCACTCCAAACGGTGCCTTACTTGAATAGTGGGTTCAGAGTTCATTTGTATAATTTTTTTTTTGATAGTTAAGAGTTCATTTGTATAATTAATTGGTGGTTCATCTTAATTTTAACAAACACAAACCTCAGTTACTCAATTTGCCAATCTTTTGACTTAAACCTGTTGGGAGTCTTATTAGCCTGAGACCTTCTTGTGTATGCATAGACCCAACTCATCGAGGAGTATCCACGAAATTTACACCGCATCATATGAACTAGTATACATTTAATGACCCATATCCACTTAAAAGGGTAAGCCTCACCCAATTGTATATTAAGGTCCAATCTTTTTTTCTATTTATCCTATAATATTTTTACTCTCCAACACCCATTTAATTAACTATAGCCTTTTTTTTTACCGCACAACTCCTCTATCAATTGAGAACCATCCCTTCAACTCTATCAAGAGCCTCCATGTAGTGAGCCCCCCTGCATCATTGCTCCATCGAGAGCTTTATTGCATTTTTCTCGCTCCATCATCGAGTCTCCATGCAAGCCCACCAAACCACACAACTCCATCAATTGAGAACCATCCCTTTCTACTCTATCGAGAGTCTCTATGGAGCGAGCCTACCTGCATTTTTGCTCCGTCAAAAGTCTCCGTGCAAGCCTAATAAATTGTTTTGAGCATCGAGAGCCTCCATACAACGAGCAAACCCAGCAAATTGATTTTGAGTCTGCCCAAAGATTGTCAACCATCAGCTCTGATACCATTCGTTGAGAGTCTGATCCGCTATTAGCTCTGATACTCCTTGTTAGGAGTTTAATCCACTTGAGGCCTTCCCATGTGCGTAAAAGCCCAACTCGTTAGGGAGTATCCACGAAATCCACACCACATCACATGAACTTAATATATATTAAATGACTCATATCCATTTAAAAGAGTAAGTCTTGTAAGTGATGAACTATCTAATTGAATATTAAGGTCCAATTTCTTTTTTATTTATCCGATCATAAACTCAATTCCACACATGTTCTCCACCAAACCCATATTGCCAATGAATGCACTTCAGATTTTATGCATTTAAACCCATTTTGGATCTCTTTTTTATGGTATTCTGCAGAGAGGTGAGTGACAGTGAGAGATTGGAGTGTTGTGCTTTTCATCCATTTAGTCATCTTCAACCATTAATCCTGGGGACTTTTGATTTTTTGCTTTTTTCATGAATGATAGGATGATGAAATCCTGCTAGTTCCTTGGTTAAATTTTTTGATTTGTCAATAATATATATATCTATATATATAAAGATGCACGTGTTTACCTAGTGAATTTCAGATTTACACATAGTTTATGAACAAATATTGAAGGTTGAGTATGAACATTCATTGTGGTATTTGTTTTTCATTTTCTTTTTTTCTTTTTTTTTTTTTGAAAGGTGTGGTATTTGGTTAACATTAATGATTTAATTTTTGGAATGATGAATTTTAGTTAGTATCGTCATGTGCATTTGTATTTCTAGCTTTGTCATCTAAAATTTAATAAGCTGTGCAGATTTTTGGTTGCCAAGAAGTGATTGAAATGTTAAAAAAAATTCAGAAATTTTAAATTCATAATATATGCCATATCTGAGAATAAATAGGTTGAGTTCATTTTGAATCAGTCACAATTAACAATTAACAATAATAGGCGTAAAACACAAGAAAAAAAAATCACTACCTATTGAGCAACCTTGGCATTCTTGTTGGAACATGAAATCATCAATATACAGGTAATAAAAAAATTTCCTCTGCGCGTGTTCAAACATGTCGTGTTCAAACATGTCATGTCTCACTTACCACGCACTGTATAAATAATTTCACATGCATTATATATACAGTAAATTGTCACTGTAATTACTAAGAAAATGCGTGAGTTAATGAGATTAACAAAACATTATGATCAAATATCTATATCTTACTAACTCCTACTTTATTTTAGGTTATATATAGTCCAAGATAAGTAAGACTCTCTCAATAAACACTTTCTAAATTTCTAACTGACTATGGCCTCATTTGGTTTGCTGTAAAACCTTAAAAATCTCTAAAAAAATTTTAAAATTTTTTAAAAATTATTAATTTTTTATTTTACTGCACGAATTACGAACTTACAACTTATCTCACTTTATCTTACTTTTTATCACTCTAAATACATCTTATATCATCGAATAGCTTTTTAGTCAGAAAATGATCTAATCGGTTAAAAATTCAGACAGTGTTTGTAGAAAATTAAAAGAGTTTTATAAACCATATCATGTGCGATGAAGATGTGTGGAGGGGATTTTTTTATTCCGCACAATCAATAATGTAAACTCATGTACCTCACCATACAATGTATACAAAAGATTGTCATTGATGACTTATACTCTCTTTGAGAGTTCAACCATTAAAGCTAAATCTACTTAATACTTAGGCTTGGTTTGAGAAGAAAAGTAATTGACTTATTTTTAACTAACTAACTAACTAAAAATAAGTCAGCTACATTTGTGTTTGAGAAGGGAAAATTTTGACTTTTTTTAAAGTGAATTTTTAGTTTTGATTAATTTAACATTTTTGCCCTTAAAGATTTAAAAGAAGATTAAATGTAAGAGGATAAATTTGATCATTTTATAAATAGACAAATAGACTAATTAGTTATATGCCAATTAACTCTTTGAATCCCAAACGATGCCTTCATCTTTACGTTGCCTTTCTCATTCACAAAGCACAAATTGAAAATCATTGTAATAATTAAAAGGAGCAAGTCCCTTTCATGCAGTCCTATTTTATGTAAAAAAGGAACAAATCGATAAAGCTATGGCGGTTGCCCTGGTTCGATTAGACATCAAATTTGTGGAGCATTTGCATAATAATTATAACACAAAGATTAAAGGACCTTACCTTTCATGCATTAAATGGAGAGATTGTTGAGACGAAAGCAGCAGATTTAAATCCCAAAAAAAAAAAAAAAAAAAGTCGAAACTTTAGCACAAACGTCTAAATGTCATTACATACGTTAAAGTATTACTTAACTTAATGTGTAAGTTTAAGGTACCATGTTGCCCTAAAAGAGTAGATAGATATACTATAGTAATTATTGTCCAATTTTGATTACCATGTTTGGAATCTTATGAATTGTAAGTGACGTTGGGCTTCCAATCTCCCAAAAAATTTGGGGGGGGGGGGGAAGAAGTGCAACTGAAGTGCCTGATTGCTCAAAATAATAATAAAAATCCAATTTAGAAGAAGGAGTTACCAAATCCAGTTCAACAGGATTCAAATCTCATGTTCAACTATAGAATCTGATACTTAATTGGAATTTAGATTTGAAAGGATTTGAATCCAGTCCAGCATACTTCAAATCACACGACAAATGGAAGACAACTTTAAGAAGAATTTTTAAATTAATTTAAATTAATTATTGTTGTTTCCTGAACTATTAAGGACTTTGATATTCATATCAAAATAAAAAGAAGAGTTGTGGCGGAAAAGATAAAATATTTGAAGAATATATAGTCGTTCATATTTTTTAGTAACTACTATCTGAAATGATTGTAATTGTTTAATATTACCAACTGCATGTTTTCAGATAGTAATTGCTTAATATTACCAACTGCATGTCTTATGACGGTCGCTTGTATCATATATATTTTTTTTAGTAGTAACATTATATAAATTAACTAGTATTAATTTTGAAATCTTAATATAACGTAATCAATTTTTTTTTTCAAATTTCTCTAAGTTAAAAGAACTAATTATGGAGTAGTTTCTCTTCCTATGGTGGGGAAGGATCTCGTGTATTTATTAATTTATATAACTGCATCCCAATCCCATCCATGCATGCATGCATAAACGCAACCAACTCAAATAACATATCACAAATTTAAAATTTTACAATTTTTTTATTACCTTCAACTAGACTACTACCCAAGCTTATATTATAGAAACATATGCACTAACACTAGAGGTGTTAGGGCTTAGTGAGCTCATAGAACCCCACTTCCAGTTTACACGTATGAAGAGACAAATTGCACCCTTCACCTGAGAACACTCAATCACCCCAAATTACTAGCCAAATTGGCATTTTTTTTGAAGTAGAATTTTCTTTCCTTTTTTTTTTTCAACCTAAAATTATTTTGCTAAAAACCCTTTTACACTATGAATGCAAGAGGTTTCGATCAGAAAAATAATTTATTTATATTTTAGCGTTTTGGCAGATCATTTTTTTTTAATAAAATGATTTTTTAAAAAATATTTTACAGCGAGAAAACATAGTATTATTTTTTTTTTTTATAGAACATCTAAGTACACAAACCAAATCATAAACATAGTACTCTTAATAATAAAAGCTTCGAAATTCATTTATTTGATAGCTACAGTTTGAAGGAGCAATGCCGGGGTATTACACGGCAAGCCAGTGGTTTCTTCATCTCAAGAGAGAGCTTCAGACACTCCGAAAGATCCACCGGTTGGGCCGAAACCCATTCAAACCGGTGAAGAAGATGAGCGAGCCACAAGTGAACCGTGGCTAGGCCGAGTGCCTTGCCCGGACACACCCTCCTGCCCGACCCGAATGGAGCTAGCCTCAGATCCGAACCCATGACCGAGAAGTCCTCCTCTACGAACCGTTCCGGTTTGAAGATCCATGGGTCCTTCCAGATGGACGGGTCGTGGGTTATGGCCCACATGTTCACCATCGCAGTTGTGCCAGCTGGGATGAAAGATTTGCCGACGTGGCAGTCCTGAACGGCGAGGCGGGCCCACGAGAGGAGTGGACCCGGAGGATGCAGTCTGAGAGCCTCCTTGACAATGGCTTGGAGGCAAGGGAGGTTTGGAATGTCCGAATCTCGCACGTGCCCGCGGTCTCCGATGCACGTGTCAATCTCTTTCTGAGCTTTCGCCTGAATGTCTTGGTGTAGAACCATTCTGGCCACGATCCATTCAAGAAGAATAGCCACGGTGTCCGTTCCTCTAAATACCATCTCCTGTTAAAAAAAAAAAAAGGATATATATATATATTATCACTTATTTAAGGGGGTGTTTAAGTAGTATAACTCAATATAAATTTATAAAAGTTACAGTTACGTAATTCATTTAATAAATAAAAAATTTTAATTTGATAGAAATTTATGAGATTTTTGTAAAGGTTCAAATAAAACTAATAAAAATTTTAGGTAATTCTAAATTTTTGCATGATTATTTTTTTAGGTTGAGACACACGATTTTACCGAAGTATAAGATATTATTAGATACCATGGCTCCGTTTGGAGCTCTCAAAAAAAAAAAAATCTTACAAGTCTCTGCAAACAATAATTACAAGTCTCTACAAATAAAAATTACGAAATAGTAAAATTTAAATTTTTCACTAACTGCACGAATAATAAGAAAACAAGAATTACGAGATAGTAAATTTAAATTCTTCACTTACTGCACAAATAACAAAACATTTATTTTTACAATTTTATACTATTTTATACAACTCTAAATATATATACAACTCTAAATATATATTGATTGACACTTAATAATTAGTACCTAGAGTCTTCTATAGTTTAATATTTTTATATTTTGCATGCCTGTAATGAAACCTCGTACGGTAAACCAACAACGCACTTGTCAACCCAGTCAAAATAAAGCTTTAACCTTTTGACTCCTAACAATCAATTTAAATATCGGGGCGTTGATGATCTGTCCGCCAGGGTGTAGGGCAAATTTATCTTACCTTTTCCAACAAAAAAAGGGGGGGCGTATACATAAATCTTTTATAATTATAATATAAAATAGATATGATATGACACCAATAAAACTGCATGCAATTTGATGGTAAATCATGTCACTCACCAACCCCCACTCCCAAAAAAAAATAGTTTTTTAAAAATAAAATAAAAATCATGTTACCCAGAAGCATCAAATGAACATCTATATCTAAGCATATGAATCATGTATATATATATATATATATTATTGAAAACCCGTGATAGTTTTAAATTAACTAATTAAAGAGAGAGCCCTTATTAGCAGTCTTGGCCTTCAATATGTTATACAGCTGGTAAAAAGGGTTAGTGGGCATGCATGTATCATGTTGGGGGAGAGAGAGAGCCCTTACCCACAGGACAGCCACCATGTCAGCATCACTGAGTCGATCCTCTTTAGGCAAAGCTAGCAAAACACTAAGAAAATCACTCTTTCCACTAAACTCACCCTCTCTTTTTCTTTCTTCAATGATCTGACCCACAAGATCCGTGACCTTCCCCGCTAGTTTGTGACACCTTCTCTTCACCCCATAGAAGTCCAAAAACCCCATGTGAAAATAATCAGCCAAATTGAATTTGGCTATTAACTCGTACCCTTCTTTAACCATAAAACCTAACTCCTCACCTCGTGAACCTAAACTACTCCCAAACACACTCTCTAGAATATTTCTCAAAGAGCCCTTCTGCACTATCCCTCTCACTCCCACCACCCCTCTCTCCTCCATCTCCTTCCACACACCCACCACCATTTCACCGGCGACCCATTGCCGGAGTCCCTCGAGACCGGAGATTCTCCTCGGAGAGAACATGTGGGTAGCGGCGATCCGCCGGAGGTGGCGCCAGTAGTCCCCGGAGGGGGCGAAACCGATGGCGCGGTCGAACATCATCGAACGAGCCGACTCCTTCATGGGACGGTCCGAGAACGAAGAACCGCATAGGATTTCCTTAGCCGTCTCGGGGTGGCTGCTGATGATCACGCGAGTGGGACCCAGACTGAGTGCCATGAGCCGAGTTGCACCGAGTGAGACAGCCGTGGCGGCGAGTTTACGATGAGCTAGTGAACCCATTTGGGGGATGGTCCCTAGCAAGGGCCAGCCCATAGGACCGCGGAGGTTGTTTGGGGACCTGCTTTTTTCATCGTACTGGTTTCTCCATGCAAAGCCACCTGGTACTAGCCAAAAGTTTAGAATCAAATGGAGGAGAGAGAAGATAATAGTGAAGAGGAACACCACTTGTAGAGTAAAGTTGGTTTGGTATGTGATTCCCAAACATAGGGTGAAGAGGGAGAGGCTAGCCAGCGTGAAGAGTCTCATGATGTGGAAAAAAAAAAAATTGGAAGGAGATTTAATAATTAATTATGGTGATGAAAGGTCTCTTTGATCAAAAATGTCTAGAGAAGGGCTCTTGTCCTGAGAAGATTGCATGTGGTGGTGTTTATATACATAGGAGGTGGAAAGTAACTGTGGTTAATGTTGGTTCACTAACCATGGTTAAGTTACTTGGGTTGAGTTATTCCGAGTTAATTCTCCATCAGAGAAAATTATATCTTGCCTTTAAAGGACATGCTCCATATCCATTGAAATGACTTCGCATGATCACAACTATAGTGGATTTAAGTACGTTGGAATGATTTCATAGGAACACAGTTATAATAAGTTTCATTGAAATGTATTCCTAGATTGATGCTGGCCTAAATTAATAGTTTAAGAATACTAAATAATAATAATAATTACTGAGTAAGTAAAAAATGGGTCAAAATATAACCATACGACCTATGTCTCAATTTTTGCGCTTGTGTACGTAGTTATGTTATTCTTTATGGGTATATGTAATATGAAAAATATGATTTTTTTGGAAAAATTAACAAAGATAACGTGGTATTAATAAAGTTATTATTATAATAGACTATTAAAATTTTATTATTTTTAAATAATATAGATCTGTAAAAGAAAGCCCGATGTACGAAACTCCCGCCTTGAACAGGGTGTCCTTTATAGGTTCGTAAATTAATATTACTAAGTACTTCATTTTATAGAATTTTATAGTATAAAATGCATGTGTGTCTTGTATCAATAATATAAAATATTGTCTGATAGTTCGTATATTTTGAATTTTTTTGTTGTAACCACTCATTTTAAAGGTGAATTAAACAAGCGACTTTCTTTTTTCTTTTATAAAAGGATTGTACTTCTAGAATTTATATTTATAATTCTCATTTATGATTTTTTTGGTGAAATTTAAAAAAAAAATTGTTGAAATTTGATTAGCAAAACATGAAAAAAAAAAAAAAAAAACAATTAAGGCTCCACTTGTTTCAACGTAAAAAAATATTTTACTCATTTTTAATTAGATGAAAAGATGTCTCTATGTATAATCCGTTTTTTTTTTTTTTTTGAAAACAAATATTTTCTTCAAATGTTCAAAAATAACTTCCCTTCTTCAAATTGATAAATTATTTTTAAGAAAAAAAGGGCACTCCTCCACCACCTTCATTAACATCTCTTTTGTATTTTTCTTATAAGAAAAAAGTTAATTTAAAAATATGTCTTAAATTAAACACCGAAAAAACTGAAATAAAAATGAAATTTTTTTATTCAAAAAATATTCTTTAATATAAAATATTTTAGATGAAAACAAACTAATACAGCCAAAGTGAAAACGGCTAGCACACTTAAGTAAAATACAAATAGAGTCAAAATCCCACTTAAATCTGGACTAGACTACCTAATTAAATCAATTTCCACGAATAGACGTGGAGTACCATTCACCAATCCACAAAGTTGATCGATCACCATTATGAAGCCCCACTGATTATCCTCCGTTGAACGTAACAGATTACAGCATCCTTAAACCTCAGATAAATCCGAAACAGTGTCTCTAAGCCAACACTTCTTGTTGTTTAGAATATATATATGTGTGTGTGTGTGTGTATAATTTATTTTATAAATAAAAATATACCATAATCTTAACCCAAAAATAATAATAATCTTTTTATTTTTTCCCGCAAATTTAATTAATAACTACTCTAAACCAAAAAAAAAAAAAAAAGAATAAACTGTGAAGTCTTCTGTTTTAATTGTTTTTGTGAAATCAAACATCTCGAGCTTGCTATTAAATTTAAAAATCTTGCTGTCAAAGAACAATGGAGACCCCTTGTCCGTCTTGCAAAAAGACAAGCCTAAGTCACCAAATTTTTTCTTCTTTTGATGAAGTTGCCATTAACAGTGAGGACGGGGACAGTAAAAATGCAGATAAATAAATAAAATAAAAATAGAGGCACTGAAATGACTCTTCAGGAGAGAATTTAGAGCTCCGCAAAATTTAAAAAATCTCTATAAAATTTTAAAAAATTCTAAATAAATCGTTCGAACGAATTTTTTACTATTCATTTCTACGGAATGACAAAAAAATTTCAAAAAATAATAAAAAAATTAAAAAACTCTAAAAATTATTATTTTTTATTTTACTATACGAATTACGAACTCATAACTTATTTCACTTTATCTCATTTTTTGTTATTTTAAATGTACTCTAAATTGTGATTTGGTGGCTGCACTTCAAAGTTTAAACACAAAAAAAAAAAAAAAAAAAAAAAAAAAAACAAACAAACAAACTACTTTTTTTTTGCAATTAATAGATCTCCAAACAAGTCCAAATACTCTTCCCAGATCAATCCACATGAACCCCTTCTAGCTACCAACTGATGAAGACTATCATCAAACTGATTCAACTCCAAGCATGCATTATCCTGATTCAGTAATTTTTTAGCCAACTCCATCGCAAGGTTTTATAAGAATAAAAATAAAATAAAATAAATAATATATTCTTATTATCTTCTCAATTGGAAAAATAAAAAAAATAGATTGTTAATATTTTCTCAATTAAAATAAGGAAAATTTCATCGTCAACAAAATTAACAGGTAACCTAATCTAAAAAGAGTAAACAATAAAGCTTTTATTATTGTACAATAGATCTACAGAGAGTCCAAGAGGAGGGAAACAATTGGGCCAACACTAAAAAAAATTTATCCTATGAAAATGGGCAATGCGCCGGTGACGGGGCTGCCTTTTATTTGGCAATATTTCGTGTGTGAGGAAAAATATTTACTAACACTGCTACCATTTGTGAATGACTGATTTAGGGTGGGTTTAGAGGGGTTCCAGGCTACGGAAAATGCACGGTGGCTTCTGTAGTGTTGAAATAAAAAGTTAAGATATAATCAAAATTTATTAATTTTACTATAATATATTTATTGATTTAATCAAACCTAACTTGATTATGTACCTATCTTTCATTCATTTGAACACTGCAGCACGACAATGTATTTTCTACCGTGGCTCTTAGAACCCGACTTAAAGTGGCAAAATATTTGTAAAAATTTATAAAAATTGTAGTTTTGCAATTCGTGCAGTGGAAGAAAAATTTTTAAAATGAATCTAACGGTACATATAAAGTGTACGATACCAATACTATAATTTTTAGGACATATTTGTTCTGGGGGTAAAAGATGGTAAATTTTACTTGGATAATTTTTACTGTCTATTATATTAGTTTGAATGTGGGGTAACAATTACCCTAAGGCCACGCTTGTTTCTTGGATTAAAACTTAGGATTGGAGTGTATATCCGTGGGACCTACTCTAATACTATATTTGGTTAGAAAAAGTGGGAGGGGATTATTAGTATCACGGAACTACTTATACCTCAAAAACAAAAGCAGAGATAGAGGTCAGAGTAGGGGCGAGTTTAAAAAAAATTATTTATATATATATTTCATTATTACCCTTGCTAAATTTGTTTTGATCCTACTATCCTCATCTTGTCTCTCACAGATTAAAAGTGAAATTACTTTTCTTTTTTTTTTTTTTGAACAAAACTATCCACCTTCTCCCTCGTCTCTCTTTTCCTTCTCAGCAAACACCATTAATTTTTCTGAGCATTACAGCAACACAAATATGTATCTATATATATATGTATGTATATATGGATTATTTAGTTTGCCCTCATTCATTGTAATTTTTATCTCAGCCACTACCCAAAAATGGGATATAAGCAATACTATGGGGGTGTATACCCCACATTCGAATTTATTTTCTGCTAAAATCTAAAGACTAAAAATTATTTCCTGTCCCATCATAATCAAATCACATTTTTTATCCCATTTTATATCCTACCAATTAAAAACTAAAAAAATAATCCCACATAAAAAATAATCTCATATTATATCAAATCTCACATATTATCCCATAGTGTTACTTATACTCCATCATCTAATCCTTTAATCAAACATAACCTGAGGGTAACGATTACCACCCATATGAGCCTAAATTGTTACTTAAGGGAGAGTTGGATAACGGGAGATAATGGAAAAATTTTACCTCTTCCATTACTTTCATAAAATATTTCTTTACACCATTATAAAACCTTAGGCGCCGTTCTCCAATATAATTATAATAAATATTATAAAATAATAATTCATTTAATCAAATTAAAATTAATTAATTATTAAAATATTTTATCAAAATAATATTTAATAAATAACAATTTATTATTAAAATATTTTATTTTATTTTATTAAATTACTATTATTGAAATATTAATTTATGACTAAAATTATTTATTTTCTCAAATTAAAACTAATGTTTAATAAATAATAATTACTCATTAAAATAATTTATTTCATTAAATAAAAATTATTACTTGTAAATAATAATTTATTAGATTATGCATTGCATTAACATAATTTACTAAAATTAATAATTTATGTAAATAAACAAAAATTTTTTGTTCTATTTAATTATTTAGCAAAATGAAAATAATTTCTTTTGAAATGTTAATCTATGATAAAAATATTTTTATAATTAATATTTTTATTTAAAATTATATTTAATAATATATTTTACATTAAAATTTATTATTATTAAAATAACAATCATTATGATGATTTATTTTATTATAATATTTTATTAAGATTAAATATTAATTTTTACCCTTAGTCAATTTACCTTTATTCCAAACACAATTAACTTTTACCTTTTTAAAATTTTTAGCATTCTAAACATAATATAATTATTACCGGATAATATTTATTTTTTCAATCCAAATATAAGTATCATAAATGTGTTATCTTATTAACTATTATTGGGGTAACAATTATCCTAATAAATTTTCACCCTCTAAAATTTTCATCTCATACCAAACATTACCTTTTGGTTTTACGCAGGGGTGAAGAAATATTTTACTAGGGTAATGAGAAAAGGGTAAAATTTTTTCATTACCTCTTGTTACCCACTTCCCCTTTAAAGAAAAAAATTATTCTCACATGGGAGTAATTATTAACTCATAGTAATTGTTATCCTCGTCATCCAAACTAATGTAATGGAAGATAAAAATTACAACAGTAAAATCTACCTTCCGTTGCCCCCAAAACAAACATCTGGGGGGGTGGGTAACGAAGGTAATAAAAAAATTTTATCATTTTCTCATTACCCTTGCAAAATATTCATTTACCTCCTGTAAAACCTTAAGTAACATTCTCATATAAAATAATTATAATAAATATTGTAAAATAATAATTTATTTAATCAAACTAAAAATTAATTATTAAATTATTTATCAAAATAATATTTAATAAATAATAACTTATTATTAAAATATTTTTTTATTTTTTTAAAATAATTTTTTTATTTTATTAAAACAATACTATAGAAATATTAATTTATGACTAAAATTATTTAATTTCTCAAATTAAAATTACTGTTTAATAAATAATAATTACTTATTAAAATTTACTCATAAATAATAATTTACTAGATTATGTGTTGTATTAATATAGTTTATTAAAATCAATAATTTATTTATATAAACTGAAATTACTTGTTTTATTAAATTATTTTATCAAGATAAAAATAATTTTTACAAATAATAATTCATTATTAAAATTAATTCTTATAGGTAATATTTTTATTTAAAATTATACTTAATAATATATATTCTATTAAAATTAGTTACTATTAAAATTTATTTTGTTATAATATTTTACTAAAATTAAATATTAACTTTTACTCTTTAAAAATTCTTAACATTCCACATATAATATAATTATTACCGGATAATATTTATTTTCTCAATTGAAATATAAGTATCAAAAACTTGTGACACCATTAACTATTACTAGGATAATAATTATACCGGTAATCTTTTACTTCCAAAATTTTCACCTCATAGCAATGTTCCTTAAGGTGTTTTTTGATTTAGTAAATTACAATACTTCTCCCCAATATTTGAATAATTACACTTACACTACTTAACATTTAAAAATTATACTTATCTTCTTTATTTTAAAATGTGGTTAACATTGACTATTTTTCGTTAAATTAACCGTTAAAGTTTAACAGAAAATATTAAAATAATTAAAAATTAGGTTTTTTTATTTTTTTATCATTCTTTATCTTACATATTCGTCAATTTTTTTTAATAAAATATTTTAATTTTTTAATTTTTACTTATTTTTGAAGATTTTTACAAAGAAAATTGACGTAAATGTGAAATAGAGAGGGATAAAATAGAAAAAATATAAAATTTTATTTTTTAATATTTTTTGTTAATTTTTTAATGATTAATTTAATGAAAGAAAGTCAATTAATATTAACAACATTTCAACAAATGAGTTAAGGGAAAAAATTACGAGACTAAAAGGCTAACAATTATTATCACAACAAAGTCTATAATCACAAAAACATTATCACCATATGTCAATTTATGCAATGATATTCTCGATGGAGACAAGTCAAGGAACAAGCCCTAGAGAGAGAGAGAGCTTCAAACCTGTCTACCTAGATTTGGGAATGGACATCCCCAGTTCGTTAAATGTGCACTGTTTGGCTCAAGGGGAACTAATAATAATAATAATAATAATAAAATCAGAATAAGCTCCATAATTACACAAATATTAATTGTCACCATATTTCAATTCATAAATTGATCTTGTTGCGCATGATGGATTAAACGCTGGATATGTAGAGGTTTCAAACTTGCCTCGGCACCTAAGGGGCTTTTGGAGGCATAAAAAAATGAAAAAAATTATTAAATTTTGATTGTTGAGTGTTTGGTAAATTATTAATTTTTGTTATTTTTCAGTTCTATTATACTAACTCGTTGACTTAAAAATTATTAAGAGTTACTAAAAATTACTAATAGTTATAAAAAATTTTACCAAACACTCAAAAGTTATAAAAAAATTATTAAAAATTATTATTTATTTCACAAAACACACCGAAAATTACAATTAATAATTTTTGGTAAAAATAATATCAAAAATTACTAAAAATCATGCCTTTATCTGAATTCGGAAACAGATAAACCCATTTCATCAGATCTACAGTCTGGCTCAAGATGGACCAATGGCTTTTCTTATTATTATTAAAATTTTAAATATTAAACGAATATTACCAATTTAAAATTATTTAACAAAATACTATCAGTAGAAAAGGGTACGATTTAAAAAAAACAAAAAACAAAAAAAAGATATGAACCGATTGAAATGAATCAAAGACGCATGCTTCATGCTTGTGAAGTTAAAAAGGACGTTTACCAATCAGCCAACATGTCTACTCAACATCCCCCCCCCTCCCCAAATAAACAATTAATTAATTAATGTCCTCCTAACGCATAACTAGGCTTGGGTGGCCACTGACCAAGCTGCTTGGAAACTGGTTGATTTTAATAAGGACCATAAGGTTGACGCTGGACTCTTGTTTGGTTGGTGGTCCAACTTCGATAAATCTCCAGTAAATAGGTATTATTCAATTCAGAAATATAATATGGTATCCGTTTGATGTGGCGAAAAATAACTAAAAAAAACAACGAAAAATATAGTTTGAAAAATTTTTCGATGTTTGGTATATATATCTCAAACCGTATTTTTTAGAGATGAGCAATAGAATTTCTGTTTTGACGGATTAGATTTCTGTTTGGACGGTTTTAAAATTTTATATCAGTCACGACTTCTTTACAGATCAAACCGGACTCGAAACACCACTGGTGTCAGAACAGTTTACAGTAATCCGTTTGGACAGAAGTTGGTAGTGTCAAATTATGGAAACGGCTTATAGTGGTCCATTAGATGGAAGTTGACAGTGCTAAATTGTCAGAATGGTTTGATACGAATCGTTTGAAAGGTATTGAATTATTACGTTTTATACTTAATCCTTTCATGCAAGTATTCAAATAATTTCTACAATCCGTCGGAACAAGTCCTGAAAAATTAGTCATAGTGGATGTCATTCGGTAGTTTAAGAGTCTTAATGAGAATAGTAAAAAAAAAAAAAATTTACTATTTAATTAACCGGATTCCAATTATCGACTTTTTTTTGGAAGATATTGAACTTTTTTTCAAATTTTGAAAAAATAAGAAAGTATAAAAATGTAATAAATATTTTCAGAAGTTTTCAGCAAATTTTATTGTGCCAAACAGGCCCATAGTTACGTATTTGTTATAATATTTTAGATGGAATAATAGTTATAATTTAGTTTTAGATTGAATAATAGTTATATTTTAGTTAGCTAACTGTTAGTTTATAAAATAGTCTTGTATGTAATCTTTAATTATAAGAAATATCACTTTGGCCAAAGAATATATTTTAGATAGATTGCGATTGTATAACTTGATAGTTAATAGATGTAATTACTTGATTTAGTACACTCGAGTGCATAGGAGACAAAATCAAAAAGATATTTCACAAAAAAAGTCATTTCTTCACCAAATCCTAAACTTATGTCATCACCAGTATTAAATATTGTACTCACAAACCACTATAATTTAATGGATATAATAGTCATAGCCATTTTACATCTATAAGAGCATGTGCAACAGAATAGGTAAATAAGTATTTTATGTATATTTACTAGCAAATATGAAGAAAATCATCTACACCAGACTCTCCAAAGCCACAACTATTTTTGCTCCAACTACAGTAATTCTTCATTTCTACCGAATTACTATTCACCAGTTAAACAATTGTTTATTATTTGTTGAAGAAGACAATGACCTTTCTATTGAAGAAGACAATAGGATCCAATTTTGAAAAATTAATTTTTTAATAGACAATTGGTAAAATGCCTAACATTAGTGTGGCTTAAAAAAAAAAAAAAAAGCTACCAGCTAAATTTAAAATGTATACTATTTACTAGATAATTTGACTATCCATTGGTATACTTGCTCTAAATATGTACTATAGATATATACAAAATCGTAAGCACTCTCTTTTTCCTCTGTAAGTTTATAAGAGTTTTATATGTTCCTAATTTGAACGTCGAAGGGTCTTGGTTGAGAACCTCCTCCGATTACTTCCACTCACTTTTTTTTCTTGTGTGCAGCTTTGCATCTGGAGAGGGAGCACCTGACGTGATTTTTTTTCACCAACATTAACTTATTTACTTAAATTGAGGTCAAGTAAACAATGTAACCATCCACAATATCTTTTGCCCTCCAGAAACATCTTCCACACAAAACTTTAGCTCCGGCCAAATCCCACAATAAACGAAAAAGAAATCAAAATCCATCCGTGAGTCAATAATAGATCCACTAGCATGGTTAGAAGCCGCATTCATCAGTCAAAAGCATCCAATAAAACTGGAGTCTATAGCTAATGCTACTTATCATCATGTACATTCGTGCAGAAACATACAATTGAATAATTAATAATACGTAAATCAAAGGCGTTTTCCCACCGACAGATCTGGGTAGCGACGGAGGACCAAGGAGGAGAGAGCTCAACTTTGAAAAAATAAAAAATAAAAATATATAATTTTTTGGCCCTATAGCCTTTTATTTTTGCACTTTTGTACCAAATTCATTTAGAAATTATATATTCTTTAAAAAAAAAAAATTTATCCCGATAAATTACTCTCTAAGCCAAACCCTTAGGGAGTGAATATCTTTTGGTTTGTCATGCACATACCGATCCCTCAACATATATAGCGATAAATTGCGGACTCACACAATAACGGGGATTCAAACCCACATTAAAAAACTAAACACGGTTTGTCTAATCAATGAGAATCATCCTATCAACTTTATTACACTTTGCGCCTGAGGACTGGTTCCAAAAATTGTTAGGTAGAGAAATCGAACCTGAAAGTTTGAGGGTGGTAAGCCCCTCACTCCTAAACCAAAGCCAACTCATCCAACCCCTTGGGATTTATATATTCTTATTTACTATTGATTGATTATTGATGCAACTGAAAGTTAGAATAAATTGATTTGTTTAACAACAAAACCAAAATCTTGAAATCCAGTAAGGGAATTGAGAGAAAACTCAAGATATAAGTTTAAAGAATGAATAATAGTTAACTTGTATGAAAAGTGTTTATAAATATCTCTATTTATAAAGAAAATTCATACTAAATCTAATCCTAATTAAAATAGGAATAAATCAAATCTAAAAAAAATTAGGAAAACTAGTTCTAATTAAGAAATGTTATTTCTTAAGAATCTTTCTATCTAATATAAATTCTATTTAAATTATAAATAACAATTAATAAAATTATAAATAAAATAGAAATAAAACTAATCTAAACCTAAAAAAATATCACATTTGTCTTTACATCGTTTGTCTTTCATCAATTATGATAATGATAAGTGAGTGAGAGCCCAACTTTGAAAAAAAAATAAAAAAAAGCACCGCTTCCGATGCCTATAATTCGAGTGTCCACTAACTAGTGTTAAATCATGAGCAGCCTAATGGTTAGGAAAGGACCACGCACAATGGCCCCCCTGTAATAGCATCATAAACAATAATAAAACGGTAGCTGGGGACTAAATTAAACCACGCAATGGAGGCTCTGTAAATTAGCCACTAATAAAAAAAATAAGAACCAAATCTAGAAAAGTAGGTAATCTTTGCGGGTAAAGAATTCATATTTTTACGAGGTGCTTCTTCTAGGAGCATCCCTCGGAGGAGAATCAGAAAAAGCTTACCCTCCTCTCTGGCTGGCTAATGATAGTGGAATCCGTGTCCAAAACTTTGATTCTTTTAACATTATCGTCCTTATTCTTCCCTACTTCAATGCATCATAAACCAAACAGAACCAACAGTATTTCTTCCTTCCGCCACGTAAAAGGGGAGGTAGTGACTAAATTAGTTTGAGACTCGTGTTGTAATTATTTGTTTCAACTCGAGACCCATACTGAGGTTGGAAGTGGGATTTTTTTGAAAAATCTAGACTCTAATGTTGTGTTTGAAGTGATAATTCAAAAAATACGCTTGAAATAAGAATTTGAAATCTGAGTGGTAACTAAATTAATAAAATATTAGATTTATTTTTCAATGGTTATTAGTTCGAACCTTCTCAGCTAGAGAGCTTAATTGGTCGATAACTCTATTGTCCTACGAATTAATCGAGGTGTATGCAATCTGGTTCAAATATCCTTAGTATTCCAAAGAAAAAAAAAGAATGAAGTAAGAATTCGGTGTGCATGGAGAGAGAAAAGTAAAAGAACAACGGTACAAAAGACGAGAGAAAAAAACATAATATTTCAAATAAATATAATTATTTCAATAGATAAAAAAATAAAAATTAAATATCATCAATTATTTAAAATTTTTATTTAACTATTTTTAATTTCTTAAATCTCATACATTTTAGTTTTCTATTTGCCATAACAAATTAGACATGAGAAGTGATTTTAAGGGTGCATTTGGTTTACTAAAAAATGCTGAAAATCTCTAAAAGTTATTTATTTTTATCTCACTGTACGAATTAGATAACTCACAAATTATCTCATTTTTTGTCAATCCAAACGCACCCTATATTATTATTTTTTA
Organism: Vitellaria paradoxa; assembly: GCA_019916065.1. Taxonomy (NCBI): domain Eukaryota; kingdom Viridiplantae; phylum Streptophyta; class Magnoliopsida; order Ericales; family Sapotaceae; genus Vitellaria; species Vitellaria paradoxa. The sequence goes on along the minus strand of CM034237.1, from coordinate 46,567,708 downwards.
ATAAATTTTTAGTCTAAACACAATTTAAAAAAAAAAAAAAAACTAATCCGATCCCAACAGAGCCTAAAAATCTATAGTGGTCCCGACTGAGGGGCGGCTCAACCCGTTACGAAAGGTAAAAAAAGTTAGAAAAAAAAAGAGGGTGGGGGAACTCCTGCTCGAATAAAATAACTTAGCTGTCACTAGTGGGACATAAGATTTCTTTCCACTAATAGGAAGGTGTAATCCTCAATCTGCCAGCTTAACCACCACTTCATTCTAAATAAAGAAGCCCAGTGGGGGTGGCACACAGTCCACGAAAACCCCAAATGCTGCTAGCCGGGTAATATATGATAAGATACAGAACATGCAAGAGCACGCAAACATATATATATATATATATATGTACTGAAACTAAACCACTCGCAGACTGGCAAGCAAGTTTCCACTCAAAATAAAGAATAATACCGTAAGATTGAGTTTGTTTTTATTGATTTGAAATTAAGGGATTTAATTGGCTCAATTATTTAAAGAGAGTCATTCAAACATAAGATATGTTTGAAGTAACAAAAAGTGAGATAAAATGAAATAAAGTGTCAATTCATAACTTGTATAGTGAGATAAAAAGTGAATAATTTTTAAAAATTTTCAGCGTTTTTTTTTTTTTTGTTTTTTAGAATTTTTTGTCACTCTAAATAGAGGTATAATTTTATCGGTTTAAATAGTTAATTTATCATGGATTTGAGGTTCTGTTTGGACAATTATGAATTTTAAATTAATGAATTTGAGGTCAAATTCAATTAAGGCTAAAAAATAAAAAAAAATAAAACTAACTTATACAAGAATACAATGGGAATTTGCAATAATCTATTTTTTAAAATAGGGGAGAAAGTATTTATAAGAAATTTCAAAGTAACAACTTTTTAAATACATCTTAATTTATCATATTATACTATTACAATTTATAATAAAATTCATATTTAAACAAAATTATATTTAAGTAATTCTGCTTCAATACGTAACACCAAATTCCTTGAATACAAACGCAATCTAAATAGTTTATTTATATGATAGATTTCGAATTACTATAAAAAAAAAAAAGCAATTATTTAAGATTTTTCATAATAACAACCTTACTATTTTAAGAAATAGTGGCATTAGTTCTTTAATAATAATTACTAAAAAAATTGACGTATTATTTCATAAATTAAAGATATTATTTATATTTTAATATAATTTAATCTTAACTATATCGATTTATAAAATTCTTAAATACCCGAAAAGAACCTGAACGTGTATTCAACACCAGAAGTAGGCAGGTCAATTCACTAGCCCAAAAATATCGCCTTTCAAGCCCTGCGACAGTACTGAAACAATGGAACTTTACTTAACAAATCTGTGGATAAGAATGTTCGCGTTTCGGGCGAGACAGCTCAGAAAAGAAATAACCAAGCAGAAGAATCCACGCTATAAATCACAACGGTGGTGTTTGATTTATCAAATCTCACTAAAAATTGTAAAAAGTTATCAATTTTGTTGTTTAATTAAAATTCATCATGTACTATTTTTACACTCAACTTTTTTTAATTTTCTTTTTGCCATCCAAAGTGCATTACAGAGGAAATAAAGTTACCAAAGGTGGAGTACTGCGCACCTGGCCAATGACCTCCTGACAACAGCATAAGAAATAAAGCTCCATCCAAATGGCTATCCGTTTAATAGCCTTTTAAAAAAATATATAAAAAAAGGCCATTTCTACTCTAGATGTGTTCGACAAACCCATGAAACAGGACGAATGTCAATATCTGTCTGTCTGTCTCTCTCTCTCGGGGAGACGGATGCTTAGATATTGAAAAAACTTTTATTCCGACAAAAACAACAATAGTAGACAAGGGCAAAGAACTGAAAAATTTTTATTTAGATGAAAAAAACAGAGTGCATAAGTTGAACTTTCAGTGATGAGAGCAATAATTATCCTAGCTAAGCTAGGCTCTATGATTATGTTTGAGTAGAGAGGTTGAATGATAAGAGATAAATAATAGTATAGAATAATATGTGAAATTAAATATAATATGAAAATAATTTTTTGTTTGGGATTATTTTTTTAAAGTTTGGTTCATGAGATAAAAAGTGAGATAAAAGAAGTAATTTGACACGAAATGTGACAAAAAATAATTTTAAACCTTTAAATTTTAACAAAAAAAACAAATCTAGAAATGAAATATAAGTAATACCATGGTACCACCATGGTATTACTTATCTTCTATTTTGAGAAATATGAAATCCAACTCAAAATTGTAATAATACAAAAACTAAATACAAGACGAAAGTTAACTTAGTCAAAAATGATAGACTACTAATCTAATCCCCCGATTTTATCCCTCAAACAAACATTCCCTTAAACAAAAATGGTAGGCTCTTGGTTTTGAACAACACTGAGGCAGCCGCGACTTTGCTAATTGCTGGCACGTCTCCTTCGGAAAATAAGATTTATTGCAAGATTTGCATATAACAAAGAAGCGGTCCTCTAAAAACAAAACAACTGGCCTCTACTGAGAAAGCTCATCAGGAATACTTTCTTCTTAGGTTTTAGTTCAGGGCTTTGTAAGTTTCCACAGTCAATTGGTCAAGCCGCTGCTCGGTTTCACTGGGAACTACCATCGTCGGATGAAGAATTTGGAAGAGAGAAAATTGTACATCATCATAAGAATAACCATGCCAAGGAAAATAAAACCCTACCAAATCTTACCATCGATATTAACACCAAGACAGAATAACATTGCAAAGTTGAACTTAACAATTTTTTTTTTGGGAGGGGGGGGGGGAATACATCTGGTTACAGAGCTTACTAGTGCTTGATAAACAAACGAATAATTTTTTAATTTTCCACCCAAATAAACAAACTAGCTTATTTTGGAGGAGGACTGGCGGAGGAACATGAGATTTCGCCATTCCCGCCCATGCAAAATTCCAACAGCAAGAATTATCCACCCAAATAAGTCAAACTTCAGATCACTGTTGACCTTCTTTGACTTCTTTTTTTGGGGGGGGAGGAAAAAAAGAAAGAAAAAAAGCACTCTATCTTAAAAGAATATCCAACAGGCACAAAAAGGTAAAGGAATAATCACGAATACCATCAACAGGCACAAAAGGCTAAAGAAATAATCATGAATACTTTCTTCGTGCTTCGTGATAGTATTTTCACCATCGACAATCTTTTTACAACACAGATAATTATTGGTAATAGGTGTTACCTTTGTGAAAGTTAGGGGGAAACGATTGATCACTTTTTTGTTCATTGCAAGTGGGCGAAGAAGTTGTGGGGCTTGGCCTTTATGTTGGTTTGATATGTTTTGGACCTTCTGGGTATTTCCTAAGGAAGTTAAGAGGGTTTTTTAGCTCTTCGTGCAGGGGAAGGTTAATTAAGAGCAGGAAGGTGTGAAGGATTAATTCTTTTTGTTTGAGTTGATATATTTGGAGAGAGAAGAATAGAAGAGTTTTTCAAAATTTAGAATTGTCTTCGTATAAGTTGAAAAGCAAAATTTTGAGTACTCTATACCTCTGGAGGAAAAGAGTCTGAGTTGCACAGTTTTATGGATTTCATCAAGAACTTGATTTGTAAAACAGGCTTAGCTTATGGTTATTTCTGTGTAATTGGGTGACACCCCCCTTAATGCCTATTATTAATAAAAATTATGAATATTTATCGACCAAAAAAAAATTAATTCTTATTGACAAAGAGTAACATGTACGAAGAAAACCATATCAAAGAAATCGAATCTTAAAAATTAACTTAATGCTGCAAGAGACTACAAATAAGCCCAACCAAAGAAAGTGTAAGCAAGCTTTGATAATGTATGTTGTTGAACCCATTTTCCAATAGTTTAAAATTATGTGATAGCCGGTGACCTAACGTAGTATTTGGTTCCATAAGTTCTTAAATTCATCTTGCTATCAAATGTGTGCTCCTTGTTTGTACTTGTGCACTTTGTCCTATTTATATTAGTGTACCTTGTTTGGTTCTCTCCACTCCACATGTGAGTCACGGGTGCACAGCAGCACGTGCACAGTGCAAACTTGTTGAGTCCATTTTCCATTTTCTAACAGCATAAATTTCTAGGATAATTGATGATTTGACAAAATCAACCAATTCCCATCAACCCTCATGAAAAAGAGTAAAGGAGAGATGCATGACTTCTGATGCCTAGTTAAGAAGGATATTTGCTCAATATTAGGAAAAGAAAAAGAAGAACACATTTACTCCACATTTCACATTTAAAATTACTCTAATTCAAAGCATAAACAAGTCAACATAAACTGCATATCTGCCGCATCTTTTCTAACCCCTCCCTTTTTCCCCAACAATCTTTATTTAGGGTTGTGCAACAAGTTAACTTGATCCTGATCCAATAATTCTCCAAGGTTATCAACCTGCCTGTTAACATGTTATTTAGCAAATACGTTAAGATTTATTTTAATTTTAAATCTCTTTTAAATATTTTAATTTTTTAAGGGGTTGGCAAACTGTTGTGTGCGAGAAATTAAGGCTGGACCAAATTCAACAAGTGTATGTGACTCCCATGACTCAACCCATTAACCACTGTGTCGGTTCAGGCCAATGGGCCAAAACAGGCCATGGGCCATCTTGCACACCCCTAATCATTATCATGTCATGACATAATATAACTTTGAATCAGAACATTAACTAAAGTGTCAACAAGACCCTAATTCCCCATAATGCTAAACATTAAGAAATTGGTGAAAACCCAATTAATAATTGTTACTGATGCACAAAAGCTATTATTAGAAACAAACAATACTAAACTCCCAAACACTTTGGAGTACCAATAAAAGCAGTACTTTTTTTCTTCCTCTTTTATTTTTCTGTTAGATATATTGCTAAGATTTCGATATGGCCAACAATAAGATTTTGATGCATGCAAGGAAAATATGAGAGGTACTTCAAGAAAAAGGGGGAACATAATAAAGCACCAATATTGTTACTTGGTACAATTTTTGTTCAAGACTTGCCACATAAATTATTTTAATTTTTATTATTGTTTTATGTGTATTTTTTGGTTTTAATAAGAGGGGCATCTTGGTAATTTTATTACAAGGAGATTGTCTTGTGGCTTGCAATAATGGACTTTAGGTCAGGCCAGACCAAATCTTAGTCACATATATATGTGATGTATTGGAATTTTTTTGCCACTAGAAGCAGAAAAGTCAATTGTGCTTATTCTTAGGCTTCTTTTCTCAAATTTATTCTCAAATTTATTCTTTCATTTCTCCAATTTTTAATCACTCTTAATTACTATGATACATAAACACTTCAAAATAGATGCCATATTCTCATCTAACACATACTGGACACACATAGATATGTGTCAGACACGCTATTTGGCATGTCCTATTATTTTTTTATTTTTATTTCAAATATATGATTAGAACAGATCTAGATTTGAGTAGGCGACTCCTCTAAAATTATAAAATCTTATATCTTATATTTTATTATGTTTTGTATATAGAATTTAGCATTGAATTAGTTTTATTGTAAATGTTATATTCATACATATAACTACTAAAATATATTTAAAAAAATTTTATTTTATTTTTCGTATCCCCACCACATCTATATCTTCAGTTTTTTAAATTGTCGTATTTGTATCTGTATTTATACCCGTACCATATCCATATCTATACTTCTTAGCTAAATTATGTCCACAGTTTACTTTGATACTAAAAATAAATAAATCTAGCCACAAAGTAACATTAATTACACCCCCCCCCCCCAAAAAAAAAACACATATATAAACTTATGCACGACAACAAGCCCCCACAAATACTTTCTAAGCAACTCTTAATTAGTTAAAGCTGTAGCCATTATATTATAATGGCTCCATTGCATCCTCTTGCACATTGCGTAGATATATAAACTGCAGAATACCACCATCTTGGGTGGCTGGGCCATTTTGTAAACAAAACAATGTTAAGACCGTAGGAGTCTTTCTTTAGTCATAATTGGTGAAACTGTCACCGTGACTTAAAAATAATTTAGCAAAATGAAATCAACTCCCAAGATATCCTATTGCATGTACCATTCACTATCACAATTGATGCTGCAAAAACATATGCCAGTTAAGTTACAAAGTACCCAAACACAAAAAAGAAACAATCTAAAATGTGATATTTCTTTGCAAAATGGATGAATATAAAATGGCTCAAACGAATGCAACAAAATATAAAATAAAAGAGTGATAAAAGAGATGAGAGTGAGAGAATCAAAAGAAAATAATGTCATAAAACAAAAGCCAACAAATAATGGTCCAATTACCAGTGACATCATTTCTAACAATGGAAACCAAAAAGATATAACACTATGAAAGAGCAACTAGAATAGCAAACCGTGGTAGTCCCAAAGATGCTAGTATCAATTTAGACTAAGCCAGAAAACAAATCTGTGTATTCCCACCTTTGCACTGGAACTAGCAGAAGATCCTCCACCCATTATCTGTTGATCAAACCCTTTTTTATGGAGCTCCTTGTGTAATTCAGGTGCCTTAGACAAAAATAACAACACAAGCAATAGTTTAAAAAATAACAACATAAGCAGTAGTTTAAACTTCAATCAAATTTTCGTCAAAGAATATCACACAATATAGAGAGCTCATATTCATCATTACATCCTCAAATTAAATCTGAAATTTTCCAACTTATCAAAAATAAATAAACAAGTAAATAATAAACCTGAAACTTTCCATGAAAATCTTATAGAAGAGCTCAAAATTGTGGAATGTCATTGACAAAATCAAACTCCTCTGCACAAAAAATCAAATACTTTGATGTAAGCCCAGCCCCAAGAAAACTAATCCCTCTTTATAGGATTGAATATTTGACATGTGCACACAGATATAATGGTATAACTCCATCAATCAATACTCCCTTGTTACCCAACCTTATCTTTGAACCATCCAACCATGCACACTCCACCCCCCAGCTCCACAATAGTACGAACCATAACCAATCAAAATACAGAGTGCATAAATGAATCCAAGGAGTATTTTTATTAAGTTTATGCTGTTTTAGCTTTAAACTTTCTCCAACACCATGCAGACTGATTTCCTGTGGATCTGATGCTGAACTGATAGCTAAAACATGAAAGGCATTTGACATTTGCTCATCGCAATGGAACAAAGAGTTATTAGTTGATGTAATTACAGAGAAACATGTTATCTAAACAATCAATGGCAGTTTTCGATCAACATTGAAGTATGTTGTAAAATTGGAATCATTAGCACTTCATTGCAATCAACCATGAAAGCATTGTCAACATTGTTCACATGTTTCGGCCAAGTGTCTAATTAGATGTTCAAGGCTTCCACTTATGAATGAAGCCTAGGCTTAAAACAAGCTTAAAGTATAAATACCTTCACACTGACTTCTAAAGATTTGAGAGAGAGCTCATTTCCTAGATCCCACAAAAATAAATTTGACCATCAAGGTGTGATGCTTGAGGCTTGCATTTAAAGAACAACCAAAATGATGGTACCTCATTTACTGCCTTTTGCAAAAACTGAGATGCTATCTCAAAGTAACTCTGTGCCTCATCCTGATCAGAAATCAGAAAAGCATAGGAGGTGTGGGCATTTCCAAGGCACCACAACGTTTCATGCTTTTTGGGATTGACTTCTAGTGCCTCCTTTAGCTTTGAAATAGCGTCTACAGAATTGAATCGTAACAAACACATGTACAATATAAAAAGTATTGATCTGATTCTGCCAGAACTTAAAGAAAATCCTTTACTCAAATAAATCCCCATTTATAATTGACAACCAACGTCACATTAAAAGTTTTTGATAGACAAACATTAACTTATACCTTTAATAATCTTCTTTGATTCACGAACATCCCCAAATTGGGACAGTTCGAACAATGCTCTACCCCCATTGAGTTAGGTTCTGCGGATAACATTTTCGGCAGATTGAAGATTTTCAGTAGTCGAATCAAATTCAACATAACAAAGACAAAGAGGCAAAGACTTTACAATCTGGAAACAAAACGATAATTTTCCCATCACACCTCACCGAGGACTCAAATAACAAAAAGGAAATTCAGGCTCCCTGTATAGATGCTGAAGCAGCAGACGATATATAGACGTAGATAGAAGAAGAGAGGAAACAATACGAACATCAGCATCGCGAGGGTTCTCGGCGTAGTTGGCCTCGGCAGTCCTGCGAGCATGCTCGAATATCATGAGCCGTTCGAGGTCGTTTTGAGTAGTGTCCAGGTCGAAATGTACCGTTGCTGCCCTTGCGGCTGTGATAGCCCTCTCTCTCCCCCTCCCCCTCCCCCTCCCCCTCTCGCGCGCGCGCGCGGGGTTTAAAAGAACCGACGAAGAATGGAAGCCGGCTGCGGAGAAGGAAGTGGCTGTGGCGACGGGAAGCGGAAAGGCGGTAGAATCTGACGTGCACTAAATAAAGAATTTTACATATATGTATTTGGAGTTTTATAAAATTATAAAAATAAAATTTTTGTAATTTATGTAATGAGTGGAAAATTTAAATTTTATTATCTCATAATTTATATATATAAAAATTTGTAAGTTTTTATTTTATTTTGAAGAGTTCTAAATAGAACAAAGCCTCTTAACAAAATCTTAAGTTTTTAATTTTTAAACTTTATTTTTATTTTGTTGAAATTTAAACATGAAAATTCGTTTCATAAATTTACCTTAGAAGAATTAAAATTTTGCTCAGCGCCATGTTGGATTTGAATCCAATTTTGGGACATTTTGAAAATTGATTTCTAGAAGGCTCGAAAATTTTCTAAAATTTGAATTTTTTTGAGACAATTTGGAAGGAGATTTGTTTTCTTATTCAAATAAAATTTGTTGGGAATATAAATAGGAGTTTTTAAATTGTATTGAAGTTGAGTTTAATCAAGTTATATTTTCTTACTCTTCCTTCTTTCTAAAAATTCTAAATAGATTTTTCAATAACTTATAACTAAATCATAGCTTAAACTAAAGTGAAACTCTTTTACGAAATAATGTAAGTTTATTTATTAATACATTTATTTATTGTGCTACATCTTTAAATATTTTAAATAAACAAATCCATGTTTTGAATAGTTTTAATAAAGACTTTTATTTTTGTATAATATTTGATTTTTCGTAGATAAGTAGTGATTTGAGACAATAAATGCTTCGACAAATATTTGATTTATTATCTACATATATGTGATTTAGCACGAAAAATGTTTAATTTCCTACGCTTAAAAATCTCAGGTGTCATTTGGTTTTTTTTTTTATTTTAACCTCATTTTCTATTTCACACTTTTGAAAACAAGAAAAACAGTTCAAACGCAGTTGATCACTTGTGTTCTCAAATTTTGTTTTAGAAAACAGAAAATGAGTTTACACTAGAAATAAAAAATGATAAAAATTTATTTTGAGCGTTTTCAAACCGAAACAAGAAAAATCTCAAAATAAAGAAAACGAAACATTTTCTATTTTCTTATTTTTGAATTTTTAAAACATAAAACACATAAAAAAAGAAAATAAAAAATAGAAAATAGAAAAACAAACCAAATGCTACCTTAATTTTATGTTATTAAAATTAGAATTCCAAAATAATTTAGCTTCAAAACAGGCAAACCTTCTAGTTGAATTTATACAATTATTGTGATTCAATTGAGTTAAAAACAAAGTTTTCTGTCTTAACGAATTAATATTAAAAAAATTCCTAATTCTTCCCAGAGGATAATTGTAAGCAAATATTCTTGACGAATTCTTACACTTGAGCAAAGAACAAACACTAAAATTTCATAATCACTCTACATTATTGGTTTATAATGGTAAACGAAAAGAAAAAAAAGAAGTATGAAATTTTGAGAAATTAAAAATAATTAAATTAAAAATTAATAAATGATGTTTAGTTTTTTATATGTTCCAATCCACTCAATTAAAAGAGGCATTTGGGACTTTATATTACTTTCTTTTTCGCTTTTTTTTTATTTGATATATATATATATTTTGTGGATTCACTAAATCCTCATTCCAAGTACGCCCATGAAGAAATTAAACATTAAATCAAACCCATTATTCCGGACTTGGAAATTTTTTACGAAGTTTAAAATAATCAGATAATTAAATATAGTTTAAAATGTTCAATGAGTTTGCACACGCAACAAATTTTAATTAAATTATTCCTTAAATGAATTTTAATTGGGGATAATTTTTATAAAATACATCTTACTTTACCTATCAAATTGAGTTGAATCCAAACTAAATATATATATATATATATATATATTAAATTACTTTTACATAAGAAATCCACCTCGAATGGGTTTTCAACGAATGGATCATGTTTTAAGCAACTTATTTTACAATCCTACCGAACTTGGTTGAAGTCGCTAATGTTCCCTTAAAAGGCTAACTAAATTTCTTTTCATAAAGAAAAATATTATTGGACCCAAAAAAAAATATAACAAAAAATAAAATAGTAATAATGACAGGAAATGTAGGCTCCGTTTAGTTTGTAAAAAAATTATAAAAAACTCTATAAACCTCTGTTAACTTTATATCACATCAACTTTTTTCTTTCACTGCACACATTACGAACTTTCAATTTATCTCACTTTTTTTCACTCCAAACACACACGTAATTACTTTTGTTTAATATACCCTTAAAATGCTAATTAGTCAACTCAACGGAACGTTTGGAATGATAAAAGGTATAATAAAGTGAAATAATTTGTAAATTTGTAATTCGTGTTATAAAATAAAAAGTAAATAATTTTTATAAATTTTTAAAATCAATCAGCGTTTTTTAGTGTGTTAAACACAGTCTTAAATGTCTTTTCATAAAAAAAAATATTATTGGACCAAATAAAATATAACAACAGATAAAATAATAATAATGACAAGAGTTGTAATTAAGATGGCGTTTCGAGTGAAAAAAAAATAAAAATATATAATTTGAGACAACTTTTGACATTTGATATTTCTAATTCAAAATATATTTTTTGAAAATGAATGGTATAACTTTTAAACTTTTACGGTAAAAATTTGAAAAAAGAAACCATTGAAACAATTTTTTTTTGGTTAATTCTCATAAATTTATATCAAATTTTTTTTAAAATTATTAAACTTTTTAACTTTTACGTAAAAATTTTGAAAAGAAAAACCGTGGGAACACTTTTTTCCATCCGTTTCCACGGATTTATGTCAAATTTGTTAAAATGTTATTTAAATTTGTGAAAACGTTATTCTAAATTTGTAAAAAAAAAAAAAATTAAAATTTTTAAAGATATGTAAATATATATAAAAATTTATATAAATTTTACGAAACACGAGGTTAACCAAATGTGTTAGAAAATTTTAAAAATTTTCAGATATTTATTTTCCTTGATTTTTAACAAATCAAATGCTACTTAAAATAGAATTTTGCCAAGAAACATTAACAATGACAACTGAAATTCAAATTACACTGCTGAGACCATTAACATAACAGAAACTGAGATTGTTCCTTGACAAAGCCAAAATAATGTCTTGGTCCCATCTCAAAACTCACTGCTGAGACCATTAACATAACAGAAACTGAAATTGTTCCTTGACAAAGCCAAAATAATATCTTGGTCTCTATTCAAAACTCAAAACTACTGTAATAGAAAGCCAAGTGAACACGGGGCATTAACATGCAAATCCAATTCTCTTTTCTTCGTCCCAATTGTTACCCAAACTCAGATGCAACACCAAATTTCATTGACCACGTTGATGCCTTCAAAGCATGGGTTCAAAAAACACTCTACAATCAATCACAGATTGAGATGCAACATTGTTGACTGAACTTTTCGATGACCACGCAAGCAATCAAAGAGATGCTGATGCAAGAAAAGCACGGATACGCTGCAAGAGCTCGGCTTTCACTGAATCAGGAACAGAAGCTGCAAAAACGAACCAAAGTTTGAACATCAAACTGGAAGATAACTACAATACTGTTTTAGATTTCAGAGAGGTGAAGTCAACAGCACAGGTTAAAATTCCGATAATGACATCCACCTTCGAGCAGTGTTATTAAAAGATTCAGCGGCTTCAGCCAGTTCAATAAAATTTAAAAATCATCCATCACTCACCCAAAAAAATAAGAAATCACTTAGTCCTGTGTTTGTGATTGAAACTGAGATGAACACAATTTACCTAAAAAATTGTTTCAGGGTGCTTCACCCAGAATGAAATCAGCATGCAGGATATATCCAAAATCAACCGCACTCAATTTATAGTGGAAGACATTCATAAAACAAACTCATAGAACACAGTCACCAAACAAATTGTTTCCAGGTGCTTCACCTAAAATGCAATCAACATTCAGGATATGTCCAATTCAATCACACAATTTAAAGTTGGGGAAACATTCATAAAAAGAACTTGTACAACACAAAATACCATTCTCTCTCCTAAGTCACAATACCCCTTATGAACCCTTAATTATTTTTAGTATTTGTATCAATAGATAGTGTAATCTCCCAAACCCCCCCCCCCAACCAAAAAAAAAAAAAAAACAAAAACAAAAACAAAATGAAAATGTTCCCTTGGCCCCCTGATTCTTACAGCCTGATACAGGAAGTGTTTGATTGTTCAATTGACACACACACACACACAAAATCAACTTAAATCCAAGTATAATAAACAATAAAGCATCAATTACATAGTGTACTAAATGTTCCAACAATTGAAGATTGTACTTCGCGTAGTAGAAGAGTAACTACTGACGCTTCTAATGTTAAAAGTGCCAAATATAACCTGCACCTGAATCACATTTTTACCATAAATCATCATTAAAGCTTATATGTTAAATGCCTAAAACTCATAATAGCATACTTGAATTTTTTTTCTCTCTCCATTTAGCAGCATAGTGAAAAACGTATGAGCTGCTATCTAGGAAAGAAAAGTCAAAATGAGGAGCACTGCTCACTAATAAGATCAAAATAAAAAACGTACAGAAGGAAAAAAAAAAAAAAAACTAAACTAAATATAAATTAACCCACATCTGCCTTTTGGTGTGATGAGATGGACCAGATCATCCACAGTTACATTGTTCCTTCCTTTCTTCCTTGTAAATGCCCTGACAAAAATAAATCAAAGATGGATTCAGGCATCATTACAAGTGAAATGGAAATAAATCTTGTTGAAGACTAAAATTTGTGTAACACTAAAATAAAGTCCAAAGGAAGATTGGGAGGACCATCACCAAAGAAAAGGAAGCAAATTAGGGGTGAGTTTGGCGCAATGAAAAACGCTAAAAAACTCTGAAAACCTCTAAACGTTATTCACTTTTTATCTCACTGCAAAAATTATGAACCCACAAATTATCTCAATTTATTTTACTTTATCTCACTTTTTGTCACTCCAAACGCCTCTTAGATGGAATAGAAGTCTATAGTTCTCCACCTTAACATGAGTCAAGGCATATGAGATTAATCATCTAGTTACACAGCAAAGGTCTTCAAGTGGGTTGTGGTATCCAAATCCTTAAAATCACATTGTTAATTTCTCATAATTCTCAGTCGTACACCACCAATTTCATTGTTCCCCACTTTCTAGTAAGACAACCACACAAACAAATGGATACTTTCTTCTGGAATAGAAACACAACTAACAACAGCAAGCACAAATATAATATTGCCCACAGAAAAAAAAAAATGCACAATTATAACATTAATAGAGATGTCACCTGCAAACATTTTTCATTTCATCCCTCCAACCACATTCTATTAGCCTTTCCCGCAAAAGCTCCTTTAATCGCTCTTTTTCTCCACTCTCTATCAACTACGCAGACATCAAAACACACATGTACCAAAAAGAATCCATATCTAAATTAGACGCATGCATAAAATTAGCAGCACAAATTGCACACAGCTCCAGCGAACCAACCAATGAATCAATATGCAATTTACCCCTAGCGTAATCAAATTATACACAAAAATTATCAATTAAAGAGTAGATATATAGCAATACCTTGACGTTGATGATTTCTTGGAGAGTGGGTTCTCGATCTTGCTCTTCGTCTGCGTCCGGTGTTGGGGGACGTTTGATCGAAGCCCTCCTTTACCATTAAACACCAGTAAATCAATACACAAGCATGCATATATATATATACACACACATAGTGATAAAAACAATTTCATCGAAGCAAGCTGATCGAGAACTCACATGTCTCTGAGGCTGACTGAGAATTGCTGTAACGGTGTTTGAAGAGTCGTCCACGAAAATCAGACGAATTGCTTCAAGTCGGTGTGTAAACGCACGTTGTCCCAGAAAAGTCCAGCGGCTTATCTCTCGACTCGAGACTCCATCTCGAGAATAGAATGACCAAACTACCCTTGGTGTAGATGTGAGCTTGGGCTCATTCGGTTGGGCGGTTCTCTGTCTTTGCGCAGCATCTTCAAGCCCACACAAAATTTTAAGAGGAGTTATTGGATGGTTTGAAAAAGCCGTTATTTTTTTAATATTTTTGTTTATATTTTTTTATTTTTTTAAATTAAAAAATAAAACTGTGTTTAAATATATATATTTTTATAATTATTAATTTTTTATTTTAATAAAATATATAATTTTATTAGTTTTAAAAAATTAATTGAATTTAATAAAATATATTTTTGTATTAATTTAATTTAATGTAATTAATTACATTAATTAAATTACATTAAATTTATTAATTTTGTTCAATTAAAATATCTAATAAAAATCATTTAATTTGGTAAATATAAAATATATTAATTATATTTTTATTAAAAACAATTGAATATAATATATTTCATAATAATTTAAATACTTTAATTATGATATTTAATAAAATATATTTAATATTAATTAAATTAACTATTAAATTAGGTTAAATTAATTTTTAAATTAAATTAACTTATTATTTATTAAAATAGTTTAGTAAAACACATTTTCAAATAAATTAAATTAATTAGTTTTAATTTAATTATATTATTTATCAAAATAATTTTAATTTAATAAAATAATTCATTTTAATATAATGCAACAAAATAGACAAGGTATTAAAATTGACAAGATGTTTGTAATAGAAAAAATATAGTGAAAATAATTTTTTATGTTTTTCTGTTTAAGTTTTCATTTTTTTGGAAACAAAAAAAATATAAACATATTTGACAAATATATTTCTATTGCAAGTTTACAGAATTTTAAAAACATAAATAAAAACTCAGAAAATGAAAATGCTACCAAATGGGGGCTAGTGTTTAAATTATATTTATCTTTCATCAATAGATAACTAAATATAAAAAAATTACTCTTAATATTTAAAATTTATATTCACGACCAATTTATAAAAAATTGCTCTTAATATTTAAAATTTTTGTTCATTGTTCTAAATGCGTCTTTTTTTGCCATGTCCCCGGTTAAGCTATTTTTTGTGTCATGGATTTCTTTTTTTTAGAGACCTCCATCTTAGAACCCTAAGCCTCATTGTCCACTTTAGAGTATTTTTCAATGCGATTCATGAGGCTTGCCATATATCATTTGATATCATATGTAACAACTCATAATTCACGTAGTACAATATTATCTGATATAAAGCTTCACAAGCCTCGAGGTTTTATTTCTATAAGGACTAAATAGGCACCCTAGAAAAAGACCTTTTACTAGATAGATTATTGGACTCTCATATAGAGCACATTTCCCATTCCACACCCAGGCGATGTGGGACGGAGACACTGCTCCAGTAATCTACCTTGTACAAGGTCTTTTTTTTTTTCTGGGATGCTTGTTTGGGCCTCAAAGAAACAAAACTGTAAGGGTTGCAAAACCTAAAACGGACAATATTGTATTGCATAAATTATGGGTCATTACAGGCTAAACCCTTTGCTGGTCGCTTTGCCAATGAATGCCACAACTTGTCGTCTCTTGGTAGGCCGAGTTTGAAGAAAGCCATGGCAATCTGCTCGAAACAATCTTGTATTTCCTTGTATACCTCAAATTAACGCTGAGCATAGTCTTTTAGCCTCTCCTTTCATCCCTGATGCATTGTCATCAACGTGTCACCTCACTGTCTATGGTTTATTGTTGTTGGCTATAAAGAGGCACAAAGATCTCCACCAATTAAGACCACTTGCTGATTGAGTTGGACTTAAGCTTGTTTAGCCAACACAAAGGTACTTCCCCCCAACTAGAGGGGAAGACCTAACACATTAAAACATAATTATAAATCTAAAGAGATATAACCTGCTTGTAGTGGAAATCGTATCCCACCAGGTTTGCCTTCCCCCATCATCGAGTGTAATATTGATGTTATCTATAAATGAAATTGAAGCAATTCAACTCATAGCCTTATTTGCTAAATGGTGGATAGAGTTTCTACCTTGTTGGTCGATGAGATATTTCATTATTCATATTTCATTACCTAACCCTTTAGATTTGTCCTTTGCTATTGTTTAACTAGTTTGTTTACAAGATTGGTGTGCCTGGTTGGACCACACCTCACTTTGTCGGGAGTCTAAGCTGGAATGCCTCTTTAACTTTCTCTTGACTAAAGAATTCGATTGGCTTAAGGTTTTGTGGCGTCACCTACTTTGCCTTGGAGTAAGGCTCCAACTCTTGAGTGCTCGTCGAGAGCATTCGTGTTATGCGCGACCAGAGGTGCTATTTGAGGGTTGCCTCTCCCTATCTTATGCTTGGATATGTCTAGTGAACAAACCAAACTGCTCCTGGAAGATCTTTAGCTTCTGTTTCTTAAGCTTGATATTTGTTTGGTATTAGCTCAGGGTTATACCATTCTGAGCCAGGAGATCGTCATTAGTCTAGTGACAATGACACTCACGGCTCCCAATCCTGGTGTGCTTTTTAGCCCCCTGGATATTTTCGATTTGACCCTTGGGGGGATTCGAACTTACTCTGTCTTGGATCACATGGCCTGCATTCTCGCTACAGTCTCTCGGTGAAGATGCTTCATTGATCTTACTCATTTTTTCTTATGACAAGATTTTTGTGGAAGTAATGATCATTTCTCACATACTATGTCAATTATAGTGTTAGAAAATTCAAACTGTTTAAGGTGAATCATTCGATTAATACTCTACGAGGGATGCAAATGAATGGGAATGATTGTCTTGACTAGATTATAGGTAAGTTGTATCTTTCTTGTATAGACACTTGAAAAAGCTGCGAGGCAAGCAGTGTATGGTCAAATACCTTTTCTGATGGTCATGTTAGTCTCTCGAGAGTGAAATTAAGAGTAATAAAAGGGTAAAGTTTCGATGTTTCTGTAAGTGTCTAACATTTCCTCTTATATTTATACATTCGTCATTTTGAATGATCGAACTATATTTCAAGGTGAGATATAGTGTTGAAACATTGGCAAAGGCATAGGAAACAAGATAGTTCCCTCCTCCTCACATTTGCCATAATAGACGTGCTGAAGGTGTAGAGGCATAGATGCTTACCATGTGTTCGGGACTTGGCATGTGTTTGGATGACATCCACTAATCATGTTTCAAATTAAAAATTAAAACAAATAGGTAACTTTTTTAAATTGAAAAAGAAAGAAGGAAAGATGTAATTTTATTTTATCACGTTTCAAATTAGAAATTAGATACACGTTGTGAGATGTTTTTTACTTAATTTCATTTTTCTTTTCCTTCATAATACCAAAACAAAAAAGTAAACCAGCTTAAAATTGTAATATTAAAAATGTTCAAAATTTGTTTGAACCAAAAAGGTTCTCATTCATTTTCGAAATGAGATGTTCAATTTGAATTATACATCTTTGATTATGATTGTTATTATTTTTTCCCGCCCCAGATTGACAGGCACTTTCGTTTTTGGCGCGAGTCTCACTCGATGTTTCAGAATGTTCAGATAGCGGGCAATTTTAAAACGACGGAAAGAACCTTAAACTCGATAACATTCCCTTTTCCCGCCAATTCTCGAAAACCCTAGAAACAGTTTCTGAATCCGAACAAGCCAGTTGAGGGTTTTAGATATTCGTCCATGGCGGAAGAAGAAGAGAAGAGCAACGCGGAGACGATCCAGCCAACGTTCCCGCCTAGCCGAGTCAAGAAAATAATGAAACTCGACGAGGACATCAACAAGGTCAACTCGGAGGCCCTGTTCCTTGTCTCATGCTGCACAAACCTCTTCCTCGAATTCCTCGCCGAGAGATCTGCGCGAGTTGCTATAGAGAAGAAGCGCAAGACCGTGAAGCTCGAACACTTGAGAGTGGCCGTCAAGAGGCACCAGCCGACGAGTGATTTCCTCCTTGACTCGCTTCCGTTGCCTTCTCAGCCGGCTGATCACCCGCAGGCCGCCGAGCGAACTCGGGCTCGCGCGACTGATAAACCAGTCCCCGCCGGCACTCGGCGGATCGATGATTTCTTTCACAAGGGTTCCTAGCCTTTTTTTTTTCGTTCAATATAAGAAAATGTATTGATTAGGTAATATTTTTATGTCGCTTTGATGAATTATGTGGATGGTGTAAAATCATTATAGAAGTTATAGGGAATTCATCTGAAAGTGCAGCTTTCAATGTCTTCTGCCTTGTTATTCATATCCTATATATATATATTGAATTCGCTATTTATATGTTAGGTTGAAAAATTTGTAGTGACTTCGCTTTTTTAAGGCCCATTTGTCATTTTCCTGAAGATTGTTTTGGTGGACTGATGGGAATGTTAAAGCAACGGGAAGAGCAGGCACTGCTGGTACGATTGGTATCTTACATGCTCAAAATATTCAGATAAATGTCAATCAAATATCGAGTTCAATGTCTCCATATGTAGAAACACATTTGTTTCTAAGTCATGCATATTAGCAGTTTATTTAATTACATTTTTAACCCATTGATTCCAAAGCTTTGTCTTTCAAACCTGTGTCCAATATCTAAGTGCAACAACTGTGTTCTTTCTTGGGTTTACTGAAACTTATGAGACCAGAATATTTTCTGCTTCATTTCTGTGTACTCGAACACAGAGAGAATGCATTCAAATGCACACCGCAAGATAATATAGAACCTGGGTCAGAAATATAATTTTCAGGTGAAATGAATCAAAAGTAAAAAATCAGTGGGGGCAAAAGTATAAAAATAATGGAGCCAAGGTGAAAATTATAAGTAAATGGGGATAAAAGTAATGGAGTTCCTTGGAGGGACTGATGCTTCGTTTGGTCAAGAGCATGTGTCACTGTACTTCTATGTGTGAAATTAATTGGTATGGGTAATATACCACACGCATACAGTATAGAACTAAGAAATCAGTAAGAAACTTATATTATTAATTTGTGCGGGACATCACAAATCACTTGAGGCTCAAGACATACTTAGGAATAACACTTTGCAGCATTGATCTGCCTATACTAGACAATGGGGGTGTAACTTGGATATAGACTAGCTTTCAGCATTATTTGTACAAAGTACTTATTCTTGTGCAGGATCTACTGGAGATAAGAAGCTTTTTCTAATTTCTTCTACTGCATGAATTGAATTCTCATCAGATTTTGAGGCCTTGCATATATTACTCAAAATTCAAGGTGATGAGGGGCCGGAAAATGTTGAGACTACCGAAACTGCATCTTCTATGAGATGAGAAGCAAAGCCAGTTTGCACAAATGTCCTCTGGCTGTGCATCTTTGACCCTTGTTTTGTGAAGGACACGCCTTGCACTGGTGAGTTGGTGCTATTTGATCCCTGGTTTTGTATCCTCAGAGAAAACCTTTTGTTCAGAGGGTTAGCATGGTTAAAACCTCCATTTAAGCTCCTGTTTGAAAGACTTCGGCTGCTAGTGCTTGGCCTGGGCCCAAACAAATTTTCGTGCTCAACTACTACTTGGCTTTGAACCTTCTTCTTTTCCTGTCGAGAGCAGCCCAACTCATCAGAGAGCATGTTAATTTGAAAAAGTTATATAACTGAATTTGTTTTATCAAATGTGCACAGCATGTTCTTTAGGACATCTTATTTTTGCCGTGTATTTGAACTTCACTCTGCAATAACAATGATACTGACCCTTTGTCTTTGCCTCTCCTCTTCCTTTTCTTGCCTTGACATATTGTACTCTTCCAATATTGTCAGTAGGGGCACCTTAAGACAGCAACCATCCATGTAAAAATCAATTTTTTTTGTTGTTCCAATGGTAGAAATGCATAATTATATTAAAAAAAAAAAAAGTTCAACAGTAACTTTTGGTTGTGTCTTATCACTTATTTTCATGCTTTTTACATGAAGTAGTATGAATCCTCTTTTGGTACTACTTATTTATTTATTTATTTATTTTTTTGATTTGTGACTTGTAATATCAGCAATATAAATCATCTGTTTCTTCTAATTAGCTGGAAACTTGTGAAAGTAATTTTCCATTTCAATCTGTTTAGTACTAGATTAGAGCAATTTGTTAATAATCTGAAAATTTGGGTGGAGTCAATTGTAGTGAACAGGCCATTTCTCTCATTTGTTACTGGATGTGATTAAAAAAAAAAAAAAAACTGATAATAAAATCAAAACCAGCATTCCATCTTTTGAATCTAGGTTTGGATCTTGGTGAACTGGTTTATATGTTTCTAGATATAGAATGACTGCAGGGAGATAAGTTGGATTTGTACTTAGCACTCAATCTATGGCACATAAATAGTCCCTAGAATTTATATTCAGCAGTTTTGTGAGCTATTAAATTTTTATTACAATGGTTAGATGCCATCTTTTTTCACAACATTTGGACTTCATCATCTCTTAATGGTATGCAACTATACGTTATGATTTACCTGATTAGATTTTTCCAGAGATTCTCCACACTACTTACAACGACTTATAGAATAGTATACTAGGGAACACATAAATAATTGAATTCCTTACCTCATCATATAAGAAAACTTTGTTTCGTTCTTCTTCCCAATCTTTGGTCCTTGCTATAAGTGAATCCACTAAAGCTGCAAGAAAAATATTGCATGAGTACACTTTCCCTATGCCTTTAAGCATTGGTTGGTCCTACATATAATTTAGAATTTACAGAATTGGAATTAAAACTGGTTTTGAGCAGTACATTGCGCATTGCTTGCGCTAACGGATTCTGTTTAAAACATTAATCTTTTCCGATTGGTATGTTCCCCGCTCAGTTAGTGACTGATACATTTAATTAGATCTGCTATTTCTGCATTTCCTTGACTACTTTGTATCTTCTTGAAAAAAATATTACTTGTCTTTGAGCTGATTAATTCCAAACTTGCTTTGTCATGTTAGGTTTGAGAACATTGATAAAAACTTATCTAAACCTTACCAGGTATTTTGGCCACTGTTATTCGTGCTCGTTCTGCACGCCTGAGATTCTTGTGAGCACCTCTACTGACTGAATACCGGTTCTCATCCTGAAAATATGCATAGGACAGATGAGTAAAGTGTGGAGGAGTAAATCATATCAAAAAAAAAAAAAAAAAAAGTAGGTAGGTGTGACTCACCTGGTTATATTCATCCAACCATCGCTCCTCATCATGTGCTGACATCCATTTTTCCACCTTCTCCATTATAACCTTCCTGTTAAAAGCTTCTTCTTTTGCTCTAGATATCTGGTCATCCATGCTCGTGAGGAGATCAGAAAGGTCAATCTCCCCTTTTTGTAAGCATTGTCAGTTCATGAACTGGTATTAGAGAACAAAATTACACTGATGTAAAAGAAATATTATCCAATCAATCCCACCAGAGTTTAATAAATTTATGATGTTATCCATCTCTGACTGCAAAGGGATCTCCATGTGTGATCTGTTGCATATCTGCTCGAGTTCAAACTGTTTCTTAAAGAAAAGCTCTTTCATCTTGCTTGCTTTCAATTGATCCAGTCTCTTAACCTCTGCCTCAGTCTGGAAACAATTTGAAGGAATATCAAATATTGCTTGTGATTTGATGCTCTTGTGCTTGAGAATACGGATTACATATATACTGACCTGCTCGATTATATCAAGGGTGATTCTTCCAGGGGAGGATAATTCAGTTGATGAAACTGATGATAGACCGGTGATATGGCAGAACAGTTGACGATCTTCATAAGGTGTGTCCGTAAGGTTCCACAAGTTTGTCAATGCTTTACCGAGATGGTGAAGCTGCAAAGACCCTTATAAAGACAATTCAGTTCTGCCAATGCTTTCTCTCAGCAAGAGGCTAATGATTCCTGTTTAAAATATTCTTTTACGCAGAAGCTTCAGCAATGGCACCATTGAGCCTAATTGTCTAATTATAGTCATTTATTGACTACTGTAAAGAGCAACTATTTACCAAACTTATCTCAAGGTACAGTTTCTGAACATGTGTGGTTTGCGATGCATTGCAAAATATTGCTACCTGACTACTAGTTCCTGCCATTATATCAAGGGATGGCAAGTAAAATAGCATTGGCTAGTTTTTACCTTTTCTAGTCGCTTCTGCTTTTCTTCTTCAAGAGACTCTACCGTGCTGTTTAGTTTAGCCAAAACACAGTCACTTATGTTCTTTGATAGTCCATACAGTTCATTCAAGCTTGGATGAACTTTAGTGATGATCATGGAAGAATCAATTCCCAATGTGGTGGACAGGTTCTGAACTGTGCTTATATATTTTTCAACTCTTTGGAGTCTCTCAGTCTTCGACAACAATTGCAGAGAACAAAACAGGCAAGAGCCATTACTTTGATGCAGACTGAATTAAAGCCCTCAATAAACAATTTAAGGAACAATATTATAGTACCTTTTCATTATGAAGCCTTTGTAGCTCCATTTGGTACTCCTCAAGTTTCTTTAGTGAAAGATCATTCTCCTTTACTAAGATTGCTGATGATGAATCATTGAAATCTGATTGACCTGCAATTTCTGCAGAAATTTTCTGAATTTGTCTTTGCACAGCCTGTAATTGCTTCACCCTCTCTTCTTTCCTCAGTTTCATTTCCTGTAGAGCTGGTCTAATTGAATCTAGCTGCTCCTTCAATGTTCCTGTCACTTTCTCTTGCTGTCAAGGACAAATGTTCAGAATCAGCTTCATGCAGGGATTAGCATTCAGAGGAATAATATTTTCTTGCTGAAATTCCCCTGCAGTACTGGTTTAGCTGGAAATCAGCAATAACAAGTACGACCATTTCCATGTAATTGACTCGTTTCTTCAGACAATGTAAGAAAGATATGCGGCAGCTTGACTACTATCTCTTAAACCTTTGAAATTTTGTGGGAGCTTTCCCATTATGAATTTGTAACTTGTTTCATTTGTGCTTATTATTTGATAATTTTCACATAATCCCAGAAAGCTTTAAATATAACATCTTATTTGAACTTGTTTGCGTGAAATTGCTCATTCTGTCCTGATCATATTGACTTGTTTAAGTGCAACACAGTTGATTCCCCTATATTATTATTGCTCTAAAGCTTGACCATCAAACCCTTTCCCCCCTCCCTGTATTGGATTATTGCTCTAAAGTAATGACTGGTAATTCGACTTTTTGACAAGTTTTGAAATAGATTAAAATGCTAAATGATGTAGGAATATATATATTATATTCTACCATTCAATCTTGTTTCTCTATTCTGCAGAGGTCTACTTCTTGTTTCGTCACTAAACTTATTGACTGTGATCAACATTACCCGTACGGGGAGGGACCATTCATCAAGAGACAGAAGGAGGTGTGTAAATTCGGCCTCTGATTCCTCCAACTCCTGATGCAGGCGTGCTCTAGCAATGTTTGCGCTATCGACTTTTTTTCTGTAAACACCTAGACACTCCTGCTCTAGGTCCAGGAGAACCTTTTCCCTTTCAAATTGATCTTCTCCAACTTCATCCCATATCATCTGTTATAAGCATTAATTCAGTACCCACAAAAGAAAGAGTATGAATTGAAATGACCATAGCCATTTTCTGTATATCAGTTACTATTAAAGAACTTGCCTGCAATTCCTGGAGCAAATGTCCACATGGTGCTTCTACATATGTGGAGCTCCGGATTTCCATTGGCTTTTGAAAGGACCCCATTGGATAGTTCTTTCCCGCTCCGAAGAAAACCAAAAACTGTGGAGATAGTATGAGCAATCAAGTTAATTATAGATAGAGAGAGAGAGAGAGAGGGGGTGGTGTATGAGTATTTTCTTGAAAGATAAGGCTGACAGGTTGGTGATATGAAGCTTTGGGTTCAAGGATTCTCCATATCTTTTGATATTACAGGTTCTTTCTTTCCCTCTTCAGTTATTTTTAAATTTTAAAAATAAAGAGAAAAAAAAAAAGAAAAAAAAGAAAATGCCCACCCCATTCCTTATCTGTTCAGTAAAGATACAGTTTCTTTTTCAAACATAACATGGTATTGCAGCAATACTATTTTGCTTAGGCTGCATCATTGTCATGCCACATGTATGCCCTTTAATTCTTTGACAGGAACTTGATACCTAAGCCATCCCTGCCTAAAAGAAAATTGGTTTCATTGTCATTCTTCACGGCTTATCTGGCATCAAACTTACACATCTACCTCAATATATATGCATACGTGCTTTCCCCTCTTGAGATTTCCTGACGAGTGGACCATAGTGGGGGGAAAAGTATAGTTAGATTGTATTTGATTTTTTTGAGTCTTTAACTTTTTTTTTTTTAATCTTCATAATTGAAGCTAACTATGCCCTAAAATAGGAATCTGCACAGGCCAGCTACCCAGAACGTATGTTGTGATGGCTAAATCTGGATCACAATAACAAAGTACTAAATAAATAAATCACTAGATTTTTGTGTCACCTCTACGATCAGACCTTCAATCCTTGGCAATTTATTTGATTCTCTCTTGGCTTCATATTCTACCTAAAGAAAAATTAGTTTTCCATGTGAAATATGTGGACAGTGACGCCATACTTACTCAAATACTAAAATTATGTATATATATATATATATATATGTATATGTATGTATATTCAACTACTAACATTATGGGGGATGGTCAGAGTATGCACGGCCATATTTGATAATAAGGCCACTGCTGGAAAATATCTCTCTCTTTTATTTCTTGGATAGTTCTAAGGTATCCCATTTGATTGGATCCAGATTTATGGGTCAACGCTCGCATCACGTTGAGGCTTTGTTTGGCATCACGAACTAGTAACTGTTATAGTGGTTGATTAAATTTATTTTTTTATATTTTAATTTTTTTTAAAAATTTTTAAAAATAAAAATGTCAAATTCAATAAAATTAAAAATTTACATAAAAAAGTCACTTTTTGTTTCCCTTTCCAAACATAAAAATAGCTGACTTACTAGTTAAAAATAAGCTAGTTACTTTCTTTCGCAAACCAAACCTAAATCTTCATACATATACACACATGCACATTTATATATATTACTTTTTTGGATACGTGACACTTGGACTCCAACGTAAAAATTACACAATAGGTATATTCGGAGTTGTATAGATTTGTAAATAGTGAATAAAAAATTTAAATTTTATAGTCTTGTAATTTGTATTTATAAAAATTTATGGAGTTCTGTATTTTTTTTTTTAAACTCCAAACAGAGCCAATGTTGACAAATAGGTAGGATGCACTTTCAACAAAAAGTGAGCGATGTATTATCATATATATATATATATATATATATATATATATATTTGATTTATGGTTTCATAGATTTGATTTTATTGCCTTTGGTTAGTACGAATCACATTCATTACATGATTTAGGAATTAAGGTTACATTATCCTGAACAAAACCCTCCAGCTTGCTCACCCTTTTTGTACTGGGAATTCTGCAGTCTTGTTCATCTAGGATGCTTTCTTAAAAAAAGGTTCAGTTCTAAAGGGAGAGCCTACTTGCCCAAACAAGGATTGCCCAATTCTAGTAAAAATTACTTAATATTAAAGTACATGAATTGATATTAACTTTTATGTCATTCCAATTTGAAATATTACATGCTACTGTATTAACATGCGCGCTCACACGTATTTAAATTCAAATGGTATTTTCCTAATTTTTGTTTTTTAGGTAAATTGGAGGCTATTGTGAGTTGAATTTAGAATTGAATGACTAAATAAGGAGGAATTATTCTATTTTCTAATTTGTGCTCTTTCCTAATATATAATTGACACATTATAGGATACGCGTGGAGTGACAAAAAAAAAAGATAAAATGAGATAAAGTGAGATAAGTTATAAGTTAGTAATTTGTGCAGTGAGATAAAAAAATAAAAAATTTTTAAAATTTTTTAGTATTTTCACCATTTTTAGTGTTTTTTGTCACTCCAAATTGGATGTATATTATTTTGTTATACTTAAATTTTATTTGTAGAAAACAAATGTTTATCTGATGAAAAAAAATAAGTTGCAAAAGAGATGAATGAAATAAGTTTGAAGAAAATAAGAAAATTTCTCTCAAATGAGGGATCCTTTTTCACTAAAGTAATTTTATTTATTTATTTATTTTTTTTTAAGTCCACTTTAGTGTCCCTTTGACATTTTCATAATTTTGAGTGAATAAAAATACTCGCTTATAATAAATACAAACAGTTGTCCGTGTTCACAGTTATGTAAAATTAATAGATGTGTTTTGCAATATCTCCTTTGTGTATTTTGTGTCTGCTGTTCCTTAGTAGTATGCTTTATTAAAATTAATTGTTATTTAAAAATAAATATTTAAAATTAAATTATTTAAATATATTTGATTAAATTAATTAACTAAATTAAATACATCTAATTAAATTAATATAAAATATATTTTATTAAATTAAATTAATTTAATATAAAATATTTTAATAAAAGTAAATATTTTATTAAAATAAAATTAATTATTGTAAATAAAATTGTATCACCAATTTTTTTTTTTGAAGAAAACAACAATTAAAAACAAAAAATATAAAATAAAAACGGTTAAATGTAAATAAAAAAAATAAATGTTATCAAACAGAGTTTAAGTATATTTAAAGAAACAAATTCTCATTGTTACTTGTATCAATTCATCGAGTGTATCGATAACTAGAATTATATGGGAGTAGCTTTGCTCCTAATTTAATTTCTAGTTGAATATAAAACCCATAAAACTACTCCTAATGTGAGTAAAAAAATAATAAATAAATTTGAGTTATTTTACCCAAACAATTCATCAAACACCTTGAATGCAGCATTCTCGAAGATTATTTAAAACACAGCCACCCAGTAAATTGTAAAGTATATTTTTGCATCCTGTATGGATTCATTAAATCCTTTACTGCGGCAATCTATGCCTTGACGTCCAAGGAGTAAAGATAGCAAATACGTCGTAACTCTGCCGGCGAGACTCAGTGCTCTGGATTTGCTCTAAATCTAGGCGGAAGTTTCAGTTTTTAGATATTCAAAAATTTTTATTTTTTATTTTTTTAAATGATCAAATTTATTTATTTACGTTTTAATTTTTTTAAATCATGAAAAGTAAAAATATTTAATTAATTAAAATTTTAAAAAAATTAAAAAAATTAGTTAATAAAAAACATATTTTTTTTCAGAAAAAAACAATTTTTTTAATAATTAGTTATTATTAGGTATAAAAAAAGTTAATTTTTAATAATTAGTTATTTTTTTTATACCAAGACGAATAAAATCCTATACTTTGCCCGAGTTTATGTCCACACCCACGACCCACCTCCCGCCGGTTCAAGGGTGCTATAGTAAAAAAATCTACTAGAGGGATTGCAATAAAAAATGAATGGTTGAGATTTTTTTACATTTAATCCAATAATTTTAATTTATTTTAATTTAATTTATTTTAAAATAAAAATAAAAGTTTAAAAAATCTGATTAGAGCACAATTAACACAGAATATTAAAGATCACATGTCATTAAAGTGTAAAGAATATCAACCGTTTATTTTTTTTACTGCAATCCTTGTAATAGATTTTTTCACTGCAACTCCTTTGAACCACGCTCACCTCTCTCTCCTGCTTAACCGCCAACCAGCAAATTGTAAGATTTTTTTCCTCTCTCTCTAAGTAAATATTTATTTATTGATAAATTTTTAACAATTGATAATAATTAAAATTATTTATTTATTAATAGTAAAGTAATTTCAATTTAATTATTTATTTAATAGTAAATTCTATTTCATTAAATTACTCTGATTTTATTTTTAAATTGTAAATATTTTTTATTTTTAAAATTAAATATTTAAAATTAATTATTTATTTATAAACAAATTATTTATTACAATTTATAAAATTAAATGTAATTATTATTATGTTAATATTTTTAAAATCATTTGGATGATTATAGTATTTTAATTTTTAAATTTATTTAAAAATATTTTAAAAATATTAAAACGTACAAAGAGTGGGTCAGGAACGAATATCTGGACCCTTAATCCGACCCGATCCGGTGGAAAAGTAGGCCCGCTCACGGCCGGGTCAGTCCCGTCCCGACCCGGACCATATTCTAGTTACGCTATTTCTCATTTCCGTGTTTGAAGTGGAAAACGCCGAGTGCCTCTGTTTCTCTAGGGTTCACTTCACTCTTCCTAAGAAGGCGACTGCGTGCTCAGCCAGGGCAAGGTTTCTCTCTCTAAGCTCTCATCTCTCACTCTCTCTATCTTTAAATATACGTGTGTATATATAGATATGCGTGTATATATGTTCATTTATCCGTTAACTGTCTTCCTGGACTAGTAAATCCGGAGACGAGTATAAGATTAATAGCAATGTTACATGCCTTTACAGATGTTTATTCATACATATGTAAATATTGGCTTAGCTCTGTGACTTAATCGTCTGAAATCTTTACTTTTTACGAAACTGAGATAGATTATTTTTTGGGCATATATTTGCAATTTATCTTGTGCTCTGTTCCGTTCCTGTATGTGTATGTGGTTTATTTATATATAAAATTGATACATAGCTATACTTGCAGATTATTGTTTCTGGGTATATTTTTGCAATTATCTTGTGCTCTGTTATATATTGATGTATAGCTATGCTTACAGATTATCTTCATTTTCCTTGTAATTGTGCTATGAATTTTCAACGTGTGGATTTGATTATTTAATGGGCTTAGTTTGGTAATCAGTTTTCAAGCCCTCTGCAATTTTAGACCAACTGCATGTATTTCTTCCATATTTATTATTTCGGGTATTTAGTGGACTTAGTTTGTATATATTTTGTTTTGACCTACTTTAACATTCTGAATTTGTTGTGTTGAATGTACCATTTTTTTTTTTTTGGGCTTGTTACAGAATCCAGGTGGCGGATTTGAACCTGTGATGTCTCAAGAAATGAGTTCTTCACAGGTCTAATTTCCATTTGAAGGTGGGGGACTGTTTTACAAATCTAGAAATGAGCTTAATCACAAGGATAAGGCATCAATTACCTCCTGGGTTATGCAGAAAACCCATTATTTCTTCAATGGTTGCACTTAATGCTAGTAACTTAAATATTGTATCTCGGCACTTTGCTCAACCTGCTAGGAAAGAGGAAGAAGAGGAGGAAGAAGTAGAGATCGACCAAAGAAGGCTTCCAGCTGACTATGATCCAGCAACTTTTGATCCCACGGAGCACCGGAGTCCTCCAACAGAGCGGGTCTTTAGGCTTGTTGATGAGATAGCAGGACTTACATTGGTTGAAGTTACAGAGCTATCGTCAATTCTAATGAAGAAAATGGGCATGAAGGATCTGCCAGTTGTGGGGGTCATGAAGCCAGGAGCTGCTGGATTGGCTGGGGTGGCTATGAAGGCACCAACAGCAGCCAAGGAAGAGAAGAAACCAGAAAAGACTGTCTTTGAACTGAAATTGGAATCATATGAAGCAGCTTCAAAGATTAAGATAATCAAAGAGATAAGAAGTTTTACTGATTTGGGTCTAAAAGAAGCAAAGGAGTTAGTGGAGAAAACACCTACAGTATTTAAAAAGGGGGTGTCAAAAGAAGAAGGAGAGCAAATAATTGAGAAGATGAAAGCCCTTGGGGCAAAAGTCATCATGGAGTGAGAGCAAAATGATCATGGGTATTTGGTTTCTCTCTGCAATCTTCTGATTCCTGTTCTTGTTCACTAAAAATGAATCAATTTTTCAGATATATACTTAGATGAAACTCATTCTGGTCTATCCCAATATAGTTCAGCTTGAGGAATTTTCTAGTGGTTGTCGCCTATCATGTTGATATATTTGCTTTGAAAGCTGAAATTTTGATGATGAATGGCCGAATAAGCATATTGTGGATTTATGTAGTTTTTCATCTCTCTCTCTCTCTCTCTCTCTAATATTAATTACATGCCAATGACTTTCAAATGTAAAAGAGAAAATATTAGTGTGCTGTGTCCAGTTTATTTTCTGAAAATGAGAAAGGAATAAAAAATGAGGCTTGGTAGCAGACTTGCTGTTAATGGTGTGCGCCCCCAGCGCTATACATTTCTGGATGGGCTAAGCTTTGCTTAATAAATTCTGATGTCTTCCCATTTTATAACTCAAATTTGCGTTTATGGCCAATATAAATGTGAATTTGCCTGCGTTCATAATATTCATCTGTTTTTTGCGGATTTATTTATTTTTTTTCATTCTCTTTGTCATTGAACACTATTTTCTTCCCTCTGTGGTGATGACCCAACGTATTTTTATTGTGTTTTCTCATCGAATATTTTGTGCTTTCCATATTATGCTTGGAACACTTTTTAATATTTGGATGAATATCTTAACATCATGAGGTATATCTTGTATAACTAATGATTTGACGTGTTTCAGTTCAATGGAAATAAATACATATTGGAAAGAGTAAACAAACTAAAATTACTCAATAAAGCTTTAATCCCAAAGTAGGGTTCTTTTTCCATCCATTTTTTTCTTCGTAGGTTATGTTTTCTGTAAGGTTATATGAAACTGGGACTATTTGGTCTGTCCAGCTGCTGAAATAGTCCACCAGCTGCTGAAATTAGGACTATTTGGTCTATCCAGCTCAAGATTTGAACTATTCATGTGGGTAGCAATAGGCACCCTATGAGATCAAGCTCAAGGGGAAAAAGAAATCAGTAAGAGTCTCTTTTCATGAACTATAAGGGGTCATTGGGTTTTTTTTTTTATGTTTTTATTTTCTATTTTCTATTTTGAGTTCATTTTTTAGTTTGTGTTTTTGAAAATAAGGAAAACAGTTCAAAATTCATTTGGTTACTTCTATTTTCAAAATTTGTTTTCGAAAGCTGAAAATAAATTTATACATGAAATAAAAATAATATAAAGCCATTTTGATAGTCTCTAACAAAAAATAAGAAAAAATCCAAAATAAGGAAAATAAATCATTTTTTGCTTTCTCGATTTAAGATTTTTAACACATAAAATAAAAACAGAAAATAGAAAACATAAAACATAAGCGGAGTTGTTTCATTTAAAAAAAAAAAAAAGAAAAAAAAATTATTTCATTGATGGAGCTCACTGCTTATGTTGTCATTGTTTATGAGTTTGACCTGAAGCATGAAATGCTCATTCATGCGTAGCCGTTTGAATTGAATAAGCCGAGTTGTTCATATATAATATATTATTTTGATTAGCCAAATTTAAGGTTTATTTTTGGAGTCAAACTTAACCCTAAAAAAAAAAATACAACTGATACTATAAATTATATTTTGTAAATAAAAAATAAATTAACGTGTAAAACCTAATTAACTTATAAAATTAAGTTATATATAAATATATGCAAAGAAAATTTTCAATTTCATGTACATATTTTCTGAATTTTATTAATTAAATTGACACTCAACGACTCTTTCATGTCATAAAATTTATCAATAATTAAATTTATTGTGAATTTCTCTGATTTCTCTTTCATCTCATTCTAGAATTTTATTTTGACCAACACTTATAACTAACTAACTAAAAATGCATGCTTCATAGTTGCAGTAGAAATTGACATTCTTTTAATTTTACATGAACTAAGTTTGTGTTTTCTAATTTTCTTTCCTTATTTTATTTTTTTTCTCGGGTTTTTAAATATTATCTACTATTGAGTTGTACATAATTAGTTTAAAATTTTAAAATATTTAGCTAGAATTATCTTTATATGCTTAAATTTCTGGAACCATTTAAATTTTAGACTTATTATTTTTTTTTTTGGTTATCATTAACAATAAATGATGGATTGAGTTATAAATATAGACAGTAGAATTAGGTTGGTTGCCAAATTTTAGACTATATATAATAATTAAGAAGAAATATTCAAAGTTTAGAAAAGTTAGTTTATAATCTAATTTTCTTTTACGCAAAGATTTATATGTACTAGCGGTGTTTTCTTGAATCGATGATAAGATAAAAAGTTTTAAATAAAAAAATTTATATATACTTATATTTTCTGTTATTTAAAAAATTTTTAAGGTGGTTGAACAATGGCATAAAGTTTTTTTAGTTCAAAAATTTATACGTACGAGTAGTATATTTTTGAACTCAGGATGACTCTCCTCATCACTGACTATAGTTGTCATAACATTACATTTTTTCTAGGTATTGTGTTATCATCAACTACCAATCCATGGGTTAATTGGCTGGGATGCGGAGGTGGATCTGGTAATTGATTGTTTGATGGTTTTAGGAAAAACAAAAATGAAAGAATGTGCAGAAAAAAATTATTTATGTGCATAAAATGCTAGAAAAGTAGTGGTTTTGCAGATAATTGACTTCTAGAATGGCAGTTAGGTTTTGTACTTCTTATCTTGAAGAAGCATAATTCTAACGGCAGTCGTTTTTTTTTTTTTGGTAAGTTAACGGCAGTCGTTATCTAATGAAAATTTTGAACTGCCATTATTATCGTACTTGAGTTCTTTTTTTCCCATCAAGATTGTGCTTTATGTAAACATTTTTAGCTGCTTTCCGAACAATTTCCTCGGAAAGATAAACTAAAGGTTTTGTGTAACATATGCCTCTAGAAGTTCTTCGTGTTGGTCATGTAATATTTTTGTTTTGCCACGAGCTTGGGAATGTTCGTGCATGCTGTGTGTTCATATATATATATATATATATATATATATATGTATTTAAAATATGTTTTTGTGAATGTTTCATCTAGTTTTAAGGCTCCAATTGTGTTAAAAAAAAAGTAATTCAACGTATAAAACCTTGCATTACAAGGTTGGGGAGGATCAGGTGTAGATAATCTTCTCTTTATAAGTAAAGAGACTGATTCCAGAATTTAAACTCTCGACTCTCACGTCATAATTGATCAATTTTACTGTTGCTCTAAGCTACTATTTCTAAAGTTTACATTTTGTTAACGACATGAATTAGACCTGAATATATAGAAAAGAGGTTGATTTTAGAATTTGAATTATTGACTCTCAAGTCATAATAGAATAATTTTACCGTATTTTTAAGCCACTTTTTTTAAAGTTTCCATTGCGTTGACAGTATGAATTAGATTGAGTATATAGAATTTTAAGATTATGCATCTCTGGAGTGGATTAATGCCCCAATTTGAATATTTTTTCCGTTGATGCCCCTCTCAAGGTTGATAGGCTCTTCTCCTCTCATCATCCCAGTTTCCAAGCAGTGTGCATGGCTTTGCCACATTTCCTTTCCACAATGCTGATACAGGAAAAAGACCTTAGATCTCCTAGGAGCTGAAATATTTACAGCCAAATTAGGAGTATCATTATACTTGGGGTCAAATAGAAGAAATAGTTGCGAGGAATGATTTATATATAATATAAATATGGTAATACTTACAAATGATAGTTCAACTTATGGGTGTCAACTTAATTCGGATGTATAAAATATGGAGCGGTGCAATTAGTTATTGGCTCTATTATTGTGTAATTGTAAATATTTAATTATGAATTTTTATTTCCCAATGTAATTCAAATTTAATTATTTCTGTATTAATAAAATTTATTCACCTATTTTTATTTGTATATGTTCTTTTATTTTAAATTATCATTTGAGATATTTGTAAATCAGGCATTGGAATTGCAAAGTTAAATACAATTGGAATTACAATATACATATATTGTTAAGACCAATTTAACAATTATATTTTTTTAATTTTAATTTATATATATTTTATTTTATATAATTTATTAAAAAATATTTAAAAATATATTGGACCCATATTTCTTGATCCTGACCCGACTTAATAGTTAAATGGATAAAACGAAATAAAATCATAGTAAATTAGATCAGATCAAGGTCAAATCGACTCAAATTACATATTTATTATTTATCTATTATTAGAGACAAGATTACGAGAGAATTAACATTTTAAATTTTACTAATTCACTAGGCAAACTCTGAAAGGTATATTGATTATTTAAAATGGTGTTCAAAATGTGGAGCATCTCATTTTTTTTTTATTTTGTTTTTCTTCTCCTCTTCTTTTCTCTTCTTTTTCCTTTAACCTTTAGAGAACACACTAAACACCGAGCACACACTAAATACCGAGCACATAGTGGGTGTTTGGTTAAAAAAAATACAATAAAAATATAAAATTTGATGTAAAAGTGATATATGACGAAATCTAATTGGAAGAAATTGATGAATTTTCATGGCTTTTCGTGACTTTTGAATTTTTATGGGTAGACCAAACAGGGCCATAATTGTTTAATATTGACTGCACTGGCTTACAAGGGTAAATTGCATAACTGTAGCCCTTCCTCGTGCATGGTAATGCTAACACCAATCCTTCATTCTGAGAGTGAGAAGGAACACAGTATTGAGTTCAACCAGTGGCTTAATTGTTTATAAAAGTGTCAAAAAATATCTATCTTTAAAAATTAGAGGTTTGTTACAAACAGCAGAACATACTTAACTGCCTCTTTCTAAAGCCATCCAAGAAAGATTAAAAAAAAAAAAAAAGTCTCCTCAATAATTAATACTGGCTTTCAATCCCACGAACACCATAAGAACTCAATCCCCTCCAGTATACCCACTTATTTCATCATTGATGGCATGAAATCCCAATTGCAAAACTACATCATTACCTCTCATTGCTGAATAGTATTGAAGTTGAAAAGTGCAACAAAATACATGGACAAGCAAATCATCAAAAAGAATTGCCCATATTTTGGGCAATGCAGAAGAATTAACAAGGACGCCCCCCAAAAAAAAAAAAGAAAAAAAAATCATTTTCTTTTTTTTTTCCCTTCTTTTTTTTCACAGAATACGCGATTGACTAAATGCTACTCCGCGTAAACAATTCAGGCTCACTTTTGGTTATTGGATCCCTTCAAGGGTTGTTGCTAAGGATGATTATCAATGTACAGTATCAGTTAAAGCGGGGCTCCCAGACTATCTCCGTCGTCACCACCAGTCTGGGACTTTCAACCTCCGGCTTCTATGTACAGCAAGTTTGGCTGCGGGGAGCTTGTGTTTTACCTGTCTCCATAGAATATCCACGGCATCCCCTTTCCTGGGGGGATACTGGAATTCAAAATGGTGAGAGATGCTTTTGAGCTGCCTCCACATTTCCAGCCATCTCTCTTTAGGAATGTGCCGGAGCTGAGTGACCATGTAATCTGGTACCAATGCCTCCTTAACAGAAAAGAAAACCGAGAACTTTGTGTAATCTAATTCGTCCTCGTAGGGGAGCTCAATCCGATCACTCACAATTACAGGAACGCAGTGGCTGACAATAGCATCAAACAAGCGGTTTGATGAAGGCGTGTCTCCAGCAGGATGTAGACAGAACTTTGATAAACGCATCCCTTTCGTGGACTGGTATAACAAAAGAAAAATAAATGAGGTAAGTTGAATAATCAGTTTCAGGAACATAATGCAAACACAACACAATAAGGTGAACTGACATAGGCAACCCAAATATGGGCATGCTCCCCCTTTGCAAGGACAATACAATCATGTTTCATTTGGAAGCATGCACTTTTAAGCAAAGAGCAGCCTTCTGTAGTTTAAATTTTGCTTGCTGTGATAGCAGGGGTAACCACCCTCAATAGTGACACTGGATTTGTGCCCCCACCCCCCCCCCCCGGGGCGGGTGCGGGGGGGATGTAGGCATGAAATACTTTTTACAGTGAAAACATGCCAACTAGCCTTGCAGGGCTGCATCCCCTCATAAAACCTTCAATTTTTTTATATAAAAAAGAAGACATACATGCTGTAAAAGATGCACCGAAGCATGCGACATACCTTGCTATAGTTGATACATAGTCAAGTGGGCCTGTGACTATGACTCTATACCAAGGCAATGGTAGAAGCATGAAGAAACCCAAACACAAGACTTGGCGATTGCGTGTATTAGAGTGGATTAACCTCACTGTATCTTCACAACTAGGAAAGATGGTTGATTTCTTATTTCTTTAGCTGTCCTTGGCAGTCATATGCGAATAGGGATATCAACGGGGCAGCTAAGGGATGGGTATCACTTTTCCCGTCCCTGTTTTGAAAATTCATCGCTATCTCCATCCCGTTCCCATTAAGGATAAAACCCCATCCCCATCGCCACTTATCCACGGATTCCTCGTCCCCATCCTGACTCCCCAGCTTAAAACAAGAGTTATTTATTAAATCAAAATAACATTATAAAATATTTATTAAAAATAAAAATTATATATTTTTAAATCAAATAATGTTATATGACATTTTTAATAATAAAGATTATACATATTTTAAAATTAAATAATATTATATATTAACATAAATTATTATATAAATATAATTTATATATAGGTGGGTATATAAACGGGCATGGGGTGGGGACTACTATCCCCGTCATTGTTCGAGATTATATAAAATCCCCATCCTCATCCCCAACCCCGTCTCTGCTAAGAACGTTTCCATGCCTGTTTTGAGCAGAGCATGTAAATGGATACCCATCGGGAATGGAGATTTTTGACATCCCTATATGCACAATGGGGCCAAAGAAATAATTGAAGGTAAGGCAAATAGAAGAAAAATTAAACTTAGGGATAAGCATTTATCAAACAACTTGAGCATAATCTCTCGTGCTATAATCAACTTTTCTTCTGTCGTATATGGATGTATCTTGTACTGGGGTACTTGTATATTCGATTAGCATAGTTCATTTAACACAAATATTCTTTTGTCCACCTTTGTTAGTGAAATTTACTTGTGTCTCCCAAGCAAACGAAATAAGCACCTCTCTACTAGTCACTATTGGGCTGAATGCATATATTTACAATGACACAATCGGAGACAAGGAAATTGAAACTAAAGTGGCAAGCAAGCTGTCAGGCAAAAGTAGCATTGACAAGTAAAGGTGCCCCATTAATAATTCAGCCAAATTGCTGCATTTTTTAAGTTTAGAAAATTGTTTTGAAGATCAGGCACCGTTAATGTCCTCGCATTAATTGTTCTGTTTGGATTGTCTTCAAGACACAGAATACAGACATAGCATTCTCAAATCATTCATTTAACTTTAAATCATACCACTTTTATGCTTTCGCCTGTTGCATAGCTGTTTTCATAGTGGACATCCTCATAACCCACTAATATCTTTGCCAGTTTAGCACGGACAATTCCTTCCTGTAAAATTCCGGAAAAATAAGCGAGATTATTTTAGCTCCAAATGGGATAATTACTAAAGAACCGTCAATGCTCAAAACCAACTTACATCTTTTCTCACTGTCCGCCCTCTGAAGAAAAGAAGAGTAGAACGAGACTCATATGGGGCTGAAGGGTTGTCATCAGTGAATGAATCCACAACATGCACATACGGGGCCACTACATCTTTGCTCAAATTTGACATGATTCTAGGGTAGCGGCCAAAATCCGCAACAATAAGAATGGACGCATTCACCTGCTCTCGAAGAAACCTGAAAGCATTTGGATGATGCATAGGAATCACATGGTCTCGTCCTGCAGACCTTTGCCAATATTTGGATTGCCTCAAAAATTTAAGAACATCAATCTGAAACCAAAAGTACCCAGATTCAGCTCTGAAAGCAACACCAATTGAGAACAATTATATGGAAATGGATTTTTTATTACTGTTGTAACAGTGGCAGACCCAAGAATCTGAGGGGCCAAGACAAAATTTTTCATATTTTGAGAGGAGTAAATTTTTTCATAAGTTGGGTGGGCCAAATACATTATACTATGAGAAATACTTAAAAAAAATCATGGAAGCACAAGAGGATGTTAACCCGGGGGGGCACGCGGGCGGGTGGTGCATCCATCATTGCAGAGAGGCGAAGTTGCCTTAGTGAATGTCCACATAGCCAAAGTCATGTTAAGAGCATTCAAGGAAAGAAAAAAGTTACATCAATTGTCAAGAACAGGAGAGCTTGAAGTGAAGCAGAAGTTTAAAATTATATTGCAAAAGATGGATAAATCAGTTATGATCAGCAGATATGTCAACTTTACTGACTCACAGTAATCTAACCAATAATGTTGTTTTCAAATAAATAAAAACTGAAAGGGGAGAAGTTAATCATGCAGAAAGGCTCATCTTGACCAGTTGCATCAGGCAATTAGGCCGCCTACTAATAAGCTAAACCAACTTAACCCAAAAATGAAATACATCCAAGAAATCTAATTATGTTAGAAATATAATTTTAGTTTTTACCACTTTCTGCCTCCAAGCTTCTAGCAAATCTAATCTCAGAACACAATTCATCCACCAATAAGACTACAATATTTAGCTGCGAAAAAAATGATATATTTTGTTGGATACCGATCTGAGGATTGAATTTTCCCTTTGGCTCTATTTTCTCAATCTAGTTTTATGGAGTATATGCTCCTTAAGTCGGGTGCAAAAAAATCCATCAATTTTAGCCGATCCCAATTAGTTGGGAAGAATTTATTTTCCCTGCAATTCAACAGAGCAGTACTTTGAAATTCCTTACTATTGCAACTGCAAGAAAGATCTAAGCTTGGAATTGAATTCGTACCTAGAAATAAGAACAAAAACAAATTCACTTCGAGCAACAAATCAGCGTGAAGTAAAACGCACCCAGAACGAATTTGATGCTTTGAAAAACATACCAAAGTGTGCTCTTGCCACAATATTATTCCAATTCAGATTATTCACACCACAAAATACAACAAACATGCTGGTAAATGAAATAAAAAATGCACTAAATCTACATACACTGCTTATGCAAATATATACACACACAAACATAGCTGAAACTACACATGAACCAAGACAGTACCTGCAATTGACGGTCGATCTCGGTAGCCGGATCCGTCATATTGTGCCCGTGCGTATTGAAACTCAACGAAGAGAAGAACGGCACGAAGAACACGTCAGCCAACTCCGGATCCGAAACCCTAAACGCCTCTCGGGTCTCGTTATCACTGCCGCCTTCGTACAAGAGCGATGCCATCATCCAGTACTCCACACTGTGCTGCTTCTTCAGCCCGGAATTCGACGGCCAGGGCGGCAGATTCCCGGCGTTCACCGGGGCTTCATCCTTACTCCGGCGCTTCAGCATGCCGACGTTGAACCGGCGGGGCAGGTCGTACATGTAGACCCTGAGCGGCGATTTGGTGTTGCAGGCAGTGCTATCATTCGGCAGCCACTGTTGAAGTGGGAAGAAGTGTGATCTGACATCGACCGTTCCGTAGTAAACGGAGTAGCTGACGAGAATGAGCAGGACGAACGAAAGAGAGAGCACTGCTTTGCCCAGCCTTTTCATTTTCTCTCTCTAAAAAATCTGGATTTCTCTCTCTATATGTATGTAGATACATGCCTGTGTGTCGACATCATGGGTGCTAACTGTCTGGTTGATGGTCTGAACTACTGAAAATGGCGTAGGAGAAGTGGAGAAGCAAGGGAGAAGCAAGGGATAGCCGAAAAAAGAAGGTAATGCACCGGATCGGATCCCAATTAACAGAACGTGCGCCGTTAGATTTATAGGGAGTTTGAGCTTATCAAAGAGATCTCGGACACACAGGATCTTGTCTCTCTCTAGCCTAACAATTTATCATTTCTTATTTATTTATTTTTTTCAGTCATATCATTTGTTAGTTTAGAAGGTTGGAGTAATAGACCGTGTGATATTTAAATTCATAATTTTTTTTGAATTTGTATTTATTTTTAAATATTTTAAAATTTAAATTAATACGTTAAAACTTTAATTTTTTTAAAAATTAAATCAGATTATATTAAATTTAAATTAATGTATTTGTGTTGTATTATATTATTTTTAATTTTTTTAATAATTTTATATTTGTGTTTCGATAATTGACAAATTATCACATTTGGAATCTTGTTAGGAAATTCTTCTTAAACGTTTTTATAAAGTTACACAATAATAAAATATTTTAACCACGTTTTGACATAGGAAACGAACCTCCTAAGCCTTATTGGAGGGAAATGGAAGAGAAATAAGCTTTGGCGGATCAAAAAATTTCAAAAATCATCAAATTTTAATTATTTTTTTGTACTTTTCTTCAATAAAATTTTAATACATATCACATTTACGTTACATCTTTATACTTCTACTGTACTTTTTTTCAATTTTTTTTCAACCAAACAACCCTAAAATAAAGAGCAATGCTTTTAAAAAAATCTAAATAATTCTTTTTACTAGAAATGCTTTTTTACTAAAGTTTTGTTCAGGGAATTGTACTAAAGGGCATTTGGAGTAACAAAAAATGAGTTAATTTGTGGGTTTATAGTTCGTGTAAAGAGATAAAAAGAAATAATTTTTAAAAATTTTTAGTATTTTTCAGTATGCCAAATATGTCAAAATGATATGTTAATAATACTAGCAGTGAATTCGTATTATGCGTAGTAAAATTTATTAAATTTATAAATTTAATATATAAAAAAATTTCAAAACTTGTGTTTCGTATTATTACTTTATTTAAAACAATAATTACAATAAATCAAAATTTAACAATAACAATTTGTATAATATGTTATAGAATTACAATAACTAACGATCCCATTAAATAAAAAATATTGTAAAAAAAATTGTGTCCGTGTTATTTATAATTTATCTTTTTTTTAACACACCTCGAAGAATTAGTTAATATTAAAAATATTATAGTAAATAAAATAACAAACTTGGTTGTTTAATTTTAAATTTATTGGTGAATGCTTTGTACATTTACCGTGTTAAATAAGAATATTTGGAGTTTCACAAATTAAAAATATATATACAATTAATTCATTATCTGTCTTTTTTATAATTAATTTATTCTTATAATCGTGATACTATTATTGGTATATTATCTTAATTAATGCATTATTTTAAAAAATTCAAATGATTAAATGGTGCTACATCATTTTAAAAAATGAAAAAAACCTAAGTAAAAAGAGTCAAAACAAATAACTTTTACACACTCCGTTTGAAAATATTTATTTTCTAATAATTAATTTAATTTTAAAATAAAGAATTAATTTGATAAATAAAATTTTGTGTTTAAAATATATGTTTAGATTTAATAATTGAATTGAATTGATTTAAAAGAAATACTAAATTCAACCATATTAATAGCAAATAGAAATATGATAAAATATGATATATGAAAGTAAATTTGTTCATTTACTTAGTTGGCTTAAGAAAAAAAAATCTCATCAAATTCTATTATTTTTAGTTAGATTTCAAATGGTATAAAAATTTTAAAATTTAAGTTATTAAATAAAATCAAATATAATTTATAAAATCTCATTTTAATTCTAATCATAAAAATTATTGAAAATTCTCATCAAATGAAACTAAATCCAATCAAATTCATTAATCCAAACAAAGTGTTAAATCGTTCCAAATTATTGCAAGAAAAACAATATAGAAATTAATGAAGAGTGTGATATGACATCTATATTTAGAAAAATATAATATTTATTTCTATTATAGCTCTGAAAAATAAATTGAGAAAATGAAACAAGTGTTAAATAAAAGAAATATAGAGTGAAGATTAAGATTTTTATGTTATACATAATGCTATAAAATATAATATTTATGGTATGATATTATTATGATACAAATGATAAGCTAATATTTATAAAATATATTATAAAAATCAAATATTTAAAATATATAAAAACGTAAAATATCATGTATAAGATAAAATATGGTAAGTAATAATATTACATTTTTAAAGAAATCAATTTGATACTTAATAAGAAATTTAGATAAGGTATTTTTTAACTAATTTAACATATAATGAAAAATTAAAATTTTTAATGGTTTACATGAGTTACATTTTTAAATAAATAAAAATTTTAAAATCATTTTTAGGGGAGGTTTTGAGTGACAAAAAGGTGATAAAATTTGACAAAAACTGTGAGTTCGTAATTCGTGTAGTGATATAAAACATAAATAATTTTTAATACTTTTTTACTAATTTTCAAAGCTTCAAACAAAACTTTAATATGAATTATCTAATTTTGTCTTATTTACACACCCTTTTTAATATCAACAAATTGATTTTGTCTATCCGCAAACTCGATGAGAGTTGGCGTCGGTACTCCTCATTTGGGATCCGAGGAGGCTGGCAGCCTGGCAATATCCCAAGGTTTCATTTGGAGTTTTCAAAATTTTTACAAAGTTTTTAGAAATTTTGAAAGTTTTTAATTTTTTTCAATCAATCTATATTATTTTTACATCACTTTTTTAATATTAATTTTTCATTTATTTTAAACTTTATTTTTTATAACTCGAAATACTCCATAAATATTAACTGGATAACAATTGAATTCTTAACCATTATAGGTGCATTGAATTTGTTAAAATTATTGAAAAATTTTTAAAAATTATTCACTTTTAATATTACTATATAAATTATGAATTCATAAATTATTTTATTTTATCTCATTTTTTATCATTTTAAACACACCTTAAATTAAAATTTAACGATTTAAATATATACGTATACTTTTAACCATTTCCTCATTCGTCACAAATTTGTCCGTGGAAGCATAGGAAGCACAGGCCCAGCCCGAAAGTTCGACGCCCCGCTAGGGTTTCATTTTGCTTTATATAAAACGAAGCGGCACTGCGCCTTACAAAACTCCTCCGCGCGCGAAAGCTTAATTAGGCGCTCCACAAGATCTATCTGACGACGCAGAATAGGCAGCCATGGTTCTCTCTCTCTCTCTCTCTCTCTCTCTCTCTCTCTCTCTCTGTGTATGTGTATATATATCTACTGTTCTGAATTGAGTTTCTTTGCAAAGCTGCTCAATCTTCCGATTTTGAAGCTGTATATTAATATACGAATATATGATTGTTTATTTGTATACATTGCTGGGCAGCTCAAATTATACTATGTTAATCTTTCAGGTGAAGTACTCAAGAGAGCCAGACAATTCCACCAAGTGTACTGTCTTCACCTCTTCAATTGACGGCCTGCTGTCTATTTCTCTTGCATTTTGATTTATAGCTGTTTTTGCGCCCCCCCCCTTTCTTTTTATTGGGGGGGGTGTTGGGGCTTGTCCGTCTGATCCGATTCAATTCAATGTAACAATTTGCATGATAATTTCACCATTTTTTGTGTTGTTAATGGTAATTTGATCTCATTGTGTCCTGTCACGTCCTTTGTTTTACAGCCTGCAAAGCCAGGGGCTCAGATCTCAGAGTTCATTTCAAGGTACTGCAATCTCAAGTTTGTCGCCCTTTTAATTTTCGTGTGTTTATGTGAATGGATATTTTATTAACAGTGAAGTGCTATATGTTGATGGAAATGCAAATACATTAATTGCACCAAGCAGTTGCTTCTGTATCTTATTAGCAATGGGTGATGTTCTGGTGCGTTCAGTCCGGAACTTATGAGTTGAAAATTTGGTATAGGTGGCTGTCTCGTTTTTTTTAGTGTTTTTTGAGCAATGTTGATGTCTTTTGTCAGTTCTGTGCGTAGGCCACTTGTCAAAAGATAATCTTATTCTGCTTGAGTTTATTTTTTCCCGTGGCTGGCTTTGTTTTGTTTTAGATTATATAACCTGATGAAAAAAGCAGGGGCCTGTTGCCTTTTTGTGGATGGGTCTCTCGTAAACTTCAGGGAAATTAATTTTCATTGTTATTGGGTGAACCTCTTGAGAAGTCATTGACAGAAGGTTCAGTAAACAATGGAACATTATAATCATTTTCAGTATGTTAGAATATGTCATTTAATGGTTCTGTTGACTTTTTTAGTTGTTGTTATTCAGTGTTAGTTTATGTTTACATCTATGTTATCTGGACTCTACTTTGATTACTGAGATTGAGACCCCGTCAAGTAAATTTATAACGTGTAATTGTCATTTAATTGTACATAAAATGCCACAAAGATCCTGCGATCATGATAATCTATTTTGTTACAATTCAAACATTTAGATTTGTTGTGGTAGCAAAATTAAGGATATACTTGAGCCTAGTTGGGCATCCACGTGTATTTCTAGTGTTGGATTTTTACCATCTATATTTGTCCTAAGTTCTGGATTTTGTTTTCCATGGTACTGTAACGTGATGAGAAAAAAGCAGGGCCCTGTGATCCTTGTGAGCCGGACCCTCGTAAATCTCAGGAACATTATTTACATTGTTGGGTGAACCTCTGCAATATTTTTTCAGTATCTGAAGGTTCAGTAAATGATGGTACATAGGTTCAGTAAAAGATGATACATATGCACTTACACTAAATTAATTACTGTTTTTTTTGCAATTCATAATAAAGAGTTTGGTTAATGTATATTTTTTTTGCCGAAGATGAGATGTATAATGTGAATTACTTGTATATGTTGCTACATTACTAATGGATGAAATAGGGCAAATACTTGCTACAGAATAGGTCTTCATCGGGTAGAGGTAGATCAATTCTGCTTTTGATAATTTC
Organism: Vitellaria paradoxa; assembly: GCA_019916065.1. NCBI lineage: Eukaryota > Viridiplantae > Streptophyta > Magnoliopsida > Ericales > Sapotaceae > Vitellaria > Vitellaria paradoxa. The sequence continues at coordinate 46,523,084 of CM034237.1, read as the reverse complement.
AGCCATTTGACAGCAATAAATTTTTTTTTTTTTGGTTGTGCAGTTGACAGCAGTAATTTCAGTGAATAGTTGACAAATATTTAGATTTTTTCTGAAGAAATGTCACATGCTTTGCATGATTAAAAAGCTAAAGTTTTTTTTTGAACATTATGTCAGTTTGTTTTTGAAAATTTGATTTTTTTTAATTTGTTTTCAATATCACCCAAGTGCTTTTGTTTTTCGATAACTTCTTCTGTCAACATGATATTCAGCTGTTGCTCCAATTGTGAGTGTATCAATTTTGGCTTAAAAATCAGTCTGTTTCTTATTTTTGACTTATAGAACACGAGGGAGACAGCACATGCTATAAGGAAGCTTCCATTGGCTAAGGCAAAAAGGTATTTAGAAGATGTACTGTCTCACAAGCAGGCGATACCCTTCACGTGTTTTGTGTAGGGGCATTAGACGAACTGTCCAGGTAAAAGAACAGGCATTCAAATGGACAAGGACGCTGGCCTGCCAAATCTGCGAGATTCGTTTTTGACTTGCTTAAAAATGCCGAGAGTAATGCTGAGGTACCGTCTCTTCAGCATTTGTTACCAGTTTTAACTTTCCAGCTTTAACTTTCATCTGTGATTACTGATTCCATGATCATCATTTATCTTCTCTAGGTGAAAGGTCTGGATGTGGATACACTTAACATATCTCACATTCAAGTGAACCAGGCACAAAAGCAGAGGCAACATACTTATGTGCTCATGGAAGAATAAACCGTATGTAATTTCTTCCTTTACATTGTTTGTGCATACAGTGCATTAATCGTATTATATCTGTTGATAGGGGTTTTGTTACTTCTTTTGGTAGATACATGTCTTCTTCCTGCCATATTGAGTTGATCTTGTCTGAGAAGGAAGAGCCCGTGAAAAAGGAGGTAGGTCCTCTTATTATTTTTTTTCAATCTAGAGGGAGTTAGTCTCTTCGACCAGGCTTTTGTGCAAGAATGATGTAGGTGTTTATGAACCCATCACTTTTAAAACATCGCTATTATAATGTGTTCCACTCTAAGAAGCGTGGAAATGGATATGGGATATGGGTATGAACATAGATACGACAATTTTAAATAAATGAGAATACAAACATGCGGGGATACGGACAAAAAATATAAATTATATATATATATATATATATATATATTAGCTATGTATATGAATATAACATAGTATAAATTATAAAATTTTATAATTTTGAGAGTTTCGACTACTCAAATTTAGATGTCTTAATCATATATTTGAAGAAAATGATGAAATAATAGGACACGTCATACAACGTGTCCAACGTGTATCTTGGACTATCCGAAGAGTATGTGTGTCCGATACATGTCAGATACGAATATGACACTCATTTTGAAGTATTCATACTTTTTAGGGTCACTTCCACTATACAAATGCCTTTCACAAATCATTATGGCAATAAATTCTGTTAAAAGTTATGATAGTATATCAATTTCTTGTCTAGAAATATTAACTTGATATTTGTCGTGTTGTTGGCTATTGTGCATTTTTTGCAGCCCGAGTCCCAGTTCGCAACTAGCAAATCTAAGAAGTCTCAATCTCTACGTGGTGGTGCGGCCTCTTAAACAGGTTGTTATAAGTGGCACTTCAAAAAAACTGTGCTTTTTTTTTTTTTTTCCTCTCCTTGGTATTTATCTTGAGGGGATATGCATGATTTGCTCTGTTACTGCCAAATCCTATTTAGTCAAAATGATTTTATTTACAGGGTTCTTTTTTTTTTTTTTTTAATTTCTCTATTAATAAAACATGATTGATTTCATTATGAGTGGCGATGACCATGTTGCATTGTCAGTTTTGAGTATAGCTCAAATCCAGTTTGATAAATTAAATTTATCGCCTTTGAGCTGGGAAAAGCATTTACCTGGAGTCGGCTATTCTTGATTCAGCAAAGAAGAGAGCAATGCTTTACATTAAGTGAGTTGATTCGTTTTCAATTTGCTTAAAATTTGTTTGAGATTTGACAAAGTAAGTTTAAACATATTTTTAAAGTTAGATAATATTTTCAACTCATAGCTATGAGTATAGGTCAAACTCAGTTCTATAAGTTTAATTTTAACTCAATTTGATTAAAATTTGTTTGAGATTTGACAAAATAAGTTTGAGCATATTTCTAAAGTTGAATAACATTTTCAAATCAACCATGGGCAAGTCATAGGCTCTTCCTCTTCGTTAAGGAACACAAATAATGGGAAAAAAGAAATTATATTATGTTATGTTTGGGTTAAGACTTTGTTAAATTATTTTAATATTTATTTTTATAATAAATTAAATAAAAGTTGTATCTTTAATAAGCAATAATATTTATTTTTTACATTTACTTAAATAAAATTGAGTCTCTTAATAAAACATATATTCATTTTTTTTTACCTCCAACTAAAAAATAAAATAAATTTAATATTTTTTTTACTTTATTATACCTTCTTATGTTTTCCTCCCCCCCCCCCCCCAAAAAAAAATAATTCAAAATCCTAACATAACATAAATGTAGAGAACCTTGTTAAGCGTGGTAGGCATTTTCATGCAAATGTTAGTTGCAACATAAGTACAAAAATACCAATTTTTGTAATTTGAATGGATTGAAAAAATATTTGTTTATTCGAGGAGAATAGTTTTGATACTTGTAGTCCGTTTGGAAGAAAAAATTTTTGGTAATTTTTGGACAAAAGTTGTTAGGCATAATTTAATTATGCATTTGATCAAAATTTAAAATTTTCAATAATTTTTAAAAACTTTCAGTAATTTCTGTTTGCTTGGTAAAAAATTAAAAAAAAATTTTGGCACCTGGTCTCGCCAAACACCAAAATAAGCAAAGGGTAGCATTTTTTTTCCAACCAAACGGACCCTAAGAGCGTTAGGCATCAATGGTGCAGATCAAATTGTAATAGTTGTCTTATTTGAAGAAAAAAAATAATTATAGAGACTAATTTACACGATATGTTACACTAAACATTTCCTTAAAAAAAGTAACTACAAATTGTGACAACTTATGAGTTTACTATTTTAAATAAAAAAACTAACACTAAAATAGGTAAATGTTGGCATTTTTTTCTTTTTTTTTTTTTAACAATCAAATGAACCCTAAAGCATGATTACGGACATCAATTGAATTGTAACAGTTGTCCTATAAAGACTAATTTATTTGAGTAATGTTACGCTACTAAAATATTTCTTAAAAAAGTAATTGCAAAAATATGAGAACTTATGAGTTTATTATTTTAAATAAAAAATTAATATCAAAATAAGTAAAAGTTGCCCCCACCCCTTTAACCAACCAAACGGATCCTACTATGGGCATCAACGGTGCACCACCCAATTGATATTATTGAGTAGTATCCCTTGTGCTTCAGGACCCATAGTAATGATAAAGAATTTGCTAAACTATCAACAGAAGTTGAAAATGCGACAGTTTAAGAAACTATATTCTTTGAAATAAGAATTGCTCAATCCATGAGTATAGAATGAAGTTACAATAATTGAACCTGTGAACCAACCCCTAGAGCAAAATAGCACAAGAAAAGAGCAACAGACATTTACAAGCAAAAGAGAGAGAGAGAGAGAGAGAGAGAGAGAGAGAGAGAGAGAGAGAGAGAGAGAGTATAATCAGTCATTTATAATATCAAATAAATTATTTTTATTTTTGGTAAATTTACAACCGAGATAGAAAATGACAAAAAAAAAGAAAGAAAGAAAAAAATAGAGTGCAAGCGAAGAAAATTTTATTATATTTATAATATTTTCTTTTCTCTTGTCTTTCAACTCAATAACTAAGTGTAGATATGGACTGAACTTGTCAATATTTTATTGCTCATTGGGTTGTTCTAGGTCAAAAAAATAATTACGCTTAGGTTTTTAACTTTTGGCCTACCCATTTTAACCCATTTATTTTTTAAAATATTTAAATTATATTTTTTCATTTAATCAAATTATTTACAAATCAATCTTAAGTTTATTTATTTTTTTTATTTTTTGAAGATTTTTGTAAAAGAAACTATTGAAGATGTAAAAAAGAGGAGATAAAATAAAATAATTTAAAATTTTTTTATTTTAATTTTTTATTAAATTTAAATGATCGATTTAATAAAAAAATTTTATGTTAATAATATTTTCAAATATAAAAGTTAAGTATAATTTTTAAACACTAATAAATATAAATATAATTGTTCAAAAATTAAAGTGTCTAATTTACCAATAATGGCTCGTTTAGTGGCAAACAAAATAAAATAAAATTTTACAAATCTCTACAAATACGAATTAGAGATAATAAATTTTAAATTCTTCACTCACTATATGAATTACTAAACATTTACTTTTATAATTTTATTTTATTTTATACACTTTTATAAAACTCCAAACACATCCAATACAATCACAGGCCCATTGTAGCTTCCTACAGAATATTGTAATTTTGCCTTCTTGACCGTAGAACCTATATATATAGCCAAATCCAACGGCCATTAGAAGCCCACCTCAAGTCGACGATATATATTGATTCTATTGCCTCTCTACTCTACTTTTCCTTCTTTCAGACATCGTCGCTCGTCGGTCGTCTCCTTCGGAGCAGAAGGCAAGTCTCCCTTTCTCTCGATCATTTGGGGGTTCTGGTTCTTATATATATTTGTATTGCTTGAATCGAGGGTTTGTTGTTCAAATTTAGGGTTTTTTCCGCTCCATCTCTATCTGGAGAGTTCCACAGAAGTAGTTTCTTTTGCAACTAATTGTGCATTTGTATGTATTGATGTGTATAACTGTGCGTTTATATATGTTTCAATCACAATGATTTACAATTTTCAATTCCTGAGCTCGATTTTGGTTTCTCGATGTCATTATTGACAGATGGATTGGCAAGGGCAGAAGCTAGTGGAGCAGTTAATGCAAATTCTGCTGGTGGCGTTCGCGGTGGTGGCATTTGCAGTTGGCTATACGATGGGATCGTTCCAAACAATGTTGCTAATATACGCCTCCGGGGTGGTTATCACTACCTTGGTCACCGTTCCCAATTGGCCGTGGTTCAATCGCCACCCTCTCAAGTGGCTAGATCCAAGCGAGGCTGAAAAGCATCCAAAGCCGCAGATTGCTAATTCTAGTTCGAAGAAGAAAAGCACAAAAAAGTAGGTCATTTCACTGATCTTAGACAGCCTATTGCTAGGTTTTTTGATGAATTTGGATGCGTTAGGTATCTCTGTCTGTGCGTTTTTTGCTTAATGGATCTACAGTGTTGCCTTAAATGTTTCAACTTTATATGATGACTAAAGGTTTTGATATCCGCATTTGTTGGGCTTTAATCTTACTTTCGATTCTCATATATTTCTTGGTTATATGCTTATATAGTTTCAGTTGTTTGTTGAAATTTGAATTTATGCTTATGATTTGCTGAAATTTGGAACTAGTATATGTATGTTTCCTCATGTGGTATGCATTTCTCCAGCTTTTTATGCCTGTTGGTTATGGTGATGCAGTACTTCATTCATTCAGATTATGATGAAACGTATGATGACAATGCTAATTTATTTGTTATTTAAAGAAATTTAATTTTGGATAATCAGTGAAATGTCTCTTGGATGAAGTTGTCTGCACAGTTTCTGGGATTCTTAGAGACAGGTTAGGTACCATTGATTCAGCATCCAATGCCTGAGAGGTACCACTTATATTTGTAGCGGTAGGAGGAAGTACATTAGTTGCTCCTCTTCTTCTTCTTCTTCTTCTTTTTTTTTTTTTTCCTTTTTTTTTGGGGGGGGGGTGTCGGGGTGGTAAACAAGTGAGAGTTGCGGAAGATATTTGGTTCAAATTTTCTACTTTCTAGCCGGCCAGTTTTCTAATTTCTATCTTCCAATATGAACAATATCCTTATTAATGTGCTTATCAAGGTGTCCTTTTAGTGGGACTCTGTTTGCATTCACCTCCACATTGAACTTAGCTTATTTATTACTATTACTATTGTTATTATTTTATTTTATTTTATTATTACTATTTTTTTGCAATCTGTACCTTTTTCTACAATTGATGTCGAGTACATTGTTGTTGCTACATGCCATTTCATAAAGTAGTATATGTTAGGATTTTAACATTGGGGATCTGGAAGTATTGGAATGAGAACTTCACAATCCCTTCCTTCTCTACATGAAGTTTTTTATTGGCTGTAAACATAATTAGGTAGATTTTGTTAAGTAGAAGACTTTGAAGATAATATATGTTATCTGTATGCAGCTCAGTAAGCTTAAAGAAGATTTTCTAGAGAAATGAAGATGCTTATCGGAACCAAGAATCTATGTATTGTTTGCAAGAACAAAGCTTATATCAATATGAATTTGATAACTGAAACATGTGCAATTGAAATGAAGTCTAACTTATGGAAAATTGCGGCTGAAATATACCCCAACAAGAAACTATCTAAAGTTTAGATAGAATCTTTGTAGGGTTTCATCCTAGATGATATTTGAACTTTTCAGAAGCTTGAAGTTATTCATGTGATGTTTTGTCATTTGTGCCATGTTGATGCCTAGATTTTGTGTTTACAATTGTTCCTGGATTTTTGTTTGTAGGTGAGACTTGTGAGATGCTGTTTAGATGCCTGAATTTACAGGACTGATCCTAATTTACCATTGGAAAATGTTATTATACTAGAATTTTTGTGGAAAGTTATACCAAAATGACGTGGCAGTGGCCCTTTTGTTATAGAAAGGTGTTTTAGTGGATTATTTTTTTTTTTTGAAGTGATTGGCCCATAACACAAACAGATGGTTATGAAACTATAGTGTGTAGTTCCAGGAAAATTCTAGACTTCTAGTTGTGACATTTGGCTTATTTTTTTATTGTTTATTAATAAATTTGAAATTCATTCTATGTTAGATTCTAGGAGTTAAAGTGAAATGCTATTGACGATATTGTCTGAAACCACCTCTAGAGATTGGATGGAGAGAGAATACACGCATATAATGGATAAACCTCCCTTTGCGTGACAAAGAGAAGCTTTGGATACGTGATTTTGACATTTGGATTTAAAGGAGTGAGCATCCCACAGTTGAGGTTTGAAAAGTAAAAATATTATTAAAAAAAAAGCAATAAGGAAATGCCTCCTAAGTTCAATGTGACTGCCGACTGGTATTCATGGTAGGAATTCAACATTGTATGAGCAGTAAAGCTATTCAGAATTGAATAACTGCCAGGATTGCACTGTAGGAATTCAAGATTGGACTAGAAATAAAGCTGTTTAGAATTCAATATCAGATGTGTAATATAGTCATAGCTGGAGCCCGAGGATTGTTTTAAATTTGGCAATTTGGCTTCTCTGTCTGAGCATTTGCTAAGCTGAATTGGTTCAGGTAAAGAATAAGTTGTGTGGGGGAATGTCTCTAAGGAGTCGGGCTGACACATGCTTGGGGTGTTTGCTCAAAGCAGATGTGATTTTTTGCACGAGAATTTACAATCCTAAGGCTTCTGCTAAGCTGTCAGTCTCATATTGAACATTTGATTGAAAACCACAGGGAGTGGATGGTTATGAATTTGAAAATTTGAGAGAGTATTTGCGATTTTCGAGCAAACATTAAGGTTCTCTTTGTTTCGATGGATTTGAAGTCATGCGATTTTGTACTATTTATTTAACGAGACTAATTCAAATATGATTTTATTAGTTTAGATATCAATTCATGATAGATTTGAGTGATTTCAACATGATGCACAATGATGAATTAATTTGAGTTGTTTAAGAAGATATGTTGTGATAGATTTTAAATCACCACAAAAATTATTTATTTAGAATCTTCGCAGTATTGGCTATCAGTGTCTTAGCAAGTAGTTTCTCTACCATTTTAGGATTAATCATTGTAAATCTTCTTTGTATTAATAAAATTAACAAATTAATTGTATGAAGTGATAATACAGAGTAGTTTTTGTTGTGGTTAGATCATCATCACATCAATCACTTGTGCCATCTTCGCTGATGATTGTACGTTGTTTCGGCATTAACATTTCCCATTAACTCTCATATTTTAATACAATTTTTGATTTAAAATTCATAGTTGAGCAAAGTGAAACGAACCCTAAGGTTATGTCGATGAACCATCCAATCTTATGATATATATAATAGAAATCCTAATGCCTCGTAGGCGTTTGCTTCTATATGGATGTGAATTATATTACTCCAACCTGTGCTTGATGTGCATGCTTAGAAGCAAAGGTATGTTTTGATGTTCGGTGCTGTTGCTTGAAGATTGTGAAGACTATCGATCGGTTGGTGCTCAAGCGCCAACAATTCAGGTTTATTTTATTCTCTCTCTCGTTCGGGGATGGGGGTGCCATGATAAATAAGAGCTTCATTTAGCATAGCGAAATCAAGTATTACAATAGAACACCGCCATAAAAGAGGCATCACCTTAAATGTTTACCATTACCATGCCATTCCTAGAGAACTGTTCAACTTAAAAAGGCTATGCTTTAGTGAGGATTTGGAGGGGGGAAAAAGTTTGCAAAAGATATAAGAAACATAAAATTTGAAGTGCATATATTTATTTGGGAGGATTCAAAAAAATATAATAAGTAAAAGATATTTATCAATATATTAATTTAATTAATTTTAATTTTTGAAATTTCATGTATTTTTATTACACTTTTCGTCACAATTCAAGTAAGAGAAAGGAATTTTGAAGCTCTGATGCTTTCTTTTTCTTGGTTGATAAATTATTAAATTCAAATATAGTCTTAGGTTTCGTTTGATTATAGAAAAGTACTTTTTTTTTTATTTTTTTTGTAATTTTTTTGTTGGTTTTATATGACTTTTTTAACTAATATTTATTTATTTATTTATTTATTTTTAGAAACTGGAGTTTTTAGGCTTATCGCTTTCGTTAAAAAAATAATAAAAAATAAAAAATTCATATCCAAAAAAAGATTAAAAAATTATTTTTTTGGGTTGATTTTTAATCCTAACGAATAGTTGTAACTTTTAACCCAATAGATGTTAATTTTTTGATTTGTTTTTTAGCTAATACAATTAACACGATTGAAATGTACCATTTCTGAAAAAGAAATTAAATTTTGGTAAAAAAATTCATATAAGATGGAAAAGATTAAAATTAAAAATTAATTTTTTGTTAATCAAACCAAGCCTTACAGTAGGTTGGAATGGAGTGAAATGAAAAAAATAATAATAATAAAAGTAAAGAAAAGATTTTAGAATAGATGACTTGTTTGTGAGTTTTTTTTAGGAGAGGAAAGAAAAGAAAAGAGATGGAAAAAAATGGAAGAAAGAGGAATAAAAGTGAGTGTTAAAATTTTACTGTCCGTTTGGGAGGTGAAAAGAAAAGATTTTAGTTACAACAGCTTATTTGCAAAGTGTTTTTAGGAGAGAGAATAAAAAGTAGGATGAAAAGTAAATATTAAAATATTAAAATTTTTATTTTCTTAAAAGTGAAAAGAAATGAAGAGAAAGAAAAGCAACTTAATGAAACTTTCAAAATGATATATTTGACAATCTTTTAACACCTCAAAAGATTTAATTGTAGAATGACAATGTATATTTCTTTTCTTTTCATTTATTCTCAACTTACAAATAAAAAAAAAATAAATTTATTATTTTTTTCTATCTTAAACTTATAAATAAATAGAAATAAAATATTACTATTTCTTTTTTCTCTTCACTACTAACTAATATTTTGTTTTCTTTTCTTTTCTCCTAAACTTACAAACGGATTTGTAATCTAATTTTGAATTCCTCCGTTCATACGATTCTTTGACGTTTAAAATTAAAAATTATCTTTTATTAAATAATATTTTATATTTTATTTATCAAATATCAAAAAATCAATTTTATACGATAATATTTTATGATGGATGCGTTTGGAAGTGAGAAAAAGTGAAATAAAATGAGATAAAGTGAGATGAATTATAAATTCGTAATTATAAAATAAAAATTAAATAATTTTTTAAAATTTTAATATTTATTTACTATTTTTAAAATTTTTTTTATCACTTTGAATCTTAAAAAATTAATCACATACGATACCTTATGATAAAAGAGAGATAGGGGCGACAGCTATCGAACAAAAATTAAAAAAGTGCTGACATATCTTAGGGCATTGCGCTCGGATAGGCAAAAGGGAGATAGCGGCAACAGCTATCGAACAAAAATTAAAAAAGTGCTGACATATCTTTTAGGGCATTGCGCTCGGATAGGCTGCACAATTTGACTTTTCTTTCAACGTCGACGACCCTTCAATCAGCCCACCGCAGCGGTTTTCAATTTCGTTTGTGGTTTCGTTTTATGCTGCGTTTGGGTGTCCATAAATTTTTTTAAATTTCTATAAATCTTTGCTCACCTTGAATTATATAAAATTTTATAAATTGTATAAATATTAATAAAATTTCTACAAATTTTCAGAAAATTATTTAGAGAAGCAAAAAAGTATTTATCATTTTAATAAATTTTTACAAATTCAAATAATTTCTTTACAAATTTCTAGCAAGTTTTACGTTAAACATCCTCTACCAAGATAAATGTTAATATTTGATTTGACAACATTTCACTATTAGAATTGATTTCATTTTAAAATAAAGAATTGATTTGATTTGGTAAATAAAATTTTATATTTAGAACACATTTTGAATTTAAGAATTGAATTGATTTAGTTTAAGTTTAACCAAAAAAAAAAGGGTAAATATGATATAAGAAGAGAAGAAACTAATGAATTAATTAAATCTTATTGTTTTAGACTGAATTTCAAATTCTATAAAAATCTCAAATTTAAATTATGAAATGAAATTAAATTCAACTTATAAAATTTTATCTGAGGTCCAAAGAATTGATGAGAAATTTTTATTAAATGAAATCAAATCCTATCAAATCTACTGTTTCAGACAAAATGTAAAATAAATTTTCACTATCCATTTGTATCAATTCTTTTTTTTTTTAATTTGTGGGTTATCATCTCTATCTTTCCCAAACAGGATTACGTTATTCATTGGAATGGATAAGTTTTTTTTTTTGTCCTTTGTAATTTTACTCGTGTGAACGAAAGATTCAAATCTTCATTTTTTTGTTTTCTACTTTATTCCTGGGGAGACGGCCATCCATGTGAACTGGCTCATTTGGAACTCGAAGAGCCACTTGCCCAAAATGGACCCCCCCACTAAATCCCAAAAGATCTGGACAAAGATAGGAATAATATAGGTTTGTTCTTGGGGTTATAAATGACTTTTTATAAATAAAAGAAGCTAATTTTATTTTTTATTTTTTTATTTTTTTGAATGTAATTTTAAGCACCACATGCACATGCGTTGTTTTTTTTTTTTTTTGGTTTTTTAATACAATTCACCGAGCCATCAGCCCATGCAAATTATGCATTAAAATTTATAAGTCAAAGCACGCGCTCATTTCTCATAAAAAAATCAACATTTTTTTTTTCTTTCTTGTTGATAAATTGTTAAATTCAAATATAGTCTCAGGTTCGTTTGATTACAAAAAATATATATATATGTATATATATATATTTTTTTTATTTTATATGACTTTTTTATTAATATTTATTTATTTATTTTTTAGAAACTCGAGCTTTTAGGCTTATCGCATTTATTAAAAAAATAAATAAATTCATATCTATTTAAGTAAAAGTTAAAAAAGATTAAAAAATTAATTTTTTTGTTAATTTTTTATCCTAACGAATAGTTGTAACTTTTAACCAAATAGATGTTAGTCTTTTGATTTGTTTTTTTAACACATGCAATTAACACGATTAAAATGTACCATTTCTAGAAAAGGAATTAAATTTTGATAAAAAAAATTCTTATAAGACAAAAAAAATTAAAATTAAAAACTAACTTTTTCGTAATCAAACCAAGCCTTATAGTAGGTTTGAATGGAGTCAAATGAAAAAAAAAATAATAATAAGAGTAAAAAAAAGATTTTAGAATAGACAACTTGTTTGTGAACTTTTTTACTAAAGGAAAAAAATGAGATGGAAAAATGAAAATGGAAGAAATGGGAACAAAAATGAGTGTTAAAATTTTACAGTTCATCTAGAAAGAGAGAAGAAAAGATTTTAGAATTAGTAACTTATTTGCAGAGCATTTTTAGGAGAGAGAATAAAAAATAGGATGAAAAATAAGTGTTAAAATTTTAAAATTTTCATCTTCTTAAAAGTGAAAAGAAAAGAAGAGAAATAAAAGCGACTTAATAAAACTTTCAACATGATATATTTGACAATCCTCCAACTCCTCAAAATATTTAATAGTAGAATGACAATGTACAATTCTTTTCCTTCAATTTGTTCTCAACTTACAAATAAAGAGAAACAAATTTATTATTTTTTTTAAGCTTACAAACAAATAAAAATAAAATATTATTTTTTTTCTCTTCACTTCTAACTAATATTTTGTTTTCTAGTTCTTTTTTCCCTAAAATCACAAAGGAACCTTAGTCTAATTTTGAATTCCCCCATTCATAGGATTCTTTGACGTTTAAGATTAAAAATTATCTTTTATGAAATAATATTTTATATTTTAGTTATTAAATATCAAAAAATCAATTTCATCCGGTAATATTGTATAATATTACTTATTTTGAATCTTAAAAATTTAGGGATTATTTGGCGTACAAAAATTTGGTGAAAATCTCTATTACATTTTTACATATTTTTACCTTCTTAAAGTTAAAAAAAAAGTTCAATACCTTTTAAAAAAAGTGGATATCTGGAATTCGGTTAATTAAATGATAAAATTTTTTTCGCCATTCTCACCATGAGTTCCTAAGTTACCGAATAACACTTATTTTAACTATTTTTTCTGTGGTCTTAGAAACCATTATAAGGGATTATAAAAATCGTTTCGATAAATTCGCACAGTTAATTTCCATCCAAATAGATTGTAGAAATCGTTTCGATAAATTGTAATGTAAAAAAGTCATGACTGATACAAAAATTTAAATTCATTTTAATGGAAATCCAATTCGTTAGAACGAAAATCTTGTTGTTTATCTCTAAAAAATACGATTTGAGTTTTGTGCATCAAACACAAAAAATTTTCTTAAACTATATTTTATTTCATTTTTTATTATTTCAAACGTACTTCTATTCACATACCATACCTTAAGGGTGAGAGAGAGAGAGAGAGAGACAGAGAGAGGGGGTTCGCAGCTATCGAACTAAAATTAAAAAAAAAAATGCTGACAAGCTTAGGGCATTGCGCTCGGATAGGCTTCAAATTTTGATTTCACGTGGCAATCCTTCAATCAACTCACCGCGGCGGTTTTCAATTTCGTTTTAGGCCGCTTTTTCACCTCAAATTATATAAATTTTTATAAATTTTATAATTTGAAATAAAATCTCTAAAAATTTTCAAAAAATTATTTGAAAAAGCAAAAAAAAAAAAATTATCTATCACTTTAATAAATCTCTACAAATTCTAATAATATCTCTACAAATCTCTAAAAAGTTTTGCATTAAAAATTCTCCACGAAGATAAACATTTTATTTGGAAACATTCCACTGTTAGAATTATTCATTTTATAATAAAGAATTGATTTGATTTGATTTAGTAAATAAAATTTTATATTTGGTTGAAGTTTGACCATGTAAATAAGAAGTAAAAAATATAATAAATATAATATGAGAGGAGAAAAATTAATGACTTCTCATTAAATCTTATTATTTTGGATTGAATTTCAAATTCTATAAAAATCTCAAATTTAAGTTATAAAATAAAATCAAAACTCATAAAATTTTATTTGAGTTCCAAAGAATCGATGAGAAATTTTTATCAAATTTCTCATTTTAAATAGAAATCTTTACTATTCATCTTTATCGATTCTTTTTTTTTTATTTAATTTTCGGGTTATCATCTCTATCTTTCCCAAACAGGATTACATTATTGGAATGGATAAGTTTTTTTTTTTTAACAATATTGTTACTCGTGTGAATGAAAGATTCAAATCTTCATGTTGGGTTTTCTACTTTATTCCTGGGGAGACATCCAATCCACATGCACTGACTCATTTGGAATTCGAAGAGTCGCTTGCCCCACATGGACCCCCTAATAAATCCCAAAATATCTGGGGCAAATATAGGAATAATATAGGCATGTTCTTGGGGTTATAACTGACTTTTTATAAATAAAAGAAGCTAATCTTATTTTTTTTATTTTTTAATGTAATTTTAAAGACCACATGCTTTTTTTTTTTTTAATTCAATATACCAAGTCATCAGTACTTACCCAAAAAAAAAAAAAAAGTCACAGTCCGTACAAAATGGCTCCGTTTAGAGTTGAATAAAATAGTAAAAGTAAATGTCTCATAATTCGTACAGTGAGTAAAAAATTTTAATTTTATTATTTCATAATTCGTGTTTGTAGAGATTTATAAGATTTTATTTTATTTCAAAAAATTCCAAACGGAGCCATTATACATTAAAATTTATAAGTCAACGCACGCGCTCATTTCTCATAAAAAGCCAACATTTTTTTTTTTTTGCAAGATTAAATATGAAGTCATTTTCGGTCAAAATTTTTTTCATACATATCACTTCCAAAAGGTAAATGCAGTTCTTTAAAGTAAAATTACATTAATAGAAGAAATTGTGAAATAAAATGTATTTTTTATTGCATTATTAAATACTTTTATGTATAATATCAGTAAATATAATATATAATATAATAAATTGTATAAATAATAAAATTTAATAATAATAATATTTTTTTTGTTGGGTAACAAGAAATATCCCCGATAAATTTAAGATACTATTAAAAAGTCAATTGAACTATTAAACTATGAAAAATATAATTATTGATTTAATGTCTAAAATTATTTTTTCTCCTAAAAATAACTTAACTTTTTTTTTTTTTACTCTTAATTCCAACGTGAGTCATCATCTTTTTTCTCAAGGGCATGTTTCTTTTTCTAGTTCTTTCTTAAGACTATGGCTCCGTTTGGAGCTCTTCAAACTAAAATAAAATTTAACAAATCCCTACAAACACGAATTAAGAGACAATAAAATTAAAATTCTTCATTCACTGCATGAATTAAGAGACATTTACTTTTATAATTTTATTTTATTTTATACAATTTTATACAACTCTAACATTCCTATATGACCTTTGCATCTTCCTTCTGGTTCTTTCTTATGCGGTATAGTAATTAGGTTTGACTAAAGCTTATCTACTTAGGACGCTGCACAACAACCCGAGTAAACCAACAAGATAAGCATAATCTTGCACATGCATGAAAGGACATGACACACTATTATGGGAAAAGGTTGACATTAATGATAAATAAATAAATAAATAAATATAAAACTATCACCCGTCTTAAATTTGAGTTAGAACATACCAAATGGGTTAGTTCAAGTGAAAAATGACAACTCCCGCCCTAATTAAAGATCACAAGACGAAGTATCCTAATTAGGCTCGTTTTTCAAACAAGATATGTTTGATATATTTTTTTTATTTTTCGAAAAAAGAAGAAATAATATGACACATTAATTTTTTTTATTTGTAAATATTAAACTTTCAACGCTATGTTTTTTTTTTTTTTGAAAATTTGTTCAAGTAACTCTTTATTAATTAGAACGTTTATTTCTTATTTATTTTTTTGAATAGATAAATTACACTGATATTCCTCGAGATTTCTTGAAAAATTAGATAACATCTCTTAAGTTCAAAAAATTACTCTTATTTGTTGTACTTTTAAGTTTTCTTTTAATAGATTTTTCTCATATTATTTATAAGGTCTAAAAAGTGAACAAAAAGTTTACTTATGTCAAATATTTTTATAAAAATTGATCAAAATTTTTTCACTCATAGTCAAGGAAACAAATTGTTTATAGATTATAACATTTTATAATAAGATTCTGTACATTTTTTTATTATTATATGTTACAGGAATAATTTGTTAAAAATATCTAAAAATTAGAATGATTAAAGTAATTTTTCAAATGTGAAAAATGCATCTGATTTGAAAGAAATAAAGATATATTAGTATAATTTATTCTTTTTTTTAAGTACACCTAATATATTATATATATAATTAAGCGAAGGAGAATGGAACACCAAATTTGAAGTTTGAACGGGTAATATATATGAACTGAGTCATATAATATTCAAATCACTTGATCCAACTAGTAATATCATCTAGGTAAGTGTCACTTCACTCGTTCCTATCTTTGTTTATAATGTGCGTCTTCATTCTCATCCTGATCTTTATTAAGGATAAAAGAGAAAGAAAAAAAAAATTTCAATCTTTGAACACGCTCATCCGCGAGTTTCCCATCTCTATCCTCGCTCCACGTTAAACAACAAAATTACTTATTAAATTAAAATAATATTATAAAATATTTATTAAAAATAAAAGTTACGTATATTAAATCAAATAATATTATAAAATATTATTAATAATAAAGATTATACATGTTTTGAAATTAATTTAAAATAAAAAAATTTATTCAATTAATTTTTATTTATACAAATATTACCGTCACATATTTTCAGTATATATTTTTTAGTAATTTTAAAAAAAAAATTTGTGGATAGGGATACGGATAGGGTTGGTAGGAAGTCACAGCCGGCCATTGCATACTCTCTATTTATAGTCAAACACATGTTTTGTGTTAGGTGTCGAAATTCAGTGCTTTCGTAAGTCCTGCGCCCTATATTCACACGCGGCAAAGTCTTACACGAGCATTTCTTTTGATTGTTCAATCAAAGCAAAATTTTGCTATTATGATTGTGGGTAAGTTGCGAAAGAATACAAAAGTTGATAATGATAAATTGAGTGGTCATATTCATTAATTAATTACTAAATTATGTCATTTTCACTCGTAAATTTACAAATCTATCCCCGTAACAACAAAACTTTCAAGTTAACTAATACGGACATAAGAAATGGGTAACAACAAAATTACGGTCATTAGTCCGACTTTCGCGTGAAGGTTGATATTTCTTATTTTGATGGATTTGTACATATTAAGGGTTTCTTAAACTGGATTGTTAAAGTTGAAATGTACTTTAATTTCACATCCATCCTTGAAGACATAAAGAGAAACATTAAGGCCCCGTTTGATAACGTTTCTATTTTTTATATTTTTATTTATATTTTCAAAATTTTGTAAACTCACAACAGAAATATGTTTGATAAACCTATTTACTTTTTTGTTTCCAAAAAAAATGAAAAACATAAACAGAAAAATGTAAACAAAAAAAATGTGTTTTCACTCTGATTTTCTTTTCTGTTGCTAATATTTTGTCCATTTTAAAAGTTTGTCTATTTTTTGTTACATTGCATAAAAATAAATTATTTTATTCAAATATTTTATTAAATAATATAATTAAATTCAACAAATTCAATAAATTATATAAATTAATATAAATTATTTTTAATAAATAATAAAATTAAATTAATTAATTTAATTTAATAATTAATTATTACTAAATTATCTAAAATAAATATCATAATTAATTTATTTAATTTAATAATAAAATTAATTTATATAAAATAATTAATAATAAATAATTAAATTACATTAATTTTTAATTTAATTTAATAATAATTATTAAATTATTTTAATCAAATATCATAATTAAATTAAATTATTTATGATTTAATTAATTTAATTTATATAAAATATATTTTATTAAATTATTTTAATAAATAATTAAATGAATTTAATTAATTTAAAAATAAATAATTTAATTTAATAAATAATCTAATCTAATTATTTATTTATTATGAAAATGTATTTTATTAAATTATTTTTAATAAATAATATAATTTAATATATTTTATATTATTGAATTAAATGATTTTAATAAATAATTTACTGTATTAATTAAATTAAATTAATATAAAATATATTTTACTAAGTTCTATTAATTTTTGAAAACTAATAAAATTAAATATTTTTTAAAATAAAAAATTAATAATTATAAACAAACTTGTATTTTCAAACGTAATTTCAGTTTTCATTTCAGAAAAAATAAATGACAATAGAAAACAAAAAATAGAAAATCGTAACAGAAAAATAAAAAAAAACGACAGCGTTGTCAAATGGGCCCTAAATTGTGTTTGGAATTATATAAATTTGTATAAATTTATAAAAGTTAATATCTTATACTTTGTGCAGTAAGTAAGAAATTTTAAATTTTATAGTCTTATATTTCGTATTTATAAAAATTTGTAAAATTTTATGTATCTTTTTTAATTCCAAACAGGTTGACATGAATTGACATATGTTTAGTTTGGGAAGAAAAAAAGAGATAAGAATTACTTTACGTTATCTTGGTTTTGGGTACTAAAATTTACTAAAACTTATTAATTTTAATTAATTTTTTATATTTTTTTAATTAAATATATTCACATATTATTTTTATATCATATCTTTTTATTTTTACTATACTTTTTGATTTTTTTTTCAATCAAACACACCCTAGTCTACTGGATTAAAATGAAAAGCTTCTAGAAACTATGAGATCATAATTAGGCGGAGTTCAAACTCATGATAATTTTGTCATGGACATCTACAAAAGAAAAAAAAAAAAAAAGTAAAAGAAAAATGGACGCCACAAGCTGTCTCGTCTCCGCCGCGGTGCTATAAATCGTAGATAAGGCATCTCGGGTGGGGCCCACTTACCACGATTACCAACTCACCGTCGCCGCCGTCAACTTCGGCCCGACTCAGACGTCAACTGCATCTGCACCATAGCCAGCCCTAGCCGAGTTGGGGTCCAGCCGCTGTGTTTATGTATTGATGCGCAACTTATACATGATAAGTATAATTTTTTAACTGATCACTGTAGATAAAATTTAATGTAATTTATTTAAATCATACGAATCAATAAATCATTATGTTTTTATTTAAAATTAATGGCCAAAAATTATACCAAGCTTATGCTGGTGCTAAACGCACCGGCTGAATTCCGAACTTACCCTAGCCGATACTCACCACTTTAGCCGGTGGATGAAAAAATTAATGCCCACTACTCTGATTAAAAACAATTACATCAATTAGTGGCCTCAATCGGCAATGGGCATTCGCAACGCCGCGGTGGACGTGTGTCACCGGCAGAGATAGCAGCTGCGGTCCATTCTTAACTGCATCATCAGACACCGAAGCAAATAAAAAATGGAAGACCCCAGATTTCAGGGTGGTGGTGGCAGTCCACTCGTAACAGCATCCTCAGGGGCCCGTTTGAAAGTCCATTTTCTAAGTATTTTTTTTTACAAAAGTTAGTAATTGAAATTTTTGGTATGTTTGGTAAAATAAATTGTAATTTTTAATAATTGTTAGTTAATTTTGGGTGTTGGTAAATTTTTTAACAAATTTTAGTAATTTTTGATATATTTGGTAAAAAAGTTTAGTAATGCTTGAGCCGATAAAGGGAGTTTTTAGAGTAACAAAAAATGAAATAAAGGTGTTTGGAGTGGCAAAAAGTAGATAAAGTAAAATAATTTATGGATTCGTGTAATTAGATAAAAAGTAAAAAAACTTTAAGAGATTTTTAGAAATTTTCAGCGATTTTTGGTGCATCAAATACATGAGATAATTTAAGATAATTTGTGAGTTCATAATTCGTGCAGTGAGTTAATAAGTGAATAATTTTTAGAGATTTTTAAAATTTTTTAACATTTTTCAATGCACCAAACGAGTGAAATAATTTAAAATAATTTGTGAATTCATATTTTATGTAATAAGATAAAAAGTGAATAATTTTAAAAAATTTTTTAATTTTTCAGCATCAAACGCAAGTTATTATAACTGAGTAGAATAGTAAAAAAAAATTAATGTTTTACCCAACACTCATTAAATA
Organism: Vitellaria paradoxa; assembly: GCA_019916065.1. Taxonomy (NCBI): domain Eukaryota; kingdom Viridiplantae; phylum Streptophyta; class Magnoliopsida; order Ericales; family Sapotaceae; genus Vitellaria; species Vitellaria paradoxa. Next base: position 46,503,255 of record CM034237.1, on the reverse strand, counting down.
AAAATTGATCAACTTACCCTAAAATTTGAACCACCAAATGATAACCAGATATCGATGGAAAAAAAAAAAAAAAAAAAAAACAAAGAATGGAAAAATCCCAGATATCGGAATTGATGTTGGTTACTCACAGGCCCATCCACTGTTGAGCGTGTTTGACATTAAATATTAACATGACACGTATTACGCCCTAATATAAAATAACACTTGTTTTGTGGTGCGGGACAGCCAGTTAACAGCCGCAAGAAATGCGACAATTTGGATTAATACTGCAACATATCACATTTCAAGCCCCCACACACACTCGCCCATTGGACATTAAAAACCAGTAGCAGATGTAGTGACAGAGTACGGATAAAATTTTTATCCTATATCTTTTTCTAGATATAGGATAAAAATTTTTTCTTAGTATTCTAAATAAATTTTTTTATATTTAAAATATTTCATAAGTGGGACATAAAATTTTTTTAACCTTTTAAATATATTTTTTTTAAAATCAAAAATTTTTTTTAGGTGTATGTATACAGATAAAATAAAGTTCTTTTCTAAAATTTTAGGTGTGGTGACCACCCACCCTTGAGTAGAGGGGGATGAATTTGATTTAAATTCATATTGAGCTTGAGCTCTTATTATTTATATTGTGCTCGAGTTTGAGATTAACTGAATAAATAAGAATTTAATTTTAAGATTAATTGGTAAATAATTTGATTAAACTAAAATAATATTATTCGGGTTTAAAATATAATAAAAATATTAAATAAAATTATTATAAAAAATTAATATATATTTTATAGTAAGTTACCCCTACCTCTCCTTAATATTGGTGAATACACTTATAATTCTCAACATTTAAAAATTACATTTACCTCATTTATTTTGAAATGTTGTTAATATTATCCCCTTTCAACTCAATCAACAATATAAATCAACAATAAAACTTAATAGAAAATGTCCAAATAACCAAAATTTTAAATTCTTCTCCTACTTTACACTCTATGTCTCATATCTTTATCAGTTTTCTTTACATAAATTCTTAAAAAATCAGTAATTTTTATAATTTTACTTAAATATCTAAACTACTTACTGTTTAATATTGAGACACTTCTGTTAATGTTTTTTATAATTTTATTTTATTTAAAAAATTAACAAAAATACACACTATGAAAGATTAAAGTAGTTTGTAAGACTATAAAATTAATGGAGCTAAATATTTGGTGAAAATTTTATTTTCTTCTATCAATATTTTTTAATCACCTACAATTTAAAAAAGATACGTAACTAATTTTTAAATTTTAGTAAGCTATTTTAATAATTTTCCTCTCTTATTTTGTTATTTTCCTAAAATCCTCTTTAATTACCCATTATTTTTGTAATTTTATTAAATACTTTCTAATTTTTTATTATCTACTTAAATATTTTTAATTACTCATCATTTATTATTGACGACAATTTTTATTTTATTTTAATTAAAATAAAAAATAACAAAAAATACATACTTGAATCATAGTATTTATCATTTTAGTATATCTATTTTAGGCTTATTTTATATTTTACGTTTTTAAAAATAAGAAAAATAAGTTAAAATACTTTTTATCGTTCGTATTTTTAAAATCTGTTTTATAAAACATAAAACAGGTTTATATATAAAATTCAAAATGATTTTTAAAATAACTAAAAATTGTTTTGAATTTTTTTAATCTAAAACAAAATAAATCAAATTAATGTGTTTTTAAAATCTTTAAAATCTGAATCTGAAAATAAAAAATAAAAATAAAAACAAAAATAAAAAATAAAAATACAAACAAAATACAACCCTTAAATAACACTACATTCGGGCGGAAAGGCCGAGTCTGGTTGCTTTTGTTACCGGCTTAGCCAATAGCCAGCGGTCTTTATAAATCCTTCGACAATGTCCACAGGCTCGCGAGCCCCACGGACAAAGCTCTCTTTGTTTCTCTCTCCGTTATCGGCTTTATCTAATCTTTCTCTGTGTTAGCTAGATTCAAGCACGAAGCTCCTCACAGGTTTTCCATTTCTCTGGTGAATTATTTCCTTCCATTTTCCCTAATCTTTGTTCTATCCCTTTGCTTTCGGAATCTGAGCTGAGATCTGCCCGCCATTTTCATTTCTCTCCTGAACTGATTGATGAATGATTATATTTCTTTCCTTCCCTCTTCGAATATCATCTGGAAATTTTTGAAGCTTTTTTTTTAAACATTGTTTGAAGATTTTTTCGGTTTTGTAAAACAAAAGGCTCACCTCTGTCTGTATTTAATAGCTCCAAGTAATTTTCCCTGGGAAAAAGATCTGTTTGTTAATATGCTGCTAATTTGACTTATGTGATGTTTTCCCTCTCTCTGGGATTTAATGGTGCCGATTTTTAGTTCATCAGTTCAAATCTAAATTTCATTCCTAATCAATTTACAGCTCATTCTCTGGTCTTTTTTTTTTCTTTTTTTTTTTTAAGCTCGAGTAATTTGATTTCCTTTTCATTGACCCGTAAGAATCTAATTCAGTCGTGTTTGATGAGTCCTGATCTGTAATCCTCAGCTGATGACTGTAGATCTAACATTTTGTTCGTCAGAATATCTGAGCAATTTACATCTCCAATGATTTACTTATTTATCTTGGCCTTATTTTTTTATTTTCCTTTTTGTTGGTTTTGATGTTTACATTTTAGCAGAATAGATCTACATTTTATTTTCATAAATTTCCTCTTTTTTTTTGGGGGGGGGGGGAGGGAGGGCTGGGGTAAGAGGGGGGGGGGGTTGCCCTTTTGGGTTGGTGAACTTGATTTCGGCCTTTGGAAAGTTTGGTTCAATGTATAATGGGGTTGTGCGGAAATTTTAACTGATTATTATATTCATTCCATTTGCATGCCAACTTCCAATTATTGGATTACTTTACCTTTCTTTCTGGATGACTGTCTTTAGCCCTTGTTTGGGAGCGGGTGAATGGGAGCAAGTAAAATGAGGTTAAAAGATTTTTGTTGTTTGGGAGTTAGGTGAATGGGTAATGGAAGTAAACGGAGATGACTTATTTACTTCCATTCATTTCCATTAATCAATTTTCTTTCACCCTAAATTTGGGAGGGAATGGGTGTTAAAAAAAAAAAAAAAATTAAAATGTGATATCTCTATTTTGTCTTTACTATTTTTTATTATTTTTATATATATTATAAATAAATATATTTTAAAGGGTATAATAGTATTTTTAACTATATTATTTACTTTATTCTCCATTTCTCTTACTATCTCTCCCTAACAGAGAAAAAATTATTAAGTTCCATTCTCATCCTTTCTCTTCCCCTTTTTTTACTCTGGTTCCCTTCCCGTCCCGTCCTGTCCCATTCTCCCAAACAAAGGCTTAGGTGCAATGACTTTGCACTGGTTTGTAAAAATTAGTAGAGTAAGTTAAACTAATTATTTTTTTTAAGTAAATAAGATAATTTGGATTAAAGGGAGGATAAATTATATAATGTAGAGACATACCATCGATATACAAAAAAATAGTTACCATCTAAGATTTATACAAAAAATAGGGATCTTTCAAGTTTTACAAATCTTAATATTAGCATCTAAAGGTTTAATTTTAACAAATTGTATGATCTTAATTTTTACTTCTTGCACAATCTTCTTGACAATCATATAAGCAGAAGTTGATAATCTTCTGAAGGCCTGAGTATTCTTTTCAATCCATATATTATACATCATGGATGACCAATTCAGTTTGCGGATAGTATTAGTGAAGGATTTCTTACTAAATTTTCCAACAATCCATGCTACTTCATCTGCCCACTTTTGTCTGGTCTTTGAGATTTTGCATAATTGGAGGAGGATGTACCTCCAGATTTCATGTGAGAAGGGGCATTCAAAGTTAAACTAATTGTTGAATTAAGACCTATGCGAACCATATTCTCGAAACAATTAGTTAGCTTATTTTATTATTATTATTATTATTTTTTCAAGTATTTTGGTTATTGAGGTAAATTATAAATTTCCTGTTTTATTTTTGTGAGAATTATTTTGATTTAATAAGCTATTATAATCAACTTTAGGTATTAGCTAATCTTATTTTTAGGTGATTTATTGCAGGTGGTTATGCACTACGACAAAATGGAAGTTACGGGGGGCTAAACTTTTCAATTTCTATGGCCTTGGCTGGTAAATTTCATTTCTCCGTCTTCTCCATGTCTTTGATTTTGGTGGATTACTTTTTGTTATTTCCTTGTCTTGTTTTTAGTCTGGGTTCTCGTAACTTCGTATTATTGCATGTAGACAACTGGGCAATGTGCGGGGGAAGAAACAATTCAAGGAAAATAGAAAGAGGCATTGCTTTGGGTGGAACAACTAAGAACAACCAACCGAGGAGCAAAACAACTGGCATGGAATTTGAATCAGATTGGACTAAACATAGAAAATTATCTGCGTTTGCAGCTGAAGTAATCCGATCTGCCACGTCTTTCATACCTTGGTCCCTTAAAATCCCTATTAGTGAAGGATTTCATGAATTTCTGTAGTCAAACACGGGCTTTCCAGTTTCCTTGATATTTGCGTTTGAGAGAATTATTTGATTAACCATGAGAGTTGCAGCTGTCTCTCATCATTTGTGTAGTTTCTAGAAGACTGGCGTTGTTTGTGGAAAGCAGAGACTTACAGAGGCAAATATGTGTTTCACCAATCCAGTCCATCAAGATACAGTAACTCATTCAAAAAGTGCTTCTCTTTTAACTTATCAGATGACCGATGATTTTCACAGCCTCATCTTACCTGGTCTGCCTGATGATGTGGCAAAGTACTGCCTTGCTCTTGTACCTCGTTCTCACTTCCCAGCTATGGGTGGTGTCTGCAAACGATGGAGATCATTTATGCAAAGCAAAGAATTCATCACCATTCGGAAATTAGCTGGCATGCTTGAGGAGTGGCTCTATGTCCTCACGATGGATTGTGAAGGGAAGGGGAGTCATTGGGAAGTCTTGGATTGTTTGGGACAAATACATCGAGTCCTCCCGCCAATGCCTGGCCCTGTTAAGGCTGGTTTTGGGGTGGTTGTTCTCAATGGAAAGCTTCTTGTTATGGCTGGCTACTCGATGACAGATGGAACTGGGGTTGCCTCAGCAGAGGTGTGTCAATATGATTCATGCCTCAATAGGTTCGTTTCCTTCTGCAATTTTTAAATTTCTTTCTGCTATGTTTTGTGCTTTTATTCACATGACAAAAATGAATGGAGCAAGAGGATTCATGTAGCTAAACCCAACTAATTTGGGACTAGGGCTTTGTTTTGTTCAGTTGAGTTTTATGCTTGTGCTTTGCTATGTTTCCTAGGATCCAATATTTTCAACTAGGTAGGTTGGTTTAGTTCTCTAATTTGGTAGAAAGGTGGTGGTGTTGGTTTGTAGTGCCTCCATTTCACAGCTAGTTAACTTTTTTTTTTTTTTTTTTTAAATATTTAATATTTAGAATCGTATGGATGCTATCAGCTGGGAGCTTCTGGTAGTCAACTGCAAGTTGGTGGTTTTGTAAATTGCAGTAAATTCAAATGGCTGAAACACCTGACAGTTGTGATTTTTTATATTGATAAATGGTTTTGGATAAGTTCATCTGATAGTTATGTTATTCTGATATCAGTTTTCTTCAAATTTTGTTGGCTCCCAAAAAATCAATTGTAAAACCAGAGGGAGAAATTGGCTACACAGGATTCTTCTAGTATAACCACATGTTCATGCAGCGGTTGTCCTTAAAGTTGGTTTGGCTTGGGGTTTGGTTTCTTAACAATATAACCACGCCTTTGATAAGGAAAAAGTCATCAAACTTTTATTCGTACCGGTCCCCTTCGCTTTCCTTACCCCCCCTCTCTCTCTCTCTTCCCCTTTTGTTCGTTTTTCTTCTTGGGTCTGCTTGCCAGTTTTCAGCAATGCTGAATCAACTTGCACTTCTACTATTTTATAACCATTTGTTTGGCGAATCGTTTGTCTAGCAGTTTTGTTGAAGAGATTGATAGCTGGGTTCCAATAGTAAAAAGGGCGGCCCAGTGCACCAGGCTTCCACCTTATATGGGGTCTGGCGAGAGGCACTCCAGTAACTGGAGAGGCTGTTTTCAAATATTGAACCCATGATCTCTGGTCACAAATAAGCAACCTTATCATTGCGCTAAGAGGTTGTCAATGGCATTGATAGCCCATGTTTATATGCAAGCGACTTACTTTTAATATGATGCTTAATCTATTCTCATTAATTTATATTGATTCCATTTTTTGGTTCTAGAAATTAGACCCCAGGTTATGCATCGTGATGATATTTTATCTTAGTCTGCTGTGGAAACTGTAATTTTTTTCCGATCTTTGACATTGATACACAACATTGTTATTTTCTGCAGTAGAATGGAAGAAGGTTAAACTGCTAACCTTCATCACCCTTTTCAGTAGTATTGTAACATATCGGATAAATTTGCAGGTGGAGCAAGTTAGCAAACATGAATGTGGCTCGCTATGATTTTGCTTGTGCAGAAGTTGATGGCATGGTTTATGCAGTTGGGGGATACGGGATGGATGGCAATTCTCTCTCAAGTGTTGAGGTGTACAACCCAGAAGATGACAAGTGGACCTTAATTGAGAGTCTTCGCCGCCCGAGGTGGGGTTGCTTTGCCTGTGGCTTTGAGGGAAAGCTTTATGTTATGGGTGGAAGGTCAAACTTCACCATTGGAAACTCAAAATTTGTAGATGTCTATAACCCCGAGAGGCATGCTTGGTGCGAGATGAAGAATGGATGTGTGATGGTCACTGCTTATGCTGTGCTGGGAAAGAAGCTTTTTTGTATGGAGTGGAAGAATCAGCGGAAGCTTTCTATTTTCAACTCAGAAGACAGTACATGGAAGATGGTGCCAGTTCCAGTTACCGGGAGCTCGAGGATTGGGTTCCAATTTGGGATACTGGGCGAAAAGCTCTTATTGTTCTCTCTAGCGGAGGAGCCGGGCTATCACACCCTGCTGTATGACCCGAATGCAGCATCGGGGATGGAGTGGCAGACTTCTCAGATAAAACCATCGGGTTTGTGTTTGTGCAGTGTCACAATCAAGTCATAGAGTGTGTTTTTGTGTGAATTCTAGTATGGTTATAGGATGTTTCCTGATACTTTGTTGGATGTGGAACCTTGCCTTTTGTTGTTAGACTTTGGTTTGTTTTACTATTTTACCATTTGCTTTTAGACCTGTCTGTATGAATTGTGTTAAGGTTTGAATTTACTTGTGAGAAATCTGTTTCAGATTAGTTTCTGGAATTTTTTTTTTTTTTACTGTTTTAATATTTAAATAATTAAAGAAATGCTGTTCTTGGCAAACGTATTCGTTATATTTGTTAATGAAACCACGAAATGATAATGCGGTTTTATTAAACTAAAAATTCAAAATGAAAATGCTGTTTCTGCCAGGCTAACTGAAACTGCAAATGAGATTGCAGGTTTTGGTGAAGCCCAAAATCGTATTTTGACTTTGCGGTAGAACCCCCCCAAAAAAAAAAAAAAAAAAAAAAAAAAAAAAAGAAAAAATTCGACTCCCTTCACTCTCATCCGCAGCTCCTGTCTCTCTCTCCCCTCTGAACGGAATCGCCGCGGCTCCTCCTCCACCGGTAGCTTAGTCCAGCTCCAGAAGGTGTGTGATATATATATATATATATTGTGTGCGTTTTTATGTATATATATATCTGTGTGCATGTATATATTTGCTAACAGTTAAATGAGTATTCACAATTGTTATGTTATTGTATCTTAACTAAATTGAACGATGGATTCCAAAATTTTTGGTTAGCTCCCTTCAAAATCTGTCTGTGAGTATACCAATCAAGCCTTCAAATTATTTGTACTGCGGTTGAAACCGCAGAATCAAAATAGATTTCAGGCTTAACTAAAAACTGTGATTTCATTTTACAGGTTAAGCTTGACAGGTTAAAACTGGGTTTTTATTTGGCATTTTTAAGCTTAATAAAATCACATTATCATTTTGTAGTTTCATTAACAGCAATCTAGTCCAGAACGGCATTCTTTAATTGTTTAATATTAAAACAGTAAAACCAAAAAATTATTCGTTTCTGAACCTTTTTTTGGGGGGTTAAGTAGGTAGTTTCATTACTCTTCTAAGTTCCGTTTAGAGTGGTAAAAAATTTTTAAAAAATAGTGAAAAATACTGAAAAATTTTAAACGAATTACGAATTCACAATTTATTTCATTTTATCTCATTTTTTGTCATTTCAAACGTAACCTTAATGAAAATTTTGTAAGATTGTCATTGAAACAGATCTACATTTAAATTTGAGTCCAATTTAAACAGATATTTATATTTGTATAATATTTATAAGTGTATATCCCTATCATAAATATAATATAATTTTATGACGTTTAGTATTTTGTATAATATATAAATGTTAACCGGTAATCCGATTGGATATAGTTTATTCGCGGGTTTGAATATAATTAAAGGAGGGTAATTGAGTTGGATAACTGTTAAAGATGTGAGTTTGAAAATGGATAAAGAAATCAAAAGGGTTTAAGTATACTCTGATTTGGCACGAGGGAACTCGTTTACAAGTACAATTTAATTTTAGATAAATTATATTTATTATTTTTTATATTAAAAAATTACACTCACTTATTTTATTTTAAAATATTTTAAACCATCAACAACGACTTACTCATTTCGGCATTAGTGTGTATATATATATAATTTTTTTTTTCAAAAAAAAAAAAACTTTCTTCTTTCCCAGCTAAACCCTAATCTATATTTTTTTTCCCTCCTTCTGCGACCTTCTCTCTTCATTGGATTGGTAAAGAAACCATCGAATCCAAACCCAAGCCCTTTCAAATTCAAATCCAAGCAAGACAATCCTTGAGATCAAACCCCATGGCAAACAAGCTTTCACGATGTTGCGTCGGTGGAGAACAAGTTTAGAATGCCGCCGGACCTGCGGTGGCTGTGACGGTGAACTGCGTCGACAAGAATGGGGGCTAAGAACCTGTAGTACATCATATGGATGAAGGGAATCAAGGGGAGGCTCAACAGGTTGCCGTTGTTTTGCGTCAGGGGCCATCGTCAACAAGGAAAGTCTGACATAAGGAGAAGGTAGTGCACGCTGTCATCGTCCGTCAATGCAAGCCTTGGCGCTGAGAGTATAACGCCTTCAGACCAGTTCAAGCGAAATTTCGCCCAACACCCCCATTCAATAACAAGCACCAAATTTAAAATATATATTTTTTAAATTTACACTCTTTCTTAATTTTAATTATTAATTTAACTTTAAATAATTTTAAAACTTATCTTTACCTTAAAAAAATAATTTAAATATACTCCACTTTCTTTTATTTTCACCAATAATAAAATATTTTTCTTCGTCTTTGAATTCAAAGAGTGAGTTAGTGACCAGACATATTTAATGATTATTACTAACAATTTTATATTTCAAACGATTTGAAAAATTATCTTTAAATAAAAATTTTAACATATTTTATATGATACTATAAAATACATTTTATAATATCTTAAAGCCCCCTCCTAGGCCGGGACTCGAATCCATAGGATGCTAATGAACTCTATCCAGTGAGTTATACCTTGGTCTCAAATGATTTGAGGACCTGATTAGATGGTGTTAAAATTTCAGAGGGATGAGTTTTAGAGGGAGTATAAGATAAGAGGGGATATTATTTTTAGAGAGTTGACCCACATTGATGTGATGTTTATAAAGGGGGATAACTTTTGACTTGGTTTGGATATTTTATAAATAAGAGAAGGTGAATGATAATAAAAAGAGTCAAATGACTCTTTTGTCCCCTTGTGATGTCTCAAATTTGGTTACCCATTAAATTAAACTTGGTTATCCAAACTTAATTATATGTTTATGTTAATTACATAATGTGAAAATCAATTAGTACAAATTAATTTTTGACAAATTAATTATAAATAAATTATGTTATTAATAAATTAAACTTTATAAAATATATAAATTAGTTTCGTAGATAATAACATCTCAATTTATCCGAAACTTCCTTAGTCGCTTATTTTTTTCTCCTTATTTAAAAAATATCAATATAGGTGTAATTTTGTATAAATTTGCTAAAAAATAATATTATTATATTTGCTAAAAAATAATATTATTATCTCAAAATCACATCACCTCTTATTTGGAAAAAATTATTTTTTTAATCATACGACCCCCTATTTGAAAAAAATTATATTTTTTATTTTTATTAATATAATTTTTTAATACATTTTTTCATTAGAAAAAAGAAAAAAAAAAGAATTTATTTTTAATATAAAATACATTTTGTAGGTGAGAAGGGGGATGAGAAGGGATATAATGGTCCAATTTAGTCCATATAAGGGGGGATAATTTTTGGAGAGCTCGAACCCTCTCCAAAAATAATACACATTCTTCTAAGATTAAGAAGGGATGATAATTTTTAGAGGGGAGAAATTTTACTTCCCAAATCAAGCAAAAAACATCACATCAAAGCTTATAAGGGTGTATTATTTATGGAGGTCATATTTCATTGCATCTAATCGGCCCCTGAATGTTTTACCTTAATTAAGTTGATTATATTTAATTTAATATAAACATATGAATTACTTCTATTTTAACTTCTTTTTTTATTTTTTATATATTTTTTGTCAAAATTTTATTCTTTTTCTATTTTTCTAAATATTTTAAGCACGCAGATCACATTTTTCAAAAACTTTTCAGGTTTTAAATTATTAAGTACTTTTCACATCAAAAATATAAGTATATGAAAACTTTAAAAAATATATGAAATTTTTTAAGTTTAATTTTTTTTTTTCACCTTAAACCCCTAATAATTTGATACAATCTTGATACTTAGATGGAAAAACTTGAAAAACTTCTAAAGTAAAAAGTGTACGCGAACATGTTAATAAAATTATACGAGGATATATTAATAAAAAAAATAGTTACATAAAGTAATAAAAATATAATAAACTTTTGTATCAAAAGTTATATCTTAATGAACTAAAAATTTTAAATTTTAAATTCATGCTTTTTATTGAACCTAATTGCATTTATTACGGTAGCGCAGAACTCAGTACTCAATGTAAAACTTTTTATATATTTAAAATTTAAAATTTTTAACTCGTTAAATAGGAATTTAGTTTAAAAATTTCTGTAAAAATTTTTATTCTTCCAAAAAAATAAAAAATAAAGGTCGATGGGGTCCTCACAGTCAGATTTAAAAATATGCCAACACTCACTGCATACATCCTCCTGCTCTTAAATTGTTGGATTACCTAGCACTAGGATTTACGAATTAGCGGTAAAGAGAAAAAAAAATACCATACCACCATAAATATTTACAAGAAAAATGCAAAAAAAATGATTTGACATCAATGCTGTAAATAAATTGCCTCTCAAGGAAAAGAACCTTTAATTTAAGGATAAATTATGTGCAGTAATAAAAATATTACCACACGTCACCATGTCAATTGAACGAGCTTGGATCAACTCTACAGAGCAAGAAAAGTGAGAGGAAATAAGTCAATGAAGGTTTCTGACAAAATCCCTCTAATAATAAAGTCAGATGATACTTGAGAATAATATTGGAGAAATAATAAGTATACAGTTTACAATAGTAAGAATATCTAAAAATATTGTGTTTATAGTAAGATAAGGTGATTAAATAAATGTAAAAATAATTGAAATGTCATGATTTCATATATAATACATATATGTCACACATTTTGCTTTTTATTTAATACGTTTCATTCTGCAATTAGTGTTAATGCTTGTCATTCAACATTAAATACGCAAGAGATTAAGGTAATAAGTGAAATATAATTTTGAGAAATATTCGAATGTTACATCTCTCTTCTACTTGTAAGGTAATGAATTAACTAAACTAACAAAAAAATAATAAATTCAGTTCATGTTACTATTTTGCATTTATAGTTAAAATTGCAATAATTCACTTATATACTTAATAGTGGGCCCTAGCTGAGACAAGTGATGAATTACTAAACCGATGCCGAGCCCGCTCATGCTCGACAATTTTGTTCGGGAGGACAACACGTCCCTAATATTTTTTTTACCTACAAATTATATCTTTTTTTTTCCTTAATATTTGAGTAATTACATTTAATTGTTTAACATTTATAAATTATATTTACTTTTCTTATTTTGAATTATTGATTACGTTAGCCCTTTTAGTTAAATCGATCATTAAAACTTAATAAAAAAATGTCAAAATAACTAAAATTTTAGGTATTTTTTATTTTACCCTCCTCTCTCTCTCACATTTTAGTTAATTTTCTTTTCATAAATTTTCTAAAATAAGTAAAAAACTAGTAAAAAAAATGGAAGATTTTTGTTAAAAAAATTGTTGAAAATGTGAGATAGGGAGAGGTAAAATAGAAAAAGTATCTAAAATTTTAATTATTTAATATTTTCTGTTAAGTTTTAACTGTCGATTTAATTAAAAATGGTCAATGCTAATAATATTTTTAAATTAAAAAAAAAAGTAAATATAGTTGTCAAATATTAAAAAATTTAAGTATAATTACTTAAATATTGAGGTGATATTAATGTATTTTATCCTTAACTTTAAAATGGACATACAACTGTAAATAGGTGTAACTTTAAAGTGGTCATACAATTGTAAATAGGTGATACGACGTGATAAAATTTTCGAACCGTATATTATTCTAACTTTGCTTATTGCTTCACCATTCTGGTAAAAACCCGTGTTGGTTTTCGATTGTTTTGGAGGATTGAATTAATAGTTAATTATTTTTTATTAAATTGGTTTTAGCTCTGTATTTATTTTTTAGTCTTAAAACTTCTAGATTAGAAAATTATTTATTCCTAAATAGGGATACGTAATATCAGAAGATGGTATTACATATCTTCGACTTAGATCTGTTCCCACTCTATCACATCTTATGTTAAATTATATTTTATCTTACTTTATATTTTATCAACCAAATATTAAAAAAATAATTTTACGTAAAAAACTAATCTCATATTATAACTAATTTTTCATATTATTTTATGATATTACTTATTCCGCGTCATTAAATCACCTTTATCAAATGTAAACTTTTGTGTTCTACCCATCGTTTTTAAGGTCAACTCGACTATCTACACCGTACAATTATCCCGTACCTTTCACCACTTATATTTCTGTCGTTAATTTTTAAATAAAAAATATCATTTTATGACTGTGATAATTTTAAATAAAATACATGATTATTACAAGTAATCACTCGTATAAATTAGCTGGGCGATAATTTAGAGAAAAGAGCGGCGAGAACATATTAAAATCTTTCAAGGTGACTGAGCTGTGGGCAGCGTTGTTCCTTCGCTGGAACATCACAGAAGCAGTGGTCCCATTTCTTGGGGGAAGCTGGGCTGTCCCTCAAGGGCAAACTGCTTGCTCTTGTCTTCATTATCTTGGGTGCGTACGTTATTTACTATTTTTTTATTATATATATCATTCACCACTTCGTCGTCTTCTAATTAACCGTACTCGTGCAATTAAGGTGCAGTTTTGCTTGGTTTTTCTGCGAGCTTCGTTCCCGCGTCTTTGAATCAAAAGTAGAGATCGAAAGGGAGCTTTTAGCCAGCTTTGTGAATTGTGGGTTCATATGCTGTGAAATTAACAAGAAATTGACAACTTCTAACCAATCCTTAAAACCAGTACTAATCCTAATAGAAGGGTTTGTGTGGCTAATGATAACATGAGGCCCAGCTAGACCATATAACGACACAAAACTCCCAACAAAACATCGCCTTGTTTTTATAATGAATAATCGAAAAGAATAAGAGAGAGAGTGAATAAAATCAGGTGTTTGCATCTGCATGATTATATATGATTCACATAAAACAATGTCATAGCTCTTGTTTGTTGAAACTGAGGAGCATATAATAACAATAACAATAACGAAATTAACACACTATTCACTAGGCATTGGAGCTAGCAAGCAAAAAAAAAAAAAAGCGAATAGCTTGATTTGACATGAATTTTATTCGATTATTAATTAATTATTTAATAGTAAATCAATAAACTCGTAACTTCCTAAAAGTCTAATGTAAGTAAGAAAAATTTTCTAGAATACTAGTGTGGTGTCTGTTAAAAAGTTTTCGATACTCAAATTAGCAAGAGAATTAAAAAAATATTTTGACAGAGTTTTGATAAGGCAAGTGAGTTGTACCTATATACTTGTGAAGTGATGATATATACATAAGAAATCTCACGTGGAATGACATATATAAATTATATGTAATCACACCTTACTACTCTCTGATAGAATAATACCGCCTGTATTGTAGATTTCAAGATTGATTCCTTAATTTGTTAACCAATCCATTGTATAAAATACAGTTTACAACAATACTTTTATAAGCTCATATCTCAGAGGGTGTTATGAGATGCTTATATGCATGACCCATGACATCGGCGATCATGGTGGAAACAATTTAGTTTGGATAGCTTATCAAGAGTTGGTCGATTGACTAAGGTCTGGCTAGGAGCATCCTTACTTGGATGCTCCCAATCAGGTAAAGGTCGAGTAGAAAGCTTAGCAGATGCCCTCGATCGGGTATAGGTCGAGCGGAAAATTTAACCGTTGTAGATAATACGGGATTTCGCTATATCATGTAATACTTTCTTAAATTTTAAAATAATATTTGAATACAAACACAAATAGACATAAGTATAAATGGTGTGTTTGGAGTTGTATAAAATTATAAAAATTAATGTCTAATGTTTTGTATAATTTGTATTTGTAGAGATTTGTAAAATTTTGTATTATTTTGTTTAACTCCAAAAACATCCAAAATTGAACGCAACAATTCAAAATTTGAAAACTTTTTTTAATTTCTTTTTTCCCATTTCTCCACACAAAAAATTTCAACTTTTGCTAATTTTTACTAATCTTTATAATTTTTTTTCAGCCGACCCCACCTAGTGGGAAAAGGCTTGGTTTGGTTTGGTTTGGTTTATAATTTTTTTCAATTTTTTTCTAACTTTTTGAGGTGTACACTAAACACACAATTTGAATTTTTTTTTTTTCAACTTACGGCACTTTAAACAAGAGCTTAGTAATAATTGTATCAGCCAAAAAAAGAAAAAATAAATAAATAACACTTACAACATTCATGTATAGGACAACAATTTGACAACTGACAAAGTGATCACAGAATAGTTATCTCAGTAGAAAAATACAATTAATTAATGGAAACATGCCTATAAGAAAACAAACACCAGGGAATGGCAATTACTAGGGAGAAACCATCGCCCCCGAAGAGGGTATTAAATTAATTATTCCCTTGAACTGACTTAATTTTGCCAATTTTCTTAAACAAACCGTCACTCACTCTCTCTCTCTCTCTCTCTCTCATAACGACTGATTATATAATTCTTATTATCACGACAACAATTTTATGTCTATAAATTGGCCTTCCTCCCAACAGGAAGAACCAGACATTTGTTAACAATATGAGTTCTAAAGTTAATTCAGAGGAAATTATTCCGAGAGCAAGGAGCTTTCGCTGCGAAGACTACGATACAAGGAGGGTGTTTTTAAGGAGCTATCCTCTTCAATGGGGAGGAGAAGAAGATGATGAAAACCAAAATCAACCAAACAAGGAAGAGGAAACGATCGGAAGAGTCAACAAAGTATGTGACGAGAAAAAGAAACCTATAAAGAAGCTAATTGTATCAGTCTTCCAGTGGGGTGAAGAAAGTGTAGTAGTCTTGAGGAAATTTAAGCACAAGGCCACACTCTGCATCATAAACCCCCTGCTGCCTTAATTTCGGCTTAATTATCTTTCGTCATCAATGAAGGATAGCTTAGAACAGCAATAAGGTTATTTCTTTACGATCTAGGAATCAAAATTTCAAACCTTGAAATCAACGTATTTGCTTGCAGAGAAAATATTGCCTACATTTGATCTTCCTTAAACTTTTAATGTAAGAATTTTGTATACTTAATTTGTCTTGTTTACCTTCCATCGTTAGTATTTTTATTATTTTTTTTTTTCCTTTGACTTCTCTTTATAAACAATTCTTAGTATTTTACACTTTCCTTCTTTATATTTACTCGTGCATAGAATATTTAATGAGAATACTATCCCCTCAGTTCATATAACTAGTTGTAGTCTTCTCTCTCTCCCTCATATCTCAGAAATAGAAGGCTAAATGACCTTCCTGGCAGATATAAGTTTTCAGTATAAAAAATGAAATTGCATCAAAATAAATAAATATCTTTGATAATGATAGAATGATAATTAAAATAAAATTTTCCGAGTTTATTATTGTTTAATGCTAAGTAACAATTTTTCTAGTTGTGTGTGAATGATTTTTATGAATTCAAAAAACTGCACATATCCATTACTCTTTTCTATGGATTCTCAATACCAGGTTTTATCAAGAAAGAAAAATCTCCACAGGGCTGGCATCATCTGAATCCCAACTTCAATGGGGACATATTACACCTAGTATTTATTTCAAGAAAACAATAAAAATTTAGGACTTAGGCAGCTCCAAATAACAACACAATAACAGAAACAAAAATGAGTAATTGCATGCCTTATATTTATACTTAAAGATAAAAATTACTTAACACCATTTAAATTTAAAAAAATTTTGTTTTTACCCCCTCTAGTTAAAGATTAAAATAAAATTATAAATGCTGTTAAATTTTTTATTAAAAAAATAAAAATACTTGCTAAAAATAAAAAATATATATCAGTGAGGGATTTCTCATATTTTAAAATAAATTTTGGGTTACCATATTTGGACTCTCCTGACTGGCAGTCGTGGCGCCCTCCAAAAAACCGAAAGAAGAAACCGGAAAAAACTACACAATTCAACTTTCATTAACCTCGGGAATTGTATGTGCAATTTGGGTTTACCATATCCAGTAGCCTCTTGACTGCTTCCCCCAATCCTAGGCCTTCCGCGTTATAGACTCAACCTCAATATGTATGGGCCCTTTGGGCCTAAAAAGTCTCCCAACAATGGACGGGCCTCAACCATCAGCTGCCCTTAAAGCTTGGTTATCATTTAATTTCGTTCGAGGCGAATTTAGATTGGGGCTTAATCAATATTATCTCACCCCTCACGCCCTAACATCACTCCACGCTAATTATAAGCTTCACCCAAACAATGAATTAACAGACACAAAATAATATATGGATATTTAACAGGCAAGATAACAATTTACGACTAGCTTTGGTGGGGTGCGCCAGGCCAAGGCAGTAGTGCAACGCCGAGGCGACGCGCGAGAGGCCCAGTAGCAAGCTACTGTGGTGGACCCTCCCCCTTAAAAAATTAATTTAATATCATGTGAGCCGATGGCCCACGTATCAGATATTAAACTGATAAGAACAGATACTACACTTGATCTTAGCCAAAAGGCCGAGAAAGGTATGAATTGTTTCCTGTTGGGCTTGCCATTTTAAACCCAACTCAGCCAGTCCTCTTTCTCCCTCTCAAGCGATGTGGGATAATGCAAGCTCTCTCTCCTCAAACATCCTCACTCATCCTCGAGCTCAGGGTCACCTGCAACACCAATGCCGCATGCACTTGTCTAACTAGGTATCTTCGCGTTGTGAGGCAAACCCCACTCATATTCCGACCCCAAAAAAAACAGAGGGGTCTAAAACCATGAATGCATTGGGAAGGCTGAAATTTAATACCAAGCCTATATATGTTTCTGTATTGCTGAGGAACATTTGAGTGAAATCATATACGTGCACAGCTCTTTTAAAGAAAACCTCTTGCATCAAAATTGAACAGCTCCAAACAAAGAACTGGTTGCTGTAAGAAATTTCCAGGATGTGCACATGCTGAGGCGCATTCATATCCCTAACAGCACTGTCGTAAGAAATGTATGGAAATTGGAAGAGAGATGACAGGAAATACAATGAAACTATCTCAATCTCAGAATGTATAAAAAGGAGAAAGTAAGATGGAAATTCCTCAAAACTTTCGGGTTACCATATTTAAATGCTTGGAATTGGTGGTTTTTCTTTTCTTTTCTTTTCTTTGTTTTTAACTCCTCCCTCCTCCGATGGTATACATATATGCTTTAATCTCGCAAAAATGACAAAGGATGTGTTTGCCAATTTTACTCTCCAACTTCCTACCATACTACATGAAGAATAACAAACTTTTTTTTTTTTCATTTTTTGACATTCTTATCAACTTAAATTTTAGAGACCAATTACATAACTGAATTGTAATACAAGAATATGAGATAAAGAATGAATGACGAATCTCTTGTATAAGATCATAAATCTGCAAGGTTTTTCAACCTTTTCAACCCACAAAATGGAAAATGCATAGCACAGATACCACTAGACGCAACAAGGGATGACCAAACCACCAACTAAACCAAGGAACAGCTAAGATTATCGGCAGAATTTTGCCTATTTCATTATAGATATTCTGTTGTAGCAAATACACAGTTGAAAATTTTTATATGAAATTAACTTAAAACAAATTATTATTGTTATATAAAGTTAACAAACTACATGTATATATAAACATATTCAGCCGGCAGTACTTAATTTGGTGAACCTGTCACATAGAACTTCAACCAACATTGGTGGGGGCAACAGGCCAAGGCAGTAGTTCAACACCAACCTAATCACTCCTTTTGCTCTCTGTGCAACAACGTGGGATTATGCAAACGCTTCCTCGGATCCTTGTCATTAGTCCCGTTGCTTCAGCAGTAATGATCGAAGCTGTCTGTGGATGTGTATTTTTTTTTTTTTTTTTTGAGAGGCAAAGAAATCAGTATATATGGTGTGCAGAGGGACGTTAAGATTAAAGTGGACTGTAATTTGAGTAAAACTTTGGTTCAAAAATTTTTTAGTAGTAGTAATATCTAATATTTTAGTATAATATATATAACCATAGTGTAATATTTAACCCATAGTTCAAATATATCTTAAAAATTAAAAATCAATTAATAGTTCTAAAAGTCCAAAAAGAAAAGATGAAGTAAAAATTAAAACTACGTATATGCCTAAGCAAAATTTAATAATTTCTTTTACCTTTTCAATTTTTTGTTCTTGCACTTTTTTTCTCTCTCTTTACATATATTCAATTACAAATGAATTTATTTAGGATTCTAGACATACTTTTAATTCTGTATTTCTCGGTAAACATATTACTAACTTTTATATGTTCATATTATTATATATATTATATATATGTGTGTGGTTGCAGTCCTGCTGCATATGCTTCTTACAGTATATATATATATATATATATCAAATTGCCAGTGTAGTTTTTTCTCTGTCCCTTATTCCATATATATATATATATATATATTTAATAAGTAACTACTATTATTATTATTTTTTTTATGATTAATTGTTATTTTTATTTTTTTATGAGTATAAACTGCTATTTTTGTTTTTTTCTTCACTTGTATTAATTTTTTCTCAGTATTTATTAATACTTGTCTTTATGTATTTCTTTATTCTTTCTATAATTGATTGATAGTGTTATAAAAATAAAGCACCATCACAATTCGTCATAGAATTAGGTGAAAATTAACAAAGGGCTCCAAAATTCTTGGCTTAACTTATAAAAATAATTAATTAAATAATTAGTAAATTTCTGTGGAAAAATTAATGGAAGCCCTAAAATATTAAGTTAACAAGTTTATATATTTATATTTATCTCAATGTTTTAGGTTCCAAACTTTGCCAAATTCACTTTTTAGTTCAAAAACTTATTTTTAGGTGTTGTTTAGGGTCCAAAAGACTCTAGAAGGACAATCAAAATCAAGTTTAATTCATCCATTTCATCAAATCAAAAATTTGTGTCCAACCTATACACATATATATACACATACATTATACCAACCACATCACTTCCTCATGCTTTCAAATCCTTAAATAAACATCATAACTATATTTTTCTAACTCCTCACATATATATGCAAATAAGAGGTTAGAAATCCCTACATCAAACTTGAACAAGGTGAAACAAGAAAATGGTAAACTCCCTTGTTGTGGCTCCCAACTTTGGATTGATTGATCTTCTCAACTTTTGATCCAAACAATAAACAAATTACCTTTCAAAAAAAAAAAAAAAAAAAACAATAAACAAATCATATAGAAGTGTTCATTAGGCATCTGATTTTATAACTACAAGATCAATTTGATTTTGGTCAAGCCTAAAGCCACTTACCAAGGTTGAGCTTCTCTAGTTCCACCCTCGACTTTGAGCTCTCTCTCCTGATTCCAAAACTCTCGCTCTCTTTTGTCTCATACACATATATACATATACTTGACTTGGCCTCCAAGCATGCTACAGTTCCCTACAACCTCCCTCTGCACACCATGTCCTAGGTCTGGCCATTGAAGTGACAAAAGTGACTGTTGAGTGATTCAGCGAAAGAAAGCTTGATCTGACACTTTACTGAACGCGACGGGCACCCCACATGCATTCATAGACACCCCACAAGGGGTCACGGGTGCTCCTCAATGTCAGTTTCGTGTCGAAATGGATAAATCCAAGAATTATGTTCTTTACTTCCAAAATTCTAAAAAATTACATTCCTAATTACCAACATTGGTCAAATTAATACACCATTACATCCTAAACTTATTAAAAATCATCAATTTAGTTTAATACAAAAATTAGGATATTACATTTTACATATTTAGACTAAGAATTTTATAGTTAAGTTGACAAATTTACATATTTAGATTAATGATTAACCATGGGAAAAAATCATCGTTATTTTGTAGTTTAGGGTAAAAAAAAGTCCTAACTCCGTCATTGAATACTGTTATGCATATCTATTTTATAAATGATAATTACTTGCATTTGCAGCAAGAGAATCTTTGTGAGCAAACCCTTTCTGCCTAAAACAAAGTTTGAAGATCACTTGAAGGTCTCAAATCCATGTTCTTTACTAATAAAATACGTACAGTCCATCCATCTTTGAGATCAGTGATCAAGTTTTAAAACTTCTGTTGAGTGAATATCATAAACCTCTTTAACAGAAAATCTCATCTATAAAATGACCAGCTCCAAACATGGATGGATACAATAAGAGTACATAAATACATATCTAGTTTTCTATTCAAAAATTGCTAGAAAATCCATCTTTGAATATGTGCGGGTATATATATGTCCCCTACAGCATAATGGTGAAATTGAAGCAAATCAACTCGTAATCTAATACAACCATAACAATTTCATAAATGTAAATGAAATATATTCATCAATGTATTAGTTTTTTAATTTGTTCAAATCTCATGCTTTGTTTCTTTCCGTTTTTTATTATAATCCAAACAAAAGAAGGAATTTTGAACTCATATCTCTTTTTTTTTCCTTGACAAATCACTAATACAAAAATTCAATGGACAAATTAGATGCATCCAAAGTTTATTTTGGATTTTTTAAAGGGAAGATCATCGACATATCAACTTGCTCAGCAAACATAAGAGCAATATGTTAGCTCATTCGAGTTTGTTAATGAAATAAAGTCAATGGCACAACTATATCCATGTGTATCACAGATTGTTGGACCAAAGTAAGAAATTTCTTGTGAGAGAGGTAAAAGTTCTAAATAATTTATCAAAGTAAAAAAAAAAAAAAAAAAAAAAAAGACTGGTTTGAAAAGAGGGCCTCAATCTATTTTCTATGTATATAGATTTATTTGAAAAAAAAAAAGAAACTTAAATACTAATGACATTTTTGTCACCATTATCAGGACATTTGTATACTAAAATACACTTTTCCCATGAGCAGGTAAAGAGCAAAGTCGGCAAAGTCTTAACCATTACCAACATTGTACATGTAGTAAAAACAAAGCCTATCTGTTCTAGCAGCTTTCCAAAAGAAACCTTGGAACCTTCTTGCTCCTCGTGTATGTCATTAGAAGGCAATGTATTAACTTAGCCACAATTATCACATGATGTTTCAACAAGAAAGACAAAAAATGGAAAAGAAAATTGTCAGAAGAGAAGTAACCACCACACCACACGGAGACTACTACCCAATTGAGCATTCCTTCCAAATTTATATTAAACAGTTAACAGATCATACCTCGTATAAATGGCCGGGTCCAAATATTGAAGTGGATGGAATCCATTGCTCAACCAGTTTGCCCTATATTCATAAACCCACGTAATTAACCCAGCCAAAACAAGTACAGGCAGTGTGAATTGGCGCCTGACTACGACACCTTCTCACAGAGCTAAATAAAAAACCCCATAAATAGATAAATAAAATTTAATACTTAAATTGGTAGGGTGCGCCAGGCCAAAGCAGTAGTGCAACGCCGAGGCGACGCGCGAGAGCCCCAGTAGCAAGCTACTGTGGCGGACTCTCCCCCAAAAAAAAATTAATTTAATATCATGTGAGCCAATGGCCCGCGTATCAGATATTAAACTGATAAGAACAGATACTACACTTGGTCTTAGCCAAAAGGCCGAGAAAGGTATGCTTTGATGACTGGTTGGCTTGTCCATTTGTACCCGACTTGGCCAGCTCTCTTTCTCTCTCAAAAGCGATGTGGGACTACTACACATACTCTCTGTCTCTCTCCCTCTCCCTCTCACCGGTCATCCCCAGACCCCAAAACTTGCTTAAGTTCACCCTGCAACACTAAAAGGACCAAAGCTGTTATGTATAACCTCATGCATGTTATCTATTTTAGATGATAATTTATTGCAGTTACAGTCTAAGCTTCTTTGTGAGGCACACCCCTTCCTGTGTCTTGGAAGATCATATTCTTTCCTAAAAAACAGAGGTTGCAAAAATCATGAAAGATGTCAAATCTCTGATCTTCCGATAATGAAATGCAGTCCATCATCTTCGAGATCAAATGGTTTTGAATTAATGATTCTTCCGAAAGAAGGAAAGGATGCATTGGAAAGATTGAAAGGAGTGTTTTGAGTGAAATCATTCACCTCTCTTGGAGAAAACTCCATATATTATAAAATTGACGAGCTCCAAACAAGTTTTTATAGAAGAGCTCAAACCCAGTTTGCTAATAGAAGATTTAAAGAGATTCATCTAGAGAAAGGATCTCATCCCAGCCACTCAATAGGATTGAAATCCAAATTTTGTTAATTTTTTCAACTAAAGATTGAGCAAAACATAATTACTTCGTTAGTTAAATCAATATTTGCTAAAATACGTGAGAACATCTCATCTAACAGCCATTCAATCGAATGTGATGTAAACATCTTACTTTACCTTCACTCTTGTTACCTTATTACTTAACAAGTGTGGTTACTATCTTTTTGTTTTTTTAAATCGACAAAATAAGAGAACAATAAAATATATTTGCGAAGTTCACACTTTATTTTTAACTGTATAACTTGACTTTAGATAATATGTAGTTAAACGAAGCCACATTGAGGAAATAAATAGTTTTGTGATAAGAGTTTCCTTGGCTATTTTACTCATAGGCAGATTTATTAAATAAAAAAAAATGGAAAAGAAATCTAAAATTACATTTTTTAATTTAATTATCAAAGAAAATGGAAATAAAACAAATCATTTGAGAAATTTAAATATATATATATATATATATATTAGAAATTTAGTTCATTTAACAGTACCACCTAATTTTTTCTATCTCTTAATTTAACTAAATAAAATGTATTTAATATTTTCTTTTCTTCTTATTCTTCGTAGTCATTTCTTCTTTCTCAATAATTCCCAAACCAAACACATCATGTAGATTTTTTATTCCTGCTATGCCATTCATTACCCATAACACACCACATTTTTCACTTGGGCATATATATATTTATTAATAGATCAGTGCAAGAGTCAATTTCATTGAATAAAAACTGCTAGCAACTGATCAATTTTCAATGTTCATTTGCATAGAAACTAACAATAAAGATTCGATCGTTGTAACTATTCTTATTGATATAATTTTCCTCAATTATTGCGTGTCAAGGACTGAATCACTCACGAACCATTGAATTAAGACCAATAATAAAAATTCAATAGTCGCTACCATTCTTATTAATATAAAATTCTCCGTAAGTATAGGATGTTAAAGAATTGAGTCACTCAAAACTCAGACTTAGCTCGAGTTTGAGGTTTTTAATAAATGAGTTAAATTTAAGCTTCTTTTTAAATTTGTCTATTAGTCGAGGCAAATTTGAGATTAATGAAATTCAACTTATAACTCATGGGTTAAGGCGATTTTAAGTTGCTCTACTAAACTCAAACTTAACACGAACCTAACAAATATATATAAGACAGGCCTCCACGCGAGAAAGCCCAGTTCAGCACCATTTGTTTACACTCCAACTCACACTTTTTACCGACTGTCATAAATGACATACAAACCCAATAAGAAGGCTTTCAATTTTTTCAAATGAACGATTTGAAGACCTATTGATTCTAACAACTGATTGCAAAGTTGATCGTTCGGACCTTTCAATTCATAGATGTAGATCTCGGACCTATGAATGGGGATATTCCCGAAACTCACAAAGAAAAAAGGAAGTGAGTTAGACAAAAAGAAAAGCAACTTGGACAAAAAAGAAGTGACTTGGACAAAAAGAAAATGATACAAAGTAATAAAATAAGAGGGCTTGACAAGAAGAAGATTTGAACTACTACCATTCGACAGCCAGATATCTGGGGAGCTGGCCCATCCCCACCATCAGATACTTGACGTATAGATTAATATACAGCATCCAACTTAATATTGCAAGGAAAATACAATCAGATTCCAAACTCCTGGGAGAAATTTCTCTGGGGACTTAATTCATACACTTGAGATGCCAAATTTTGAAACATGGCACAGAAGCTCCACGAAAGCAGAATTAATCATCCAAGGGGACTTAATTCATACACTTGAGATGCTAAATTTTGAAACATGGCACAGAAGCTCCATAAAAGCAGAATTAATCGTCCAAGGTGTAAAAAATCAAAAGATAATAAATACAGTGTGCATTGCCTCGTTCTCTAATCGTTAAACTAAACTGTACACTCAAATGTTTGATGGGAAATTCTTGTGGAAGTGAGAGAATACAACACGACAATTGCCCTTACCAATAAAAGTAATTCGATTATATGGTACAATCATGAATTCAATTTACAAACCAAGCCGCTTAGGTCTCAGATAAGTGGAAGAGCCTTTCCTCAACCCTGGCATTGAGACCTGTTGCTGTTGGTGGACTCTCTTCTCCCTCTCCTTCTCCTTGTTCTCTAACTCTGCTTCTGCTTGAACCTTCCTCAAATTCTCCATCTCTTCCTCCATTGCTGTTTTCTCTTCCTTCTGTCTCTTCTTATGCTCCAACATCGACGTATCAGAATCCTTCACAGAGAAAAACATGGGTCCGAGCTCAGCCAACCACTGGGGTTCCACCGCTGTAACACACTGCATGTATTCCTTTGTCGTCAAGATCAACTCGTGATAAACCACATATTCTGGAGTATAACCCAAACCATACAGAGCACTGCTCGGGTGCAAGTGACATGGCATCCCATTCCTGGCATTAACGTATTCCCCAACCCCCTTAAGCCTTGCAGCATTGTGGAAGTAAGCGGAACAGATGGCTTTTCTCACAATATCCCAATCAGGGCCACAAGATGTCAGAGGGATTTTAAGCGTTTTCAGAATATCAAGTAGCTGGGACCTCACCTCCCTAGCCTTTCGAAGCCCCTTAACATGGAGAAAATGGTCGTTACACCAATCGCCCCTGTATTGATTAGCTTTCCATTGCTGGTAAACATTAAGCAATGTCAAATGGTCAGATTCTGGCACAAAAAATTTTTCCCTTGCAGCATCACTCTCCTCTGCCCTATCTTTAGGCCTAAAGAACACTGATGGAACTGAGAGCATTGACACGACTGTCAGGACCTCATTTAAACATTCCAGTTGTTCTCCCATCAAAAGCATCTTCGCAAGTGGCGGGTCTAATGGGAACTCCACCATTTTCCAACCAAGATCGGTAAGGCTTCCAACATTGTTAAGGGCCCCCAAGACCCACAACTGGTACATGGAATTAAGGATGTTATCCTGCGGAGGTGGGTCCATGAAATCAAAATCTAATAAGTTCTCGATTTTGAGAGACTTAAGCAACAAGACCACATTGCCAAGATTAGTCCTCTGAATTTCGGGAACAGGAGCGGGCAGCATCTCATTTTGGTATGCACTTTCAGTATAAAGACGATAACAGGTGCCTGGACCAGTTCTACCAGCACGTCCAGCACGCTGGTCAGCTGCAGCACGGCTAACGGGGAAAACTTGTAGGGCATCCATACCCATCCGTGGGTTATACACCTTCATTTTCCCATAGCCTGTGTCGATGACATAGAAGATTCCATCTACAGTCAAAGATGTCTCAGCAATGTTGGTGGCAACTATGCATTTACGGGCCCCCTCTTCAGCTTTCTCGAATATTTTTGCTTGCAAGTCAGCTGGCAGCTGCGAATATATAGGGAGAATCAAGAGTTTAGGAACAGCCTTCTTTGTTGATGATATGAGCTGTTCCATCCGCTCTGAAAGTGCGTAACATGTTGCCTCAATCTCATCTTGTCCAGTCATGAAGATAAGTATGTCTCCTGCAGGACTAGTTATGTGAATGGTCATGGCCTGCTTCACAGCAGCTTCAACATAGTCTTCAGAAGGAGTTTTACTAAACAAAGTGTTCACTGGGAATGTCCTTCCAGGTATGTGGAAAATTGGCACACTGCAAAGAAAATCAGAAATTGTTTATGCTTACTGCACAACTGCAAGCAATGATGATGCACAATTTTAGTTTTTAAAATTAGTTTACCTCCCGAAGAAATTTGAGAATTTCTGTGCGTTTAGAGTAGCAGAAGTCACAATGAGCTTGAAGTCACGTCGCCTGGCAACCACCTTCTTCAGAATCCCAAACAGTACATCTGTATTAAGTGATCTCTCGTGTGCCTCATCCATTACAATGACACTGCAAATTATAACCGTCCTCATCAATAACTAGTTTGATTTCAAATAGAACTCAACCTGAAAGTGGAACCTATTTATAAACTTAAACTTCCAGTTAAAAGAAAAGAAATTCAGTCAGTCCATACCGGTATTTGTCAAGGTCTGCATCTTTTAGCGTCTCCCGCAGAAGTACACCATCAGTCATGTACTGTAAGGAAGGAAATGCAAGGACTCAGCATCAACTAATCCCATCTAATGCAATTTAACCCTCAGCTATACAAACCAAGAAACACTCGCACTGTGTTTGGATCCAGGATTTCTTTTCAAGGTAAAGGAAAATGTAAGGGAATAAATTACTTATGCATGTTCAATTTTATAGGTAATTAAACAAAGAAAAAGGATTTTTTTTTTTTAATGAATATCTCTTCTTTTATTTTTCTCATTTTTTCCAACCAAAAAAAAAAGAAGATATAATAAAAAAAAAAAAAAAAAAACTTTCCACTTCATTTCCTTTACCTACCTTTTCCCTTTCATTTATTTTTTCCACCACAAATCCAAGATCCAAACATACACATGTATCCACAATAAGGAAAAAGAAAATCTGTATTCAAAGTTACATCCCATATACTGCTGCAAGAAAAATCTTAGAACCAAAATGTTTCCTGCCTTCAAATTCTTTTTTTTTTTTCTGTTGGGGGGTGTGTTTGTTTGTCTGGATTGACTTATAAATGCTTGTGGGAGATAAAGATAAATTAGTTACCTTGATTACAGTGTTAGGCCCAGTTACATCCTCAAAGCGAATGGCATATCCAACTCTATCACCCAGTTCAGTTTCCATCTCTTCGCTCACTCTTTTCGCAACACTCATTGCTGCTACACGCCTTGGTTGGGTGCACCCCACAATACCATTAATTGTGTAGCCGTCTTCATGCAAATACTGCCAACAATTTCCAAAGATCAGACGACAGATGATGCATAATTACAGCTGCACTTTCAAAACAGCAATAATGATTATATGATTTCTACAACTAAATGAACCTGGGTCAGTTGAGTAGTCTTTCCAGAACCAGTTTCTCCAACCACCACCACCACCTGATTTTCACGAACTACCTACTCCATGGATGGGCCAAAAAGGGGGGGGGGGGAAAATGAAGAAGAAGAAGCAAGCTTAATTTAGAAGCAAAGCAAAAACAAGGTTTAGCATTCAACGGACATGGAAATAGTAACCACAACAGAAGAAAATCCATGTAATTCTTTCAGTGCTGACAGATCAAGCATGAATAGGAAAACAATTTTAAGAAGCACTGAGATCACTACAATGAGAGTCCACAAAGGACCCAGATCACACTGCTATGCTTTAAAAAAAAATTAAGTGGCTCCAAAATACTCGTAAAAAGTACTTTAAAGCCAAATTAGAATTCTAGTTAACAGTCCTAAAAATCAAGGATCAAAATTTTGTTTCCAAACATTGATTCAATAACAGAAACATTTCAAAAATGTTTCGGAAATGTTCCAAAGGCAGCAGAAAGATATGAAAATACATAGAAATGGTAGAAATTGGACTCTATCTAAATTTTATGAAAATCTAATAATAAATAATTAAATAACTTTTTTTAATTTGGTATGTTATGCTATATTTTAATGTACTTCACTGTATTTCAATGGAATGTCTCTTAGGAAGCAAAAACATTTTTTTTTTTAAATAATAATAAGAAAGAAAAACTATTTTGTCCTTGCAAAGAATTCAAACAGTCTCCGACTATTCGAACAACTAGACTACACTACACCAATCAAATGTAAATTCGTAATTGAACAAATGTGCCAGCAAGTGGACTAGTGAACTATACTTTAAACAAAAATTATCCAATAAAATACAAAAGGATGAATGTCAAACCTGCAATAACTCATCTCGAACAGAATATATGGGCAGATACTGCCGTTGCTGAGCCATTGTTTTTGACTTTGCAAAATCACTCACTGCTTCCCCCTTTTTTAAGTGTGTCGCAAACTTCGCATCTTCCTTGAAATCAACTTCACCTTCTTCACCTACTACGGCAGTGTCTGCATCAATCTATCATTAAGAACACAGAAATAAGCTTCAGTCAATGTGCTTAACAGCAGAGAATTAAAGAGAGATGACCGATAAAGAATCAAGTAAAAATATCTTAGTTCTGTTCAATTTTCAAAGCATTCACACCTGCTCTGCTGTCTTCTCAACACCAAGGATATCACCAAGTTTTGAGCCTGCAAGTTCCCAGAAGCGTTGACGTGATTTATTCATACTTTGTTTCTCACGAATCTCTCGTACCAGAGCAGATCCTTTCCGGGAAATTATAGCCATATCTGATGTCGGATCTTTTAATGGCATTATTGGCTCTGCTTGCTTTGTGAATACAACTCTTCCATCCAGAAAAGGAGGTTTTGTGTCTGTGGCATGAAGATAATACAAACACAGCAGATAAGGTACAAAGAAAATGGCAAGAATCTAAGGCAAAGGCATTAATTGCACATGATTTTTGTCAGTTTATTAGCAAATGATATCTAAGTTCTCATACCGTGAACAAGAAGAATAACCTTCCGTTCATCTTCATCATCAAATTCAGTCTGCACCTCAGTTCCTCTAACTGCTCCAGATCTGAGGAGTTGCCTGTCCTCCCACTGAGCATTATCAGCAGTCAGTTGTGACAACTTTTTGCTTTGAGCAAGTGTCATCTTTGTTCCATCCCTTCGAACCTGTACTTCAGAAACCATAAATGATGTGTAGTTAGGACAACACTGGAGAATGGATTCATACATTAACCAACCTTACAGTCACATTAACAATTATAACAATTAATAAAACTTCAAACAGATCAGGTGGGTCCTAACTAGTGCAAATTGACTCAGTCTCAACATTGGTTTTATTTCAAATGCAAACACATTTACACAAAACAAACCCAGAGGTCCAAACACTGCCAAATTTTTCTAACATCGGGAGTGATATAGGTGTGAGGCTGTGACATTAAGTGATTTCATCTGTCAACTCAATAGCGGCTCAGCACTCAAATTTCTGAGAAGTATTTTCGAATAAGCTTTTCTAATTTAAGTAAAAGGATTTTACAATTTCACGACTTCAGGATGCAAATATATCCATTTATCTCAGCTTCAACATAATTTTATTTAGAATGAAAATATAAAACATTACCATTCCCAGAGGCAGACAATGCAATACTGTGATGCAGAGGATAATTAGTTATATAGAAGTACCCAAATTTAGACAGCATTGGCCATTATTCAATACTCGTGAAATTACATTCTCAAAATTATATGCGTAAATAGTGTAAATTCTAAGTTGGGTAGTACAGTCATTGTATGCTATTTTCTCTTTACATATCTTGAAGTTCTCCCTTCAATTAACTATAAGAATAAATTAATCCTTTTGGTTTATCATCTAGTGGCCCACAACTATCATGTCTAGAAGACATCCAAATTTCTAGAGATCTGCACTTGAAACTTTAAACAGAATTATAGATACAGCAGAGGCAGCCAGTACTGTTCACGGGGTCCAAGGGTCCACTTGTTTAACTTCATTTTTCCCCCCTTTTGATGAGAACCACCCCAAGACTGGGCCGCATTGGATCCACCCCTAGAGTGTAAACCCTGGGCACATGAGCCAACCCACAAGTCCCACAAACCAGACAAATATAGAAAAAGCCTATACAGGGGCCTAGCCAAAATTTAGACAAACATAAAGTGCATGGAGGCAACATTCAAATTATCCACAAGATGATAATATGGAAAGACATTTCACTCATACCAGTCTTTTAGCCAACTCTGCCTCTTTCTTTTGGAAAGTAGCCTCATCACCAAGGAACAATGATGAACTGTCCATGTCAAGCATTGTATTGCCTTCTTCTCTATCATACCTACAGAGAAACAATCAGGGTGAGCATGAAAACAGCTATATATTACTTATCATATGAGCCTCGTGAAATCATATAAAAAAATGAGGCAGTGATTACCAAAATAGTAATGCCTCAGAAGTAGACAAATTAAGGCAAGCTAGGTCAAAAACTTGGTTTACTTTTGGTAAAGTGAAATCTGAAGTCAAGGCACAATTAAAATAAAAATACTAAATTCAAAAGAGAGTTTTGGATGACTATTTGACAAACAATGACTGAATTATGAATTACTTTCAGAACACGAGCAAGGCAATCACATTAAGCTATCAGATTTATGTTGTCTAGGCCACTGTCTCCCAAAATAAAGACGTTAAAAACTTATCCATTAAAATGGACATGCTACATGTGTAACAGCGCTTCTAGCCTATCAAGAATGAACAACTTTCTGTAACAATAAAAGAACTCCAGCTAATTACCATGCACGATCAGAATTGTATTCCATCTCTAAACGCATGCTCTCTGTGATCTCTGTATTGTCATCTTTAGAGAAATAGTTGTTATCGGCTTCTCCATCCTAGATATAACAAGGACAATAAATAAAGCACAGCATAAGAATTTCATAGCACTAGTCCCCCACTGATAGATAAATAAAAAGAACAGCAGGGAATTGTTATCTACAATCATTATCAGTTTTTCAAGATAGAAGTATGTAAATCTTTTCCAGGATACCGTTAAATTCAGTCATAGTAATGATTTAATACCTCAGGTAGCTGTGAATTTTCAGCAGAGAAAGAAAGTTGGTGGGACCTTCCACCATACCGAGAACTAGAAGATCTAGCAGAAGACCCAGAAGCCCGTATTGGGACTGGAGATGGCGATACGGTATCCCAAGGAGAAGCAGCAGGTCCTGTAAACATTTCAGAGTTCAATTAGATTATGTCCATGAATTAGCATAAGAAACCAATGATGGCCAGCTTCAATATAGAAAAATGTAGCTTTGTATCTTCTAAGCAACCAATTAACTTACCCGTTTGGGGGGTACGGCCCCCCAACCATGGGGAAACCAACCGTGCATCAGGAGAGACTCCAAGTAACATAGGGGATGGTGAAGGCTGATGATGCTTGCTAGTATTGGAGTGACTATCCCGATGTGGTGTATCTTCCCATTCCCATCTTCCATCATCCCAGTCAGATCTCCCTGCAATATTGCATGTTTCATTACTACTGGAATGGTCATAGAAAATACTTAACAAGAATTCTTAATGAAGACATAGCTTTTATTGTTATTTTTATTTAAAAAAAAAAAAGAAAAAAAAAAGCTATCAGAGAAACGCATACCAAGTGCACAGAAGCACAAGTATGAACATAGAACATCTCTACAAGTGCGGTACGGATGCGCCAACACGACAGTTTAAAAAAAAAGGATACAACAACAAATAATTATATATATTTTACAAATATACATAAAAATGGTGAAAAATTTTATTCATTTTTCACTAATAAATATACTTGAAATTTCATTATATCGAAATAGAAAGTAAACATTTTCTGCAATACATGATTCTATATGTTTGAAAAAGCATTAAGAACATAGTGTATTAATATTTTATTTATAAAACTATATTTACAAATAAATAAATAGTTTTTACTGCCCCCCGCCAACCATGTGTTTAGTTAGTTTTGGGAACACCCATCCCATGCCGAAACAAGATAAAAAAAGAAAAAAAAAAGGAAAAGAAAACCCAAACTCCACTTTCACATACACGATGCACAAAAAGATGATCAATAGATTTCGCATCCCTCTTGCATAAGCAACCAGTTAACCATGATATGCTATCCTATAATATGATTATCAATAGTAAGATTCATTTGCTTTCCTATAATAAGATTATCAATGGTAAGAATCTTACCATGAACCAAGCCCCCCCCCCACCAAAAAAAAAAGCTACCATTGGAGGTGCCGCTAGTGACCAAATACATTTCCAAGGAAAATCCACTTAAAAACCAAAACTAAAAGAAACACATTCAAACCTTTTTTTTTTAATGGTACTTATTGGGGAAGAGAGAAGAGTTAAACCATAGTCATATAGTTGGGGAGACGCTCCAATTGCCAATTGGGAACAAGGCTCCATCATAGGAACCCAAGAATGACACCAAAACTAAAATGCAAAAAGTTTGGCAAGTGTTGTTCAGCCTTGAAAGGGATTGAATATTTGAACAACTTTATCATTTGTTAAGTATGCTCAAACCAAAACTTGATTCAATTCCCCAAACATGTCCAATTGAAATATGATTTGAAGGGATCAATTTGTATAGCTTGCTAACTGTTTTTTCAAACATAACTAATAATATATATTTTCGTCTGTTTTGTTTTGTGTGTGTGGTGGTGGTGTTTTTTTTTTTTTTTTTTTTTTCCGGGGTGGGTTGGGGGTGGGGGGTGCTTTGGGCATATTCCAAACATGCTTTCCACATCATTATTTGTTCTTTCTTTTGCACTTCCTTTGTCGCAAAACAGTTTTTAAGTATGTTGCAACTTTCTCTGTGGCAAAACAGTTTTTAGGTATATTGCAACGTTAAAATGAAATACTTCTCAACAATGAGAAGTCAAAAGCAACCTAAATGATCAAAACAGAAACATACCAGGTGTCCTCCTTGAACCTTCGTATCTACTTCGTTTTCTTGCATATTCCCCACTGTACTCTCTGTCGTATCGACTGAGTGATGCTCCTCTCTGATTCTGCCCTTCTCTGTCATTATTGTGCCTCCTCCTCGACCCCCTGCTCTCACTTTTAGAGTCATCCCTGAAATAGCTTCTCCCTCCACCACGATCGCTATTGTCATAACTAGGGCTCCTAGCTCGAGCATTTCGGGAGCTTCCAGTAGAAGCAGCTACAATCTTTATTTACAGTTCAACGTCAGGAAAATATTACTGACGATTCACAATAGCAATTATAGCACTTACATCCATACACACTTGCGAAAGCCACAACAAACTAAAAAGTATGAACTAATAAAAAACACGTCGTAGCAGCAGCACAACAGAAGAGCCAAATAAGCAACCAGGTTAATCATACCACAATATTTTCAATTCCTATATATCTCCAAGTATATTTTAGCCAAATAATGTTCAAAGCAAGCGCATCAGCTGGATATTTGACAATTAAAATAAAAATTCCTAAGGAGAAGTAGCCATCAGACAAGCTATCAACCTAGTTAGAGATGAAAAATATAACTCGAGCATCAAAATCTGTGAACACCAAAAATTTCAAACCTTAGGCTGAACGACCAAAATCAACAAGATGTGCTTTCTTTTTTTTTTAAAAACTTGAGTTGATAGTTAATTTAAGGGAGGAATTTAAGTATTACTAGGTAGATTGGGACATTGTGCAATTGTCAATTAAGTTAGAGAGCTTGGGGATTAATGGACTAAACATATTTGACAAGGAACATATTAGTACAGCTATGTAGTAAGTGAATGGGAAAATTTGTTGTTGAAAGGAAGAGATAATTGGAACAAAATAGTGATCGCAAATCATGGTTCTTCTTGGGGGATTAGACTGCTTCAGAGGTGTCATTGTCACATGAAGTTGGTTTGTGGGAAGAATTTATTTTATGTGATTTCACATTGTGAATCACAGCACTCTTGTTGGCCGGATTGATGGTTCAGTGAAGTTTCGGTGACACAGGTGGCATGGTGATACTAGGTTAGAAGAGTGATTCCCATACATTTATGGCTTCATAATGGATTCATAAGTGGCTAAGGCAAATTATGCTCGCTTTACTCGTGGGCATTGGGTGCGGGATATTTCTTTGAGCAGAAATCTACAGGAATGGGAGGGGGAAGAATTTTTGGAGATATTAAGGGTGCTGTATTCTATAATTTCTATTAGCAGGGGTGAGGAAATGGTAGGGTGATATACATTGGAGTGCTGCTAAAAATGGTTTATGTTTTTTGACTACCTTGTATAGTTGGGTAGTGGGGAAAGTTGATTGTGAGTCAGGCACCCTTTTTTTTTAATTTTGAAATAATATGAAGAAGCAATGTTTTGTACTGCCGTTCAAGCAAGCTTGATTTGATTTTTCATGCCACTCTTTGTACTAGCAACATCCCCTGAATGACTATTTATGACTTCCATTACTTATAAGAAAAAAAAAAGAAAAAGAAACTTACATAGTTTAATCAAAAGATAGAACTAACCTCAGAACGGATATGTTCATTTGCTTGATGCCTCCTCGGTGTGCCACTGACTTGTGCTTCTTCAGTCACAATACTCTCTACAATATTGGGATAACAAATTTTTAGCGAGTTCCCCCCCCCCCCCCTTCTCCATAATGACACAAATCAAAGTTATGAAAACAACAATAATCAAACAATGTTTATCCCATGCAGTACATCATAGTTGGGTTACTAGCACCACATTACAAACTCACAATGAAATTATAAATTTTCTTGATAACTTGATGGTGTTGATGAGTTTTTGAGTTTTCTTTTATATATCATTTATACATGAGTGATCCTTTTAGTATTGAACCCACAACCTCAGTTGCAAAGGAGCAATCACTGTAAACTGCTTGAGCATTTATATTTTTTAACCTAATTGGTTCAATTAACGACCTCAAGATGTAAAGTTACTATCACATTGATTGTTTGAATAGATTTCTAGGATCTAAGATAGCAAACAGTCAAACATGGTAAATGCAATATTAGATTAAGATGGAAACAACTTGAAAGAAAGAGGCAGGAAAGGCATGGGCATATGAAGGAAGAGCACCAACAGAAGTAATTTGCAGCTGGCTTTATACCTAATTTAACAATAGACCAAGGGGCAAAAAACAACAGTTTTTAGCTTATCAATTGTACATAAAGGGAATATCACAGTATGTGATTTAGCCAAAAAAATAAAAATATACAGCATAATTGAATATGTTACTTGACAAAAATAGTATTTGCAAAAAAAAGAAAGAAAAAGAACAACAGTAGTATCAAATTCTGACCAGTTCAAAACTACTAAAATTCTCTATTACCAGCTAGCTAGATATTAAATTTTAAAACAAATAAGTTACCTGGATAAGATGCCTCACTTGAAGATGCTCCACGGTACCTCCTAACACTATAGCTTCGAGCACTACTACTTACGTCACTTCCTTCCTCTATCCCAGAGGACGGAGATTTCTCCTCTTCATCGATAGATGACACAACGGAAGTAACTCTTTCCCTAGGAACCTTGAATGCACCATCTACATTAGATCCACCGCGTTTCACATTTGCCAGCACATCTAACCCTGTTTTAAATTCACAAATGGATCTTTAGGTAATATAATAGATACAAGTTCGGTATGTCACACATGCAAGATTATGTAATACAAGCTAACAAAAGCAACAAGGTGGCTCAATATTGTGGAGTTCCACAGGAGAGGTTAACTGATATCGAGAGCACTAAAGCAGGATATGTCATCCATAATTTGAGGAACCAAAATTTTGTGACAAGAACCGTGCAACAATAAACATATCATTGTTCAAACAAGATATATCATTCGTTATTTGGGGACCCAAAAAATGTGATAGGAACCATGCAACAATAAGCATATCCTTTTTCAGTTTATATTTTAGTTAAATTGAGAAATAATCTAGCAATAGCATAAGCATGGATAAAATTTTGTATCTTATGAGTGCACATTTCTAAATGGTGGTCGCTATTTCAAGTCAAAAGATCCATGATGACAAGGGAGGGGAAGTCCAGTGTGACAAAAAGAAGGAAAGAACACTAAAGCCCACAAACTGATCCTATGTAGCTTAAAAAATCATATCAACCCAAGAATTGGAATTCAAGGTACAGTTTTATATTATGGTATAAGAGAACCAAATAAAGCAATCTCAAATCGACCTAGCCACTGATTTAATGAGTTCTCAAGTAAGTTTAGTCTTGTATTTTTATCAAGCAACCATATTTGACCCGACTGTCAATACAAAACCCTCGAGTAGGATGAGTTCAGTACAGCTTGGCTGGCAGCCACAATAAACTCCTCCAAATTCAAAAGCCTAGCATTGAGGTATAGAGATGACATCAAAAAGTTCAGAGGAGCAATAAATTCTACTTGCGCTCAATGTGGGACAAAATTGGTTGCAAATAAATATATGTTTTTCAATGTCAATCAGGTTCTCATATTAAATTTAATGATTTTGAATTTAAATTATTCAAACAAAGACCCAGAGTTATTAAACCAACCAACCTGGGATCATTTCAATTGGATTTGGTTCTGCTCAGCTCAACTTACCCTATGGTTGGAATTTGTGCTATGAAATGAACTATAAACTGGCTCATTATACTTGATTTAGTTCTCCCATGGGCTCAGACTCTTTGTCCTATAACACTTTTCTTTTTAATTTTGAGTTTATTGACTAAGAAATTAAAAGATGAGCATAACAATTCTGTGCTTCAAAATAAAACCAATTAACAGAAGCCGTACAATCTCCAAGGATATGTCCATGTAAGTTATACCTAGAAGGGATTTCCTTTCAGGTGGCCTGAAGACTACTCTATCTTTCCCAGGTACATATAAACCCGCGCCACTGGTCTTCTCTGGTTCCAACATTGTCATCGTCTTCTCCAAGTCAATTGGGCCAGAATTGTCTCCTTGGTTCTGAATTGAAAAGGAAAATTTATTACAAGTATTGCCAAGGAACACACTTATGCAAAGTACACCTTGTATAAATCAAAGAAAAACATATATATATAATATTAAAAACAATAGAAAACCAACTTATTTATTGCTAGACAGAACACTATATAATGGGTAGTGCAAATGACACTGACCTCCATGATGGTTCGATGAACTTACAACCCACAACAGCTGAACCTTTTTGGAGCTTAAAACAGCTGAAACAGCATTTAATGTGATAGTTCAATCAAATCCATTCCAAAGTGGTACATCATTAACGCAAATTCTTTGGAAAATGCTAAACTTTGCAATTCATACGAATACACAAAATATACACTCACACAATATATGCAGATAGATCGATGTAGATATGTGTGCATCTTTGTATTTCTCTATTCAAGTTAAATTTGTGTCTGTTTATTAATGGAATTTTTTGCAATGCGTTCTACACCAAGAAATAAAAAAATAAAAAATTTATGCTTTCAGATTGGAATTGGATTTGGTGCAAAAATTGAGCTCAGCCTAACTAATTCAAGTCCTTATATCCATGAAATTAACAATTAATTCACATAAATTTCCTTAAACTGTACTCCACTTGCAATTTCTGGATTTCAAATTTCGCTATCCAAACGATTAGAACAATGTTTTCTCCCCAATCTACATGTTATTGGTAATAAAACCTGATTCCGAATCTTTCGAAGCCAAAAACAAAAGTAAAAAATCGGCATACATCGAGAGAGAAGCAAACTCCTAATTCGTGTCAAAATCAAAAAGAACGCAGGAAAACTAAATCATAGAACGCGTTGAATCCAACTATGTAAGTGCGCAGGGAGATAAATATTACCATTAGCGTGGGAACTTCGAGGGCTTTATTGACCTCCTATTGTTCAAAAGAGGGTGAGGCGATTGCAGCCAAGAGTCGTGCAATCTGGCAGAGAAGACACGGGGATTGTGTCACTGACGGCGCTGATTTGGGCGGTGGAGTTCTCGGAACTGAGAAAGGAAATCCCAGAAGAGAAGAGGAATATGATTGTTTGATCGGTTCAGTCGATTCAAATATGGACCAACGAAAGTAACACACACACACTCAGCTCCAGCGGCTCGAAACCGCCACGGCGCAAGCCACCAATAACGACGTCGTTGCTGGGTAGGGTGTTTACGGATCCGATCTCATCTGAGCACGGATGGAACCGAACGGGTTCCAATTTGCTGGAGAAACAAACATAAATTGGAACGGAACAGTTGGGTTCTGCAAAATCAGATCGCGATGGGTTCTAGAACCGACCCGACACCGTTGATTCCTCCCAACCTTTGTTTGCATCACAAGTAATGAAACCTTCCGACTCTATTAAAAAAACTGTGATTTAAATACTTTATAGGTTTCCTATCCTAACACCAAAAGTACAGAGAAAACCTAGTGTTCTAGAAAGAGAGAGCTCGAGCCAATTTTTATAGAGAGAGAGGGGGCTACTAGGTGGGTTAGGTTTAATATGTATTACAATTAAATTACCTTTTTGTGTTTGAGTGAACTACATAATCAATCCGAACTAATAACCTCCTACAAGTGTTAATTATTTTTTCTCTCTCATTTTATTATTTTTATATCGCTTATATTATTTTTTTTTACAATATTATAAAACTACTACATACTAGGGGTGTGTATGGGTCAGTTAAATTTGAATTCATATTTAACCTAAAATCAAACCAATTTTTTTTAGTTCTTAAAATTTGGACCTAAAACCGAATTATTTTTAAATTAGAACCGAACCAAATCGAGACGAAAATATCGGATTGGTTCGGTTCAAGTTTCAGTTCATGCCGATTAAGATTGGGTCGAGTCCATTTTATTTTATGTCATCTCGGGTTAGTTCGGATCTATTTTCAAGTTGAGTCTAATCATTACACATTTCTCATCTAATATAATTATTGATTCGTAATATTTGTATGCTTAATTAAGCTAAAATTATCTTGTTTATTTTTTGATAAATATGCTTATTTTCTTTTCATATTTCTAACTTAAAAACAAAAAATAAAATTAATTTGATAGTAATTTTCAGTACATACAAATATTTTGCTGCTTCATTACTCGCATTATATTAAATCTAGCTAATTATACAAATATTCTGTTGTTGAATTAAAGTACACAGAGAGACTTCAAAATAAAATATTACAATAGGAAGACAAACTGCTGCTAACACACTGTATATATACAAGCACACAATTTCACCCGAACATTAGCAAGACCTTGCAAGTGGAAAGAAACACAAATGTTATTTTGTTTTATATATTATATAAATATTGTATATGTTATATTTTTTTTGATTGGTTTGGACTAATTCGGTTTGATTTAATTTCGGTTTGGATTTGAGTTGAGTATTTATTAATCCAAAAATCGAATCGAAAAAATTAATTTGTTATTTTTTTAATCCAAAACTGATCCAAAAATAGTATAGATTCAAACCAAACCAAATTAAAGTGATTGGATTAGTTCAATTTTCGGATTATTTAAATTTTTTGTACACCCCTATTACATACTCAAAAGAAATTACTAATTTTTACAAAGAATCTTTTTATTAGTTATAAATTTTTTATTTTTTTTGGGTAAGTAGTTATAAATTTATTTTAAAGCTCTATTTGTATAACTATTTGAAAATATCTCTAAGAAACTGTAACAATTAAATTTTAAAAATAATTTTCAAATGATAAAAAACTTCAAAGTGTTGTGATATCAATATTTTAAATTAAATTTATTTAGTAGCAGACTTTTTTCCCACACTTATTTCGGTTTACGTTTCTTAAATAAGGTAATTGAACGAATAGAATTGTTAAGGAGTCGACAGTTTAGGCCCGCTCAAGTTCATTTTTTTGGGTTTGGATTTAAGGTTGTGGGCTCGAATTTTTACCTTTCGAAAAAAAAAAAAGAGCTCGGATATGAGTCACCCTAAAATATTAAAAATTTTATTTTTTATTATTTATATAATATTTTATTTGTATTTATTTATAAAATTAAGTTTTTATATCTTTTTAAGAAATATTTATTTTAATTAATGTTAGAGTCCTCGCTTTTACATTTTTTAACATTATTTTTATTTAAAAATATAATTTAAATTTATTTTATAAAAATGGGAGTAATTATTTTTTCAGCACTGTACTTAAGGTGAAAATTATTTACAACCTTAAAACTTTAAAAACATATTTTTACTTCCGTTATACTTTAGATTAAAGTGAAGACGTTAGAAGAATTCGTCAAACATAATGATTTTGACTCTAAATAAATTTAAAATTTACATTTATACTTTCTGTACTTTATATTACCTATACTTATACAGTTGAATTTATTTAATTTTTAATGGGTGTTTTTGTCTTTTCACTTGAAAATTTAACATTGTTTACAATTTTACTTTAGCCCAAACTATAAGGGATATAAAAGTAGATTTTTAAAATTCAGGGAGTGTAAGTGATTTTTACTTCAAGTAGAGGGGATAAAAAGACAATTATCCAAATAAATTTACATGAGTGGGCCTTGAAATCGAACATAGCCCGACGAAAAAAAATTTTTTTTCTTAACGCAATTGCCCTACTGCATGTGTGTGTTAATTTTCATTTGTTCAAAGTTCAAACAAAAATTATTTATATTTTTATATAGTTTCATACCTAAAGTTTTTTTTTTTTTTTTTTTTTTTGCGCTAGGTAATTTAAATTTTTTTTTTATAAAGATTTTTGAAATTTTTCGCTACCATACTAATGGAAACAACATATTGAAAGGAAGTTCTAATTATTGTAAAAAAAAAAAAAAAATGAGATGAAAATATGATAATTTTTAACTTATTATTATTTTGATTCTAGAAATATATATGTGAAATAAAATAAAATAAAGGAAATTTTGAAAAATACCATCTTCATGTGTTGATCCAGGTTTTTAAATTATAAGTCCATAACTTTAAATTTATTATGTAATTAACTTTGCTCTTGAATTAAACAAATTTAAGGCCAATGATTTGGTTGGGGAATATCTTAACTGATTTAATGTGACTGAATTATCTAGAAATCTTACAAGATGGATTGGGTGTAGTTTATCTATGGAATTTGTTTTAATGGCCAAGGATTGGAGTAAGAAATTTTTTTAAAATATATTGGAATTGAATAGTGTGTTTGATTTTTGTTAATTTTTTTATTTTAAATAAAAAATAAAAAATTAATAAAATATCTCATATAATAAATAATGAATATTTAAGTGTACTTAAGTAGATATTAACTAATTAAGAGGTATTTAAAAAAATTAAAAAAACTATAAAAGTAATGGATAGTTAAATGAATTTAAGTAAAATAAAAATATAGATAGATAAAATTACTTAATTATATGGTAGTTGTAAAAATTTTCTTCTCAACGTCATTGAAGTTGTAATTAATTATAAGAAGTTTAAGAATATTATACAGAGAAGAAGAAAACACTTTATCAAAAATAAAATTTCATTAATTTTAAAGTCTCACTATTACTTCTGATATTTTATTATATATTTTTTTAATTAATTTGATGGGTTGATGCATGGAGAAATAAATTTTTAATAAAAAAAAAACGTTGGGTTGGTGAGGTGCCTGATAGTTGGTTGAAAAAGGAGGTAAAAGAGACGAGGGAAAATATGTTTCTAATGAAATATAGTTTAAATTAACCTCCTTATAAATTTTTTAGGCTTCTCAAATTAGTAATACAAAAACCAATAAAGAAAATAAGGTTCTATGTTCTAACTCGGGGACAATTTGTAATATTTAAAGTTTTCATAGTATTAACATTGGATTTCTTGTACATTTTTTCTTATATGCAGAGAGAATATGATATTAGCCTTTTATTTTCCTTCCCTAATCCAAATAAAAAGTTTATTTATTAAAAATAAATAAATAATTTTGGAGTAGCACTTGAAGGAAAAAAAATATGTTTGAAAATTACAATGACACCCGATATCTCTCATCTCTCATTTCCTTAAGATTGGAATGAAAGTAATAAAAATTATCTTTTGTTATTGTTGTTATTTAACAAAGTAAGGCTACATTTGGCACATCAAAAAGTGAGAAAAAATGAGATAAATGTGGTTTGGGGGAACTTTTTGTGTTTAGTGCATACCGCTCAAACCACGTTTTATGGAGATGAATAATAAAATTTCGTTCCGACGGGTTGGATTTCTGTTTGGAAGGATTCAAAATTTTAGGCAGTCGTGATTTCTTTACACTATAATCCGTTTGGATGGATTGTAGAAACCGTTTGAACGAAAGTTACCTGTGCGATTCTATGAGAACGGTTTCTACAATCTATTTGAACGATTTCAAAAATGTCACAAAAAAAATCAAAGTGGGTATGATTTGGTAACTTGGGAGTTTATAGTGAGAATGGCGAAAAAATTTTTACTATTTGATTAACCGAATTTTAGTTATCGACTTTTTTTTAGAAAGATATTGAACGTTTTTTAAATTTTAAGAAGACGAGAATGTGTAAAATTTTATAAAGATTTTCAAAGAATTTTTGTGCACTAAACACAGCCTAAATCAAGTAGAGGTGTTGCACAAGGGATGCGCATGATTGCCACATTAACTATGAAACTGAAAATATACTTTTTGAAATATTTCTTTCACTTTTTTTTTTAAATTGTGAATAGTTAAGATACATTGGCCAGGTTTGTTTACTATATAAAAACATGGAATTGGATGAATTATCCTGTGAACCTCACAAAAATAGTGTTTCTTATATTGTCTGAGATGGTGGGATGTATGGGTCCCACGGATGTGTTATCTGGTGGGCTGCCGGATCAGTAATCTCCAGGGGGTGATAGTATTAGTATCTCAAAATTACTTACATGATATTAGGTGGCATTTGATTTATTTTTTTATTTTTTATTTTTTATTTTTATTTTATGTGTTAAAAATATTAAAACGAAGAAACAGAAAATGCTTTATTTTTCTTATTTTGGGATTTTTCTCATTTTTTGTTAAAAACTCTCAAAACGACTTTTTGTTATTTTTTATTTCATGTATAAAGTTATTTTTTATTTTCGAAAACAAAATTTGAAAACACAAGTAACCAAATATATTTTGACCTGTTTCTTTTATCTTCAAAAGTACAAGATAAAAAATGAATTTAAAATAAAAATAGAAAATAAAAAAA
Organism: Vitellaria paradoxa; assembly: GCA_019916065.1. Classification (NCBI taxonomy): domain Eukaryota; kingdom Viridiplantae; phylum Streptophyta; class Magnoliopsida; order Ericales; family Sapotaceae; genus Vitellaria; species Vitellaria paradoxa. The sequence goes on along the minus strand of CM034237.1, from coordinate 46,459,656 downwards.
TAAATCAAATGAACTCTTAGTTTCTCAAAAATCCCACAAACATTTCTTGAAGTTTTGGGTAATTAATTATGAATAGTTGAAAAGCATTAAACTAGAACAAAATTTTCACCAAAACTCACCAAAATTAAATTTCACCAAATACCTATTATTATATATGCTGTGTTAGCTCTAGTTATTGATGAAATATGCAAGAAGAAGAACAAGAAGAACTCTCCAAAAAAGAGCACCTATTTAGGGGTGTTTGGAGTGTCAAAAAAATTAAAAATTGATATTGATGTATTGCAAAAATGATATGTGATGAATTTTGATTGGAAGAATTTGAAAACTTTTAAAATTTTTTAAAATTTTTAAAAAAAATTTGAAGCACCAAATGGCCTCTTAATGTGATTCCCCAACATATTTGAATTTATGAGTGCGATTCAAATTTTTATATTTAACAACTCCAAAAATAGAGTTAAAGATTAAAAAGATATCTTATTTATCTACTCAATAACTATAAATTAATAATTAACTTAAAATAATCTATACACGACATTTTATAACTTAGGGTTACCCCCAAAAAAAAACTAAAATGGAGCTAAAATACGAAATTTCATTGCGGTTGCGACTCCGGCGGACAGTCTGGCCCACTATTCCAAACATAGACCGAAACAAATAACCCATAGACTCCTTCAACCGTCACAACGAGACAAATACATCACAACGTTGCATTTGGCTATCCGAACCACAAAGCACATGGAGTGATAAAGACTTTAGTACTTTACCATTTGAACCATAAAACCCCCAGACCGAACCTTGGACCCAAAAAATCTCAGAAACGCTATACATGTCACCACACCTCACCTCCCAACCTTCTCTGTCGGTCGGCAAAACCAACATAGATAAGCTTGAACATGAAGATGTCGTCCCTCCAACAAATATTGACATCTTTCATTTTACTAGAACCTTAGTCTGAGGAATATGCCGCCAAGTCCAACAATATAATAGTATAGATGAACCGCCTTTACGAGGGAGCTGCTGAGAGATTACAAGCTGCTATGCCATCTACTTGTTAAAGTTTTCTAAGAGTTCTAAAACCCCAAGGTGCACTGAAGATAGACGGAGTCCTCGGAGGCTGCTTGGACGAGGTTAGCTTATACATATAGCAGATACGGCCCAGAAAAAGCCCCCCAGACTAAGTTTTTGTACCATGCATAGTCAGAAGTATAATTTCTCTTAAGTTGGTCGCAGACTCACAGGACAGGATCAGTTAGATTAAAACCAAATACAGTAATCAATCATAACAAAAGTAATATCAAGTTGCCAACCTGCCTCACAGCCCTTGAGATTTGCTCACAAAACTTGTGAGAGAACTGAAATGGGAAGGATTCATTTTATTACAGACAGATTGCAAAGGAATAGGGGAATATTAGTAGCATAAATTACAAAATGCAACTAGCTAGCTTCCTCTCTATGACCAAATTGAAAACAAATGTACTGCAAAATGCTTCAGAAAATTGCCAAAACATCGAGAAATTTCTGTACCTTGTTTGGTAAAGCTCTGGAGGGCCTAAAGGCCTAAGAATTGAAAGCACCAGAGTGCAAAAATTGCCGTCATTAGAAGAGGCACTTCTTGATAGTTACATATGTTGGTTGATAACCAAATGCAAGTTATGATCCAATCCTTTCGAGATTTTCTGAGACACTTTTCATCCTGGGCCGAACTTCAGGGTCTGCCTCTGTGCAAGCTAGGGCTACATGAAAAACAGCTACTACTTCCTTCTTGGCATGCACTTCTTGAAGTAACATCCGGTCAACCATATCCGAAAGTGGATTTTCCTCTTCAAATCCCTTCCTTACCCACCTCACTAGATCCTGAATTTCTGTTGATGTTGACGTGGTTGGGGAGGATAGCTCTGGGGACTTTCCTGTCAGCAATTCAAGTAAGACAACTCCAAATGAGTATACATCCCATTTTTGGGTGGGTCGGTTTCCAGAAACCCGAGCTTCCGGCGCTCGATAGTTGTTTGCTCGCTCTGGTTGAGTGGACTTTAGGTAAGGAAGGGCTCCCCCAATAAAGCCACCAGATGAGGAAGGGTTGTTCCCAGTGATCTCAATTAGTCTGTTGAGGCCAAAATCAGATATGAAAGGTTGGAAATCATTGTCCAAGAGAATGTTTGATGGCTTGATGTCTCCATGGACAAATTTCCTTGGGCTACATTCATGGAGATAGGCCAAGCCCCGTGCTGTTCCCTTTGCGATCCTCAACCTAGTCGACCATGAGAGGCTCAATGATGGCTGCCCTGTTCTCCCTGTAAAAGAGTTGTACATTAAGATGCAGCACTGACATTCAAAAAAACCAGAAGGAAATTGGGAAAATTATTTTACAAGTTTGAGAAGAACATTTCCAATGTGTAAAACTAATGACATACAATGCTGCTACACTTCAGTTCAAATTTCCACCTAGTCCCCCATCTTGCAATGGAAAATGATGCCCACCAAATTAGTTAATCAACAAACATGCATTAACAACAAGAAATGGTAATCTGAAGTCTAAAAGATGTAATGGTGTTTATTCTTGTTACAGTAAGAAAAATGTAACGCTAGGTGATGACAGAATATTATTGTCACATGTACAGAAACACACTCGACAACTGATTTCCCTTGCATGATTGTGAGTGAAGCCGCACCTGGGCTTAAGAACTGTTTATAAATGACCATCTTTGTTGCGACCCACGCTTGGTAACCGGCCTAATTAATGCCCCCCAAATCAAGTAAGACTTAAAAGAAACTTAGGATACTTGCAAGGGAAATGTGAAGCTCAGTTGATCGATCCTAAAAGCTTATAGCAGGCAGCACCATAAAAAGTAATAAATTAACTCCAAACCTTAAGTTCACAAAAAGAAAAGAAAATGGTGTGGGGTATTGTAGATCATTATCACCCCCAAAAGGTGTGATCAAACCAATCCCATTATTTTTAAGGAGATTGCTCTTCCAACTCAAATTGTGCACGTTTTCCTACTTGTGAAGTATACAAAAACAGGTCAACTCCACAACTTGAGTCCACAAAAAGAAAATGCAAAGCACACCCCCACACACTCCCCCGCTTAAAAATAATAATAATAGTAATAATAATAAATAAATAAGGAAAGAAAAAGAAACACAGTAAATTGAGTCAACCACCCTAAACTCTCAAAACCACCAAAGTAAGAATCTTCTTGGAACTCAATACGACCGTAAATCCAACAACCCCATCCACGAATTAAGACCAACTTCATAGAAGGATCACTCAGCAGAGTGCCCCATGGGGCTACAGCATTTATTCAGTAATGGGTTGCTCACCATGTCAAAATGCTTAAGCCTCAAAGGTAGCGTTCGGCCAAGGTTTGGTACCAATCAGTTAGTGGTCCAATGCACAAGAACAACCATGTCAGGCCACCTACCAGCTGATGAAATTACCTAGAAACTACCACAAAAATTGAATCTTCCAGTAATCTGATCAGGTGCCCTTAAATGGTATTTGATCAGTTATAAATTAGTATGGCTGTCTCTTATTAATTGCTTTGCAGTGAATCCTATAAATACATTTAGACAACCATCTACTTTTAAAATTAAAGAACTGTTATTTAAAGTGTCAACAAAAGCCCAAAAATCTCAAAGTACACACCAAGTCAGACACTTGATCTTTTATGAACTCTGTTCTGCCATTAGTCCCACAAATACAGAGTTAGTACAAATGTCCTACTTGTTCATTGAAGATCCTCTGTCCTTCATATCCATAAGCAAATAAAGCTCCACTACTAACTACTTTATCCGAATTCTCTCCGTTTCTATAGATCAAAAAGGGATTAAAATCAAACCCTCTTAAAGTCTTGTAATTATCACTAGTTGACCATATGGAGTAATTAGTGTGCCTAATCACTTTTTTTTGGGGGGGGGGGGGGGCGCCCTCAGCTGCATAATCAAACAAAGCCTAATCACCTCAAATTTCTCTTCATGTTTTTTTACTATTTATACTCTAAAAACCCCCCATCAACATCAGCTTCTTTAAATATTTTATCTTCTTTAAGATTGTGCAAAATAAGCCTATATCAACATCTCTACATCCTCTCTATTTTAAAGAATCCCTGCAACAGAGAGACACCATAGAACCCCCTATTATAGAGAATTATTTAGAGAAATTGATGTAGAATTATATTAAATAGAGAATATCTAAAATTATTTTTTATTCTACTCCAGAGAATCTTTTAAAAAGAGGTGATGCAGATGCACTGCTTCACACTTCCAAAGTGGAGCTTATAATACAAAAATATTCAGCCCTTATCACTCACCACCCCAGCCTAAAACCACCTAAAGCACACAAATAGCAACTTCAACAAGATCAACAAATCAAAAGTAGCTCTGTACAAACAACAAAATTAAATAAAATTTTAGAAAGACAAGAAGCAACCAAGGATTAAGGACCTTACCACGGAGAGCAGAAGCTAAGTTGCCATTAGAGATGAAATCACTAATGAGAAGTTTCTCATCAGGAGCCCAATAATAAGCTCTCAACCTGACAATATTCGGATGCTTTACTCTTGCAATCGCCTGAATCTCCGCCGCGAACTCCTTGTACCTCTGCTCACCACCTTCGCCCAACCTCCTCACCGCCACAGGCACCCCATTTCCAAGCACAACTTTGTACACGATTCCCAGCCCACTCTTCCCCAACACATATGCTGATGCTCTCAAAAGCTCATCTAGCTCAAAGTTAAAACCCTTGTCTATTGCCACAAGTTCTCCCTCACCTCCACTGCTAACACCGCCGCCGCCGCCGCCGCCGCCACCACTGCCTTTCTCAGAGTCCACTTCCGAGTCATTGCTCGGAAACCCACTCATACAAGGACAAGCACAAAAGTTTGGGTTCGCATTTCCTCCCAATTTTCCTTTGCTAGTGCAGCTACAACTGTTAGAATCTTTCTTCTTCCAATATAAATAAACAATTACCAAACCAATAAATGCAACTCCAACTGCATCAGCCACTGAGATCAGTATGATCAAACCCGGCTTTAACCCTTTTCGTGGATTGTTGTTGCTGTTGTCAGATTCCGGTGAAGAATTCTGATTTCCCGGCGAGGTTCCTGAGTTGTTCCGGCAGGGTTTTCTCGAAGGGAATCCACAGAGTAATGGATTGTTGAGAAAAGCCGTCGGACCCTGGTTTGCAAAGGTACCGGTTTGTGGAATTTCGCCGCTGAAATTGTTGTTCTTAAGATCGAAACTTACCGTCATTGGTAAATCCCCCATAGATTTTGGAATTCTTCCCGTGAAATGATTGAAGGAGAGGTTGAGAGTTCCGGAGAGAGATTTCAACTCACCGATATCTTCCGGGATCGAACCGCTTAGACTGTTGGAGGAGAGATCGAGCTGCTCCAAATTCGCCATCTCCGGCCAAATTCCAACTGGAATCTCGCCGGACAGCCTGTTCCGGGCCAGAATTAAGCGTTGCAGTTGCCTGCAGTTACGGAGATCTTTGGGGATTGATCCAGAGATGGAGTTGCTAGAGAGATCAACGTTCTGAATCCGACGGAGGTTGCAGAGTGAGGGAGGGAGAGTACCGGAGAGATTGTTACCGTAGAGGAACAAACTGTGGAGTGAGGAAGCGTTGAAGAGCTGGTCGGGTATGGAACCATAGAAGTTGTTACCATGGAGGTTCAGTCGCCGGAGGTAGACGAGTGTTCCCAGCTCCGACGGAATGTATCCGCGGAGATTCTTGCCGGCGATGGCGATGCCGACGACGCGGGGATCAGAGAATCCGGATATGTTCATGCACGAAATTCCGGTCCAGCGGCACGGGTCGGCGTCGTTCTCGTTCCACTCGGCGAAGGCCGAGCCACCGTCGTCGACGGCGGATTTTAGAGAGAGGAGAGAGAGGCCATCGGAGGATAGAGAAAAAGCTACATTAAGGTATCGTAAACAGAGGAAGAGACGTAACAGTACAGAGAGTTTCGACATTCCAATGGTTTCGGTACTTCTGCGTTTACTCTGTGTCAAAGCGAAGTAAAAGAAGCAGAGAGCTGAGGTGGGGGGGGAGCACGGCGCGGCGGAGGTGGAGGAGTGATGGGTAAGGTGGTGTTGTAGGTGAGGGGAAGTTGGGGGTATTTATGAGAAAGAGACTGGAGTGAGAGAGGAGCAGAGAAGAGACGATGATGGAATGGCATTTGATTAGTGGGGTCCGACCTCCCGCCAAAAGGCGAGACTTTCTAACGGAAGGGGAGTAGAAGGAAAGCAATTTCTTTTTTGTTTATCTCCATTTTAATAATTTTTTTTAATAGCACAATTTTTCAAATTAATTCAAACTTTGATTATTTGAAAAGGGCGACACGCTTAAATTAAAATTTAACCAACAAAAATTCTAATGAATTACTTTAAAAAAAAAAAAAACCCTGAAATTTGAGTGAAAATGGTATACTTCTTTTGAAGTACTGCACAAATTAAGGGAAATAAAAATTGGAAAGTGGAGCTCCGACCCAAGGTTTGAACCCGGCTGATGAACTTCAAGCTGGGGCCTCTAATTACTGGATTACCCCTCAGTTCTATGCAAGCTTCTTAAATTTGAGTGATATTAGTAGTTGTCACTGAAAATTTTTAACAGTGGGTTGGCTTTTTTTTTTTTTTTTACATGTGTAAAAAAATCAAATTGAAAAAGGTCAAATGCATGTTTTTATAACTTGTATAATAATGGTAAAAATTATTAACACCAACTGAATTTTTAAAATTTGCCTTCATAATATTTATATTTTATAATAAAATAAGGTCCTAAAAGGTATTATATTTTAAATGAAAGGATTAAAATATTTGTTGAAAGTCAAATATCAACCAGAGGTGTAAATATAACTTGTAAGAAATATGAATTATAAGAAGTGTAAATATATACTTTTTATAATTAATAAGAGCCATAATTATTATTTTTGATGATTTTTAAACAAGTTTTATTATAGTTTGAAAAAGTGAATGTAAAAGAGATGGTGTTTGAAACTTGGAGATATTTGTAATTTTTTATTAGTTTCCTTCATTCCACAATAATTTTAATAAAAAAGAGTGATTTGGAGTAGAGAAACTCAACAAATGAGTGCATCTATCATTTTCTCTCCATAAAATACCAAAAATTCTAAATTTTTACTAACTTTCTCCAATTAAATTTACCATGTCACTTTTACACCAATTTTTATTTTGTTGACAAATTAAACATCATCTAATTTTTTTTTAATTTCAATAGGTATTAGTGATTTTTTTTTAATTTTTAATATAGGGATACCAAAGATAATTAATCCAATTACAAGTGCGAAGGACAAGATTAGGGAAATTAGCACCAATTCTTCAACCCCTGCCCTGTGACTCAACAGCGGCAGGACCTAGCCAAGAATTCGTACTTCAAAGCTCCTAAAATCAAAAGACCAATATACGCTATCAAGAGATTTTTATATATGGAAGGATTAGATGGCAAGATTGGTTCAGAAATTTAGGAATTGATTGGTTTATTATTAATTAAAGCTATCCCTTTCCCACAACCAACACCACCTTCTTTTAGTACTTGATATGATTCTCAACAACATTTTCTCATTTTCTACCCTCCTATATATACATATATATATATAATTTTCTTCCTCTACTATTCTCCAATACATTCAAATGATTTTCAGTTGTTTATTGGGAAAGTATTTTGATGATTATATCTCACTCTCAATCATGAAAACATGCTTAGAAGCTAACAAATCTAGAAGAGAGAGAGAGAGAGAGAGAGAGAGAGAGAAGAGGGGGGATGTTCTTTCCAGCTTGTATAATTGTGTTTTCTCATCTATGTATGCTTGTGACTTTAGCGGAGTCCTTTTCAGAGCAGGTAGGATATTGGTAATGCAAATATCAATTGACCACATCATTTTTATATCCAACACGCATGTGATCATATGACTCTACCTAAATTTGGAGAAAAAAAAAATGAGGGTGAAAACTCAAATAAGAAAAGGTCAAATATCATCCTCTACCCCCACAATTCCACCAGTTGTTTCAGCAGTACCATTTTACACCCAAGAAAAACTAAAAATTAATTAAAAAATACTGTGATAATTGCACTTTTATAAGGAAACATTATTTAATAAATTATGTTATCTAAAGTGATAGGCCTACAATAAATTTACATCATTCTAATTGTATAGCATTATCTTAATAATAATAACAATATGTAAACTATATATATATTTTTTTATGACTCGGAACCTCACCGATTTATTGCCGCCCTCAATTAACCGCGCAATCGATGAGTAAACCGGGAGCTCGTGTAATACCTCACAAACCACGCGAATCGGTTAAGTTTAAGGCTCACACCTTGTGTAGATACCTCCAAGACTTGTTAGGTTTTGGAGTCGAACTCTTGACCTTCCTTAAGGAAGCCAAGAGCTCTGGCCAACTGCCCTAGAGCAATTGGTTATAAACTTCTATATTGGCTCCCAAATACATTGTTATTGGGGGGAAATATGCATTGAGAAGTGCCTAGTTTGTAATTTTGGAAGTGAGCCGTAATATGGACCCTCAAGAAATCTTTTGCAGGCATGGGATAGGTAGAAGGAAGAATAAGGACTACAGAATTGTAATTGCAATATGTAAATACATGTGTGTTCATCTTTAGATAGAGAGAGATCCAAGTACATGCATGTTCCAGCAATGTTAGATGTATTAATTTAATTCTTCTGGCCTGTTATTTCCTTCAAAGGACAGACAGAGACATAATATTTGAGAATGGCATTTTTTTAATGCCATAGCAAATTATCATGCATTGAACACCTTATTTATCTAGGTACAGACAAGTAACAAGAGACACTCTGGGCGTAGCAAGACAAAGGAATGGGAATGGGATGACAAAGCAAGAGTGAAAGCATCCTTTGCTTTGTACCCAAGGGAATTAATTTTTCAACTTGTTCATTAAGCATGGGATAGGGTCCCATTCCCCACATAAAATAAAATGGTGGTTATCGCTATTTAGCCAAATGCATACAAGCATTCACCAATGTGATACTTTTTTCTCCTTGAGCTGACCCCTCTTGTCCACGCGCATTCAACTTGAGCTGAGAATGCATTGTTAATAATGCTCTTTTTTCCCACTCCAATCCACTGTTAAAAAAAAAGGACAACCCAGTATACAAAAAAAAAGGACAACCCAGTATACAAAAGCTCCCGTATTGCAGAGTCTGAGAAAGGTCAGATATAGAAAACCTACCCTTTGCAAGCAAATAAACTCACTCCAAAATTTGAATCCTTGACCATAAGGTCCCAATGGAGCAAGGGATCAACACGGTACATTGCATCTAGTTCACAACTTCATATACAAGCCAGCCAAGGTCTTGAGTTACACACTCGGGCATTTGGTTCACGTACAAGCCAAGCCAAGCCAAGCCAAGGTCAAGTTCACCTACAACCTTTGACAACTAATAACTAAATAGTGAAGTTTGATATATTCAGGCAAAAGCAAATTGCAAATTTGATGTGTTACGAAATCTCTGACATTTGATGAGACTTAAGGATTTCATGCTTGATACTTGCGAATAGAACACAACAGAATTCCACCCCCAATTCATACCCTTAAATATGTCTTCCTTGCATATTAGCAAGCTTTTATGGCAGGAAGCACTGAAGCTGCAGGATTTCTGACGTACCTAAGTTTGCCCTCAACTATTTGCATTCACTTTTCCAGCAATGCCAAGACGACTTGAGACTATCACTTAGCTTAACTCAAAACTACAGAAGACACGATCATACCCCAAAATCTCAATTGGAACAGAGGCTTGGTCAGATTGAAACGTTTTCCCTGTGGGCAAAGATGGGATTCCATGATAAATAACTTCAGCGGGGTGTGGGAGGGAAAGAGGATTATTTCCAATTTAAGTCCCAAGCAAATTGTTTACCAGAGTGCAAGTATATATAATGCAATGTTAAATTGGATATAGAATCATACTATACAAACATATCTACGTGTCGGGCACAGGAAGAGAGGAAGGTGCACTCCCAAGTCCTAACCCACATTTCAGGAGATGAGATCAAAATTATCATGGGCCTCAAGGGAGTTCCAGATCTTGAGAATCAACTGAATAAGATTTAAAATGGCCAACTTAAAAGACTAGAGAGGCTAGCAGGAATTGCACCACTCGTAAGCAAAAGAGGGAGGAGAAAACTAATGTGCACATAGAAAATATTACATAAATAAAGGTGTTATGGAGATTTGAAAATTGTAAAATAAAATACAAGCAGAATCAACAAAGAAAATTAAACGTTAATTATAAGTTCAAAACCAGCAATTAAAAAGCTCTCAGCAGACATAAATTGCTATGCAGCAATAGGGCTGTTCAGGAATTGTCTAAGAACCACGTTGGTTAAAACGAGTTACAGAAAGGACATCACAGTAGCACTCCCTTGAAGACCTTAACTCTCAACCATCACCTGTTCTACCCCTGTTGGCACAACTGGATAGTAATTGTAGTGAAGTTCAGCAACATCATCCCCAGAGAGTTTCTTCCATCCGTTGGGCCCAACATGATACACTGATAAATAAAAGTTGTAGATATAAGTCTCACACCCAACACACAAACACAAAGCATGGACAGACACTACTAGCAGACCCCCGCACGTGCGCGCACGCACACACAGAGAAAGAGAAAGAGAGAGGGAGGGAATGAGGGAAAGAAAGAGAGAGAGAGAGAGAGAGAGAGAGAGAGAGAGAGAGAGCAACATACCACTAGCTACACCACCACTTGCTCCATCCCGGAATGTCGCATGATAAATTGCACGTCTGGCCAACTCAGCGGCTTCTTCCACTGACATATCATAACGATACCTACCAAGTTGACAAATAGCAACATAATAAGCATGTAGAAAACACTTCTTGAGATATTTCTAGAAACTACATAGAACAACAAAATGGAAAAACAGAAAAATTACCACCAAAAACTTCCACACAATTTTTTTTTTGTGACCTGGAACCCCACCGACTTATTGCAGCCCTTAAGGAACTGCGTAGTCGATGAGTAAACCGGTGACTCGCGCAATACCCCACAAATCATGCGAACCAGTTAAGTCCAAGGCTCACACCTTCTGTGGGTACCTTCAAGATTTGTTAGGCCTTGGAGTCGAACTCCTGACCTCCCTTAAGGAAGCCAAGAGCTCTGGCCAACTACCCTAGAACAGTTGGTTTTCACACAAATTTCAGTCATGTTTAAAATGCAGGAGAAATTCATTTCCAATTCCTATGAATGGGCAAAGACTATAATTTATAATATGTTTGTATTCCTTTTTATATGGAAGCATATCATTGTGACTCTCATATTATAAGAATTACCGGCACTGAAATCAATTTTATCAATTTGCTTAGGTAGGACAGTGGAATTTTAACAAAACTCGATACTGAAAATCTGCAGCGGGTAGGCTCCACCAGCATGTGTTTGTGACACTAGAGGTAGAGGGTGGTTAAACGAAGCCATTGCGGTGATTAAGAGTGTGGAAACATTTGAAAAAGGAAGCAGAAAGAGAAGTTTGAGCCAATGAAAGTCATAGAGAAAGGAGTACAGTTAAATAAAGTCAAAATGGGTATTGGAAGAGTGATAGCAGCTAAAAAGAAAACTGAAAGGGAAGCTTGAGCCAATTCAAGTTACAGGAAAATAAGGCTCCGTTTGGGAACAATTAGCATTGACTAATGGCTAGTAGCTAGCTAAAAAAAAAGCTAGCTAATTTCATGTTTGGGAAGGAGAAAAAAAGTGTTTAATTGCTAATGGCTAGTAGCTAGCTAAAAAAAAGCTAGCTAATTTTGTGTTTGGGAAGGAAAAAAAAGTAGTTATTTTTTTTAGGGGCTAACTTGTTTTTGTTAAATTGACATTTTTACCCTTGAAAGTTTAAAAAAAGATTAAAATATAAGAGAGTAAAAAAGTTCAACCACTGTTGAAGTAGCCATTAGCCTTGGCTAATGGCTACTCTTCCCAAATGGACCCTAACTTTCCCAAATACGTCCAACCATTCTCCTAGACAATTTTTTCTTATCAAATACAATTCTTGCTTTTACAATCTTTAGTTCCATTTAATCTTTTCATGCGAGGTTTCCCACAAGATGCATGCTAGCAAGCTGGCAGCTAACCCACATTCATGGCCTGTCTAAACTGCAGCAATATCAATTCAAAAGATAAATTTGAAGCAGCAGCTAGAAATGCATTTCTGAAAAAGCAATGGCAAAAACAAAAATGGAGCAGCAAAGAACATAAAAGTTCATATGGCAATATGAAAAGAATAGCTCACCCATTATCTAGAACTCCATAAGCATAAGGTGAACCAGATCCAACAGAAAATCTCATTCCCTTTAGACGTCCTCCATCACTGTCCACATAATATAGACCAGGACCCTACAAACCACAAGAAGACATATGGCTTATAAAAGTCCAACGACAGCAGGATCAGCAGCATTATTTCATAGTATTCAAATTTCATTACCGTTTCATCCCAACCAGCAATCATGGTTCCAACAGACAAACCCATCCCGCGGTAATTATATAGAATGTTTGCTAACAGCTTTGAGGCCCCCGTAACTGAAATTCTGCGCTTATTTGCAAGTTCATGGAGTCTACACTATAATACACAAGACAAATACTGTTAGATAGTATAAACAGGAAAAACTCTAAAATTGGAATCTTCCAAGTCCCTAAACCTAAAATCAAAATTAAAAATGCACTAAGCCATTGCTCTCATATTAAGCCATCCAAAGCAACAAAGCTGCAAAGTTAGGTGGTCGGGCTCCTTTCAATACTACACTTATGCAACTGCAATGCAGTAAATATGCTTCCAGCAAAGCTTAGTAAAATTGATCCCCCCATGCATGAAAAGTAATAGGGAAAACCCATTCCACCAAACTTCATCACTTTCTAATAATCATAACATAGTAAAGTTGTTCTCCCCATGTATGAAGAGTAATAGGGAAAACCCATTCCACCAAACTTCATCACTTTCTAATAATGATAACATCATCCTCCTGTAATAGGATAGCACTCCCTTTCATAATTTATAGGATGAACAAATTCCTGTTTAACAATTACCTCCATCCCTAAAAGCCTAGTGCAGTTCTAAAATTTTCAAACAGAACACGTCTTCTATCATGGAGCATATAGTACAATTAACAACAAGCTAGTGACCATGAGAGGCCAAAGACATAATAATTGCCACAACACTTTATGAAATCCAAAAGCTAAATCATATGCAACAAAAATTATAATCCTATGTTGACAAAAATTTCAGCAAAACAGAAATTGTAGCAGCATAATATTGTCTGGTTTGAGAGAATTAAAAAAAAAAAAAAATGAGCAAAACAATATGTTAAATAAACACAACACCAATTGTACATATATAAAAAATGTCCCTTTTTTCAGAAAGTATCAACAAAAACTTGTGGCACAAACTCAATTGATAATGTATCCCAGCGCTAATACTTTGCAAATTGCGCACCATAAGCATGTAAAAAGCTCAATGTTAGGCCAATCAAGCATCATAATTGCAAAATGTAAATGACTGCAAAAGGCATATCCATGTGATATTATTCCAAACTCCAAGTCTTACTTTTGTCTGATAACAAGGAGATCAGGAATGAGGCTCCAATTGACAGTATTCCAAAGGTTAGTATCTTCAAATTTTTTACTTTTTTTCCCCACATCATCCTTTTGCAAAACTTGTTACCATGTTATATGTTTCATCTCTCAACACTCCCCACCCCCAAAATAAATACATAAATAAATACTATCTCCCAAAATCCGGGAAAAGGGGCCTCTCCATTAATCTACAACATTTGTAAGGGATGTTTTACTAATGATTTGGGAACGAACAAATCAGGTTTTTTCATTTTAGGTTTTTTTCGTCTTATACACCAAAATTTGTAAAGGATGTGTTACTAACGATTTGGGAACGAAAAAATCAGTTTTTTTTTTCTTTTCAGCTTTTTTCGTTATTATACGCCAAAATTTTCTTTTCTTTTCTTTCTTTCTTTCTTTCTTTCTTTTTTTTTTTTGGGTAACTTTTAGGCATGTTATTCGTATCTATAGAAAAAATTGCTAAAAAAAAAAATTCTTTCAAACAGAAAAATTTGCATGCATATAAGAAACTGGCTTTTCTTTTTGAAAAAATTTAACTTCCTTTTACCAGAACATAGTCTGAATAACATGCCTAAAAGCTACCGAACAAAAAAAACAAAAAACAAAATTTAGTTTTTTTTTTTTTAAGTCATAAGATGAAAAAAAAAAAAAAAAAAAAAAAACTGGCTTTTCATTCCCAAACTAACCTGACAATCTTGCACTAAACTGATGGTTAAATAGTTGTCTCAAGAAATGCATTCCTTACACTGGTCAAATAATTGAATTACCAATGAAGAGCACACAAGAGCAATCACTGATTCAATAGCACCCCCAGTCCCACACCAATAATTTTTTAGAAAGGAAACAGAGCATAGCAGTTTGATTATTATAAAATCTGAACTTTTCAACAGCTTGCAAAGCAATTAGAGGCATTTCATATTAACCAGTAAAATTTGAAATTTTTAATATTCTTCTCCTTCCCCAGCTTCTAGCACCCCTGTTAAATTCCTAAGCTTCTAGGTTAATCAGGGGTCATTTAACAATGAATCAATAAACAAATTTTTCTACTGAGGATTCCAAGAATATTATGTCACAAAGTCAATGTAACCCGTTTTTTCAAATTTTTTGTATATCCACTTTCATTAGTAAACATGCAGAGAAGACACAATAATTTCATACAGGCACATCCATGCAACACGAAAAAGTCAGCATGCCATAATTACTGGGTTTTCTTTGCTGAAAAACCAGACTGTATGTTGAAACTCAAGGCTTGGCATGATAGGAATATAGTAAGAGACACCTGGACACCCCAAATTCAAAGTATGGATATAAGAAAACAGAACTCCAGCAAATTACCTTGACACCAAGATTTCTATGCCAGAATTGACAATCAGCTGCTCCACCAGCCATTGTGCCAAGCATGTAAGGATTGATTTCAATGATTTTCTTCACAGATTGTGAGGCTGTAAAAATTACAATTGAAATGGTAAGCATGTTATACTTTCAAAATATTCAAAAACACATGAAAAAGACTATGACCATACATATGTAGCCCCCCATGCTTGCACGAGAGTCAGCAGCAACCATTACTCCCTCCTTAAAAATGAAAGCCAAAGTTGTTGTTCCCTTTGCTGGTTTCACCATCTGTATGGCTTCTTTCTGAAAGCAATCAAACTGCAATATCGAAACAGTTAGAAAATGGGGAGTTCAAAAAAAAAAAAAAATCAACCCAATAAAAGACTGTCTCGGCACAATCTTTATCAAATTGTGATATTAGCAGACTGAACTCACATCAGTAGTATTTGGAATCTCAAAAGATGGGGCAGTCGAGAACCCACTAAATAGCTCATCGTTTGCTCCAAAGAGCTGCCCATGGGACTCAAGACCACTTGTATCGAACTTCATGCCTATAACCCCAAAAAAATTGAACGTTAAACACCATGGCTAAAAACAAAAATTCATAGCAAATAATGCACAACTTTTATTTTATTTTTTTGGATGAATGGCAATAACGCGCAAAATTAAAAGCGCTTGGATTAAGAAACAGAAATAAAAGGGAAGCATCAAGAAAATTTCAATTTGATGGAATCAATAAAAACTCGAGACCAAAGGTTCAAATTTTCCTTTTGTTCTTTAATTTTTTTATTCAGATTTCCCCCGCGTCCAGACAACAAGAGTTGATCGAAGATGGAAACCAAATAATTTGAAGTGGAACCAACCGATTTTGCAGACGACAATAACAACAACAGCAGAAATTGAGATCGTGAAGAGATTTTTTGTACTAAAAAAGATCGATTACTTGCAATATACAAATCCCAAATGCAAGATGAGATAAGTAAACAGACACATAAATGCATGCATTCCGTATACATACATACATACATACATACATGTGTGTGTTTGCGTGTAATACCTGCTCGAGCTGAAATCACAAGAGATCGGTTGGAGAAGATTTTGCGAAACCTCGATTGCTGGGGTGGGGTGGATTTTCGAAGAACACAAGAATTAAGATTTGGGTGGGTTTCTTGCGGGACACCCCAGAGGAAATAATGGGCGGGTTAACCCGATCAACCCAAATATTTGGGCCTGTTCGAGGAGGGCTTGGACATGCCAGCAGGCCTTAACTCCTGAACAATAGTTCTAAGTCGGGCTACGAAATGGCCTTGGTCTGCGAAAAACTCTATTTTTTTTATTTTTTTAAGAAGATATTATATTTTTCTTTTTTATTTCAATCAAAACTAAGTTAAGTGTGCAATTTTAATTTTATGGGATGGTAGTAAAAAGTAATATTTATTTTCTGTGCAACCTTATGTTGACAATGTGATGTTACAAATGGTCAAATCCAATCTTATGAGTATTAAACGACTGTAATATTACAAACATTCTGAGGTCATTTGGAAGTTTAATTTTTAGCAATTTGTAGTATTTTTTTGTCAAAGTTAGTAGTTGAAATTTTTTATGTATTTTATAAAATAAGTAGTAATTTTTAATATTTTTTAGTAATTTTTGAATTTCTGGTAAAAATTTTGGTTATTTTTTTGTAATTTTTAATAACTTTTTTGTGTATTTGGTAAAAATTTTAAAAAATTTTGAGTTAAACAAGTTATCATAACTGAACAGAAAAGTGACCAAAATAAATATTTTATCAAATATTCAAGAAGCAAAAGTTGATTTTTTTTGCGTCCATCAAACTGACTAAAATTAATGCATTATCAAATATCTAAGAAGCAAAAGTTGATTATTTTTTACGTCCATCAAACTTTGCCTTCAGATATAGACGGAGCTATGTGCTATTTCAACATGGGTTATCCTCTTGCTTTTATTTTTTCAATGGAAGGAAGTTGATAGTTAGAGACCGTTACGTCAAAACGAAAAATAGGAAGTGAAGGGGAATAATATCACATTTTTACTGTTTGGTTGAAGAAGAGAAAAGTAAAAGAAGCAATTAGAGGGAGTGAGAGAGAGAGGATAAAAAAGTGAGCGTCGGATATAAAGGTCCCGTTTGATAACGTTTTTGTTCTCTGTTTTTTTGTTTATGTTTTCAAAATTTTATAAACTCACAACAGAAATATGTTTAATAAACTTGTTTATGTTTTTTTGTTTTCAAAAAAAATGAAAATATAAACAAAAAACGTAAACAAAAAAAATGTGTTTTCACACTGATTTTCTTTTCTGTTGCCAATATTTTGTCAATTTTAAAACTTTGTCTATTTTTGTTACATTATATAAAAATAAATTATTTTATTCAAATATTTTATTAAAGTAAGTTATTTTAATAAATAATATAATTAAATTCAATAAATTATATTAATTAATATAAATTATTTTTAATAAATAATAAAACTAAATTAATTAATTTAATTTAATAATTAATTATTGCTAAATTATCTGAAATAAATATTATAATTTATTTAATTTAATAATTGAATTAATTTATATAAAATAATTAATAATTAAATTAAATTAATTTTTAATTTAATTTAATTTAATAATTATTATCAAATTATTTTAAATAAATATCATAATTAAATTAAATTATTTATGATTTAATTAATTTAATTTATATAAAATATATTTTATTAAATTATTTTAATAAATAATTAAATGAATTTAATTACTTTAAAAATAAATAATTTAATTTAATAATTAATCTAATTTAATTATTTATTTAATATGAAATATATTTTATTAAATTATTTTTAAGAAATAATATAATTTAATATATTTGTATTTATTGAATTAAATGATTTTAATAAATAATTTACTATATTAATTTAATAAATTATATTAATTAAATTAAATTAATATAAAATATATTTTATTAAGTTCTATTAATTTTTTAAAACTAATAAAATTAAATATTTTTTAAAATAAAAAATTAATAATTACAAACAAACTTACATTTTCAAACGCAGTTTCAATTTTCATTTCAGAAAAAATAAATGGCAACAGAAAACAAAAAACATAAAACGACAACAGAAAAACAATAACAAAAAAATGACAGTGTTGTCAAACGGGCACAATTTTAATTTGGACGGAAGAAATGAGAGACGAGGAGGAAGAAAGCGAAGAGAGGATAAATAAGGAAAAATGTGGTAAGAATTTTAAAAATATGGGCCTTTTTTAAAAATAATTTTTAATATAAAAAATAAATTATAAGATATACACATATATTTGTTTTACTTTCTTCTACTTTTTTTTTTCTTTTTTACTCAATCAAATAATCTTCCTGTCTTTGATTATTTTCTCCTCTCAACTTTTCCACCATACCAAACACAATGTTAAAGAGTCAATTTTACAAGGTTTGTTATCAAATTTGGTTATCGATCAAATTTGATAAAATTTTTAAATAATTAAATTTATTTTAATAAAATTAATAATTTTAACAACGAATTGATCTTGTGTATACCCATCATGCCAGATAAATGACAACTACAAATGGACACGGGAATGAAATGGCAGAATTATATGACATTGAATTAATAAAACTACATAAAGTGTGCTACAAAAACAAATATATACAATCAAAAAGAAAAGGTCAATTCATTTATTGCGCATACATGTTTGTCCACGAATTCAACTGCTGCCTCTTGGATTGTTAGAATTCCACTTTCATTTTACAAGTTCAATTCTAAAGCAGTCGAGAATCTTATAATCAATGTTTATTGAATATTACTATTATCTTTTGAAATTAGTAAAAAAGTTAAAATTTAATTCTAATTTATGGTGCGTTTGAAATGAAAAAAGTGAGATAAAATGAGATAAGTTGCGGTTTCGTAATTCGTACAGTAAGATAAAAAAGTGAATAACTTTTAGAATTTTTCAGTATTTTTTGTCATTCCAAACGTAATTTTAATGGTATCCCACCTTAGTTCAAATTTTTATTTATTTTTATTTTATTTAGGCTTTCCTTTTTCTCCTTTTTGTTCAAGAGTTTTTCTTCTATTACCAGGTGGCATGCAAAGTTAGAACTTTGCTCAGTTATTTTGCCTTCAAGTATCAAATAAGATTTTAAAAGTAAAAAATTATATACTAATATTATAAAAATTAAAATAATATTAATAATTAAATTTTCATATTATTATATATATACATTAATTGTGTACAGGAACTTTCCCATAATTTAACACTAATTTGTTTTTAAATAAAAATAAAAACTTTTGCTGGCTATTTTGAAATAAAAGTAAAACAAAGCTAAAAATCTTTAGCTTGCTATGGGGTTCGAACCCATGCGCACTTATGTGCAGAAGATCTTAAGTCTTCCCCCTTAACCTCTCGGGCAAACCAGCTTGGTGCTTCGTTGTCAACCAAAATTTATAGAAGTGGTAAAATTTTCCATCAATTTATTTACAGGTTTTCAAATACTTAAATATATTTTAAAATATAAAATATTTTTATATTTTTGTGTCAATTTAGAATTATTTTTTATTTTACACCCATTAAAACAAAATTTTAGCCCTTTATAATAAAAAAGACTGCTTAAATTTTGGTGAATTGGGTTTGTGATTGTAACTTGGATTGCTCCCAAACAAAAAAAAAAAAAAAACTAACCGAAATTTGATAATTTTTACTTTTTTTCATGCTTGGTTGCTAATTTAATAGTTATTAAAATTTTTAAAAATTTATGTAATTTTTTACCAAACAACCAAAATTTACTTAAAAGCTAAAGAGTTTTAGTTTTATTTATTTATTTTTTTTCAATGGATTGCCATTTTATTTTTTAACTAATGATAATTTTTAAATCAAAATCAGCAAGCCCGTCTAGCTCAGTCGGTAGAGCGCAAGGCTCTTAACCTTGTGGTCGTGGGTTCGAGCCCCACGGTGGGCGTCGCCTTATTTTGTCTCCTTTTTTCCATCCTCACCACACGTTTCTGCAATTCAGGTGTTCGATAGAATGTGTGAGTGAAGACCAGAAGATAACTGGTGCAAGTTTGTGTCTTCCTGGATTATTAGATACAATTTTATCTGGCTTACAAGGACAACACGATGCTTACATGTTCTGGAGGCTGCCATCATCTTCTGCTTCTTCCCTTTCTTGCCTTCATCTTACTTTTTTCCCCACTCTATTTTCACATCCTTCCTTTATTTCCTGGCTTTCTTTTGGCTTGCTTATTGGATTCATTAGCTTTAGTTAAGTTCTCTTTCCTTCATTTGTAGGCGCTTGATGAGCCAGCCCATCGAAGGTTGTCTAGTTCTTCACTTTTCAGGAGTTCTTCAGCAACCTCAGCTGGGTTTACTTCCATCTCCGACATGAGCTTCTTAATTTTGGTAAACGTAGCACGAGTTTTTATGCCAATTAGTTAGAAGCAAGGAACATGAATCCAAGTTCTCCTAAACTCTTATTAGGCCTCACCTGTTTGTCTGTTAACTGCTTGCTAAATTGACTATCACGTCTGCTAACAGGGTAGAGGTTGGTTGGATTGATTGACGATTTGGTGATGGTTGGTTAGTTTTGGTTGCTTAGTTAGCGTGGTAGTAGGTGTGGTTGGTTTTTGATTGCTTGGTTGGGCTTCATTCAGAATTTGGACACGGAAAAGGAAAAGAATCCAATCCGAGTTCTTATATATGGTTCAGTTTTGTTCGTTCAGAAGTTGCTTGATAAAATGCCCATGCCACAGTTAATCTCCGGTTGCTTATGGGCCGTTTGACAACGCTGTCATTTATTTGTTGTTGTTTTTCTGTTGTCGTTTTTTATTTTTTGTTTTCTGTTGCCGTTTATTTTTTCTAAAATGAAAACTGAAATTACATTTAATAACGCAAATTTGTTTACAATTATTAATTTTTTATTTTAGAAAATATTTAATTTTATTAATTTTAAAAAATTAATAGAACTTAATAAAATATATTTTATATTAATTTAATTTAATTAATATAATTAATTAAATTAATACAGTAAATTATTTATTAAAATCATTTAATTAAATAAATATAAAATATATTAAATTATATTATTTATTAAAAGTAATTGAATGAGATACAAATATTATGTCATTTAACTTAATAAATATAAAATATATTAATTATAATTTAATTATATTATTTATTGAAAATAATTTAATAAAATATATTTCATATTAAATAAATAATTAAATATGATTAATTATTAAATTAAATTATTTATTTCTAAATTAATTAAATTCATTTAATTATTTATTAAAATAATTTAATAAAATATATTTTATATAAAATAAATTAATTAAATCATAAATAATTTAATTATGATATTTATTTAAAATAATTTAATAATAATTATTAAATTAAATTAAAAATTAATGTAATTTAATTATTTATTATTAATTATTTTTTATAAATTAATTTAATTATTAAATTAAATATTTATTTCAAATAATTTAGCAATAATTAATTTATTTTTATTATTTATTAAAAATAATTTATATTAATTTATTAAATTTAATTATATTATTTATTAAAATAACTTACTTTAATAAAATATTTGAATAAAATAATTTATTTTTATGTAATGTAACAAAAATAGATAAAGTTTTAAAATTGACAAAATATTTACAACAAAAAAAGAAAACAGGATGAAAACACTTTTTTTCTGTTTCCGTTTTTCTATTTCCGTTTTCATTTTTTTTGGAAACAGAAAAACGGAAACAGATTTAACAAACATATTTCTGTTACCAGTTTACAAAATTTTGAAAACGGAAACAAAAAAACAGAAAACAAAAACGTTACCAAATGGGTCCTTAGAATGGTAAACAAGTGTGTGTTGGCTAGATTTTTTTTTTTTTAAATCAATACATGGATGCTACATTTTTCTTTTTTACCATTGCACATTTTTGGTTGAACAGAGTAGTTTCCAAATTACAACTCTATGAACCCAATATATGCTCGCTTTCATAAATAATCTAAACCAACCAGCCAGTATAATAAGCCTCAGCTGGTCACAAAACAATGGCCGCAAACCACAATGATGGCTCCACAGCCGACACGTTTTCCTATTGTGAAGAGTAATGCTATTCTGTAAGAATATTTGTTCTTAATTCACTTCATGATTACGTGCTTATCATTTCTAAAGAAACGATCAAGGTGGACTTGAAATTTGATATTCGCCTAGTTTTAATAAAAGATTTAAAGATAAAGTATACTGTACTATAACAATGTACTATAATAATTTAACTGAACAAAAATTTTAAAGGTAAAATGACTTAAATTACAAAATTTAAGGTCAACTAAGTTTTAAATATATATATTTTTTTAACTAAAAAATTTTTTTATGAACCAGATTACTCAGGATACAACCCGCAACAACCCAAAGGTGCGTCCACCGTTGAAAATGATCCACCATAATGTACTTTTATTATAATAATGTCACTGCTACATCGTTCTTACCTCATTTTCTCATAAAAAGTTATTGTAGAATAGCTTTTCCTCCAGTTACTGGTTTCATGTGTCGGTTCCCTCGCATGGTTCCGGAAATATATATATAGGAGTCTCCTTTGGAATGCCTTCATTGCTCCCATTTTCATCCCTTTCACTGCCCTTCTCGGCTTCTCTATTATCTTTTATATAGCTCTCTTCTTTCTTTTCTGTGCTTTCTTTTGTTCCTTTCTGTAGAATTTCCTTGTAACTGCACTTCATCCCATCTGAATCCATCGATGAAGGATATATTATTGGAGATGGCTCTTCTGTATTCTCACTTTGGAATTGGGCTGCAACCACAATTTCCTTCTCCCTCACATCATTCGATCCCCAATAATTCAACGCGGAGATCAAAAGCTTCGACCACCACATCAGACAGGCCAGCGCCCAATCTAGAACTGGAACTCGGCGTATAATCGCAGGGCATTTGTCCACGGCATCGTCGAACTTTTCGGGTAGGGTTTCTGCAGTGTGGACAAACTCGTCGATTTTGTCGAACAGCAGGGTTGATGGCGGGAAAAGGTTCTCGATTGCGTTTTCAATGGCTAGGATGCGATCGTCGGCAAAGGAGATGACTGCGAGCCATTGATATTGCAGGGCGTGGATTAATGGGAACGTTGATTTGGCTACTCTGGCAATCCTTTTCGTTGTTGAGCCTATTGGTCCATTTAAATCTTGAGTTTTCGAATAGGCTTTGCGAGCCATTGCAGAGATGGAAGATCCACATGTGAGCAATGGAGGGCGTCTTCTTGACATCTTTGAAATAGCTGCCGCTGATTCCTGGGAAAATTCATATATATATATATATATATATGTACACACACTGTATCAACAGAGAGATGAATAGGATTATTCAATCTACTATTTTTGTCACTTTACTTGCAGAGGAAGACTGCTTACGTTTAATCTTCTCAGCACTGAGTTATTATTTTTTACTATTGTTTTCTCAAGCTAATTCATTGTGGATTTAGAAGGTTAAGCATCCTAGTTCCAACTTGCATAGACCCAGAAAAAATCCGAAACAATATTCATAAACTTGGGGTGCAAATTTGAGATGGAAGATCTTACCACAGGCAGCGAAGGCATGGAGCCTTTTCTGCAATTCCCACCAAAAGCCTTCCTACTGAAGAGTTAAAAGCAACGTCATTAACCTCGTGGACAGAACGAGAGTGGTTTAGAATTAAACCAGCTGGTTAGAGAGGAAAAAAAAAAATGGTCTCCTAAGCATAGAGATCACAGATGGAGGGAGAGACAATTGTGGGTATTCTTTTAATGTTGCGTAAAAGTAGGTAAGTATATGGCTTCTCCACAGCGAGCGGCAACCATTTTGTTCTGTTCATGGGAGCAGTGCAAAAATCTGGTCATGACTGTTATAGCAATTTTTATGGATCTGATTTGTTTTTCTCTGGGCCTTTGAAACTTTACACGGCCAAAAACTTTTCTGGGAAAATGCAACAAAAATGACGTCGGAAAGTATCATTTTCAAATAAAAAATCTATAAAATTATACTTTAATTACAATACTACCACTCTCATACCATTCTGATTGTAGTTTCTTAAAGAGTTTTGGTAGTGTCATATGAATTGGCGTTTTCCAGTTTGTGCAAGAGGAAAGCTAGAATGGCAACATTCACCCTGACATACGATGGAAACAAGAAGTCCCAGTGTGAAAGTATCAAAAAGCTTCTTTATGAACAATATAGAAGAAAGCTAGGAATACTAGTTCTTCAACTCAACATCGTACAAAAAGGGGCTATATACAAAGAAAATACATACAAAGAAGAGAATTCATTCGCCATCTCTCCAAACTTCACGCAGAAGCTGATATCTCACAACATTTCGACCACCCTTGGGCATCCAAGTGGATCTTGTTGAAGAGAAAACCCGGGAGTTGTCGATGATGATGGAAGTCATGGGTGAATCCAGTTCATCGAGCTCATCATCGCTCGTGTATGATTTTCTGAGCACTGAAGAAGCGCTCCTCTGCAGAGTTTGGCTACCCACTTCTCCTATAAAGCCAGCGAGTGAAGCTGCTGGTGGTGGTGGATAGGCTGTAGGTGCTGCCATGCATGGAAAGCTGACCAAATCCCCAGTAGCCCCCTCAGCATCCTAAATCAAATAAGTGTAAAAATAGTAGGAGAAAATGTTGTTTTCTATCACATAAATACATATGAAGGAAAATTTAAGGAGTCTGTATCTGGCTAAAATGAACAAGATCAGACCGACTGAATCCTGCACAATCTCAATTGAATAGTATATAAGTTGGTGAAAGTGCATTAGCAAAGAATCTAGCAGATTCTAAGGGAATAACTAACCTCAGCATCCAGGGCCTCAAAGACAGATGCCGGAATTGGGTCCGGAGAAAACTCATCTGGAACAAAATTGTTGAGAACCCTCTTGATCAATAGTGCGCCAAACATTGGGCAAATCTTCACACAGCAAGATTTGAACAGTTAATAGATAGGCTGGAGATATGAAGAATTCTTTTTGTTCTTTCCAACAACTGAAAAAAAAAAAAAAAAAAAACATAGAAGTAAAAGACAATAAGAGTTTATAAGGATTTACCTCTTTTCTTGTGGAATTATCAGCAAGCATCTCAATTGGAAGCATCATGAGATCGCTCAACGCATTGAGGAGACGGAAAGGTTTGAAAGATTTTTCGCTTTCCGCTCCATTGTTGTCGTCCTGATTATTCTCATCTTCAGGAAAATCATTATCTTCAATGCCAAAGAGATCCGTAAGCCATCTGGACCAGTTCCCAATCTAACACCAGAAACCAAAATGACCCAGTTAAGATCAGTAGTAGTAATTTTCCTGTTTACAAATATTTCAGACAATTCTTGCTGTTTGTTGATTGTTCAGAAGGGAATCTAATGGAACAGCAAACTACTTGAGTAACCTTAACGGAAAAAAAAAAATGCATACACATGCTACATGTACAGACTATGTCTTGAAATGAATCCCGTCAAAATGGATTTCTTTCCATGAACTTCTTCCAGCACCTTGTTTATGCTAGGAGGCCCATGAAGCGATAACTTTCTAAAATCAATTTGTTTCTCTCTGGTGATTCTCTACATCATAATCATATATCCCAAGTGGTCAAAACCACTTGAATTATTGACCCACCAAGAGTGTGGTCAGAAGTTAGGAAAAGAATATTTGGTAACAGAAAATTAAATTGTCAAACTCTCAAATCCCACAATTTTCCAATTTGGAGCAAAACTGATACGAAGAGCACAAAATTCCCATAAAGTAGAATAAGGCTTCCTGTTCTGGTGATTTCTGCAATGCCCATTATCTGATATATCAGGACATGCGCTAACAACCTGGGTGTTAAACAATGCACAAGTTGTAAAATTATTCGAAGCCCTGGGCCGAAAATATGGCATAAAAATAACCACGCCATATGAGGTATTCTACTCACAGCATTTTTTAGTTGTGCACCAGCACCAAAGCTTGATTTACCAGCCGGAATTGGGAGGACCTTAGGCTCACTAATAGGGTCAGACACAGGATCTGTTGGCATTTCTTCAGCTGATTCACGAAGAACAGCATTGAACATTGCAACATCTAGTCTATCCACCAACTGCTCCATTACCTACACAAACACAACAAAATATGCAGTAGTTCTATCTTGTTACATTCAACAACGGCAAAATCAAGTCAATGAAAATCTCACACATTTTGCATGAAATAATATCTCATATATCTAGTACAAGTGAATTCAGGCGCATGCAAGACATGATCCAGCCCAATGCATATACACATAAGCAATGTTGCAAATTAAGCAATGGGTACAAAAGAAACTGCATTCTCAATTCTGCTATAAAATAAATACCAATGTTTATAGAAGTACGCATAAAGATCCTGCATTCAGCAACTTGAACATGCCCTTTTTAAATAGACATGAAGGCAAAACCCTGAACCAGACCATTTTCAGCTAAAATTTTGTGAAGAACCTTCATGCGATTCCAATGTTATTCCCACAACATGATAGCAGCACTACTGGTAGACTAGTTAAAACCATAGAAATTGCATGGTAATCCACGCCAATATAAATTCTATGCAATAGGAAAAAAATATCCTGACTATACTGTTCACTTGGCTATATCATATCAATTGTGGAGGTGTCGTCATTGTCTATATCTATTTTCGGTGAAACTGTCAAGAATAAGAGTTTGAATGGAATGGCTTAATCACTATGGATAATATCACATATATTTATATACATGAATAATACAATTTTTAGAAAAAACTAATCATATCAATCACTCCTAATCACACCTAGTCACATCTCCTATTCTAGGAAACAAACAACCTAGAAATCAATCTAATCCTATTTCTATATTTACAATATCTTTAACGCAAACAATCAACTATGATAAAGTTAGGACACTAATCTCAGACAAATATAATTGACTGTTTATTTATGCATCACCATGCATAGGCAAAACATTAATTTGCAAAACATTAATTTGTTGTATACTTCAAGAGAACTCAAACCTAAAAGCTTACATACCTTAAGAGAACTCAACCATAAAAGCTAGTTAATAGAGGGAGGGAGCTCAAGATATACAGACACAACACCAATATCCCATACTATACAATATCCTAACATTCCACCATGCTTTGCAGCCCTGTGCCCACGCAGGCAAGCTTTGCACTATAGTACAAGGCACAATGCTGGCATCAACCCCTTAAGTTTTGCACTATAGTCCTTGGTGAACACTACAATGCTGGTGTCACCTCTTGTACCATAGTGAATGGGAGACATGGTGTATGCTCTAATACCATTTGTTATATATCTTAGGAAAATTCACCTCCAAAGCTAGGTGATAGAGGGAGGGAGCCCAAAGTACATAGATACCACGCTTATATCATGTACCAGGGATGTGGGACATATGTATCCTGTACTATATATGCCCATGGGATCCTAACATAATCATTCATATTTTCCACATCAGCAAACAAATTGTAAAATGCCATGCAATAAAATCTGGGTCTGAGAAACCAATTTAGCATCTGATAAACCCAATCAGGTACAGCAGGTTGAGGAGCATAAATATACCAATCTAGCCAGCAATGGCAAGCAGCCACACTCGTGCCCTCCAGCTCGAATGGGACAAAGCCTTTCACAGGCATCCTTAAAAGCCTTCTTCCATAGTTCTATAGAGAAACTCCCCTGCTCTTGATCACCCAGAACATGCTTGCTTCTCCTTGAGCTTGAACCTATACCACTAGACTTTGCCGCTGTGGACTGCATATGCGGAGTCAGAGTCTGCAGAGGACAAGAGAAAATCAGCAAGTATGGCATCTGACTTAATCAAAACTTTCCATTAGAAAGCAATTCCAGCAGCAGCAACAGAGGAATAATTTGCACACAACCTGCCACCACACTGACTCAACAATTCGAGAGAAGATCCAAGCTTCAACTTTTTCCAATGCAATTGCGAATATTTTTGGGTTCTCCCAGTTGTCCAACTCTTGTATCAGTTGATTCGTTTCTTTCTCAGTTGAAGACAACCTTTTCCATTCCAGTGAGTATCTTCCACCTGACCCCTTTCCATTACCATTAGTTTTCATATTTGGTCCTTCAGAAAGTAGTGTTTTCTCAACTACCTGATTGACAATTCCCCTCAACATAATTGAATTTGACAACCAGAAAGTTAACCTGTATAAATATAAGGAAGATTCAGTTGAAATGAACACCAGGACAGAGGAGCATATTTATAAAGAAGGAAAGAAAAATGCTCCATAAAGGAAGACACCTGAAAAAAGGGAAAGGATTTATGCACAAGCTTGCAATCCCATGCTCCCTCCCCATCCTCCCACCCACCCACAAAACAAAGTCAAAGGGAAATAAATGAAGAAAGATGGGGAAAAGATGAAAAAAAATTAAACAATTAAAATCCTACATCCAGGTCTCTCAAAAAGCCAACAAGAAAAATCATCTTCCTCAACTTCTAATTTTAAGGTTTCAGCCAAATAATGTTCAATCAGTTAAAATTTATCAAACACCTGCTATAGGAAACCCAGGTAATATCCATTTAGAGTGCTTTTGCCACCCCCTACAGCATGTGAATAATGTCACCAAATTGAAGACCTTATTCAGAGCTATTACTAAAGGGTCCAGCTTATACAATTGGCATCATAGCATTAGCATTACAAACAGCTGGAACTAAGTAATTAATACCTTGGGACATCACTTCCACATGATTTAGAAACCAAAATTAACCCTGAGACAGCAGCTCTTGCAGCACTTGCCCTTTTAGCATCAGACTCAGCTTTGCATGCATGAAGATAGAATCTAGAGAGACGCCGAGCTGGAGCATGCACCTTGTTTGTGGAACTCCCATGCTCAGCAACAACAGAATAAAGGGCGGACTCAACAACAGCAGCTTCCCTTAACTCTTCCTCAAGCATCTCGATTCTGGATTTCCATTCAAATTTGCTGTCAGAAAAGCCATTGCTCGGTTTGTTTTCTTCAGTTTCCGCATTAACTATGGGGTTATTGTGAGCATGGTCCAGGTTATCAATTTCCTTTGCCTTCTCCGTATTCCAACTTGGTTCCAGGTTATCAAAATCCTTTGCCTTGTCTGTATTCTGACTTTCACCAGAAAAACCATTGCTTGGTTTGTTTTCTTTAGTTGCTGCATTACCTATGGCATTATTGTCAGCATGTTCCAGGTTATCAATTTCCTTTGCCTTCTCCATATTATGACTTCGTTCCAGGTTAAAAAAATTGTTTATCTTCTCTGTATTCCGACTTTCACCAGAAAATCCACTGACCTTATCCGAAACAAATGGTAGCTGAACAGACTTCAAATGCTTTAGTTTATAATTGGTTGCTGTACTGCCCTGCACTTCATGTACTCTTCTGCTGAATGCAAGACTCTCACTCCTCAAGGCATTCTGCTTTCTGGTAGCTTCTCGTGAAGATTTAACACCTAATATGTTTTCCATAGATTCCCTCTTCTCCTCTTGGACTGGTTTGTCCTGTCCATGTTCTTGCTCTTCCTCTTTCTCCCTGCCATCCAACAGACCAATGTGTACCTCATTAGCAGTTGTAGTAGCTGGCTGGAAGCTTTTGGTCTGTCTCGCAACTTGTCCATTGTCATCTTCAATGGCTTGAGAATATCTGGAGCTTGCCAAGGCAAAGTTTACATCCTCCTGAAGATATGCATCAGAGGATGTAACAATGGCCGGAAGCTTGTCAACAACATTGTCTCTAACTAATTGTTGAGCACATTCTTGAGTTTCCCCATCACCAACAGCAACCTGTTCATGAAAATTTTTGGTCATATTGTCCTACTCAGAATTCTAATGAAGCTGTCAGACTAAGTCAAATATTAGTTACCTAAGAAAAAGAAAGATGTAAAAATAAGGGTAAAAGACTCCAGCCAAGTTCCTCTCAGAAAATTTGACAAATAAACATAAGCATGAATATTTATGACATTCCCCCAAATCTGAAGACAAGGATGCTGATGACAAAGAGGTTTGAACTCCAATTCAGCTGTTCAAATGATTCAAACACTGGATTCTCAAATTACACTCTGAAAGATCAAACTGGTTCTCTGCTACCCCTCGTACTAAGCTTTTGCTGATTCTTGTCTATTCTGCAATTTCAGGGCAGCTGGAACCATCTAAGGCTCCAGACAGCTGCTAAGAGAAAGTGATGGTGCACCATCATGTTAATAACAGCCATCAGCCCTTCTTCTTCTGGATGTTTTTTTTTTTTTTAATATATTTGAGTTATACATCTACTATTTATTTAGGTTTTAATTGTTCATTACCTAAGTATACTGAACTCCCGCATCTAAGTAATATAATTGTAATCTATTAATACGGCTTGGACTAATTGAAAGGAGGAAACAATCTGAAGCATGTTCCACAGGGATGGCTCAAGTGTGTAACTAGTACTGTTAAAGAGCTAAAAGATAGGATCACAATACTCTCAAACTGAGAATGAATAAAAATTCACACTGGATTGAAGGTAGATAATGAGCACGGATTAAAACAAAAATTGAAAAAAAAAATATTCGTGTACCACTTTAATTTGAGATAGTGAATCCTTATTAGCCTCAAAAGCAGAAGAGGAGATGGTCTGTGATGAGTGCGAGGATACATCATCATCCGTAAAAGAAGCAAACTCAGATTCGCCATCATTTTCTTCATTCATCAGTTTTGAAACAAACTCTACTCCATTCTTGTCTAGTGACGCTTCTTTTGATAAGCTGCAATTTGGTGATGGATTGGAGCTCTCCTTATCAAATGGTTGCACATAGACATATAAAACTGGTTGGGCTGCATTCCTTGAACTCTTCTTGCAGTTCACAAGGGCATTGATGGTTAAATTTTCTTTGATAATTCCATAATCTGCCAGATTTATTATGGCTGTCCCCAGGAGTTGACCTTTTGCTACCTTGTCCTTTCGAGATTCATACAAGTAGAACTCCAAGCAGTTCTTCTGAAAGTTATCGCGGGTCCTTTTTTCCCTGCATAGAGTCACTGGAAGGGCGAAAGATTCGTGGAGTTCAATTTTGCCATCACCAACAGCAGAAGAAAGTGTCCCAGAATTCTGATCACCATTTTCCCATTGAATCAATACAGACTGAACAGATCTCAGAGATTGCGATGGAGGCCAAGGCTTAATTTCTTGCACATTGACAACGTAATCAACTTGAACAGAAGTGCCTTTCCGGTTCTTTGACCTCAGCCCAAGCAACATTATTGAAGATATGATAAGAAATCACAATGCTCTTACTGGATAAGTCTCATCAACCAGAGTGCCTCTAAAATCAATAAACCAAAATACAATTGGAATAATTTGAGAAAACCGGAATCAGAATTAAAAAAAAAAAAGGATAGTACAATCGGAGACAACCATACATGCATACAAAAATATGCTCGGATCACTTGACAAGTTCGTTGAAATTCATAGCCCAGATCCAGGAAATGTGAATTGAATAATTTGGATTGGACAAATGTGGCACAGATCAGTTTACTCAATAAGATAAAATTAAAATAGCACTCAAAAGTGAAAAGAAAAAGGAAAATGAATATTAAAAAAGTCGCAAATAATTAGAGCTTTCAGGTTATGCCCCACCGCACCCAACCCATTCAGCTCCTTTCTTGATAAGTAAACATGACCAAACAATATTCCTACATTATATATATATATATACAAGAGATATTCGTATAATTCACAGATTATTCAAGATGATGACCTCAACAACTGAGCGAGAAGAAGAGAGAAATACCCAATTAAACTCAAATGAACTCACAGTAAGAAACGAACACATTGATTTGCTCAACTAGGATCAAAATCCTTGAAAAGGTAATCGAAAAAAGTCTTAAAAAAAAAAAAAAACAACTTCCAAAGTCAGCAACCGATCCAGTATCCAGATGCGGACAACATTTCAGTAGAATCTGAAGAATGAAAGCGCAAAATCTCAAACAAGCACAATTGAAACTCGTATGCAGAAAATAGACATACGGATATTATAGATACGTACATATATGGGACAGATTGTGAATGAGTTACCGGAGGAGGAGAATTACAGCAGAAAAGAGAGTCAAATTCTCTGCTCTTTTCCTCTCCTCTGCTGCTTTTTTCTGTCGGACTTTTTTTTATTCCTTTCTCGTGATGATGGTCAAAGCCTGAAAAAGTGAAAGGCCAAGGCATAGAAAAGTTGAAAAATATATATATATATATATATATATATTGAAAAGTAAAAATAATAATGATAACAGCAAAGCAATATTTATTAGTTATCTTTTCAGAATGCCCGGCCAGCACTTGTCAACCAGTTAACCTTTTTTTTCACACTGTAACTTAATCGTTAAGTTATTTTTAAATTATGAAATTATTTTTTCTGCACGGTAGGCATATGATTTTTAAATCAATAAATGAGATTGATCCCATCAAGAAAAAAAATTAACTTCTTTTAATAGTAGACATGTGAATTCTTAAATCAAATAAATGAGGTCGATCTCATTAGAAAAAAACTTGACCTCTTTTAGCAGTAAACACGTAAATCTTTAAACTAAAAAATGAGGTCGACCTATTTTCTTAACCCTTCTGATAGTAGACATGTGAGAACCTAAGGTATTTGTGTGTTCAAGAATAATTTTGAAAAATAATGTAAAATATTAAAGATATACATGTCAATATATAAATTTAGTAGAAAAGTTAAGACCAAAAAAGTTAGCTATCTTGGATTTTCAAACACAAAAAAAAAAAAAAAACAAATTTTTTTTGCAATTAGCTAGCTATTTTGGTTGCCAAACCAAGCGATGTCAAAGTTTATCTAGGGTGTTTGGAATGTTAAAAATTAGATAAAATAAGATAAGTTGTGGGTTCATAAATCGTACAATAAGATAAAAAAAAGTTAATAACTTTTAAAGATTTTTTAGAAATTTTCAGAGATTTTTAACGTTTTGTCTCACGTCAAACGCACCCTTAATATATTTTTATTATTAACAAAATTACCTTTTTCATTTA
Organism: Vitellaria paradoxa; assembly: GCA_019916065.1. Taxonomy (NCBI): domain Eukaryota; kingdom Viridiplantae; phylum Streptophyta; class Magnoliopsida; order Ericales; family Sapotaceae; genus Vitellaria; species Vitellaria paradoxa. The sequence goes on along the minus strand of CM034237.1, from coordinate 46,426,660 downwards.
GAATTATCTTTTCTAAATTAATTTTTTTTTCTTTTACACTTGTTAATTTTTATCGCTTCCCTCTATCTAAAAATACCTAGTTTTTCTCTTTGAAACTGATTTTTCTCCTCCATATTTATTTGTCGTTATCTCTTTCTCTTTAAAAACAAAAAAAAGTAAAAAAAATCTAAATCCCCTGTCTGAAAACAATTTATTTCATCTTCACTTATTTTATTTATCTCTCTCTTTTTAAAGAAGGCATGTCTTTCTCAAAAAATTAGGTGTCTTTTGATATATTTATTTTATACATATTTTTCATTTTACATTTTTGAAAATAAATTAAACAGTTAAAAATACATTTGATTACTTGTGTTTTCAAAACTTTAGATACCATTTAATTTGTTTTTCTATTTTTCATTTTTTGTTTATATTTTTTATTTTTTATGTTTTATGTTTTGAAATCTCAAAATAAGGAAAACAAAAAACGAATTTAATTTGACATTTTTCTGTTTTTCGTATTTTGAGATTTTTCTTATTTTGTGTTGAAAACGGTCAAAACAACTTTTTGTCATTTTACATTTCATGCATAAACCAATTTTTTGTTTTCTAAAATAGATTTTGGAAACGACCAAATGTGTTTTGAGTTATTTTCCTTTATTTTTAAAATTGTACAATGAAAATTTAGCTCAAAACAGATACACCAAAATGACAACTTAATGGTTTTGAGCCTTTTTTATTCAAAATAAGGAGAATCCTAAAACATAAAAAATAAAAAATGTCAAACTGAATTTGTTTTTCTATTTTCCATATTTTAGAATTTTCAAAACACAAAACACATAAAATAGAAAATAAAAAATAAAAATAAAAAATAGAAATGTAAATCAAATGCCACCTGACTATTTTATTTCTCTGTTAAAAAAATATATTTCTCTTCATCTATCGTATTTTATTTCTCTGTTAAAAAAAATATTTCAAGAAAAATTTCATATTATTTATTTTTTATTAATATAAAAATTTTAATATATTTTTCCGTTTAAAAAAATAAAAAAGATTTCTAATATTTTTGCAGTGAATTAAATTTCAAAATTTTCATAATTATACATTGTATGTATACAAAAGATAATTTTCTTTAAAAAAGATTATAAAAAAATTCAACATAGAAAATTTTAATAATAAAAAAATAATAATAACTTTGTAATAAAAAATTAATTTTTTAATTAATAGTTACAATTGAACGTGAGTTAAATTTCTAATACTATAAGTTTTTCTTTTATGCAGTTGTATTGAAATTTCATTAATCTCCAAAATAATCTAAAAAAAATCATACTAATAACATGAAATATTATAAATAAGCAATGATATTTTTATAATTTAATGCATGCTAATAATTATGATATTTAAAATGAGATATTTACTATTCAACTTCGTTTGTTCAAGAGATAGAGATGCATAAATAAGGACAAAAATTAATTGGGAAAGATAATTTAGATAGTTTTTAAAAAGAGATAAAGAGATAAAAAATATTTTTGGTTCTTTATTAAAGGATTTTGGTTTTGAAACTAAGTTGAAATTTTTTTTCCTTGGTGGAATTAGATTGTGATGGACAATTAATATTCCTTTTACATTTGTTCCCCTAACCCCCTTTTCTTTTTTTACTTGACATGATATAAAAAGTTACATTAAATATATATTATTAATTTAATAATTATAGAATCATGTTACTAGTGCACAATAAGCTCAATAACCATAATCTCAAAATTTTAAAATTTAACAATTTACGACACTCTTCCAACACTCATCCTTGCAATTATATATATACATATATATAATAGATTTTTTTTTTTATTTTTGTTGAAAAACACAACTGTAAAATAAAATTATTTTTTATATACAATGAAGGATGCTTTTGTAGTAACAAAAAGTGAAATAAAATTGGACAAAGTAATATAAGTTGTAATTTCGTAATTCGTGTAATAAGATAAAAAGTTAATAATTTTTAGAGTTCTTCAGTATTTTTCACAATTTTTCATAATTTTTGGGTGAGTTTTGAGTGATAAAAAGTGAAATAAAATGAGATAATATGTGATTTGGGAAAATTTTTTTACGTTTGGTGCACACAACTCAAACTGCGTTTTTTGGAAATGAATAATAAGATTCCATTCCAACAAATTGGATTTTTGTTTGGACGGATTCAAAATTTTAGGCAATTATTACTTCTGGTACGTGAAAGTCCGCAGCCGCTACCCCGTACTGGGGTGCGCACAGGGCGAAGCACGCTCCTTACACTAGAATCCGCAGATTATAGAAACGATTTAGATGAAAGTTAGTTGTGCAATTCCGTCGGAACAGTTTCTACAAGGTATTAGAATGGTTTTTACGACTCCACAAAAAATAGTCAAAGTAGATATCATTTGGTAATTTAGGAGTCTATGATGATAAAAATGGTGAAAAAAATTTTATTATTTAATTAACTGAATTCTAGTTACCAAATTTTTTTTTTTTAATTTTGAGAAGATAATAATGTGTAAAAATATATAAAAATTTAAAAAAAATTTTAAAATTTTTCAGATAATTTTAGTGTGCCAAACGCACACTTTACTCTAAACGGAACCGAAGTAGCATTATAAAACAAAAAATCAATTTAATTAATTTATTAATATTAAAAATAAATAAATTACATTTATACTTTTCCGTATTGTCAAATAATTTGGCAGGGGCTTGACAATGAGTGGTTGCCCCATGAAAGCAGCACCAATCAATCAATCAATTATTTATTTATTATTATTATTTTTTTCAACATTATTGACATGCAGGAATGCCTACCAACCAAAACGTGTGTTAGGTTTTCCTTAACGAAAGCCCATCAACTGCAATCCTGGTAACATGAGAGCGAACCTCATTTGTCACGTGGGGATGCAAGGGTGAAAGCATTGACTATTGGTGTGTTTAAAATTATATATAAGTGTATAAAATAAAATAAAATTATAAAAATAAATATCTCGTAATTCATACAGTAAGTAAAAATTTTTAATTTTATTATCTCGTAATTTATATTTATAAAAATTTGTAAGATTTTATTTTATTTTGTTTAGTTCCAAACAGATATATATATATATATATAGGGGCGTTTGGAATTCAAAAAAACTAAAAAGAAATAAAAAAGTGAGATTGATGTGATGTAAAAATGATAGGTGATAAAATTTGATTGGAGGAATTTGAAAATTTTAAAACTTTTTTGAAGTTTTTTGAATTTTTTTGGGCTCCAAACAAACTCATATATATTTTATTTTTTGCAAAATTTTTGAAAAATATTTTGTTCGCGCTCATAAATATTCTTTAAAATAGAAGTGTGTCAAGACGATAGTATGATATTTTTTTTTTTTTGGGTACTTTCCTGTCTAATTTAGAAAAAAGGAAATAAATATTGAGTAACTGATTTAGATAAAAAAAAAAAGACCAAAATGAAATTAATGGATTAATATTCAAATATTTTTATTGAAATACAATAAAAACGTACAAAAAGTGCGATATAATATATCAAAATAATAAATTTTAATTATTTTATTATAGCTTTTATATTTAGATGGATTTTAAATTTTATTAAATATTTTTGCATATCTTTCAAAGATATTTTGAAAACTTTTTTTTTTTTTTTGGTGATTATTGAAACGCCATGTGATGCAGGCCAGATTACTCTTACATTATTGGAAGAATTTTAAGAGTCTATTTTGAAAGTTTAAAAATCTAATTGCATAACAGATTTTAAGAGCCTATTTTGAGAGTTTAAAGTCTATTTACACAGCTACTCCGTTTGGCATAAAATAAAATTTCAAAAAACTCTATAAATCTCTAACAACCCCTCTATCTCTAATTTTTCTGCCATCACTAATTTCAAAAAATTTCAATATTTCTCTAAAAATACAAAAAAATCTGAAAGTAGGTTAATCGAATGTGTAAATTTTTTATACAATCATATTATTCGTGTGAAAAGTTTTCAAACGAGTGCCAATGTTGCTATTTTTTGTGAATTTTTTTGAATCCGTGTGAACAGATTTAGAAACTGTTCCCACGATTTGTGACTTTTCAGAAAAAATACGCCAAAATTAACCCCAAATCACATTTTATCTTAATTTATCTTATTTTTTCTTACTCCAAACGAGAAATGTTTTGAAAACTTTAAGAGCCTGTTTTAAAAATCTAAAAATCTGTAAGATTGCACAATAATTTTTTAAGATGCTGTTGTTGTTTTTTTTTTTTTTTTTTCTTCCTTTTAGAAGTGTAAGAGTCCTTTTTCTTTAAAGTTTAGAGCTGCTAAGAACTTATAAATATGCAATGTGTTGAGAAACATAGATTAAAAAACTTTCCTATTATCTATCTCTCTTTTTCTATTGGAATTGAATGTGGAAGGTTAAGTTCAAGTTCAAGTTTAATCTCACTCTCTATTTTTCTTTATCGATCTTTGATTTTTTTTTAAACACGAGTACTTCACCATGTTATAATAAAATTTTAATTCTCATTGGGATGTAACATATAATTAGAAAAAATGTGGGGCCAATTTGGCAAATCAAAAAATAAATTGGAATCTTTTGGGTTCTTTCTCATGTTATATAACATTTTTTTTTTTACTAGAATTTGATTATTTGATTATTTTTTTTAACTTTTGGTATTTTTCAAGCATGTTATTCATATTAAAAAATACATAAAATATTAAAAATAAAAGAACTCATGTACAGGTATAAAAAATCAAAATTTTTATTGTAAATATTTTTTAGTTTTAAGAATTTCTTTTAAAAAATAATAAAAAACTGATAAACAATTAATTTTTAAATTGGCTCCATATTAGTTATTTTATAATTTAAAAATAAGAAGACAAAAACATTTTTCATTAATAATATAAATATTTACTATATTTCAAGTTTAATTACAATACCACTCCCTCGTTATAACTTTGTATCATTTTTTCCTTTAACCAAAAAAATAAAAATTACACATTAATTTTGTAAATTATTAATTTAAAAAACATGCCCAAGATTTACATTGATATTTATAATTTTAACAGAATTTAATCAACTAATATGAACATGAAGCCAGAGAAAAATATTCTATACTAAAATAGATATTATATAAATTTGTTAAAATAAAATAGCACTCAAATAAAATTTGAAGGGCATTTTATTTTTATAATTTAGTGAATTTTTTAAGATACTTTATAAATTAAAATTTTATAAAATAACTTTTTATCTATCATATCGTGGGTTGGATTTTGAGGAACTATTCATCGGACTTGTCTCCATTTCTATTTTTTATTCTACTTTTTTTTTTAATTTTTTTAAATCTCAACCGTCTATTTTTATTCAAGAACAGACAATATAACTTACTGTGAATCTCATTGTATTGACTTTTTCTCTTTAATTATTATATTATAATTATCTCATCATTTATTACAATTTAAATTTACATTTTCAGCTCTTAAATAAAAATAAACTATTGGGATTTAAGAAAGTAAAAAATAACATAATAAAAAATTGCAAGCCAGCGGAGTCCCTATTCAGCTATCAATTTCTTGATGAATTACTAATTGCCCTTAATAGTAAATAAATACTCAAAAGGAGGGTTCAAGCACCCGCAAGGCTGGTCAAAACAACGGTTCTTCTACCTATGTTACCTAGAATTCTTGATGACGAAGGAAATAGATTCATGAAGGGAGTATATATTTATGTAATAAAATATGACGATTTTTTAAAATATTTTTTTCACAAATTAAGAGAATTATTATTTTTTCATTTAACGATTAATATCATTTTTATATTTTTGACTTTCTGTTCAATTCTTATTTTAGTGAATCTTAGTACCACCTATCTAATAAAACGATTTGAATATTTTAAATTTTATTATATTTTAAGAATGAATATTGTATGTAAATTAAAACTACTAACTTAAATTTTACCCAATTATAATTTTCAAGAAATTAATCCTTCCAGCTTAAAGTAGCATAATTTGCATTATTTTATGATGTTTATAAAAAATTAATAGTGGAGAGATCAAAACACATATAGTAACTATTAAGATCTAACGTTTTAAAAAAAAAATTAAAACTCATTGATTATCATAATTTTTTTGATTTAAACTTTTTTTTTCTAAAATTTAAACTATATAAAAATTTTAATATTACTAGTATTTATATATTGCTTAATAAATCCATAAAATAAAACACATCCCATTTCAAAATATCCCTCTCACAAACTATAATAGACGGTTGATATTCAATTTTATTTCAAAATCAATGGCTGAGATAAGTGACTTCTCCCACGAGCTCCGGCCTACCCCAAAAACATACAAAGAAATCAACGATTATGATTTAATTCCTATCTTTTAATGGTTAAAATTTCGTTTTACTTTTTACCTTTACTGCCCTATCTAATCTCACTTCTCTCCTTCTCATCTATCCACCTTAATCGGTCAAATCACAGCCAAGTGTATTATCCCAATTTTCACTATTTCTTATACACTCTCTCTCTCCCAATGTCGGTTAAGGATTCAAGACACCATCTTTGTGTCTCTCAATTTTTCTTTGATTTGCAGTAACACTAACGTCAATGTCACCACAGTAAAGCATGTGGGAATGTTTTTTTTTTTTCAAAGGCAAAAGGAGGTGTTGGCCGAAAATTTTACAAAATGATTTTTTTCTCTACTTTTTTTAAGGCAAAACTTTGTCTTTTGATAGGTTTCTTATTTGATTAAATTCAAAATAAAATAAAATAAAATAATTTTTTTATAACTTTTAAGTGCGTGGTAAAATAAATAGGAATAAATAAATAAATAAATTTTTATAAATAATTAATTTTAAATACATAAACTTTTATGTTATTTGTGCGATCTATATAATAAGAAAATTAAAAAAATTGAATTTGACATATTTTTATCTATTGGATTTACCTAATAGTTAGGATTAATTTTCTTTTATTCTTCACTTTAATTGTCTTTTCGATTGCTTTACATAAAAATATACTCTATTAGTCTTTCATATTTCGTTGAATATTTTAAATTTTTTAAATGTGATTATTTATAATAAATAATTTACATATTAATATTAGACAAAATTAACTAAGTTTTTTTTAATAATTTAAAACTTTAAGTTTCTTGGCAATTTTTTAAAGAATAATACAATTCTAATGTACTTAAAATTTAAAATTTTAAATACATACACTTTTACACTATTTATATTATTTACATAATAATTATTTATAATAGTTTTTTAAAATATGATTATTTGTAATAAATTTACATATGAATAATTTACAAGTCAAATTATATTTCTGTACCTTTAGGTACAAGCAGTTTCTAATAAATTAAGAAAGCATATCTATAATTTTTCTTTCCTTTTCATTCTCTCTCTCTCTCTTTTTTTCTCTCTCTAGACCCGCCTCATAATGTATGATTGTCAAATCATGTTTGAAAAGAAATGTTGTTTTTTTCATTGTATTGTCCGGACTTGACAACTTTATCATGGGTAATAAACGAATGAATAAGAATTCTGTTGAATTGCCGTTTTTGACATTTTCAAAAAATTTATATTTCGTGTGACATTCGCGGCGGAGATGATGTAAACATTTGCAGGTCTATTATTAATAAAATTGTATAAATTTATTTTAAATACAACATTATTACCTAACCCTATGTTTTTCTTATTTCACGTTTCAATAAATTTTTTGGCCTAATAGTGGCACCGTTTGGAACTTCATCAAATAAAATAAAATCTTACAAAATTCTACAAATACGAATTACGATATAATAAAATTTAAAATTTTCACTCATTGCACGAATTACGAAATATTTACTTTTACAATTTTATTTTATTTAAAACATTTTTATACAACTCCAAACACATTCAAGATTTAAAAAAAAAAAAAGAAAATTCCTCCTTGTAAGTGAGAACTAATTGATATGTTAAAGAGTGAAATTTCTAGACACATTCTATTATTTTCCTCCTTATACATTGGAGCTAATCAACAAGTTTATAGAATGAAACTTCATTCTCAAAATTTCAAAGAATTTTTATTTAGGTTTTCTATTTACTTATTTTTTTATGCAAGTTATACTTTTTCAAAGTATATCTTAATTTATGGAGTGACATAGAGCTGTAACCTCTAAGGCAAGAAAGGCAGGTTTCATTTGATTACAAACATGGTTTTAGCTCTTTTTTTTTTGTTTTATTTTTTTCGTTTTATGTGACATTTTTCACAAAAATTTTATTTTTTTAGAAGTGATAATTTTTAGGTATGTTAATTATTTTATAAAAAATTAAAAAATTCATGTCTGTTTGAATAAGAGTTAAAAAAATAAAAATACTAATTTTTTCATTATTTTATTTACTTAAACTGATTGTTTTTATCCAAACTGATATGATTTTTTTGATTTTTTTTTTTTACAAATGTGATTAATTAATTACAGCTTTTGAAAATAACATTAAATTTTAGCCAAAAAAATTCATATAATATAAACAAATTAGAAAAAAGAAAAAAAAAAAACAAAATTTTGTAACCAAACTCAGCCGAGGGGCGGACCACTCCGTTGGGTAGGAAGGTCAATCCGACGGTGGATCGGAGGGACACGTGGTGATGTGTCGGGAAGAATACCATGCAAGAGAATTGCATAGATGATCAGCTTAATGTAGTATAGAGGGAGCGTTGGTAGTAAAATTTTTAATAAAAATATTACCGATTTTTGATTTATGTGAATTTGATAAATTACTAATATTTGTTATTTTTTTCCTCTGCAATAGTAATTTTTCAACGCAAAAGTTACTAAACGTTATTAAAAATTACTAAAAGATTAAAAGTTACTAAAATTATCAATAATTACTAAAAAATGTCAAATGATATAAAAATTTTACTAAATACTTAAAAGTTGTAAAAAAATTACTAAAAATTACTATTTATTTTATCAAATGCACTAAAAATTATAACAACTTTTAACGAAAAAAAAATTACTAAAACTTGTGTCTCCAAATGTCCCCTAATTATCCCAACAAAGTCTGACATAGTGTTTGAGAAAATAAGCTGGTACCTCAGCTTTTTGGTTTTTTTTTTTTTTAATGATCAAATTTTATCTTTTTACATTTAAAATTTTTTTTTGAACATTAAAGGATAGAAATATTAAATTAACAAAAAATTAAAAAATTAGGTACTAAAAAATGAACTTTTTTCTTTTTCCAAACACGAAAAAAGCTAAGGTGTCATTTGGTGTACTTGTTTTAAACTTATTTTCTATTTTGCAATTTAAAAAATAAGAAAAATTGCTCAAAACGCATGTAATCACTTGTGTTTTTAAAATTTATTTTAGAAAACAGAAAATAGATTTACACATAAAATGTAAAATAGTAAAAAGTCATTTTAATTTTTTTCAAACAAAAATAAAGAAAATCTCAAAATATGGAAAAACAGAAAATACTTGTTTTTCTTATTTTGAGATTTTGAAAATATAAAATACATAAAATAAAAAAAAAAAAAACAAATACAAATATCTCACTTTTTAGTAACCAGCTAACTGGTAGCCAAGAGGGGAAAAAAAAATCTTTTTTCTCTTTTTACTTTCCAAACTTAAGAACCTTGAAGGCCAGGATATCATAAGATTGAAGTAACCCAAGCAGCGAGTAACCTAATACTGAACCTAGCCCAATACTGGATGTGATTCATCGCTTTTTCCCTTTTTGTCTTTTATTTAGTTTCTTCACCATGCAAACGCCAAGACTTGGGATTTTAACGATTGATCACTCACTCGCTCTCTTTCATTTTCTACTCAAAATTTTCACCACCCGAACTTTAAAGAGAGATTTTCATTACACTATTTTTTGAAAGCTTTTTATTTACTTCTCTTCCGTAAAATTTTTACTTTTCTAAAGTTTATCTTAATTTTTGGCTTAATTTTTATCAAAGTCTTTCATTATCTTTTAATTTTAATTTAATTTTCTTTTAATAATTACAAGTTGTTAACTGGGTTAGTGTGGTTAGTGTGCCATGTCCAATATTACCACCCTTAATTTTACCTCGCATCAATAAAAGTTTTGTAAAAAGTTAAAAAATTCATGAAAGAGAATGCATACTAACTTATTTGTTCCAAAAAATAAATAAATAAATAAAATAGAGTACGTTATAAAGAATTAATTAGTCAATTGAACATTCGAGAAACAAAAAAAAAAAAAAAAGGATTTAACCTCGAGAGATTCACTCCCTAGGCCAAACCCCTAGAGAGTGAATCTCTTTTGGTTTGTGCCACACATACCGGCCCCTCAACATGTATAGCGATCAATCGCGAACTCGCTCATTATATTTTACTCACATTTATATCATTTATATCATTTATATCATTTATATTTTATATTTCTTATACTTACGCTCATTAATTCTATTTGATTCTTAATAAGTATTTTTATCTTTTTACTCAAAAATTTAATATCGTTCATAATTTTATTTTAACTTAAAGTATAAGAAGTGTAAAAATAGGTTCTTAAAATTCAGGAATTGTAAATGTTTTTTATTACAATGATAAGAAATAATTATTCCCAAAAAAACTACAATATATATATTAAATACCCACTATTTTAAAACTTACAATAAAACAATTTTCAAAATCCACCAATCAAACACTGTAATTTCCATTACTCAAATTTCTAACAAGGATCTGATCATATTTCTATAACCCTCCGCGGTTTAAATTAAGAAAATCTAACTAATCAAAGAGGGAGAGTGGCTTTGAAAAGGGCAGTTTTCCACTTTGACCCTTGCTTCGTTGGAAACTAATATCTAGAATACATCGACGGCTTTAATTTTTTTGGATAACTATACATATATACATATATATATATATATTGTTTTGCTTCTCTGTCTTTTTTGTTTTGCAATTGTCATTGCATGTGTAAAAACCGAAGAGGATAAAAATCTAGTTTTCAGAGAAGAGAACAAGCGGCAAGTGCAGGCCAAATCCGGCAACCGATAAGGGCAAACCCCTCGTTGTCTATGGTTGGGGGGTCCATTTGGGCTTTTCTCCAAATTCAAAGTAATTCGGGCCGAGCGTTTTGTGTTAAACTTGTTTTACGTCGCACAATAATTTTAGAGAGAAATTATATCCGATTTTCATTTTTCATTGACCACCGTAATATAGGTCTACTAAGCTTATTTCCTTAATTCAATAATTAAAAATTAGAAATTATCCGCGTCACAGTCATTTGATATTCATTCTTTTATCCTAAAAACATGTTAAATACAGGCCCGTTTGGTAGATAAAAAGTGAAGAAAAAAGTATAATAAAAGTGGAAAGATGTGACATAAAAGTGATAGGTAAAAAAAATTAATTGGAAGAAAGTACAAAAATTAGTTAAAATTAATGATTTTTTTGTAAGATTTGGCATAGCCAAACAAGCCCATAAGTAGGCATTTAGTTTGTCAACTTTTGTCAACTTTTATTAAATTTTATCAATTTACCAACTTTGCCAAGTTAATCTGACTCATGATTATCACCAAGTTAACTATATATTTGAATGATTAATTAAATCCATACTGAACGGATCACGTTTGACCAAACATCTAACTTGTTTTTATTTTTGTCAGCTTTTACTAAAATTGGGGTGTCAGATGCATTCTAAATCTATTTTCATCTACTTTATTTTTTTAATTTAAAAATAAATAAATCTCACTTTTAATTATCAATAAGAGTACTGTCATGTAATAAAAATATTATTAAAAATATACAAAAATAATATAACATAATTGTAGGCTTATATCTTTAAAATAAAATATTATTTAATTAAAAAGTACCACTGTCATATCATTCTAATAATAATATCTATTTTTTATAGATTTTCTTCTTCAGCAAAGCAATATTTTTTTTTTTGTCAATACCATACATAATTTTATACATTTTTTTTTTTGTAAATCTATGAAATTTAAATAAGACATAAAATACTCATTTTACTTGTTTACACTAATTTATAAAGAAATATATTTTAAATGGATTTGTTTTTTTAATTTCTTAGCCAGAAGGTTATGATTTTATTTAAATTTTGAATATTTAATTATTATTCATTTTTTAATTGAAAAATAAAGATTAATTTTTGCAAGCATGCAAATAAGCCATGCTAGGTAACAAGCCCATTGAAAGTGTTTTACTAGGTCAAACACTAACCAGCAGTCAAAAATAATTTTAACCATGGTTAGATCAGACCACCAATAAAACCAGTGTTTCCCTTTCCATTCCTCACGCTTGCCACTGGCGCTCTGATCACCCTCAGCCTCAGGGGGAGAGAGACGGAGGGAGCGAGCGAGAGAGAGAGAGAGAGAGAGAGAGAGTGTGTGTGTGTGTGTGTGTCAGTGTGTACAGTTTATGGGGGTGAAGTCTGCGTTTGGAGAGCGATTTAATGTCGTTTTGAACGGGCTGGACTTGCCGGGAAAAGGCACGTTCAAGGAGAAAATGACGATGTTTGGCAGCACCAGCGGTGGATTTCTCGCCGGCAGGCAGGTCTTTCCAATCGATTACGAAGCGCAGGTCTCGCAATGGCTCGTCGACGCCTCGCATGCCAACGACCTCAACTCCGCGCTGGAATGCATTGGCGATCCCTTCGTCGACGTTAACTTCGTCGGAACCGTGTGCTTGAAGACGCGAAAAACAGAGCTTGTGTTGAGTGATGAGTCCGCTACTGAAGTTCGTCTTGAGTTTGAAGAGTTTAAGACGGAGGTCACCGCTTTGTTCCTCGCTGCTCATGCCGGAAATCTGACGCTCGTTAGGAAATTACTGGTACCGTGACTATATCGCACAAACGTATAATTTGTGTGAGTTTTTTTGGAATCGGAAGTTCTAAACTTCCATTTTTCGTATTTTTTTTTTTTTAATCTCATTTTGCGATGTCTCAACTCTCAAGCATTTTTCATTTATTTGATACTCTGAGATATCGAAATGAGAGCGCTTTTCTGGTATTTCTCTGGGATTTGTCTATTAGTTCTTCATGTTTTTTGTCTTGGAAGTTCAATTGTGATGTGTGTGGTGTAGTATAGCTCATTTTCACTTGCAGAAGGAAAATGATTTTGGCTGTAGAATTATCTGAAATATTAAGAGTTGTTGATTCTTAAATTTTGTTCTTGTGGTTTTTGATTGTGTTTGGACTTTTCAAAATTTTATTGCTTTTCTAATCAGTTTACATAGTTTTTAGTTCTTTGGACTTCTATTTTTCATCGGTGGAAGTTTGAAATTTGAAAAACCTGTTATTGCTTGAAAATCGTTTTTACTGTTTCAATGATCATTAATAACTGCCTTATAAATGCCTAATTTGAAAATTCAAATTCATCCACTTATTCTTGTCATAATAATACTAGATATTCTAATAATTTTATCTATAATGGGAAGGATATCAACGATAATCATAATTATACAATGTATTTTTACTATTTCCTTGCGTCAGGACTCAGGACAGGAGTACAGAACTTTACGATTGGTTACAGGAAGGGAATGATAACTTTTGATATGTACCAAAAAAAAAAAAACTTTTGATGTTTAGCTCTACCTCCTTTAATTAATACTTGATTTCCTTCAAGTAATGGTTTTCCGAGTCCTCAGTAATTTGGGTCGTGAGTCATGTCAAATATTGCCAATTGGCCACCCTACTAATGAGCCATCAGTCGGTACAAGCATATCCGTCTTCCTTTTCATACTTGTGGGACGTTGTGAACTAAATTTTGTGCAAAACTTCAATGCCCACATTTATAAACTAATAATGTTCTGAGAAATTCATGATGTCAGAGATGTTTGTGCTCATGTTTATGATGATCTATGTACTGTTTGTCACTTGGTGATCATTGCATCAATTTAAAATTTTCTTACTTTAAGTCGAGGCCAAATTAATTAATTAATTAATTAATTATTATTATTATTATTATTATTATTATTATTATTTATGATGACAGAGTGCTGGAGCTAATGTGAACCAGAAACTGTTCCGGGGCTATGCAACAACAGCAGCAGTGAGGGAGGGCCATATTGAGATATTGGAGATACTTGTGAATGGTGGGGCAACTCAGCCAGCTTGTGAAGAAGCTTTGTTGGAAGCAAGCCATGTGGGGCAGGCCAGGCATGCTGAGCTCCTTATGGGCTCTGACATGATCCGCCCCCATGTTGCTGTACATGCCCTTGTCACCGCATCCTTCAGAGGGTTTTTTGATGTGGTTGACACACTTATCAAGGTACTCCCTGTTACTTGTTGCCATAATTGTATAATGCATGTGGTTTGCTATAACATGGCAACTCCATAAATTGTAGAAAATGATTGATTGTGGAGCTTATATGACTGAGTTTGAATAAGTAAAAAATTTCTAAAGCATGCCTAAAGATTATGAAAATAACTAGGTTCTTACACAACTTAAATAACTAGAGATAAGGTTTGTTTAATTGAGTAACCGAGTTGCTGGTCAGTTGTGGTAATTGGATGAGCTAATGTAAACTTTAAGTAAATTAATCTATATCGTCAATCCTTAAGCTTAGTAACAAGTAACAAAGACACCAGCAGTCCTCTATCCATTTTTAGTAACTGCAAGTCATTGGACGAACATTGAAGTTCCGCAAAGCATAATTTTGTTGATTATTTTGAGAAATTCTTTTGATTTATTTTTCTTCTTTCTTGTTCCTTTTTTTTTTCTTTCCTACAGTAGTTCGCTCTTTTTTTTTTTCTTGTTTACTATATTTTCCCCCTGAAATTATTTGTCAATTGTACATAGTAACATAGAGAGTAACGTAATTGAAATTCCAACAATTGCATCAAGTTGGTCTGACTTTGAGCAAAATAAATTTATCTTTGTCCTTCCAGCAATCAATTTTGCCTCCTGTTGCAATCCAAAAATTGACCAGTTGATTTTTTTGGTTAGTCATTCATTCTTTTTTTTCCCCATTAACTGGTTAATCATTGTATCTTTAACTGATTGCAATATTCAGAATAAAATCTGAAATTGACAAGTAATCCAGGCATCCCTAAACCATTGTATTGGAAGTGGTACAATGGGTTAAAACCATGGGCAGAACCACAGCTTGTGGTGTGGTGGCACCCGACCACACTGAATATTTTTATTTGTTTATTAAATATAACTATTTGTATCACCCCATATAATTTTGTTTATCTGTTGCTCTATAGTTTACTAATCCGCCCCCAGTATTCAATTGTAATTGTCATTTCTCCTACATAGCACACGTGTACAAGACTAATTCATTGTCAAAATTATCAATTTGTTAAAATAATTTTAATTTTTTAAAAATTATTCTCGCAAATTTTATTATATTTCCATAATTATTTTTAATAATTTTATGAGAAAAATATTTTTCACTTTCTTCCTAGATAGTATGTAATTTTTGCCTCCAGTGACCCCTTCTGGTAAGATTGTACGTTTAGGAAACACTATCCTTCAAATTGATCAACCAAAATGATGTGCGCGCTTTTGATATGTGGTAGTGTGGAGTGGATCCCAATGCAAATGCTCGGATGCTGCTTAGGTCTTCCAAGCCATCTCTACATGCCAATGTCAACTGTAATGCACTTGTCGCTGCCATTGTTGGTAGGCAGATCTCTGTTGTCAAGCTGCTGTTACAGGTAATCACTTAGGAGCAAGATTCCTAAAACAACTTAACAATGGATATATCATTTTCTGGATTTAGACTGCTGTTCGCATGCTGTGAATTAATGGTGGCCGCTGTAATTCACCACCAATATCTGCGTAGCTATTACTATAATTCTTTAGACCATCATACCTCTACTTATGCAATACAGGATGTGCTGCCATGTCCCTTTACATGGGGCCTTCCATTTTCCTATCTGTGCACATGATCTGACCCCAACGGGAGGATTGATTCACTGTTCATTTATTAAATTTAAACGTTCTTATTTTAGCCATTCACTCTACCATAATCTGACGTAAGATTTATCTTCTGACTGGAAAGGAGGCCGGTGTTCAATTGAACATCAAAGTAAGGCTGGGAGCTTGGTCATGGGACATGGCTACGGGAGAAGAGTTTCGGGTTGGAGCAGGATTAGCCGAGCCTTACTGTGTCACCTGGTGTGCTGTGGAGTATTTTGAAGCCAGTGGTTCTATCTTACAAATGCTCCTCCAACAGCTCTCCCCTAATGTCCCTCATCTTGGGAGGACCATCATCCACCATGCCATCTTATGTAACAATGCAAGAGCAATTGATGTTCTTTTAAATTGCCATGCTGATGTAGAGTTCCCAGTTAAAACAACCACAAAAGCAGAGTTTCTCCCTATTCATTTGGCTTCCCGAATTGGCTCCACTAAAGCTCTCCAACACCTGATCAATGGTGGTTGCAACCTAAATTCCAAAACAGAATCTGGTGATACTGCACTAATGATTTGTGCAAGATATAAGCACGGAGATTGTCTTAAACTTCTGGCATCGGCAGGTGCTGATTTTGGGTTGGTCAATTTGGCTGGTGATTGTGCAAATTCAATTGCTAGATTTGCACGGTGGACTCTTGGCTTCCAACAAGCCATTCTAGATGTAATTCAAGATGGGAAGGTGGCATACTCAAGCAATGCCTCAATATTTTCTCCTCTGATGTTTGTCACACAAGCCAATGACATTAAGGCCTTGAAAAAACTTGTTGAGCATTCAGAAATTGATCTTGATGAGCAGGACAAAAATGGATTCTCAGCAGCTATGGTTGCTGCTGCAGCTGGCCATGTTGAGGCCTTCCGCTTGCTTGCCTACGCTGGGGCTGATGTTAACCTGCTCAATAACCATGGAGAGACTGCAATTACCCTTTCAGAAGTAAACAAGAATGGTGATATTTTTGAGAAGATTATTCTTGAATATGCACTTGCAAAGAGAAGCCAGATCTCTGCTGGATTCTACGCTCTGCATCGGGCAGCACGTTGTGGTAATCTCGAGTCTGTTCATACATTACTGGATGGAGGATACGATGCTAATGTCGTTGATAGCGATGGAAACACTCCACTCATGTTAGCTGGAAGGGGAGATCATGGCAGTGTGTGCGAACTTCTAATCTCCCACGGGGCAAGGTGTGACATTGAGAACGCAAGATGTGAGACTGCACTCATGCTAGCAAGGAAAAATGGCATCGGAAGTAATGCAGAACGTGTGATATCGGATGAACTTGCTCGAAAGCTTGTGTTGGATGGGGCGTTTGTGAAGAAGCACACAAGGGAAGGTAAAGGATCTCCCCATGGGAAAGTACTGAAGATGGTGGGGGATGCTGGGTTATTGAGGTGGGGAAAATCAAGCAAGAGAAATGTAATCTGTCGGGCGGCGATGGTGGGCCCCAGTTCGAAATTCCAGTGGAACCGCCGCAAGAGGCTTGATGCCGATGAACCAGGACTGTTTCGAGTGGTGACTTCCCGGAACAAGGAGGTGCATTTTGTTTGCGAGGGTGGGGTCGAAATGGCTCAGTTGTGGGTGAGGGGCATTGAGCTTGTGACTCGGGAAGCTATTTTTGGCAAGAAACATGAAGATGCGTGAATAATGGTGGGTGCATCTGAACTTTGTTTTGAAGCCTTTATTTGTATATATAACTGGGAACTTTTTTTTATTTGAAACTGCATGTTTTTTCACAGAGTGAGGAGTGAAAAAAATTGAAAAAACGGCTGTGCTAGATGGCTTTTTGGTAGGGATGTCAAATATACCCGTATCCGGTGGGTACCCGTTTCACCCGCCCCGTTCGGGGAGGGTATGGGGATGTTAATAGCGGGGACGGGGACGGGTATGGAGATTTGAAATGTTACCCGCACGGGTATGGGGACGGGGACGGGTACGATAGTCCCCACCCCGCCCCGCCCCATACCCGTTTAAATATTTTTTTGTCAATTTTGTTGGCGTGGTGACTCCTTTAGAAGTCCCACATCGGTTTCTCACAAAGAAGTGAAGGTCTTGTGAGATTATAAATAAAGACCACTTCATCTTTGGTTAAGTGCATCAGTCAAAGTCAAATATTATATATATATTTTTAATTTTTATTTAATATATATATGTAATATATTTTTTTATTTAATATATATAATATTTATAATAATTTTAAATATTTAGTTTATACATATAATCTATAATTTGTAATAATTAATATACTTGACGGGTAAACGGGGATGGGGACGGGGAATTCATTATTTTGTGGGGACGGGTATGGGGAAAAAATTTTTCCCCGAAACGGGGATGGGGACGGGGACAGGTAAGGGTATTGCTAAACGGGGACGGGGACGGGGAAGGTCATACCCGCCCCATACCCGCCCCGTTGACATCCCTACTTTTTGGTTGTCTTTGACGGAAATCGAAAACATGAACTTTGTACTGCAAAGCACCTTTATTATTCGGCAGAGTATTAATTAGGTGCAGTAGGGCAATGTTTTTTTTCTATAATAAGCAGCAGGATAGTGGTACCTGAGAGCTGGAATATCATAGGGGGATCATGTGATATTTTGGTAGGGGACAGAAAGATAACATCTGTAGTTATTCTACTTTTTCGTAAACAAACAAAAATATGATGGAACTCATGGAATTAAAATTTCCATTTCTCATGTCTCATTATCGAACATATCTTTACGGTATCCTTGGATCAAAAATTTGTCAATAAAAATTAAAGATTTAAAATTTCTTACTTTTTTTTTTTTTTGGAATTGTGATAAAAAAAATAAGAGAGAAAAGACATGAATTTGAGAAATTAAAAACTAATTAAATTGAAAAATTAATATATTGGTGACTTTTTTATTTTTATTATATTTATGAATTCATTCAAATAAAAACAAGCGTTTGAAATTTTTTATTTTCTTTGGTTGACAAAAATTAACAAAAATAGGTAAAAGTTGGAAAAAAATTACAAAATTTGAAGCTTCAAAGCAAATGTATAGAAATTGAAAATAAGTAAAAATTAGTAAAAGTTAACAAAAGTTTAAGTGCCAAAACCTTAAGTTTGTGACTTTGGTTGTATGAGCGATTATTAATTTTAATTTTAATTCTCACAAATTTCTATCTAGTTTAAAGTTATTATTTAATCCTAAAAGAAGTATTAAATTTATTTAAGTTTTCATGAAGCATATTAAATATAATTAAAAAATGTAAAATATTATTAAAAATAATATTTATCACTTTTAACCTCGTACAAAATCACCCTTAATTTAAGAAAAATAATGAGTTTCAAAAATATGTGTTAATTAAATTCACTAATGCAGTTTCAAAACAAAAAAAAAAAAATTCACTTATGTTTTGACTTAGTTAAAAATTTTAATTAAATAGTTAAGTTTGAAAAATATGACGATCCCTTCGGATGGAATAATTTTCAATTTATTATTATTCGTGGTAAAATATTCCCAACTATCCAAAAAAAAAAAAAAAAATACTAGTTCTAATAAATAAATTGTGATTTGGGTCTAATTGGTACTTATGGACAAATTTTGTTGCAAATTTGCAATTATGAGAATTTTATCACTCAAATTTACAATTCGATCCTCAACGGCAAGAGGAGAGCAGACAGAAACTTTCTGAACTACGTACCGCTCATGAATACTTGAAACCCTAATTTCATGCTCTTTCTTTCTTTTTTGTTTTTTATACTTATTTTGGATTCATCATCAAGCTTTGAATTGGTTGATCAATGGCGAATCTTCCGATCGTCCAATTTGAAGAGAAAATCCTAGAAATGGTGGAGCAAAACCCTGTCGTGGTAATCATAGGAGAGACCGGTTCGGGAAAGAGCACTCAACTTTCTCAAATTCTACACAAGAGAGGTTACTCCAAATCCGGAATCATCGCCGTCACTCAGCCTCGTCGAGTTGCTGCAGTCTCCGTTTCAAGGTAACAATCTTCTTCTCCGCAATGTGTATGTATATATGTATTTATAATGTATTACGTATAGGATCCCCTGTGTAATTGTGCACAGGCGTGTTGCGCAGGAGCTTGGTGTTCGGCTTGGGGAGGAAGTGGGATATGCAATCCGGTTTGAAGATAGAACTTCAGAGAAAACACGTATTAAGTAATGTGAATCCACTTGTTACTGGAAATCTACTATATTGTTTGCCTGCTTGTTAATTTCTAACTTTTACTGTTGCCCAATTTATGACTTTCCAGATACCTTACTGATGGAGTTCTTCTCCGGGAAAGTCTTTCGAATCCTGAGCTCAACCATTATTCTGTAATCATATTAGATGAAGCTCATGAACGGAGTCTAAATACGTAAGATTCATAATTATGCTTCATAACGTGGTCTCTTCTTTCAGTTGATGGGTTGTTGTTAAATCTTTCATACCAGCGCTGGCGTTAGAATTCTTAGAATTCGCCGGAATTTCTGTAATTTTTATGGTATTTGAGTTTGTTTCTATTGTGTCTTGCCTATCCATAAATAATGTGCTTTTTTTCATGGAAATGCTTATGCTCAGGGATATATTGCTGGGATTGATGAAACGGTTGATTAAAATGCGTGCGTCCAATCTGAAAGTTTTGGTTACTTCGGCTACCCTTGATGGTGAAAAAGTATCAAGATTCTTCTCTGATTGCCCTATACTCAATGTTCCAGGGAAGTTATTCCCTGTGGAGATATTTTACAGTGCAGAGCGCCCGAAAAGTTATCTTGAATCTTCTTTAAATACAGCGATTGGTATAATCACAACTTTGGCCTTTTGTTGTGTTGGTTTTCTTATGTTCTTATATTTGATTCTTGGTGCTGTTGATTTGGCACATTTTTGTTCTTGCTTTTCTGTTGCATGGTTAGGCTATTATTATTTAAATTGTAGCCAGAACTTCTAATCACCTTTTGTTTTCAATTTCACAGTGATGATTTTTTGCTAATAAATTTCTTTTGATAGATATACATGTTCGGGAACCAGAAGGTGATGTCTTAATATTCATGACCGGACAGGTTAGTATTTTCTTTTCCAAGGTCTGACATTTAATCTTAATTATTGAAAAAAAGACTGGACAGGTTAGGATTTTCTTTTCCAAGGTCTGACATTTAATCGTAATTATTTAAAAAATAAAAAGGTTTGACATCTAACGTGTTAGGAATAATAATTCTCGACTATATGCTTTGGCTAATCGTGTTTGTTTTGACAAAGGAAATTAACATGGTGTTCTTATAGGATGATATAGAGAAGCTGGTCAAGAAGTTGGAGGAAAGAGTTCAAAGCCTAGAGGAAGGGTCTTGCCTGGATGCTATAATCCTTCCTCTCCATGGATCTTTACCACCTGAAATGCAGGTAAGTCTTGTTATTTCAATAATGTTTTTACTAGATGAAACTGGCCTGATGTATGTATATATATATTTTTTATATCACTGCTGTTTAGTTATCGGCCTTTCTAAATGTATACTTTTCAGCTATTGACTTGTCTTGTTGGTCCCACTCTTTTCATTCATACTTTCTTATTGTTTTATAAACATGAACATCTCTTCGACCATTTTGTCTTATTTTTCTTTATCCATGGTCAAAAAACTTGCTTAGGATCTGTGATTGCTTATAAACAAGTTTCTTGCATAAGTTTCCACAATTGGAATTATACAAGACGGGCAAACATGGTTTCTCTTGGCTTTCTGGTTCATCCAAGGAAGAGACAGCCCCTTAAAGTTTTCATTACGGAGATATCTTCTTCTTCTTCTTCTTCTTCTTCTTCTTCTAATTGATCCCTGGGGTTTTTGGGTTGTCATTGATAAAGCCTTAAGAAGTGAGTGATCTTATTGAATTTTATCAATGCACAAATGTAGAAACTCTCCAGAACTGTGGTTAAATTATAATCATCACCATATGAAATTAGAATTTGGGTTTAAGCTTTTCCCCGGTTCTTTTTTCGTCTCTCTTCTTTTTCTTATTTCATTTTTTTTTTTTTTTATGGTTGTCAAGTTCTTTTCTGCATCAGGATCATGCAAACTTTTGCTTCCTGACTGTGTGCATATTTTTTGCTTTCTGTTTTCAAGCTGAATGCCATAGTAGAGTTTGGATTGAGCTTTTCTTTTAGCTGTAGTTCTTATTGTTTTGTTGCTGTGACTTCTTGTTTGCATTGCTCCTGCAGGTGCGAGTATTCAGTCCCCCACCTCCAAATTGCAGGCGATTTATTGTTGCCACGAACATTGCTGAAACTTCTTTGACTGTTGATGGTGTTGTGTAAGCGGACTACTTAATGAATTTCATTCTACTTAATTTTTATTGTTTCTTTTGCTTAAACCACTTGCTTGCTTGCTTGAATTCATAAAAATATAGCATGATTTCCAAATTTAGATAATGTTTCACTATTTTGTGATGCAAAAATGGCTCACATGTTGTTTTCTTTGGGCCAATAGAAGAATACCCTTTGAGATAACTATTCGTCTGTCTTTTATTTGTCCTGTAAACGCAAGGAAGATGTTTTGTTAATACTAACGAAGAAGATAAGGCCTTAAGTTGAGTTTCCGAAGACTCCTGAAGTAGATATTTCAATATCAAGTGGGCATGCTTGAAAGTTTAATATCAAAATGATTAGGTTTTGTTGTACTCAGTGGAATAACGTAGATGGATATAGATACGGATGGTGGAGATGGCAATAAATGAAGGCTGAGGCTGGATTTTTAATTCTGGTTTGAGCTTTCCTGTCATGTATTCTGGGATGATATTGACATCATTCTCTTGCTCTTATTTTCATACCAATTCCACTTTGTGCTGTTATTGAACATGACACTGGGGCTTTTATGTCTAGATTTGAGTACCATAAGAAATAAAGGTGTAAAAGTGATTATAACTGTTGGCGATTTTTAGATTGCGCCATGCTGGAATGCACAAGCCCCTCATTCGTACACCAAAATTTCTATGGCCCTTTGTGATCTATGTTATTGTTTATGAATTTTCTTCTCCTTCTGGTTGGGTTACGTCTACAGTTGTGTTCATGAAATTCAGTAGATCTTAATTTTGTTCCTTGCATTGTAATTCTATCTTAATTCAAAATGAATAAATAATTAAACAAGTTTTGTTTTCTCCTCCTTTTTTAGTTTGAATTAACCTATTTTATACATGATAGGTATGTTATTGATTCTGGTTACGTGAAGCAACGACAATACAATCCATCAACCGGCATGTATTCCCTTGATGTTGTTCAAATAAGCAGGTAAAAGATTGATACTGTTGAAAATTTTGCTATTTGCAGCATGTATTGATAGTTTTTCACTTCATTTCATGCTATTGATGATTTGCCTCATAATTAATAGTGAATCTATTATACCCCCATGGACAACTTTAATTTTGATTTCCTTATACCGGGGATGTCTACAGTTTTTGATGTAGGTAAAAACTGTAGAGCTTAGTAGAGTTGGACTGTCTATGGTAAGGCTTGCTGTTAATAGATGGATTTTGCACTTAGCCATTTGAGTTTGAAAATTTGAGATTAGCTGTAAAGAAATATTGCACGTTCTAAAAATTTTAGTTTAGTTCTATCACATAGCTGGAAAACATCGTCGATTAGTTTAGTTCTATCACATACTTTTGGATCCAGGGTTTGAGCATGTTGGAGATGAGCAATTTGATATGCTAAACTCCAATCCAGTGAAATCATTACTCTTTGTTCTTCAGTGTGCTTTTTTGCATGGTTTAATAGATGAATGATTTAATCTAATGGTTATATTGCGCGTTAGATTCTGGTGATGCTACTGAATATTTTCAGATTTGTTGCTTTTGAGTATATTGGGAATATGAGAAGCTACTTTGTAAAGTTGATTTGAGATTCAGGGTTTGAATTAAAGATCCTTGGGAGTCAAAACTCATGCCCTGTAGAGCTTTTCTGCCTGCTCTTCTATGAGGCAAACCTTATCGAAAAAGAGGAGGGAAGTGTTGTATGAATTTGGAAGTGAGTAATTTTTTTTTTGGGGGGGGGGGGGGGCGATGTTCTCATAGATGTGATATATTCTATTCTCTCTGCATGAAAAATGATCAAATAAGCTTTTAGCTTTTGCCATTTTGCTTTATCCATTATATTACGTTACAACATGGGATAACCCTTTTCTGATATTAGTTTCTCATGAATGTGAATTAGTTGCTGAGCTTTTGTTTTCCTTGTGATTGTTATCATTTTCAACTTTGTAGCTTTATATAATGGCAGGGTGCAAGCTGACCAGCGTGCAGGACGAGCTGGAAGAACACGTCCAGGGAAATGCTACCGTTTATACCCATCCATTGTTTACCGTGAAGATTTCCTTGATGCAACGGTCCCTGAAATACAGCGGACTTCTCTTGCTGGGAGTGTTCTCTATTTGAAATCGTTGGACCTCCCTGATATTGATATTCTCAAATTTGATTTTCTTGACTCCCCTTCCTGTAATGGAGCAACTCCTTTTCTTCATTGTCCATGTCTTAGTATTGCACTAGTCTGTTCAACTAGTAGTGATCAAGTCTATTTGGGTTATGCTGCAGCCGAGTCGTTAGAAGATGCTCTTAAGCAACTGTATCTTATTGATGCTATTGATGAAAACGGATCAATTACAAGTATTGGGCGAACAATGGCTGGTATTGTCTTATTATCTGATTTTCAGATCATTTGTACTTAATCTACTGAAAACAAGTAAATGAATTACGACCAGGTGCACCTTTCAAGTACAGCAAAATGCAAATGATTGCATCTCTATGACTAGTGCGAGGTGACTCTAGCTTCAAGGAATTGACTAATCACACTTATAACAAAAGAGTCGTTGGGTCTCGTGACTCTCAAGTAGTTTACCTTCTCAACTAGCTTGTGATGCCCTCTAGGATAATTCAACAAAATCCCCCCCTTATTGGTATTTGAGTCTGTGGTAGTATCCATAGGTTTAGAACCTAATAAGCCTATCTCAGACAACAAATCAAGGAGGAATAATATGTTTTTAGAGAGAGGGGAGAGAGAGAGAGAGAGAGCAACACCCAAATATGCAACTTCAATACCCAAAAAAGACTTCAATTGATTCAAATCCTTGGTGCCTGAATTTAGTTTGAAGGAATATCTTCGAAGCATGGATATCCTATGTATTACCTGTGATGATAATACGGTCCGCATAAACCAGTAAGTAACCATATCCTACCTTCATGATGAGTGACAATAAAACACATGGGCTATGTTTGTTATGGGATATGAGGTGGGAGATTGGATTACCAATCTGTGGATCCTCCTCATCCCATGTTTGGTAAGAATAAGGGACTCTAGGTATGGAGTCCAGTTTGGACTCTCAAGTGGGGGATAGAGGTATGGAGTCCAGTTTGGACTCTCAAGTGGGGGATAGACACTAGCTGGGGGGTGTGATATTGTATATCCCCTATTCATTAGATTAATTCCCGCCAAAATTCAAATTTCCAAAATTATTTCTTGTCAAATCTCTGGTCAAATCACATCTCTTATCTTACTTTCTATCTTACTAACCAAACATCAAAAAAATTGATCCTACATCATATTTAGTCCTATATATTAACCCATGATATATTACTTATCCCCTCAATTTATTTCCCCAATCAAACATAGCTAGAATGGCCAACTCCACATGCTAGCCCAAATTTAGTAACTACGTCTCTAATCTGACCAATCAACATCCCTTAGTTAAAATTGATTTTATGAAGCTAACACCAGAAAATCCATCACTATGAGTTTCCATACAGTCGAATTGAAAAGTATTTACCTTGAATTATTTTGTCAGTTTTTTGGGGATTTTTTACATTGTTATGTTTATTGTATTTTGATAAAAGAGAGAGAGCTTTATTTTAGATCTGCTTTAATATTTGCATGGTTACATCCATTAACATTAATTACATATGACTGTAATTTCCTTAACAGTTGTTCTCTAGCAATCTCTCTCTCCTGGCCAAGAGAGAGAGAGAGAGAGAGAGAGTGAGATTCTCAAGCCAACCCGAAAATAGAAAAGAACGATAAGAAAGCAGCTGTCTTTTGCTTTGTAAATTCTCCTTTGTGAGTGCAAGTAATTTCTGTGTTTATGGGCTTCTTTTGTACTCAAATACAGAGCTTCCATTGGAACCTTCACTTTCAAGAACCTTAATGGAGGCAAATGAGTGTGGTTGCTTATCCCAGGCTTTGACAGTTGCTGCTATGCTATCAGCAGAAACCACATTGCTTCCGGGTCAAAGGTAGATTCTTGTTATTGGTTTTTAAGATCATTATTTGCTGTTGATGCCGTAATCATTTGTGTTATATTATCCCAAGTATTTACTTCTGGTAGCTGAAAAGCATATTATGCAACTAAACGAGCTTACTGTTTGAAGCTTTGGGTTATCAAAAAAAAAGTAAATTATATTTTGACAAATATCGAGATTGTTATTTTAAAAGCATATCAGCTAATACCATGCAATTTGCATCTAAAATCCTCCCCCCCCCCCCCACCCTTTTCAAACACCTGGAAAAAAAGGCATGGATGCCAAAAATTGCACGTTGATATTTTTATTCATTTTATAGTTATTAAATAATTTGATTATCAATTATATCAGCGTGATATAAGTTTCATTTACATTAGTAGTTTTGTAGTAAATTTATGTACCCTTTTGTTTTCTTGCCTTGGTGAACGTTCTTCTCTGATTTCAAATTTTCCCTTTTATGGATCACAGCAGAAGCACTGAGAAGAAGAGGAAGCATGAGCCTTCAGACCTTCCTGATGGTTCTGGTTGGGGTGATCACATCCAATTGCAGCAGATATATGAGCTTTGGGATCAGACAGACTATGATGTGGAGTGGTGCAAAGAAAATAGCTTGCAGGTATCTTTATCTGTTTTCAGAAAGCACTTTATTAAATAAATGCTGTGAGACAATAATATCACTGCTTGTTATTCAACATCTGGGCCTTTAGGATATACTCCTTAGGCTTGGAGACTGTCGTATTTCAAATGTCACGTAGGCCTTAATTATTTTTTACCTGCTGAATGAGGTATAGGAACTTATTGCAACTTGCAAACCAGTGTGCATTTCTTTCTTTATTTTTTGTTTTTTTCTTTTCTTTTTCCTGCACTACCAACCCCTTCCCCCCCAACCAAAAAATAAAAAATAAAATAAATAAATAAATAAAACACTTGGTATGGGGCTTAAAAGGGTAAAGTGGAATTATTGGATACAATGTCGCTGAACTTTACAGACAGCTTGAAATTAAGATGTTTCTCCATCTTCGTCCATTATTATTATTGGATGCAACTTTCTCTGATATTTAACATACTGAAGGTGCGAGGAATGAAGTTTGTCAGAGATGTCCGGAAGCAACTATCTCAAATAATGCAGAAGATAGCAAAAGGTTGGAATTCAATTGTATTGTCGAACTGGTACATTTTAAACACCTTTACGTTTGTCATCCTACCCTGATTATTAAGTTATCGATTTTTTCTATACTTCAGGCTTTCTGCTTTATATATAAAGTGATCATTGCGATATTGCATTTATTTATTTAATTTTTCAATCAGTAAATGAATTTTCTGTAGTGTTACTATTGGGCTTTAGTCCCTTTAATTTTTAACTTCTACTGAAGTTACAGAATTATTGACAACTGCAAATAATTTGACAAGGACATTTATGCCGTTCAAGTGCATTTGCTGCAAATTTACAGTGATAGCCCTATTGATTTCTTTGGATTTCTAATTGCAGAAGATAATTGTTGGTGACCTGACCAAAACCTTTTCTTGACCACCCTGCTTTGTAGCAGAAATAATTCCACTCCTTGTTAATTGAAATCTGCAGCAGGGTTCTCAATTATAATATGTTTACGATATTTTCTGCTATTTTGGTGAATGACTTTTTGCTGTTGAAATGAGCATAGATAAGGCCTAAAATGTGTGTAGGAAAATGAAAAAAAAAAAAAAAAAGAGAAGAAGAAAAATTAAGAATATAACCTAAGTTATAGGAACTTCTGATCCTTCAAACAAAAAATACGAGTTCCTTAGCAGATGTGTCACTTGGCTTAGATATCCTACTTTTTCATTTATGTACTAATTGTGGTATAGATGCATCTTACTATTGTGAGACAGTATCTCGAAACCTCTCATTCCATATATATAGATTATTTTGTTGGTTATCATTCTCATTTCATATTTGGATGCACCGATTATACTTTATGTTGTTCATGAAAACAGGGTCTGTTGATGTACGAACAAAGGAAAGACGAAAAGAAAGCCGAGAGGGTTATAGGAACTTGCGGAAGGCTTTGTGTATTGGCTATGCCAACCAGCTTGCTGAGAGAATGATACGCCACAATGGTTACCGTACTCTTGGTTTTAAGCCCCAACTTGTTCAGGTAGATACTGAGGAAAAATCTTAAATGTGGTGTCTTCTGTTATCTTGTTATGTAAATTTTGTTTCATGTGAGCACTAAATCTTCAATTTCTGTCATTTGATATTGATTGACCAAGTACAAAACTTTGGGACCTGACTATCAGGTTTTAAGATAATACCAAAGAAAACTACTTACAGAGATTTTTTTTCTTCCTCACCTTCTCAATATTATTTTTATTTTGAACACGACTGAGGGTGCAGGATTCGTTTAATATAGGTGCATCCATCCTCTGTACTGAGACCAGATGAAGAGGGAATGCTACCAAATTATGTCGTCTACCATGAACTTATTTCCACCTCACGCCCATTTTTGCGGAATGTGTGTGCTGTCGAAATGGCATGGGTCATGCCCATCTTAAAGAAGCTCGAGAAACTAAACATCAACAAACTCAGGTATACCAGTTTCTCAGTTTGCAGTGGAAAATGTATGGGTTTTTCTTATTTAAATTTGCTTTTCCCGTTAGTCAAGTACTATGATCTTGACTCTTTGAGTGTTATGTTAATGTAAAGCAGTGGTGGGTCTGCTCAGTCTGAAGAGCAAGCTGAGGGAGAAAAATCAAGCCTGCAAAAAACAGATGCAGATGTTGCTGGGCCTCCTGAGGATCGTGACAGTCGGATACAAGCAGCTCGGGATCGTTTTCTTGCCCGTAAAGGGAAGAAATAGCACGGAAATATTGGATTGACGCGGTGGCTAGTGAGTTCAATTCTCTCAGTGAGAATATGTTTTTGTAGCTGATGAGTGTTGGGCCATACGACTTCTGAAGTTCCTGACTGTTATATAAGGTCATATCATCATTATTCTCTCTTGCAAATTTATGCTCCATCGACCCAGGAGGAGAACCCGACTCCATAAGCCAGAAGTAAGTTCTCCCAAAGAATTTCCTTTTACCTGGACTAGGAGCTTACACATCTAATCCACATATTACATGACTTGTGAACAACACACACACATACCCCCCCCCTTCTGCCCGGGGAAAAAAAAGTTGAGTTCTGTTAATGGTTTGATGACGGTTGATCAATGCTCGAAGTTTATGAATCTGTGCCATCTGTGCTTTTGTAGCATTTTTATGTGAAAATGAAAACATTTTAGATTAGTGATGCTGGAAAAGATGCACGGAATTTATTTAATATTCTGGCTGTTTTTGTTTCCTGAAGAACTTACAAAGAAAAAAAAAAAAAAAAAAGTGGTAGAAGAAGATGTATATGTTTAGGCAAATGTCGATTTTGATATTAAAGACATAGCTGTTTTATGCATTTGGTAACATGCTTAGGAAGTTGTTTAGTTCAAATTTTGTAGCACAGCCGGATCTTGGTATGTTTTATGCTCTGATGTCCTTGCTGTTGAATTTAAGTAGTTGTAACGACTTATGCTCCATAGATCCAGAAGAGGACCACCCAACTTCCCAAGCCCAAAGTAAAGCTCTCAACAACCCCCCCCCCCCCCCCAAAAAAAAAAAAAGTTCCTTTTTCCTGCACTAGTTGTGCATTGAGGAAGAGATGGCAAAGGTGAAATACAGTTTTAGGGGTTGTATTTTTTAATTTTTATAAAAATTTATTCAGCCATCAAAATTAAAATATTTTCATCCATTGGAGTAACTTTCATAAAAATACAGAATGTTGAAAATGTAGTTTTAGTTCTTAAAGTTGAATTTTAAGTTTATGATTTCCTCATCCCTAATATACGAAACACCTTATAAGAATTGCATTGACTGTTGATCCAAAAACATTATTAGAAAACAAAAAACAAAAAAAAAGGAATGTCATTGACTACCCTTGTCAAATTTTTAATTTGCCTGGACACCCCCCATGAACCGAAATTGATTAAATGATCATTTTAACCTTGCAAAGTTACCTAATTTTCGTGCCACAGTCCAATATAAAAAATAATTCAAGTTTAAAATCAACTCGAGAGGTGAACTAAATTGACGTGGTTTTGAGTTGAAATATAATAAATTGAAAATTAAATAGTTTAATTCAACTAAAATAACATTATTTTGATCAAAATTATTATTATAAAATATACGTAGTATTTTTCGAGTCGATTTACTCAAAAGGACTCTTGAGTTGAACCATTCCGAGTAGACTTTAAATAACTAGTCACAACTCAAATTTTGATTTTGATTTTAAATGCGTCACAATTCAAATTTAAATTTAACTCGTTTAGATCACAAATTAAACACAAACCAAATTCTTTTCAAGTCGACCTCGAAGTACTTACAAGTAACTCGATTAGTGATTAACCTAGGAGCAGAAATTTTTTTTTTTTTTTTTGTAAAACAATGGCTAACTTTCTACCATCCATCACCACCCTGATTTTCTGTAACTTTCTATTTGCCCTATCAGCACATCAGTATATCATAGCCCGCAACATCATCACAGTGAACCCCACAACCATTCATGTTTGTTACTCTCTTCACCGATTTGCAATAACATTTTCTATTTAACTTATCAATAGAGGTGGCGATACGTACAAATAATATATTTCCATAGGTTATACATGAATTATAACCAAGACCTTACTCCTCCATTTTTGTCGCATACAGTGACGAATGAATAAAGTCAGCAATTCATTTTAACTCGTTATGCTTAAAGCATAGAGCCCTCGTAACAATCCCCCCCCCCCACCTCTTATTCGAAGACTTCAGAACAAACATGCAATATGACAAAAGATGTACATTTCCTCATTCAACTTTTTGACGATCAAATTCGAATTCCGGTAGCCTTATTATCTTCAGCTTGTTGACTTCTTCTGCCTACCAGATCGCCAAAAAAAGCTTACTCTCTTTGATGAAGCCTATATTCTAATATTAAATTTAATTCCAGCTAAAAAGTTTTATTCAGAAGAAAATTCTCCAAACTACTATTTTTTTTTTTTTGACACAACATTTTCGTCAGCATTTTTTCCTAAAAAATTGTGCCAAAATGATGTCACTGTCGTGATAAAAACATCCCTTTGCGAACTTCTATTTATTAAAGTGATTGAACACATACTAGTGCAGTGCACTCCGTATCCTCCCGAGTAAAGCTTCAGGTGCCATGAAATGCCTCCCATTGAGGCCATAAAACGAACGAGCACAAGCCGTGACTAGAACCAAACCCCCAAAATTGGCACCAGGCAACATAAAACCTGGCTCAAACACATGGGCCAGCTGCTGGCTCAGCCTCAGGCTTACAAAAACTGAGCACTATTCCAGCATCCCCATGCCAGCATTCAGGCTACTATTTCCTTCGTGCTGGTATTCTACCAACAGCATCAAACTACAATGACCACAATACAGGCTAATTCACCCCTGCAAAAAATAACAACACAAGCCCCATAAGAGCAGGCTCATTTGCAGATTCATCCTGTGCTATGGGGCAATATTAGAACAAACATGGACAAAAGCAATAGATTCCCAACCAAATCTCCCTCCTGGCTATAAACTAAATGCATTTAATCCAGATGCTTCATGTTTTTGCCCTCCAAAATGTCTCCCTCCACCAGCATGCCTATAATCCAGTTAAATACCAAATATACAAAAGCAAGTCAGAATTAATCCCAGAATAAGCGTCAAACTAAATGACTCCAAAAACAAATTAGGGAAAACTTTGAATACCTTTAAGCCATGTTTGGGACATGGATTTGTGGAGAATGTAAAATGAAGTGAAGAAGTCAAATCTATTTCATTTTTTTTTTTATTGAATCAAAAAAATGAGACTAAAATAAATAAATATTAGTCAAAAAAGTTATACTTCGTCAAATAAACAAAAATTATGCAATTTGCATATAAGGCACTTTCCACCACTTGCTGTATTTAAATACACTGCTTTCTCAAATGAACTGGCATGAACTGTAACCAACTACAGGAGATTGATGCAGTGATGACTGAAGTCAGCTTATAAATGATGAACCCACTATATCCCACATATCATTGATGTTATATTGACTCATCCATTTCCTTTCCTCCAATATACTTGTGTCCACAAAATATGACAAGGGTAACAGTATAGGAAGTGTGTCTTGACTCCTGTGCCCAAATTAGACACTTGGATTCTCTAATATTTAAACAAACAGGAGTTCATGCTTGGTGATAAAAGAAAAAATTTCAAGTTTTTACGTGGATGAAAGACTTTCATTTTTTTTTTTTCAAAACACCATTCAATTTCAAATACATTCTGATGTGAAACCAAGAAGAAGATTTGAGCATAGATGGAGACGAATAAGCTAAAGAGAAGAGTTATTAGCCAAGTGAAGAAGAAATTCAGAGGGAGAAAAGAAGAGGGAGGAAACTAGCCAATGGGCTATATATTTTCAATATTTAATTCATATTCATCATATTCTCCTTACACCAACACACAATACACTTAAATAGGAAATATAAGGAAAACTAAGGGGAATCTATTTTATTCAAGGGGGAAGAATCCTTTTAACTGATAATCCAGGGGGGGTGTCCTCATCACTTTACTAATAATACAATACCTAATATCAGTTTTTTATTAAACATATAGTATAACCTGTCCATACCTAACTTTTAGATAATGTATTCGAATATCCTCAAAGTAAGATTTTGAGAGGTCCGGAACCTGAATAAAGAGTTGCACCTGATACTCATACCCAGTCCATGTAACATAGCATACCACCAAATTGAAGTTGTACTGTTGCTTTAAAAAGATGTGCTCTCATTTGCCAACGTACTTTGGTACCCTTCAACACCAACTATTAATTAACTCCCACTCATCAGACACTATCATAGTGTACCCGATACTTATTCACACATGTCAAGTTATTTTTAATATTGTTTTAGAACTGAAGACTTCTTAGACTCACAGGGGACACGTCCATCATTCAAACACAATGAAACACATTATAATGTCAACAGAAAAAAATGGTAATCATATGGCAAGACAAAAAGCAATATGAGTTTTATTTATTAATTCCTTATCCTTGGAAATTTTAGGAAATTTCTTATTAAATTGTAAAATATATATAATAGACATATATACAAGATACACATATATTTAATATAAATGTGAATAAATAGTTGTTTCATACATTTGTTATTTATCAACATGTCCGTACCAAGTGGTACTAATGATATATTTTAAAATTAACATATTTGTGTATTAGTACCAAATTGTGTCATATTTATATCGTGTTTGTATCTGTGCATCTTAGGAGGCATCCTCAATACCTAAACATCAAGACCATCTAATGAATACAAACCATACTAGAACAATCCTCCAATAAAAAGTGCAAACAGACACAAAAAAAGAAAAGTTTAGAAGAAAATTAGATGCATCATAAATGTTAATTTTATTCCATGTAAAAAATGACAATGCCGAAGAATAATACTAGATCTAGCAGTGGAAAAAGATGAAGAAATCAATCATGTTAATTATACACAAGATAACAAACAAGGGTTGAAAAGGTACCTCTACTGCGCTTGAACGGACAAAATCAATTTCTGAAGAATGGAAAAATAAGTGGATAATCTATATATTCCAGTGTGTGCAGGTAACCTCCTCAACCTGCTTGCTTTGATACTGCAGTGACATTCGCAGACAAACATCATAAAAATTCTCAACTTACTAAAAAAAAAAAAACCCACAATTTTCCATACTACAAAAACAATTTTTTTTTGTTTTTTTTATTTTTTGTGGGTTTGTGGTCTTTTTATTTTTTATTTTTTTATTTTTTGTGGGAGGGGGTGTTTAAGTTAAGCTGGAAGGCAGAGCTAATATAGCTAATCTTTTTTAACTTCCCTTGAACATTTAAGCGGTCAGGACAATATCAGTTCAAAAGATAACACAAGAAGCTTCAAAAGAACCAATACAACAGTGAGGAAACACACACAAAGGATATCAGGGATAAGGATATTCTCACTTAACCAGAATATTGCCAATAAAACACCGTAATCCACAAAAATGGCAAGCACCTTTGTCAGGAAAACCATAAATCCTTTAACGATTGCCCAAGGACTTCCATATGATATTTTACACGCTTAATTTCAGAACAATAAGTGTTTCACAGAGTCAAGTCACATAACTCAAGAGACAAGATGAGGGTAAACCAACCACCACCTTTTTACACAACAAACAGTTAACCAACTTATTTTGGAAAAAAAAAAAAATACTGCACACCCCTTCACGTTCAATTATGTGTTCTAATTTGGTGGTCCCAAGCAGGCGTTTATTTCATGCAAATAATCAATTTCTTAGCATTTGCAAGTTCACCAGCGACTTTATAGTGACAAGTAAACTTATCAACTAAGACTGCCAGGAGATCAAAGGAAAATGATATTCATTCATCCAGATGTTGTTATATTAATTTTTGCAAAACCATCATACATCGCAGAAAATTTGAGTGAATAGACAAATCCATAGATTTAATTAAACAGATACAGAATCCATTTATTTTTAATACTTATGTCCAGAACTTTGGTCATCAGCTTTGCTGGCTAGTTTCAGACATGAAGAAATATTTGCACCATAACATACCACATATGACAACAAAGCAAATCCATTGCCAGGAATTCAAAACCACCTAAAAAATTAAGGCCATTTACACTAAAATTTATTAACATCATCTAGTTTTTACGTTTTTTCTAAAAAGTAGATGTCATAATTATCAATTACAGATGTAGGAAAACCAAGAGTCTCAAGGTTGCATGTAGATCTAAAAAACTCATTCTACCGTGGAAACCTTACAGACTCTTAACTGATTGATTTTTTATCAGAGAACAAGCAAAGTAAGCTCTCTATCTCCTAAAGAAATATCACTAGTTTCCAACCAAAAGGGGCAACCAGTGCATAGAATTGGAGTCTGATATAAGCAGTCTTTCCTCTGCAAGTAAAGAAACTGATTCCGAGATTCGAACCAAGATCCCAGTCGCAATGGAACAACCTTACCAAGGCCATCCTTTATCACTATCTTCTAACCAGACTGACACAAATAACTGTCTTCTGATAAAAAATCACTCCTTTTGAAATAACTGAGCACATCAAACGGACTCATATACACGTTCATTAGCTCCTTCAGAGTGTACCTTTCCAAAAAAAAAAAGGCTCCTCCAGGGTGTCATGGTGTTGTATTAGAAAATTTTGAGATAATGTATCCAAGCACAATGAAAGGTAAACCCACAGAATATATATCAAAGCAGGCTCCTAGTATAACATTTGCAATAGTGAGATATTCCACACAGATGGCAGCAAAACCCTTATCCTTGGTAACATTCCACATATGTCAGGTTTAAATTATTACCTTCAATGTGGAAATAGTTTCGGTCAAATTCTTCGTCAATGAAAAGCTAGGAATGCCCCCACCGCTTTACACCAACGTCTCTTGCAAACACAACACGACAATTAAAAAATATAGAACTGATGATAGTAAATCCATGCTGTTCTGGTATTTCAAAACCTAATTTCAAATTTTTGAGAGAACTGTTTACAAGGTACCAATGAAAATATGTTACATACACAAGTTTTAAGTGAAATTTCTCCTTAAAAGGAAGTCCATTTTGCCACACCTTGCGATGCAAGCAGTGTCAGATTGCATTTCTATATAACGGCCAATGCTGGAGAAGCAAAGTCAACCGGCTACAGATCTGATGGCATGACAAGCAAAAGAATTATGTTTCTCCACCAAGGTCCTCACTTGTGCCTGCTAAAAAACAGCATGAATGATCGTTTCCCAAACAAAGTTTGCAACTTCCTTTGAATGCATGGCTCTCACCTCAATGGTTCAACCAAGTCAAAAACTGAAATGGATATAAGAAACCAAGATTTACACTCATTCCTCTCAGCCAAACAAACCACCAGTTCCTAATTCTCCCTGCTGCAACTCCTTCCTACGCTGCTCCTCCAAAGGATCTGGACTCTTCATTATCCTTCGCAATCGCCTGAAATCACACAATCAGAAAATCAGCTTATACACTGAATGCAATGAACAGATATTCAACTTTCAACTTCTGGTAATCTCTGTTTTATAGGATTGATGTACCTGTCCTGTGCATGTTGAGCTGGAAAAGTGGGCATGAACTCTTTAGACTTAGGAAGCGGAACTTCACGGAACCACTCATGCTCAAGAGCATCTTCAGCTGTTATTCGCTGTTACATTTACCACAGACCAACATACTCAGCTTTACCAAGAGAAACAAACAGAAAAGGTAGAATAGGAAAAGCAAAATTTCATATAAAGCATGAACAATCCAACAATTAATGTTACCTTCTCAGGGTCATAAGTTAGAAGTTTGTTCAGCAAGTCAAATCCAGCATCAGAGAGAACTGGTGATCCAGTGAAGGATGTAGCCGGAAATTTTCTACGCAATAGGTTATACCTGAAACATATATGTCACTTGTTAGTAGACACATGATATATTTGATGTGTAAATGCAACTGTCACCAATGGAGGCCAAAAAGCCAGACCAGAATCACCCAAAGCTGGAAGCCTGGGAAAACAGTGGCAAAAATAAGATAACAAGAATGTCGCAATTGGCTTGGCAGAGCATTGAATGTGGAAAAATAAATATTTTAATATGTAAAAAAAGGAAACATGGATACTTACTGATGCTTCACGAAGTTCACCTTAACTCCAGGAAGTTTGGAAAACCCAGGCCAAATAGTCTCATTTGGCGTGCCAAGGATTCTGAAAATCTGAAGCGATAAAGTTCCAAAGAGAAACAACATTAGTCCAGAAATTAGAACATAAGATCAGTATTTATTGAATGCAAGACAGTCATTATCTCATTTTACCTTGTCAAGTTGATCAAACTCTGTTTTTCCATTGAACAGTGGTTCCTTTGATAAAAGTTCAGCCATTATACAGCCCAATGACCACATGTCAATTGCCGTTGAGTATTGCTTTAATCCCAACAAAAGCTCAGGCGCCCTGCATGATAAGTATATTAACTACTAGATCTCCAAGGATAAAAAAATATGTAACAATATATGATCCAGCATTAAACAAAGAACAGTAGCAACCGCTCATTTAATTTATAAAAACAATTACCCCTTCACTCATTTAATTTATAAAAACAATTACCCCCCCCCCCAAAAAAAAAAACAAAAATAAAAGATAAAAATAAAAATTACAGCAATGACAGTGCTTAATCATTCAGTCATGAACTGCAACTAGACTATGAATATAATGGAATACCAAAGAAATGGAAGATGTGGCAACAAAGAAACACTGCATCATAAGACTAGCCAGAATCCAACCACGCCAGAGCAAGGACTGAAAACACACTGAATAATAGAGCAAGATCAAAAGCTACAGCGTAAGTAGAGAAGGGAAGAGCAAATAAGGTACAGCTCACCTGTACCACAAAGTCACCACCAAATGAGTATATGGCTTTAACGGGCTACCATATTGACGAGCTAACCCAAAGTCACAGATCTTCAACTCACCCCGGTTATTTAAAAGCAGATTTGAAGTCTTCAAATCCCTGTGAAGCACCCAGTTATCATGAAGATACTTAATACCCTCCAATAGCTGAAGCATCAGACATTTAACTTCACTCTGACTAAAAGGCTGCTTCATTGTCTCCATCAATCCCTTAAGATCATGTTCCATGTATTCCATCACCATAAAGATGC
Organism: Vitellaria paradoxa; assembly: GCA_019916065.1. Classification (NCBI taxonomy): domain Eukaryota; kingdom Viridiplantae; phylum Streptophyta; class Magnoliopsida; order Ericales; family Sapotaceae; genus Vitellaria; species Vitellaria paradoxa. The sequence goes on along the minus strand of CM034237.1, from coordinate 46,388,824 downwards.
TATCAAGACTGCTCCCCACAACAACTTCTTTGACATCCACAATTGACGGGTGATGAAAAGAAAGAAGAATATTTATTTCCCTCAGTGAAGTCAAAGGAAACCCCTCTCTTTCTTTTTCCATCTTGACCTTCTTTAGCGCAACAATTTCCCCTGTTTTCTTATCTCTGGCCCTATAAACAACCCCATAAGTTCCTTCATCTATCTTGTTCAGTCTCTCAAACTCATCAACACTTCTACACCCCTGAAGCATGTTTACAGTTCTTTGTGGTGGGACTGCAGCCTCTGAAGTATCACGAGAATCATGTTCATCATCAGAATCTGTATCTGACTGGCTAACATTGGTGACATTTTTTTCCAGTTCAGCATCTAGCTCCATGTAATCATTCTTGTCACGATCATCAGCAGGGTAATCATCTCCACTGGAAGATCTAAGACAGTAACCTCCTTCATCAGATTCAGATGACCTTGCCCTGGTTCCTTCAGATCCTTCTCTCTTAAGCTCTCGAAGCTCAGGAGTCATTGACTTACTCCGTACCTTCATTTCGGCTGAATCAAAAAGAGGCATTTTCTTCCTCCTTTTAGGCATTTCTTCATCATCGGAAATTTCACCCTCATCGGCTGGGGAATTGGCATCACCAGCCCAACGTGAGTATGATATATTCCGTGTGGGAACGTAATCTTCATCTTCTAGCTGTGCTGTTTCCTTGTAGGTGCCTGGTTGCTGCTGCAGTTGTGGAGAAGAGGATATATCTACCGGGGACTCGGATATAGCAGACACATGTGAACCCAGCTCCACGGGAGGGTTAACTGGCAAAGTTTCCGAACACGGAATGTTATTATTATCTTTTAATGGAGAAATTTGAACACCCCCATCGGGAATAATGTTAGGCGACTGACGATAGGACTTGGGAAGCGGTGGTGGAGGGGGGAGAGTGGTGGTGGCTGAGGAATTTCTATTCTTAGATGTATTGCTGACTTCCTTATCATCTCTATCCCAAACAATAGGCGAAAACTTCCTCTTCTTAATCTCCACCGGTGACTCAGTCCCATTCTCTAACTTTGAAGCCTTGTTCTGTTTAACCTGTAATTCTGAATCGATAGCCTCATCAGACCCACTTTCACTTGACAATTCACCTGGCTCTCGGTCCACAGCCCTCGCTGAAAACTCACAGCGCCTTGGACCACCTCCACCACCACTGCTACCTGAATCACTCCTGCTACTAGAAGCAGAACGGTATCCACCATTATTCACGTCCCTCTCCTTAATATCCTTCTGTCTAAGCCTAACCCTGTCCCTCATCCCTCGATCCCGACCCCCCCTCTCATAGTCACGAGTACCGTTCCTTATTCTATCATATTCACCCTTAGAATAAGAAAGATCCCGCCTTGAAACTTCAAAATCTGACTCACGGTCCCTGAATTCATTATCGCGATAACCCCCATGCCTCCCTGCCGCCATATATGGATATCCGAAACCTAAAGCTCACAACAAAAATCCGCTACTTCCCCAGTAGAACTCTAAATTTGCTTTAATAAAACCCTAACCCTAGAATCATCCAATCAACTCCAACAATTTTTTTTTTTTTTTTATATTTTATAAGAACCCCAATTTCACATAACACAATTTCACAAAAATAGGTCTAATCAAACACAGATCCGATAGTGAATAGGACAATCAAACACAACAGAAGCGTATAGCAAGTCGAAATGTTGGCAAAGACGCAAAATGGAATCGATAGTGGAACCCTAGAAAACGAATACAAACGAAGAGATAATCCAAAAAATAAAACCTAGAAACTGCCGATAGCTGTTTCGGTCTCTCTTATGCCAGTTGAGATTCGAAGGGCTTACCGATCGAAAAGCTCCGATTAGTAGAGAGAGGAAACGGCGGCCACGCTGCTTGCGGAGAGAGAAAATCCCCAAATAAGCAAAGTCGCAAAGAGACGCGAGAACTGTTTCGGATTTGCTTTTGAGATCGCGATAGGATGCTCCTTTGATATTTTTTATTAAATAATGTTAACCTACTTATCAATATTCAACCCCAGCGTTTGTTTAATTGTCATTTACCTCCCTTCTTGTTTTATAATTATGACTTCGCCCCAGCAATCTCCACCTTATTTTACCCTCTTTTTTTTTTTTAATTTTTAATTTTTCCTTTACATTCGAAAAAGTCAAGTTCATGAACAAACGATTTGTCGAATGTATTAATCTGCACTATACATTAAAATCCATCGTCTACCAAACTTTAGATACAGTGATATTTATAATTGTGACGCATAATATTAATTTATCATGATATCATTGAATTCTGATAATTCAAAAAATATATAATAATAATTTAATATTAATAAATAAATTTTTTTGATTTAACAATGTACAGCATTAAATAGGATTGTTTTATTCTTAAGACCTTGTACAAAGCATATAATATAAAAAATTTAAAGAATAATTTAATTTAGCAATATATGAGAAAGTCATGCTTACAAATAAATAACATCCAATTGATGGGTCTTGTGACCTAAAAGTGTTCATAACACAAGAGACATTTTTACTATAACTTTGTGCTTGTTTGGAGGAATCGTCATAAATGATTAAAATATATTTTTCAACGTTGATTAAATGTTTAACTAAACATGCTTTCGTAAAAGAGCAAAGCATCATAATGTAGCACAGAAAATCTATAATTTTATCCATTTTCCTAGAAGAACCGAGTGAAACCGAAGTTTCATATCTGCTTTTGAATTAGTGATGGTACAAATGACGAATCAATGTCAACTATAACCTTAAGATTTCCAATCTAACAACATTGATTTAATTCTTGCTAGTCGCCCTCCATCAACTCTTATACACTGTGCATTTATGTATGTATTTATTATTAGGATGCGTTTGGTGTACCAAAAATCTCTTAAAATTTTTATACATTTTTACACATTCTTCTTATCTTCTCAAAATTCAGAAAAAGTTTAATATCTTTAAAAAAAAAAGTCGATAACTAGAATTCGATCAATTAAATAGCAAAAATTTTTTTACCATTCTCACCATGAACTCCCAAACTATCACATGACACCCATTTTTATTTTTTTTGTGGGGTCGTAAAAATCGTTTCGACAGAATCGCGTGGCCAACATTCGTCCAAACGGTTTTTATAATCCGTTTGGACAGATTATAATGTAAAAAAGTTATGGCTTCTTAAAATTTTGAATTCGTCCACACAGAAATCCAATCCGTCGGAATGAAATCTTACAATTCATCTCTAAAAAACGTAGTTTAAGCTTTTATGCACCAAAAGAAGTTTCTTCAAACCACATTTTATTTCACTTTTTATTACTCTAAACTCGCCCTTATATTTATTTTTATCAATAAAGGGATCATACTTTCTTCCCTTCAAAATAAAATAACTCATTAAAGTATTATTTTATTTTAATTATGTTATTGCCACATTTTTTATTACAATGTTTTAATTAAAATTTTTGATATAGTAGCATTACCCATTCAAAATTACAAACGTGCAAATGTTTTGCTAAAGGGGACAACAATGCTTTTTCCATTAGTGAGGCTTGCTTGTTGGACAACATAGTACAGAACAAGGCCACAAAATCTGCGTTTGATTGGACTAAGGGAGTAATAAAAAAATTTTAATTTTTATCAATTTTTTTCAACTAACTCCAATTAAATTTCATCACATATCACTTTTATCTCAATTTTTTTTTTTTTAAAATTGACCATTCAAATGCCACCTTACTATATGTTTAGTTGTGAAAGGAGAGAGAGTGAAAAAAAAAAAAAGAAGGTAAAAATAAAAATTTCTTTGCACCATGCTTGGTTGTTGGGTTTGCAGAAAAAAATAAAGAGAAAATCATAGAAGAAATTCTTAATATTCTCTTCCAACTTTTCTTCCCTTTTCCCTCTCACTTACTTTTCATTTATCCTCCTTGGCTCTTCCCTTCTCCCGTTCTCATTTCCTCCTTGACTCCGGTTGATCGAATATAATATGGTGACTAGAAAAACCCAAGAAGGCTGAAACTAAGACTCCATTTGGAGTGAACAAAGATTATGAAAAAACGATGAAAAATATTAAAAAGTTTTAAAAGTTATTTATTTTTTATTTCACTGTATGAATTACAAATCCACAACTTATTTCACTTTATTTCATTTTATCTAATTTTTTGTTACTCCAAACGTACCTGAATAAGTTCATTTTAATACCAACAGCAATAGTAACAGAGCAATACCAGTTCTCATACAGTGCAAAAGATATATAAATCATCTGGCTTTTATTACAACCTTGGACTCCAAAAATAGTTAACCGAAACTAAAAACCGACACACACAAACTAAACCATGAATTATTCAAAAATTATTCTATGAATTATTAACTAATCGTGAATGTAGAGAAGTTCAGATTATAGACGGCACAACAAAATTTTTTACCAGCAGATAGTGAACGATGAATTGCTACCAGCAGCACGAGCACGAAGGCAACTTGAAGGAGAAGGAGAAGAAGAAGGAAGACGGGAGGTGACCGGTCCTTCTAATATAATCTGCGCGCTCAGAAGTCCTGACATTGTTTTCGTTTAGCTTGGCCTCTGCATTTGAAAGCTTCTCTTCAGCAATTCTCCTGATGGCAGCAAGTTTATTAGCCAACCTCTCTTGTGCTCGAGCTTTCAGCTGTTCGGCCTTGACCTGTGAGGGCACCAAATTGTTAGAATATTATTGGTTTCCATTAATTATTTGGTGAAGACTAAATATAATACAGTTATAATGAGACAATTATTTGAGCTTTATTTGTTATAATCTAATTTAGTGTTAAGCTCATATATACCTAATTAATAAGATATAATTTGATGGCTTAGTGTAGACCCTTGAATTTAATAGTAGCCTGTAACGGGAGGGCTCTATTAAAATTTATAAATATAACTTATTGGTTAGGTCCTCACTCTATCCTTAATTTTGAAACCCTAGTGTTTTTTCACTATCTCATTGAGAGCCATCATTGTGAATAAGAGAAGGAGTGGAAATCCTATCCATCTAGCTGCAAATTTTGTGCACTTCATTGATACTAAACAATTCAGATGACTGCGATTAATACAAGAATGAATTTTATTTCTTAATTTTAGTGTTCTAATATTCGTATGTGAATTTTTAAGTATATTACCCAGATATCCAGAAAATGAATGACTATAGTTTTACTGAAATAAAAGCATTTGCTGATCTTCTTGTTGTCACGATAGAAACAGTTTTATATAAAGAAAATACTTCTCTGCTAGAAAAATCTACCAAAGCAGTTGCCAGCATGTTAATGGATGTTTTTATTTAAAATGAATGGCCCACATAGTGTCCACATATTTCTGGTAATTGTTTCTGGCAAATCTTTCTCCTAGTATAATATATATATATATATTTTATCTTTCGTTTTTATGGTGTAATTTCACCAAGTTCTTCTGTTGCATTCTTTGTGGAATTTATTCTGCGGATATGTTTGACCATATGTTGAACACTAAAGGAGGATCTTATAATCTCCCCAAGCATTTCACACAGTAAGCTATGGTAGCAACTATAAGCCAATTTTGTTGCAGGTTTGCAGGCATTACTCAAATACTTGACAAGGGTTACCAGCATTGGAAACCCGATACCCTGCACTTGACTTTGACTTTTTCTTTTTTTTGGCCCGGGGGGGGGTCTTCTTCCACCTAACGGAAGAAAAGGGGAGCAATGGTGAAGCGTAGAACGGGACCTTAACAACTCTCTGAACCCTACTAGGAGTCTGGGACCTAGAATGAATTATTTAGCCTCAGCCGAGAGCGTAAATTGGCTTGAAAGTTGAAACGCCCCCCCCCCCCCCATGCCCTTCACTTGCTAGATTATAGAATTACCTTCTATTTTCAAGAATTCCAACAAATTGGGTGCATCGGGTTTGAATAGTCCATTCCTCAGTGACAGTAATTCAGAACAAGCACAAAGCACCGGGAAAGCAAGACAGGCAAACAGTGCCGTGACAAATAGTTCTATGAGAATCAATCAAACATCTACCATCTATGCAAAGCCTTTAAGTAAAAAAATATATACCTCCATTCTCCTCATTTCCATTTCAGCTCTCCTCTTCTCATGATTCTCCCACGCTTGTATCTTCACCTCCTCGCGCTTATACCTGAAGGATTCACAGCACAACCTTACATCATTTTATCAATTCAACAACCATATTTCGTCCAATACAAGTTTGCACTCATATGGTTATATCAAGAGAGAGAGAGAGAGGTAATAGATCAACGCATCACACCTTGCCATGTACTTGGCCCGCTCAGCCTCATCCCAAGCCATTGCCCTGGTCTCCAAAGGACTAATCTTCTTATTAGCTTGTTCCAAACTCTCCTTCTTCTCATCCCCTTTTCCGGAACCAGATTCAGCCTCACCCGGGTCGCCTCTGTTCTCCACCAAACTGATCAGAACCATCTGAGAAGAGCTCTCAAGAGCATCCACCGCCCGTTGAGCTCGAACCGGAGTCGACAACCCCGAAGAAAGAGGGCTCCTTGCCGCCGGGGATATGGCTCTAATGGGAGTGGCAGTTCTTGAAGGCTCCTGGCTAGCAATGGGGGTCATCTCCGTGCCCATGTCCCTAACACAAACTGATCTAGCAGCCGAAGTCGGGCTCTGCAAGGGCTTATTGATTCGCCAAATGGACTCCTCACAATCTACATTCTTTGTCTCCACCTCAAAGTGGGTTGCATTTGCGGAGCCAGAGCATCCATTTTCCTCCTCTTCAATTGAATACTCCTCCTGGTTTGGAACTGGGGCTATCAGCCTTGTGTCATCAGCATTTGAGTTTCTGGGTTTGGTTCTGGATTGACTCTTCTCTCCCCCTTTGGACAAGTTCACTAGCCATTTTTGTGCGTCATCCCACTTTGATGGAGTGGGTTTTCCCAGGGCCGTTCGATGATGATGAGAGGTTCGATTTGTTCCGCCATTTCCTTTGTGAAACTCAAAATTGATTGCGCTGCTGCTTGAAATCTCCTGGGCTGCAGCTGGTCCATAGTTCACGCAGCCCTTGTCCTCTATAGATCTCATTCTATCTGATCTAATAACCCACAACTTGAATATCTTTTGGCGCAACAGATTGTCTCTAAACACTGATCTCTCTCTCTCTCTCTCTCTCTTTCTCAACCCACAAAAAGGACAGGCTTTTGAAGTAGAAATAGGTAGACCCACTAAGCAAAAAGGAAGGAGTGGAAAAGATCAGATATCCAAACCCATCAAAAATCTAATAGCAAAGCCCCAGACCCACCATTTAAGCTAGGCAGAGAGTTCAGGTTTCACTTTCACAAGAAACTACTAACAGAGACTCCAGTCTGGTACTGATTAATCTGAAGAAGAAGAAGGAGAAGAAGAAGAAGAGAGGGAGCAAACGTGGGGAGAAGAAGTAATGAACCTAGAATCCGTATGTTTTTTTTGAGATGTGCCGAAGAGGAAGATCAGATCCGTTTGACCATTAAAAAAAACCAGGCAGTGTACATGTTTTACAACAGCTGATGTCCAGAATGGTCAAAGGTTGCATAAGTTAACCCTCTACCTAGAAAACGGTGGAGTTTAAAACCTTCACTCACCTCAGAATGGAATCTTTGGAAGCGTTTCAGTGACACCCAGATGCATATTCTCCATGAGCACAGGCAAGCACGGTGCCAACTTTGCACGGTAATGGAATGGAACTTACCGCGAGACGAAACGCATACTTGAGAATGCTTTAAGTTTATCAAAATCTATCAAATTTATTAATTTTTTTTTTACTTTCTTTTAATTAAATTTTATCACGTGCTATAAAATTTTATAGGAACTACAACCATGCACGACTAGTCAAATTAAAACATACTTATTTATTTTTAATTAAAAATAAATAAATATATCTAAACTGTTTAATTTTAATTCGATAATTTTATATTTTACTGTTCGAAGGCTAACATTAAAATCAATATCAACGTTTCTCTTTTCATAGAAATATTGGTATGTTTGGTTGGAAGAAAAATAAAAAAGAGAGAAGAGGGAAAGAAAATAATAACTCATTTTCATTGTTTGATTGGAGGAAAAATGAAGAGGAAGGAAAATATAGTAAAAAAAGTGAGTGAAAAAATAGGAGATGAGTTCTACTTATTTTTATCCTCCCAAATTTGGGAGGAAAAGAGGAAGGAAGGCGGGGGACAAAGAGAGAGAAGTTTGATATAAAAAAAAAAGTAGAACCTAAATTTTATAAAATAATTTTAAAATAAAAAAGTAAATTATGACGTGTATATATATATATCTATATATTTGTTTTCTTTCCTCTCACTTTTTCATTCAACCAAACACATTTCTTTTTTTCTATTTTTTTCTTTCCTTTTTTTATCCCTTCCTTTCATTTTTCCTTCCTCCCAAATTTTCTTTGTACCAAATGGAGCCTGGAAATTAGTCTCATAACATTAAAATTGTAAGTTGTTTTATCAAAATTAGACAATTCAAAAACTTAAAATTTTTAAATTTATTTTTATTCTGAACCGTCCAATTTCTTGATGTCATTTTTTTATGTCACGTGACTAGCAATCCCCATATCCCTTTTCATAATACTCGCACTGTTTTGAGTTAAAAAAATACAAAACTCTACAAATCACTACAACATGAATTATAAGTGTAAAATTTAAATATTTTACTAACTATATAAAGTACGAGATATTAACTTTTACAAATTTATACAACTCCAAATACACCCATTACTAATATTGCAAGTAACATTCTCTATTTTTATGTTGGTACAACACAATTTCAAATCATAATTTATTATTAGGGTGATGTGATTAATCTCTAATCAAGTTAATTTAGGGGTTCAAACGAGTCGAATCGAGTCAAGTTCTAATTTGTTTGAGCTCAACTCAAGTTTTATGAACCAAAGTCGAGTTCAATTCGAATTTTTATAAGATCAAGCTCAACTCGATAAATAAAAATTTAAATTTGAGCTCGACTCGCAAATAGTTCGAATTAAAGTAAAATGACATCGTTTTGGTTTAAAATATAATAAATAAATATTATATAAATAATAAAATTATTATAAAATATAAATATATTATTAAAAAATATATTATTTTATTGAGTTTCCTAGCAAGTTTTCGAGCTGAACTTTTCTAGACTTGAATTCGAGCTCGAATCTAAATGAGATATAAATCAAGTTCAATTTAAACTCATTTTTAGTCAAGAATCGCGCTCGAGCTGAAATCGAATAGCTCGCGAATAATTCAATTTGTTTCCACCCCTAAATTAATTATTTTAAATTTATTAAGTAATGTTTTCTTATAATTACATTGCCATATTAATCTAATGTTTTTTTATAATTACATTGCCATATTAATCTTGTATAAATTTTTAATTAAAAATTTTGGTGAAATATCATTTCTCCATTTCTATACACATCCCGCAATACTGTGTAATCGACGCATCCGGCGACCCACTAGCCTTGATAAGTTCTACTCTAAAGGCCCGTTTGGAACATGGAAAATGTCAAAAATTTTTAAAAAATTATAAAAAAATAATGTAACTCTTTACAAAATTTTTCTAATCTGATACCATGAATCTCTATAAATTTATATATATATATATATACAAATTTTAATAAATTTTTACAAAATCTCAATAACGTTTTTTCAAAATTTAAAAAATTTTGACAGAAAAATTAAAAATTTTTACTCAAATTCATTCGAACAAACCAAATCCGTTGGAACGAACAAATCTATTTAAACGAAACTATTGTTATCTATTTTTTGTGATTTGTGATGTACACTCCAAACGTTAAAAAGTAATCAAAATCATATTTTACCTCCATTTTTATAACTTTAAACGTTATCTAAATTGTATTAATTTCTAAATACAAAATTTATCTAATTAAATTTACTTAATTTATAAATCAACCTTTTTGTTTTTTGTTTCATGCCTTTTCTTTTTACAATCTACACAATAAAAATAATGGTTACAATATTGAAGTTATTACTTAATATTTATTATTTAACATTTGTGATTGTACATACAATATTACTTGTATACTTTTAAAATTTTATAATTTTTAAATAATAAAATTATATTTTAATATTTTCAGACGGGATGTCACTGAAATATATTGCGCCTAAAATATTTTTCGGGTCCATCCTAAATAGTTTAAAAACAAATGGAAATACTATTCCAGTGCCAAATTTTAGATTGTTGGATATTTGATGTATTCTCAGAAAGTGTAAAAAAATAGTAAAAATTAGGGAAAATTAAAAAATTTTAGAAGATTGTGGTATGAAAAAAATTAGGAATTTAACAAAAAATAAAAAATTTGAGATTTTTGACGAAATTTTACACCCCAAGCACACAATCTAAAAAATTTAAACGAGTCTAACATGCTGATGTCTGTTGACAATTTCAGCTTGACTTTCCAAATGCGAAATTGTCATGAGTAATAACTCGGTAAGTCTAAAATTGAGGTCGATCCACAAGGTCACAAGGAAAGACCAATAGAATTTAAAAAAATAAAAGTAAAATTCGAATTTAAAAGAAAAATAATAGGGTTTAAAAAATATTTTAATAAAAAATTACGTTTTAAAAGAAAAGAAAAAGAATACCTAAATTCTAGATTTCCACGTTAGGTTAAACATATAGTTTTATTTCTCAATTCTTACAAATAACTTAGTGGGTGTTTGGAGTAAAAAAAAATGAGATAATATATGAGTTTGTAATTCATAAAATGAGATAAAAAATGAATAATTTTTAAAAATTTTTAATGTTTTATATTACACTAAATGAACCCTCAATCAAACAACAATAAATATTGATAATTTGATGGAAGGAAGTTAGAAAAAATTAGTAAAAATTAGATTTTTTTGATTTTTTTTTTAAATTCAAATACCCTCTTAGTTAACAATATCTTAAATTCTCAAAATAAAATTTTTTTTTCGTAAATTATTTCTGATAAATTTGGTTAATTTAATCAAAATAAATTGATAGTTTGCTTTAATTCAGTTTTACTAGTTGATAATTGGGCATTCGCTTCAGTTAGCAAGGCTACTCTCGTTGGAAAAAGAACCATAGGGTGGCTTGGTTTTTGGGAATGCGGTTGTCCCTTTTAACGGTCGCTAGAGTGGCGTAGAAATATGTACGAGTGACACGTGGACGGATGAGATGACTTAGAAAGAGTGTGCAAGTGCTGGGCTGGGCAGGGCTGGGCCCAGTTCGACGGACTGCTGAGTTTCTGAGAGATTCACGTGGGCAGGATGATGTTTGCTGGGTGCAGAGACTGCGAGGGTCATTTGTCTTTTACTGGGTACAATCAACACTTCTTTAAACGACTGTTTGGATGTCCTATTATTGGGTACTGCCCTTCGGCGGCGGGCTCCACATTGCCCTTCGGACGACGGGTCTTAATCATGCATGATTTAATTGTTTTTTAATATTATATAATTTTTTATATTCCTTATTTAATTGTGTGTTTCAATTAATTTTATTTAATTTTTATTTTTGTTGTAAGTTTAATTCTATCGCATTAAATTAAATACACTCAAATCAAAAACTATTGATCAACCCATTGCAACTCCTAATTGTAGCATGTAACCCTCGGACCATTTGTAGTTTCGATTTTTTGTGTATTTAATCTTTTTAAGGTATTATTTGAAGAAGAAATTTTTGGCATAAATTTATTATTATTTTAGAATTTGGGTGCTAAAGTAAAACGCTAAAATTATCTATTTTCTATTCAGTAACAATAAATTGTTTAACTTAAAAATCATTAAAATTGTTATCAAACACATAAAAAATTACTAAAAGTTATTAAAAATTACAAAAAAATTATCAAAAGTTGTCAAAAATTTTATTAAACACCCAAAAGTTACTACTTATTTTATCAAATACATTAAAATTTTCAACTACTAATTTTTGACAAAAAATACCAAAACTTACTAAAAATTGAACTTTCAAACGGCCACTAAATTTTTGTACACTAGCACTTTTTCCTGTTAAATTTGTTCCTTATATTGATTATATGAATTAACTTAATTATCTTTTAATAAATTCAAATAAATTATATTGTGTATATAAAATAAAAAATACACAAATACTTTTTAATTTTTTGAAATTATATGGTTCTTTTAATATATATAAAATTTAAGAAAATTACTCAAATTTTAGGTAATTTGGCCCATAACTTAAATTTTTTAACCTAAAAAATATATTTATTAGTGCTATTTTCTTAAATCAACTATAGCATCCCAAAAACCGACTATTGCATAAAATTTTTTTATTATTTTTTTATAGTATAGTTTTACCTATCATAAAGTTTTTAAAAAGTTACTGTAGAAAAGTTATTGATCCAAATTTTTTTTTTGTTACTAGTAATTTTTTAACTTAAAGTCTACATTGTTTTTAAATTTTAGGAAATCAAATTATAGTATAAATTATATATCAGTAACATTATTTTCTAACTAAAGTCTACATTTTATTTTAAATTTTAGATGGTCAAATTATACTATAATTTTTTTTTTAGATTTTTGAGTCAAAAACTTTTTACATTATTATCAATTCAAGAAAATACTATTAATACATTTTTTTTTAGAAAAAATTAAATTATAAACTAATCTTCCTAAAGTTTAAATATTTGTCCTAATTGTTATATACTTTAAAAGAATTATATAATTTAAAAAAATAAAAATAATATCCACGTTTTCTACTGTACATGCATAATATAATTTGTTTGACTTTGCTTTAAGATTATTACAATTATTTACATGATCAATATTTATTTTTTAAGAGAAAATCTAGCATTAATCGGTGTTAGTGTACAAAACTTAAACTGCAAAGGTCCCTTTGTCTTTTTTTAAACTTCAAAAAAAAAAAAAAAAAAACTAGGTGCACAAAAATCAAAATTACTTTAAGTACATTAACCAATATGTTTAAAAAGGTACAATTATATTTTAATTATATTCTTTACCTAACCCTCCATTCTCCTTCCATCTCCCGTAAACAAAAAAAAAATAATTAACTTCCACTCTCTTCCCTCCCCTTCCCCTTCATTTACTTTAGTTCTCTTTCCCTGTCCTTTCTTTTCATTGTCCCAAACAAAGGATAAAGAGAAGAGATAAACAAAATAAAAGTGTTAATATTAGACACAACATGAGCACAAATACAAGCACCGTCAACATAGAATTATTAAAAAAAAAACACGAATTCAACATGACATTAATACGTCAACTTGAAATTAACATGATTTAATATAATTTCAAAATAAATTAATTACTTAAAATATTCATTAAATTTTAAGATATTCGAGTATAAAAACATATCAACACAATTATAACAATGAGTACGACAAAGTATCATCCCTAGAAAAGAATATGTTAAGGTAGAACGGGAGAGAAGAGAGGAGAAGACTATCAATTTAATTGCAGAAATAGAAATGTGGAGTGAAAAAAAATAAGGTTTTCATTGTATCAAAAATTGAAATCAAATATTGTGCACCTTTAATGTACTATTGTTCCAATGGCAAGATCATTTAACACAACGTATGTGCTAGTCAAACTACACAAACCACCAACTTGAAATTTGGACCCAAGAAGGCATTTCCTGATTCAGAGCATCAGAGGAGATTCAGTGGTTACAGAAACTACCAGGGGAGAAAAACTATGCGTCAAGCTTGATTACTGGAAGACCCGACAATCAAGTGGCCAATTGTTGCTGTGACAATTCCCAGCACCGCACCAGCAATAACCTGCAATACCATAGGAAAATTTAACCAGTGCCAATATAACCTGAAATAAGATAGGAAACTGAGAAAGGAAACAACAATAGCATGTGTCCATGTTTGCAATAAATGTAGTTTTGTTTTCTTGTCCAAAAACATGGGCTACACATTAGGTGAATCACTCGTGGCTACCCATAAAACCCTGCTATCTTTATCCTCTACACCTTCCTCAGAGAGAAAGAGAGAGAAAAAGCTAAACAGCCGTAGTGTAATGTAAAGGAATTTCAACTGCAGCTTAAATAAGAGACGTGATTTGCTTTGATAGGGAGACAGGCACAGGGTGTCTCAAAGGATCCTCAAATCTCAACTGAATTTTATTACAAAAGAGAGAGAAAAAAAAGGAAGTAAATAAATACAAATATTTACTCAAGGATGATACTAAACAAAGTAATAAATTTATAACCCATTGCTGGAGCCTAATCCAAGGAATTGGAACACAAAAGGCATCTCTATGTAAAGTGGAGTTCTGACAAGAAACACCATCTACTTGGTATTTTTTCCGTGGACGTGTGTGTGTTGTGTAACACCAGCAGCACCCTCAAAATTTTGTGAAATATGGAAAGAAAAGAATGAGGCTCATTGGTGCAGACATCAATAGACGATATAGATGTGTGTACGAAGGTCCAGTCAAGGAGACCCAACCATTATTATTACGTACTGGTTATTAATATTTATTTTAATTAATTAGATTTTATTTTATTTATTATTTTTGACCCATTTGTTTTTGGACTATTTTAGTATTAAGTTTATTTTATTTTAGACCCTTGTGGTAAACCCATAAAATTTTTTATTTAAATCTTAATTAGGGTTAACAGAACATTAAATTGAATGATACTTTGATTATTGTTTCTTCTCCTACAGCTGTTGCCCCCCTTCTCCTCCTCTTTTTTTTTTCTTTGATTCTTTCTTCCCCTCTACAATCCTACACCAACTTTAGTATCAAAGCGAAGATCCTCCAAACTTTTTTTTTTTCAATCTCCATCACTATTGAACAATCAGAACAACCCCAAAAATAAAAAAACTAGCAAGAGCTGCCACTGCCCGACGCGCCCTCAAGCTCTTTGAGTACGTTTTCGTGCGTTTCTAGCAATATTTAGTTCCGACAAACCCCACCAGCAACACCACTTACCTCGGGCGAACTTTCCAAGGACTCCAGCAACCTCTAGCAATTTTTCTAGCAACCGGCCGATGATTTTTTTGGCGACCTCCGGCGAAATTCAGAATAACCACCACACTCCAACAATCTGACCTGTGCTTCGGCGACTTTCCAGTGAATCTCTAGCGACTTTCCGGTGAATTCCAAAACACTCTATCAGTCTATTTTAGTAGATTTTAGGTCACCAGTGCACTCCCGATTCCCAATTTGAGCGGTAATTTCGTTTCATTATATTTTTTATGCTATTAGCTATTCTCTATTAATTGAATTATTATGTGCACCACGACTCCATTCATCCCAAAACTCCTTTCTTTTAAAATAATCCCACTACCCATAATTATTATTCGCTATTTTGCGTTCTATCCTATTTTCCTTTTATCACTTGGAAGTCTTGAATAGCGAAATGAATACTTTTACCAAATACACCTTAAGCTAGTGATATTTTATTTGTCATTTATTTTTTTCGTGCTTTGATCTCCTATTTAAAAAAAGGGGGGGTAAAACTATTGCTTGCACCTTATTCGAGTTATCTAATAATCTAATTAACATCTAGAGTTTTACGTGTATTTACATATAAACACTTCGGTTTATACTAGTAGTAATTGCGTGAGTCGTTATTGATATCAACAAACTTAGTCATAGAATCTTTGTATGCAATTACGTAGTGGTCGCACACTGACATCCTCTAGCACTATGACAGATAACCAATTGTAAACCTAATTAGCAGCCCTCACTGAAGCTATTCAAAGATTAAACACTAGAGTGAACATAATTGAGAAACACACTAGGCCTAAGAATCAAGATAGAGAACTAGTGCCACGTCATAGAAATGACAAGTCACCCGAGCATAATGATGATAAATTAATGAAACAAGTTAAAATAGAAGCCCCGACTTTTGATGGCCGCCTAGATCCTTGGATCTTCACCAAATGGCTAAAAGATATGGACCGCTTCTTTGAGTGGTACTAGCTTTCTAAAGAGAGAAAGTGTCGATTTGCTAAAATGAAGCTGACAGGGAGTGCCCAATTATATTAGGAAAATACTGAGAATTTACTTGTTAGGCGTCATGAACCTCCGGTTGTAAATTGGGAGGAGATGAAAATGAGGCTTAAGCGCAAGTATTTGCCTTTATCCTATCATGGTAATTTGCTAGATCAATATAACAATACTCGACAAGGGCAATAGGCCAATGAAAGATTACATAGCCTAGTTCGATGAACTCATGATGAGATGTAATATTTAAGAGGATGAGACCGTTACTTTGAGTTGGTTTAGGCGTGGTCTTAATGATGAGCTGCGAAAAGAGGTTGTCCCTAGGGGAATTACCACTTTAGACGAGACCTATACTCTAATCCAGAACTATAAACTAGTAGCTAAGCCCTAATTTGCAAAGCGTAACGATAGTCGCCCCCTAATAACCGCCCTTCCCTGTCAAACACTACGTCTGTTTTGGAATCACCTTCTAGTACCCAGGTTGTGAAAGATAATAAGAATAAGAGTAACTTACCTGAGGATTCTAAAAATAACTCTCGAGTCCAATGTTTTATGTGTCATGGTTTTGGACACGTATCTGCTAGCTGTCCCTCCCAAGCTCTAGTTATTGGGGAGATGGGAGAGTCAGGGATGATGAGTCAATAGAAGAGCAAGTATATGAACTCAACGTGGAGGAATTTGAAAATGTGGATGAAGAATATGAGAAAAATTTAGTGGGATGTTTTAGGACCATTTCCCCTAGTGTAGGAGAGAGACAACTCACTTTTAACAATCATCGGATGGGTGTAATTCGGTGTATCCTTACGCAAGCCCAAGAAACAGAAGACTGGCGTTGTCATGTCATTTTCCACACTTATACTAAGATTAATGATAAGGGTTGTAAGATCATAGTGAATAGTGGTAGTTGCACCAATGTAGTATCTTCAAGTATAATTGCTCGTCTAGGACTTCAAAATGTTCCCCATCCTCATCCATATAATGTTTCTTATGTAGATGCCTCATCCTTTACGGTAAAAGCGCATTGTCAGGTGTCTATTCAATTCCTTGATTATCAAGACAAAATTTGGTGCGATGTGATTTCTATGGATATAGGCCATATCATTTTGGGAAGATCATAGTTGTTTGATTTAGATGTCACTCTTTATGGCCGTTTCAATTCATGCTCCTTTACGTTTAATGGCAAGAAAATTCATCTCAAGCATATTCCTCCGAAACAGGCTAATCTTAGCAAAGGAAAAGCAGTGATGAATAAAAAGAGGTTGAACTTCATTAGTCCTAAAGAGCTCATTCGTGATATGAGTAGACAAAAATGTATTGTGTTTGCCTTGATAGTTAAGGAAGTTCTTGTGGATTCTCCGCAAGACATATCAGGAGAGGCAAATAGGATACTTGCGGAGTTTCAAGATGTTTTACCTAAAGATCTCCCAAATAGTTCACCCCCCATTGCATGACATCCAACACGCAATAGATTTCATCCCAGGAGCTACACTTCCTAACTTGCCACATTATAGGATGAATCTTACTAAGCATGCTAAATTACAAAGGCAAGTTGATGAACTTCATAAAAAGGGAATTTATTAGAGAGAGTATCGTTTTCCTATCCCTTGCCTAGATGATAAGCTAGACATGATGACAGGTGCCACGGTATTTTCTAAAATTGAATTGAAAAGTGGGTACCATCAGATTAGAATTCGGCTAGGAAATGAATAAAAAATTGCTTTTAAAACTAAAGATGGCCTTTATGAGTGGTTAGTCATGCCTATTGGGCTTTCAAATGCTCCTGGTAGCTTCATGATAGTAGTGACTCAAGTGCTTAAACCATTCATGGGAAAGTTTTTGGTGATTTATTTTGACGATATCCTTAATTCCTTATTTAGAGTAAAAGTCGAGATCAACATATGGACCACCTTACTCAAATTTGTTCCACCCTTAGGAAAGAAAACCATTATGCCAACTTGAAGAAGTGTTCATTCTTTACTAGTAAGGTTGTCTTCCTAGGATCTATGGTGTCCTCTGAAGGAATTTCGGCTAACCCCTCAAAAGTTAAAGCAATTCTAGATTGGCCTGAACCTAAAACTATTCATGATGTGCGGAGTTTACATGGGTTAGCTACTTTTTATCGCCAGTTTATCAAAGGGTTCAGCACCATTATGGCCCCTATAACTGAATGTATGAAATAAGAAGAGTTTAAGTGGACAAAGAATGCTGCAAGGGCCTTTGAGAATATCGAGAAAAAAATGATTGACTCCCATGTGTTGCGTCTTCCTGATTTTTCGAAAGTATTTGAGGTAAAATGTTACGCATCAGAAGTACTTATTGGAGGAGTACTCAATCAGAAGCGTCACCCTATCGCTTACTTTAGCGAGAAATTGTGTGAGGCTAAACAAAAATATTCCACCTATGATAAGAAATTTTATGCGGTGGTACAAACCTTACGCTACTGGCGCCATTATTTTTTGCTAAAAGAGTTTGTCCTTTATTCTGACCATAAAGCCTTGCATTATTAAAGTTCCCAAAAGAAGCTTAATCATAGGCATGGTCATTGGATTGAGTACTTGCAAACCCATGAGTTTGTCATAAAACATAAGTCAAGAGTTGAGAACAAGATAATTGATGCCCTTAGTTATCGTGTGTCCTTACTTTCTGTCATAAGTGCTAAAGTTATAGGATTTGATAGGCTTAAGGATGAGTGTAAGTTATGTCCTGACTTTAGAGAAATTTTTCTAGAGCTTCGGAATGGAAAGTTTGAAATTTCTGATGAATTCCTTCTTCAGGATAGATTTTTGTTTAAGGCTAATAAACTCTGCATCTCGAGAACTTCAGTACGGGATTTCCAAGTGTGGGAGGTTCATGCTGGAGGTCTTTCAGGACATTTTGGACGTGACAAGACCATAGTAGAAGTTGAACGTCAATTTTATTGGCCAAGTTTGAAGAAGAACGTTGGTACAATAGTAAGTCAATGTCGTACTTGTCAGTTAACCAAGCATAAGAAACAAAATACTAGTCTTTATACCCCTCTTCCCGTTCCTAGTTGTCCTTGGCAAGATGTTAGTATGGACTTTGTTTTAAGACTCCCTCGCACATCTAGGAAACGTGATTCTATTCTTGTGGTGGTAAATTGTTTTTTTAAAATAGCTCACTTCATTCCTTGTAGTAAAACATCTGATGCTTTTAGAGTTGCTAAGTTATACTTCTCAGAGATCGTCAAATTGTATGGTCTACCTAAGACTATAGTGACCGATAGGGATGTTCCTTTCACAAGCTATTTTTGGAAAACTCTTTGGCATCTAGTTGGTAAAAAACTCAAATTTTCCACTACATATCATCCCCAAACTAATGGCCAAACAGAAGTAGTTAACGTAGCTTAGGGAATCTATTGAGGTGCTTAGGTAAAGATCATCATAAAAATTGGGATTTAATCCTTCCTACTACTCAGCTTGCCTAAATAACTCTGTGAATAGGTCGATAGGAATGAGCCATTTTGAAGTTGTGCGTGGTTATAAGCCCAGAAAACTTTTAGACTTAGTTCCCATGTCTACATTTGCTAGAGTGTCTGAGTCGGCTGATGCGTTTGCGCAATATATTCGAGATTTGCATGTTGATATCAATAAACGCTTAAAGTCAATTAATGCGACATATAAACTTAAAGCTGATTTACATAAAAAAACACGTTGCTTTTAATGTTGGTGATTATGTGATGATTAGAATAAGGCCGGAATGTTTTTCTTCTGGATCTGTTTCGAAATTGCAAGCTCGTAGTGCTGGTCCTTTTAAAATTTTAAAACGGGTTAGATCAAACGCATATGTCATTAATATTCCATCACACTTTGATTTTAGCCCCATCTTTAATGTTGAAGACCTTGTTGTCTACAAAGGACTTATTCAACCCCCTAATGAACCATTTGATGCCCTGACCGTTGACTATCACCCAAATTTAATACCTACTACTTCATTACTATCGCTAGTCCCTGCACACAATGATAAAATTGATACTATTTTAGATGAGTAGGTCGATCTCACCAAGGATGGCGTGGTTCGAAGATTCCTAGGTCGTTGGGTTAGTCGTCCTGATTCTGATTGCACTTGAATTCCCGCCGAGACACTGCAACAGCTTGATCCAGACCTTATGGAGTTTCATGAGAGTTGCCACACCACCTCCTCGTCAGAGCCGAGTTCTTTGCACCTCGGAGGAGTTGGTGCAAACGCCAATAAACGATATGGACGTCGGGCCAAGGAGGCCCATCCATTATTATTATGGACTGGTTATTAATATTTAATTTAATTAATTAGATTTTATTTTATTTATTATTTTAGACCCATTTGTTTTTGGACTATTTTAGTATTAGGTTTATTTTATTTTAATCCTTTGTGTTAGACCCCTGAAGTTTTCTATTTAAACCCTAATTAGGGTTAACAAAACATTAGATTGAATGATATTTTGATTATTGTTTCTTCTCCGACAGCTGCTGCCCCTTCTCCTCGTCCTCCTCCCTCTTCTTTGATTCTTTCTTCCGCTCTACAATCCTACACCATTCACCCATTAAAACTTTCTATCTACAATTTTGATTTTTAACAACCGAATCTTGCCTTCAAAGGGGTGCAGCACGCGTCTCAGATATTGACAATCTAATATTTAAAAACAATTGTAGCTAAAAGTTTTGAAATGGATGAATAGCAATACAAGGAAACTTTTTTTTTTTTAATCAATACATTTGTAAGTAGAGGTGATGCACTTCAGGAGACAAAATGAGGGAAATATGTCCAGCTGATTCAGATATCTCCAATGAATTGATGAAGACCAATAAATGCAATAGCAAGGAGAACATGATTTGGTTCAATTTCGGGTGCAGAGCGGATATGGTATTACAGGTAAAATAGTCTGATGCTCTAAACCGAGGTGCTGAGCTTTTTCTAATCCTCCCCATCTTCATAGAAGAGGATGTTAAATGGTAATGGAGGCTACTGTACTATCACAAATAGGAAATTTAAACAACCTCTGAATTTTCAAGCCAATTAAATAATCAATGATGTATCAATCAAACATCCTACCATACCTGCGAAGGGGTGTGCCCAAGTAGTTCACGTAGTGGTCTACTCTCAGCCAGAGGATGTTCAGCAGGAAGTTCATAAATGATTTGATTGAGAACCTAAAGGACTCCAGTTTGAAATAATAAAATTAGTCAATTTAAATATCCCAAAGATTTAGTGCAACAATGTACTATCAAAAGTAAGTGCATGCATATGCATTATCAATGAAACAAGAAACATACTGTTCAAATATGAGCACAAGGGTGTGTGTTTTTGTGTTGGGGGTGGAGATAGCAGGGGTTAAGAGAGGGAGAGCATCAAACCTCTGCCTGGCGACCAGCATGTAATCTTACACCGAATGCATCATACATCACCTGCCATAACATTCTTTACATAATCAATCTCCACCTATTATGTGACACAAGTCATCATTGAAAGTAATAACTAAGACAAACATCCTGCAATGTACGCAGCAACTTACAGAAAGTTGACAAGAGTACTGAAAACAATGACAACACATCAACAAGAAGAAAAATGCATCACATTAAATAGTGAACATTATTAATGAATAACGATGGCCATATGTGCAGATGGTTGAAGGTAAATGGTTCGACTGTGAAGCCCTGTGGGAATTAATGTAGGCATCAAAGACAGAAAGAGACTAAAAGAGGTGGACAGGTTGAGAGCTTGAGGCATTCTTTGGAGGAGCCAAAAAAATGGTGGTTGTGGAGAGCCAAACCACCACAAAAAATAAAAATAAAATAAATGACTACAGTACCAACCCTAAGGTAGCCCTTAGCTCCTGCTTTCAGCCTAAAATAGCAAGACAATACTAAGATGCCAATAGAGATAAAAATCATAAAAAGGGATTGAGGCCTAAGAGGGGGGCATGCTTAAGGGAGGGTTATTTAGCCAAGCAAAGGGCAGTGAGCGTGTCAATGCAAGTGTGATAGACATACTTGAGTGAAGTTTAATTGGCTAAGCAGAGGCACGTAGAGCACATCTAGTCAACCATACAGGTTGGTGTCTCAGAGGTTGTTCCTGCATGTGTAGTAAGCCCAAGACAGCATCTATAAGTTAAACTTCCCTTACATGGCTCAAAACTCAAAATGGAGCAACACATCACATGGGGATATCTTACTAGTCTAAGTGTCATCATCGTGAATGTGACCTTACAGGGCTGACACATGAGTAAGAGATTTATGGAGATGAGGTAATGATGATTGGCATCCCATACAAGAGAGCTGGACATGCTGATGTAACAGACAGCAGGGACAGGAGCAACATGAAATCTTAGGACATTTAAACATACCAAATCAAGTCTCAAGAGAAGTAAAATCCACATAATAATGAATATTGAAGAATTTGAGATGGTCTTAAGATCAAATTAATTCCTCCCTTTAAGGTCAACAACATTAGATCATGGTCACCACTATTGGTTGACACTCTTTTGAACGCATACAAAGTATTTAAGAATTCGAGATAATTGGATTGGAGAGTAAGTTCTAGAAGATATGACAAACAAAAGACCCAGATCAAACTATTTACCTCAGAATGGACCTCAAATTATGATAAGGTCATCCAGTATAGAAGGATGAAGCATTATCCAAATATAAGTTCAGGGTGATATAATATATATAGATTATGGCCTTTGCAGATAAGTTATACAGAAGTAACAGAACTAGACCCAGCTTTCTCCCAAAAAAAAAAAAATGAAGATTTTAAGTGAAGGAGCATACAACACATGCTAAAGTCAATGCAGTTGCGAATGTTGATCCTCCAAGGCCATCATGGAAACCGACAGCTACAGCAAGAGCCGTGACAGTTGCAGAATGGGAAGATGGCATCCCACCAGACCCAATAAGTTGCTTGAAATCCCATCGTTTTTCCTTATACCTGCAAATCTATGAAAGCTTAGGACTCTTAGGATGAACAAACTATAACATAAAACCAGATCATTCTAGATAAAAATACAAGCATTCAACATATAAATCAATAAATAAAAATAAATCGACCAAGCTAGAGAAGATGTTGGACACAGGCTTATGACTTGAATCAACAGGTGAAATCAATACTCGAAAAGTTTGCATTTAGATTTGTTTTGTGGTGATGTTTCATTGCATATTTTTTAAAACAAACATATAGACCATTGTGTTAAACGGGAAAATAAATAAATAAATAACAACAGTGCTATCAACTAGTTGCAGGGAAAGTAGGAAGGGAACAAAATTTGAAAAATGAAAAGTGAACTAAGAAGAGTTTAAATGATAAAATCTACCAATGCATAACACAAAGATCACATGGTTAACCCTATTTACTAATTTGATAATGGAGATAGAATTGTGCTCATGTTCCTCAAATCAAATCAGGCAAAATCATAAAACAATTTCACAAACAGATAAATCAGGAAATGGATACAACGTTCAAATCAACAAATAAAGGACAGAGAACATGAAATTAAAATAAAAATAAAAAGCATTAGGGAGGTTTATTGACATTGATGATGAGGAGGAGCGATGTACCATGAAGTGAAGAACTTGATGGATTGGGCTATGGCGAAGGCGATCAGAGCAGAAAAGAGAGGGTAATTAGTAAAAAATGAGGCAGCCACGGCAGACTTAGTGGTGGTTGCGGCCGTGTTTTCCATCATCATCGATCCGGATGAACCCGTCATGTCATCCATCGTCCCTCTCTCCTTTTCACTGAAAAAAAATCCAATCGCAGTACTTTCCTTCTGATTCCGAGATGGATTAGATGGAGACAGAGCGATGTGAGAGAGAGAGGTGAAGACTGATTCAGCCACAGTAACGATCTTGTAGCGTGTGTGATTTAGGAGGTTGAAAATCGATGGTTGCATACAAAAACAGAGAGAGAGAAAGGGTTCGGGTCTTCTAGAGAGAGAGAGAGAGAGGGGCGGGGAAGTTAGCCAGCTCCTTTCTTTCTCCCTATTCTCTACCCGACTATCATTCAGGTTTGGAGGGCTGAAGTTATTCTCACTGCCTTTTCAAATGCAAGCGCGGAATTTCGGAATATTCCCTCAAATTGCCAATTCTACGCTCTATCAGTTATTCATCTGTATAGGCACTGTTTAGACTTAAAAAAATATATATAACTTCATAAATTTTTATAAATATAAATTATGAGATCGTAAAATTTAAATTTTTTATTTACTCTACAAAATATGAAATATTAATTTTTATAAATTTATATTGTATCACTCCAAACATATTCATATTGTGCTCTAGCATTTTTATTTTTTAAAAAATTCTTTTACAATTTTGACCATGTATATATATATATATATATATAATCATATTATCACCGTTTCTTATGATTTTCAAATAAAAAAAATTATATTTGATAAAAAATTTGTATTTGTTATGATTTACAGGCCGTTTGTAGCTTTAAAAACAAGAAAAAAGTGAAACTTCTTATAGTTTTTTTGTGTGTTTTTTAGTTACATTTTTTTATATATTTTGTGGAATAAAGTGTATTTTTTAATATTTTTTTCAATTTTTAGGTGTTTGATAAATTTTACTAAAGCAAATAAAAAAATGGTAACTTTTGTGTTTTGTATGTTTTTTACTGTAGCAAATAAAAAAAGTGATAACTTTTTGTTTTATTTTTTTAATTTAACAAATCAAAAAAATGAAAAAAATTTATAATTCTACCAAATGCACCAAAAGTTACATTTACAAAATGTAACTTTTGGTACTTTTTTACTAGTTTTTGACCCTCCAAATGGGTCCTTAATAAGTATGGACACTTGAAAGTTACCGTTTGATTGAATATAGTTATCATAATTAAGAGTGTGTTTCTAAAAATATCTGAAAATCTCTAAAAGTTATTTTACTTTTTATCTCACTGCACAAATTACGAACCCACAAATTATCTCACTTTTTATCACTCCAAACGCACCCTAAATTGAATATCAAATGAGTTAAAAAAATTAGAACACTATTCATTCTCTCAACCATTGTCACAAAAATTAAATAAATTATATTATTTATAGAATGTATTGCTTCAAATATTATAATTGTGGCTAAAATAATTACAAATTAACATTGAATCGGTAGTTTTAAGGCACTATTTTAGTCCAAGGCATTATTTTAGTCTCATGCACATGAAATTTAAGTTTTATAAAGTTTATCTTTCTAGATATTTTATAATTTTGATCAAAAAATCAATTATTTGAACTGAATCATTAGATTTATCAATCCTTGGTTGAACTCGCGCTTGAGTTCAAGGTTTACAAAGCACAATTTCGTAAATATTTTATAGTTTAGATTAAGAAGTCAATTTCTTGAACTAAATCGACAAATTTATTTGTTCTTATCTCAAAAAATTCGGTGAGACACTGATAATGTTAAACTTAACTATTGGACATTTTCCCTCATGGAAATGGAGCAAATAAAGTGCATGCAAAATATGACAATAATTGTCCACCAAAGTAAAGAAAATTGCTAGTGGATTATGAAAAAGTTAAGGGAAATGATTTACTTGAAATCCTGGCGTTTAGCACGAGAGACACGATCCCCTTGCTATAACAAGCGAAGTACGAAGATTTATTTGGTAAATTATGCATGGATTGCTTCATCATTAGATAAAATTAGGCTTGTTAATGGAATACGCGTCAGATTCAGGCTCCGTTCGACATCAATAGCTATTAGTCAAGTTAATGGCTACTTCAATAGTATTTGGTCAAATTTATCCTCCTACATTTTAATATTCTATTAAACTTTTAAGGATAAAAATGTCAAATTAACAAAAACAAGTTAGTCTTCTCAAAAAAATCACTCTTTTTCTTCCCAAACACAAATTTAGTAACTAGTTAAAAAAAAAAAACTAACTAAATTTATACCCAAACCAAACCTTAATAAATCTAGATTTGCTAATCAATGACCAGACTCATAATTAAGCAGGTTCAGCCATTCCGCTCATCATCACCTTTTTTTTTTTTTTTCTTTTCTTTTTATCAAATCCAACCTTTTCTTTATAGGTTATACAATAACTTGAAAAAGTGAAAAAGCGCAGTTTGATCAACGACTTCTAACAGTTAAATATTTTAAATTATCGTTGAAGAAAATGATGACTGGGTTTGTTTCCCTGTTAGTTCGATCGCCAGGATGATGGTGTCTGTCTTACTGTATTAACTCCATCTGATCATTAAGTTCTCTTCATTTTCTTTTTAAAAATTTCTTGTTTCCACTGTTTTTTTTTTTTTTTTATAATTCATTTATTTTCCGTGTGTTGGAATCTGATGCTTGATTGTATGCTTTTGTTTCATTGACTCCTAATTTGTTTATGGGCTTGGCTCTGGGTTAAGTGTGGGAAGAAAAAAAATTAGTTAGTTTTTTTTTGTTAGGACCAGTCGTTAGTTATTAAAAAGTTAGATTTTTTGTATTTAAGAAAAAAAATTAATTTTTTAATAGTTAATTTTTTAATTTTCTATTAATTTGACATTTTTATCTTTTAAAATTTAAAATAATTAAAAATGTAACAAGTTAAATTTGATTATTTTACAAAAAATTAAAAAACTCATTTACCAACTTTTTGTCACCAAACGGAAAAGTAATGTAGTTTGAAAAGGCTTTTTAACTTTTTTTTTTTTTTTTTTACGCTTGCTGTTCGTTTTGTTTTTATAAATGTTTATTTTTTCCTCTTATTTTTAATTTTGTCCAAATTCAAATAATATTAGGATTCTTAATTAATATGCATTGGTAAACTTTCTCGGCATGTTTAATAGAAATTATGTATTTTTTTATCGGAAGCGTTCTCAAAATTTTATGTCATGCACGTCCATCAAAGAACTTCTTGTTGACGAAAATCTGAGAAACAGATGAATAAGCTTCCAGTTCTCTCCACCAACCCCTGCTCTCTCATCGAATATACATTGATGTTGATCTTCACAAATTTCAATCCTCTCTCTCTCTCTCTCTCTCTCTCCTCTCTCTCTCTCTCTCTCTCTCTATGTTTTGGAGAAGTCAAAGTGTCAAAAACAGTTTGTGCGCACTTCTAAAGTCCTAAAATTAATAATCGAGTGAACTACTAATAACTCTAAGAAGACTTGAACTAGTGACCAATAAGAAATAAATTAAAAATCTTATCAGTTAAAGTTACTTTTCAAGTTATCTCTCTCTCTCTAAAAAAAATTATCGGACATTAATGAAAAAAAATTAAAACTGAAAATGAATATTCGGATCTAAATTAGATCATCCAAATTGATTCAAATCTGTTCCAACAATATACAGATCAAGTGAATTTAGATCTTTCGAATATTTAAAGTAGGTATCAAGAGTATGGATCACTATTAATAAGTCAGATCCGAATTGAATCTTTGTCATACCTGATGTGTTTGACAAACCTATATAAAATGAGGGATAATCATAATCTTACATCATTTATTTACTCAATTATTTTCCATGGTGTGATTAGCCAAAAGAAGTGAGAGAGAATTAGGAGTAAATTGTTCTAAACTCAATTCGATAAAATGAATTGGGTTTTAACCTTCTTCACGTGTTCGTAATTTATTTAATTGTTCCTGTAGATCTTGTAAGATTGGGAGTCTCTTTGCTTAAGTTTAGTAACTGACGTTTACGTTAAAAAAAAAATGAGGTTTGAATTTTTATTGGGCCGGGCCCGGGCCCATCGAGGCCCTAGTCACGGCCTTTCAAGTAATGCCATTTCTAGTATGCTTTTTTCCTTTTTTTTTTTTTTTTAGCATCAATAATTAATTAAAGCACAGCATAAAGTATACACCCTGCACTCTGATAAACTAATATCAAGAAATCTTGTGCCCATGAAGGACATAGAGAAATAAATTAATTAAGGTTAAAAAATATTTCATCTTCAACAAAGATGAGTGAGGATAATATATTGGTACTGTTTAGAGTTAAAAAAATAAAAAGTTCTATAAACTTTTATAAATACAAAGTATGAGATTACAAAATTTAAATTTTGTATTTACTATACAAAATATAAGATACTAACTTTTATAAATTTATACAAATTTATATAACTCAAAACACCCGATTACGCCCAACTTTGGGAAAGGTCTTTTGGTGGGTATCCTCATCCCCCAAACTACCTAATCAGCTGGTGGCGTCCGCGTCCCCTTTTTGACTTCCATAACCTCTTCGAATCTTCCGAATGTCAAAACTTCTCTTTGAAGTCTTGTCAAAACCCATCTCGCTATCTTTTAAGCTTCCCCACATATGCACCAGTCCAAGCCAGTCTTCCGTAAATGTAACCGTGTATGTTGTACCATGGAGTCCCGATCACCTCTTAACAAGTACAGTGGAATATAGCAAACGAAGGAAAGTGAAACAAAAACATAACATGATAAAACAAAAAATTTTTGTGGTTGAGCAACAAGTTGTATCGTATAACCAGTTTTTCATTATCAACTTAAGGCTTGATTCAGGAAGAAAAGTAGTTGGGTTTATTTTTAACCAATTACTAACTAGTTAAAAATAAGTTAACTATTTTTGTGTTTGGGAAGAAAAAAAAATAGTACCTTTTTTAGAGGTAAATTTTTAATTTTTGTTGATTTGACATTTTTATCATTAAAAGTTTAAAAGAAGATTAAAATATAAAAAGATAAATTTGACCAACTACTATTGAAGCTAGCTACTGTTGAAAGTAATAACTGGTGTCAACGGATTCTAAGTATTATAATAGAAAAAAAAATTACTCTTAGAAAACCATTCCCACCTTTTTCTTCACTTTTCTCCAAATCTAATGCTTAAAAAAACCTAGCTTAAATTTAATTTTTATGTATAATACTTCTCTTATATATAAAAATGAGAAAATCAATCCAAAATAAACTTAAATACTGTCACAAAAAATCTGGAATTGATAGTTTACTGGGATGAGTTTCAGTGTTTTAAAACATAGTTCCTGAATTTCTTGGCGACTTAACTAGCGAACTTGTAGCCTTGCATACTTTCTATTTTTTCCAACAAGACAACGAGCAAGTTTTAAACCATCTGTATACATTCCTGGCTTGTTTTAGTGATAGTGAATTCAACTTATGAATAACTTAATTAGCCAAAATAATGTTATTTTAATCTAAAATATAATAAATAAATAAAAATACATCAATTGTTTTAAACAATATTATTTTGTTGAACCTGTTCGTTTAAGTCAGATACTTCTAAATTTTAGTTCAATTTTGTTTTTAAACGAGTAAAAAAGTAAAATTACTTTTAAATGAGACACAAATCAAACTCAAATTCAATTGGTTAAAAATCACTAATCCAACCTTTTACATAATCGTTGTGCACCTCGCCCAAAGCCACCTCATCACAAAATGTGATTTTACAAACCACGGTTAAATTGTCTTACCCAGTTTATTCTCCCCTTTGTATGGTACATTTTTTTTTTAATTAGTTAAACTCTAATCGCCCGATTCAATTCATTAACAACTGAAGGAACAAAAATAGAGAATATGGGCACCTCTTCAAACATTCGTAACATCCATGCCATTAAAACAACCTTTACAGTGGAATTTCCTGCTAAGATGCAGGAGATAAAACAAGTGGACTATTCCCAAGGAAGCACCCACAGAGATCTACCATATTGGTGAGATCTAACAGCATTTTACCTTCAAAATGACAGTGAAATAATTTAAATAATTGCTTTTTTCTTTAGTGATTACAAAACTATCATAATTAATCATGTTAACTATTCGAATTCATTAAAAAACCACTATATAAGCTAAAAACAATATATTTAAACAATTCTTCTTAAATAATTAGTACCAATTTTCTTAGGGTTCAAATCTATAAATACAAACGCAACATTATTAATACACACACACACACAACTATTTTAAAGAGTTACAACAAGAAGGTCAAAATTCCCAATGGTTCGAGGAATACAAATGCGAATGCGCTTGCGTCTACTTTATCTCCACCGTCTTTATCAAAATAGATCAAAACACAAATAAATGGGAGGACGAGCCATGAGCAAAAACAAGTGAATGCATATGTGCAACAATATCAACAAATATGGATGATTGAGTTCGAACTCGCTCTCCTCCAGCGCCACAAAAGAAAAATAATTCACACTTCTCATTAATGGAGGGCTAGAAATGAATACGAATGACTAACAAGAATAGGGCAATCGGAGCGGTCACGAACCTCCAACGCCGCAGCGCTATTATGATCTGCCTACTAAAATTAGAACTTTACAGTGATGATGTCATCAATTAAGAGTTCTTACAAACAAATTCGAACCAATGAAAAAACAATTGGCAATCATTAAAACCGAACTAAATACATTTATATATATATATAAAAGAGGGAAAAAAACAAAAAAAGAAAAAGCCCAACACCGGAGGGAGCCCCAGAAATGGCAACCGTGGCAAGCATGCTTTGTTTAGAAGACTTTCACATTACCGTGCAATTGCATTTGGACTCTAGCTTTGGAGGCTTCATGCTATCAGCCTTGCCGGTAATCCCAACAATTCGTGTAGCAGATGCATCAACTTTTCCCTCGCTGTCAACGTTCGTAGAAGGTGGTTTCGTGTCTTTTTCCACACGCCTCTGTCTCGCTTTTCGGGATTTAGAAGTGCGTCTGCCAGCGGCAGTTCTGCTGCTCGGAACCCTTGTGTCAGAATTAGAATTTCCCAATATGGTAACTGTTGGCCATGAGCCCTCCTGTGGGACTGGGTTTTCCTTCTCCATGGCCATCGTTGCAGCCTCATTAGCCATATTGTGAACAATAGATCTGCAGAAGAGGATTGCATCTGCCGCTTCTTCTAATGTCAGGCTTCTAGCCTTGGTCCCATCACGGCCCTCAACCTCTGTATTTGATTCCTCTACCACAGCAAAATAAGAATGTCTTATTCAAATGAAATATATATATATATATATATATTTGATAAGCACTTCAAACTAAGCATGTTATTTATTCAATCAGTTTGCTTTCCCGATATAATACATATTCATACAACACTCAGGCCAAGTTTTTGACACAATAAAATTTGTATGAGAAATGCATCACCAAGTACAAAACCAGTCATGGAGAAAGCAAGTAGATAATTAGTTTAGATTCAAGTCAAAGTTTGATGTTAATTTAAAGCTGTGTAGAACCAACTCTGAACAATTACAAGTCACTCAGCTCACCAAAGCAGTTCACTTAATACCTGTTCTTCTACTTTCTTTACTGAATGAGAGATATAAGTATATCCATCTAAATATACAAAATCTTAATACGAACATAATTAAGTAACAATAAGTTATGGTATATTATGCTGTAATTTTGGTGTGTTTTACTGCATTTTCATACAAACATTATAATTATTATGCCTCCAGTGTTTCGTAGAAATTTTCCGATCGTTTTGTGGAAAAGAAACGATATTATGATCCTTGCCCTCAGCATAACTTGTACAACTCCAACAAAATAAGAAATGCTCGCTACACCTAGGTATTGTACCAAAAGAACTTCAATTCATTTATTCATCCATTGAAAGATCGTTTGTAATATCTACAATGCAAACAAATGAATGCCAGAGAACGTGAGCCAATATATATTTATTTTTATTTGCATTGCTGGCTTTATATATATATATATATATATATAAACTCTCATCTTAATGAAATAATTAAGGGTGCCGTTATTCGCAATACTATTTTTTCTCTGTAGCCCAATTAAATTATATCAAATAATATCAACAACTGCTTGATGAAAAAATCAAATAAATTCGACAATCATTTGTTGAAATAAAATTTCGACAGATAAATGAAACATTTCAGCAATTGATTATTGAACAACTTAAAAACTTTCAACAGGTGCTTGTTGACAAAATCAAACAATTTCAACAATTAGTTGTTGAAAAAATTCGTGGGTATTTTTGAAACTCTAGGTTCAATTTGTGAGTTATGTAGAGAAATTATTGGGTTGCTTGAACATGATACAAAAATTAACCGAACTGTGTGGACAAAAAGTAGGGCTGTGAATAGCGGCACCCATAATTAAAGCTACATCACAAACAAAAGATTCATTAATTTTTTTACTTTAAAAGCTCAGAACATGTGAAAATATCAGTTGTCCAGTCATTATATATCCAGATTGAGGTAATTTTTAGGTACTGCAAAATTGTAAGATCCCCAAACTGGATAATTAATAAATACAACTAAAAGTCTTAACATATTTCACCAGCAACAAAAGAAGACGACTAGACATCAGATCCCAAATTGGATAATTCATAAATACAACTAAAAGTGTAACATATTTCACCAGCAACAAAAGAAGACAACTAGACATTGAAAATACATTAACAAACTTTCTATAATTTTCTTATTGAGTTTATATACCTATAAAACATTGTTTACTAAAAAGTAGCAGCTAAGGGGATCAAAAGCCAAAGATTTGTGCCCAATTGCCCATGCAGTTACCAAAAACATACAAAGACATGGACCAAAGCAATTTCTGTTGAGCAAGCACAGAAGTCCCTAGAGCCAGTGCACCAGGCATCCATACAGCCATTTTACAATAATATCAGAAACCATTGGCGTATGGCATGAGATCATCCATTTCATAACACTTGGTTGATTTCTTCTATGCAAAAATCATTCAAGGTAATTAAATTATACCAACCATTCATTCAAAGATCTATAACAGATGCACACACCTGCTTTACTGATTCAATCAAAGATCTTTCATAAATTTATGACCTTTTTTAGCAGGCATCATTGCGTTGGCAGAGAGAGGATTCATCATTTAGATGTTCAACTAAAACCACTGATGTTACTTACTTTTACAAACATATATTCTTTTCTAGATCAATGGAACTGAAAATGAGATCCATCTATTGAATTCCAGATGGTAGAATAGGGGTCAGACTATCCTCAGGTTAATTCAAGAAGTGCAGATAATTTGAAATATTTTATGCATTGAATATAACACGTGTTCCTTGATTCATGATACCGAGATCCTAAAAATATCTGATGAAACTAACAAATTAGATACAACTTTGAACGAGGAGAAAAAACATTAAAATACAAACTATAAAAAAGTCAGCACCAGTTATAGTGTAACATATACGTACCAAGGATGCGTTGTGCATGAGCCAAAGTGTCAGGCTCAACTGGAGCTGTTAAATTTTTGTCAGATTTGGTACCAACAGAAAGCTCCGGTAACTCATCTATAGTGCTCTTGGAATTTGTGGAAACATCTGATAGAGATCCAGGCAAGTATGGGTCACCATTTTCAATATCTATTTCTGAAATTGTATCCAATGAGCTCTGAATGGCAACATCTGCAATATCAACCCCATCAACAATAGAATTTGGCATGGTATCCTGCTCTATGGTAGAGGGCCCTGTCATCACAGCTGATGCTTCTTCATCTGAGATGATCCTCTCTTCATTTTGGAAGTCTTTACCATTCCCACATGGAGTAGAATCTTCAACATTTGAAAAGGAAGTGGCTGAACTCTCTCCCAACTGGATGTTTAGCCTATTTGTTGACAATTCTGAGGTCAAACCAGTTACTGTTTCACAGTGATTGTTGCCTTCAACATCAGTGCTTCCATCACCCAAACCTCCACTTTGTACAACCAGCAACTCTTCTTGAGTAGTGGAATTTGTTATATCTGCAACCTCATTTGGAACATGGACAATGGTAACCTCCATGTTTTCTTCTTGCATGCTCGTTGCAAGACCCAAACCTTTGAAAGAATGACTCGAAGTTCCAGAAAAAGATGATCCTGAGCGTTGGTGCTTTGTGTTTATGTCATACCTGTAAGTTTCAACATCAGATTTCCTGCCACTTAACTGCCGCTGCACACGAGTCTCTATTTGCCTAGCTGAGCCAAAGTCCATAGAGGATGATGCAGAGGTGCTGCCTTGTCCAAGGGAGCTTATCATGCTTGTTGAACCATCTCTCACATACAATGGGTCATCATAAGGAATGGTAGTGGCAGTTAAAGTCCTGCCCTGGACAACAGGCCCCTTGCCACTGCTTGACCTCTTCAGAAGCACAGAAATGCCTGCGACTTCTGAAACATCAAATCTTAAATTTGGATGGTCACTCGAGCGTAACATTTGCTGAGCCTCTGTGTCACCATTGGATGTGTTACGGTCTACAGTCTGTTGGCTTATCACTTGTTGGGTAGCTAACCTTTGCACATCTTCCTCTGCCAATGCATGTGAAAAGGAATTTTCTTGAAGATTCTCCCCATGTTGAGTTACCCTTGCTTCAGCCATATTAGCCACTTCTGAAGATTCAGGCACAGCAATCATAGGCTGGATTGCATCAAATGACACACATTCACCAGAACTCTCTATAAACAGACTTCGCGAGTTCTTGGGAACTATTACAGTTGGCAGTGAAGTAGCAGCAATCAAAGATTCATCTGAATTTCTACAGTCCAGACAAAGTTCCAAGTCTCCCTCTGTTAATTCAGTGGCATGATACCTACGCCCACATCTAGAACAGAGTGCCAGATCTTCAATATTATCAGCTTCTGGAAAATTAGCCTCTACCTGCGAAACTCTAGAAGCTGCAGTGATTGCCATAGCAGTGCCACGGTCATCAAAGTTATCAGAGCTGCCAAGTTGAGGATCAATTCTTGCACCTCCACTAAAATGGCCATGCTGAACATTAGGTGATCCATCATGCAGTCTGTGATTGATATCTTCATTTACAGCATCTGCCTTCTCAATGGCAAATACATCGTCCCGAATGTCAGGATATGATGGTGCCTTTCCACATTCACTGTCATCCTGGTTCTGCTCACTTCCTTTAGTATCATGTGCACAACTCACGGCCTGATCAGAACTTGCATTACTGCTGGTTGTGACCGAGGAGTTCCTGGATATCATAGCCCGAGGGGCAGCACTTGCTTTTCCAACATAAAAGGTGGAACTGGGGACACCAGATAAGAGAGGCCTGAACATATTCTGTGGACCTTTCCGATGATCCTACACAAAAAGATTCAATAGCATGTTCCCCTTCAGATGGGCTTAACATGAGCTATGTACAAACAATTTGAAATGCAAAGTCACATATCAGACAAAATTATAATATCAACAGTAGTCATTAAACACCCACATTGAGAATGAATTGATATTACATGTTTTGAGTTGTCTTGAAGTCACTGCCAACCCAGACCATGTTATTCCTGTATGAAATTTAAAGTCCTATAAATTCAATAACACCAGCCGCACAATACTAGTCAATTACACTAAGCCTAAAATGGTAATTCTTTTAAATCCTCAAACCAAGCCAGACTGAAAAACGGAAAACCTGGGGTGATTTGCAAGCTGGACATTGAGAAGGCTTATGATGATGTCAACTGGGACTTCTTCTTGTACTTAATGGAGCGCATGGGGTTCAGAGCAAAGTGGAGGAAGTGGATTCATCGGTTAATGGCTCCTTGGTGAGCTTCTTCGAATCTACCAGGGGACTAAGGCAGGGGGACCCACTTTCCCCACTCTTATTCATCCTAGTTATGGAAGCTCTGAGCAGGCTTATTTCTAAGGCTGCCAAGGAGGGATTCTTAGTGACTTAGGTAGGAGGCACAGCACACACAAGAGTTGGAGATCTCGCATATTTTGTTTGTGGATGATTTGATTATTTTCTGTGAGGAAAACCCTCCTATGCTAGGGCACCTCAGGTGTATTTTGTTGTTTTTTGAGGCAGTCTCGGGCCTAAGAGTAAACCTTGGTAAATCTGAATTAATCCCTATTGGTGAAGTTTAAGACTTGGAAGTGCTGGTTTCTATTCTGGGTTGTAGAATTTACCGTCCTCGTACTTGGGTTTGCCTTTGGGAGCTCCTTTCAAGACAAAAAGAGTGTGAGAAGGGATGTTGAAAAAAATATCACAAGAAGTTAGCGAGTTGGAAGAAACAGTATCTTTCGAATGGAGGGAGGATAACCCTAAT
This sequence comes from Vitellaria paradoxa, assembly GCA_019916065.1. Lineage (NCBI taxonomy): Eukaryota > Viridiplantae > Streptophyta > Magnoliopsida > Ericales > Sapotaceae > Vitellaria > Vitellaria paradoxa. Next base: position 46,352,975 of record CM034237.1, on the reverse strand, counting down.
TAAGAGTACTTTGTCTAGCATGACAATTTACTTTTTATCCCTATTCAAGGCCCCTGTGTCAGTTTTGAAGAGATTAATGAAACTTCAGCGTGATTTCCTTTAAGGAGGAATGGGGGAGAAGGCTAAATTACACTTAGCCAATTGGGATTTGATTTGCAAACCAATAAGCCATGGGGTATAGGCATCAGAAATATCACAGTTATTAACGAAGCCCTTTATGGAAAATGGCTCCTGTGAGAGACTCAATTTATGAAAGCTAAGTATGGGTTAGCAGAAGGGAATGGACAACAAAACAAGTGACAGGAGCCCACAACACGAGTCTTTGGAAGGGGATCCATTTGACCTGAAATGCCTTTGTTAGACACATTTCTTTCCAAGGCAGAGGTGATCCAGTTGACTTCTGGAATGACCTGTGAGCTTGAAAGAGGAGCCTGCGTGAGATGCACACTAGCGTCTTTGGCATCATTGCAAGCTAGAATGGCACCATCGCAGACAATAATAGAGAGATTATGAGGTGAAACCATACTAGATTGGGTTGCTACGAGGTGAGATCCTTCTACCAGTGCTATCAGGGGATGCTGGGGGAAATTCAAGTGGAAGATGGTGTGGAGAGTGGAGATCAAGGGCTCCACCAAAGGTCACATTTTGTGTGGTGCATGCTTCATGGGAAAACTCTTAACAATTGATAAACTCATCAAAAGAGGTTTGATTTCTGTAAATCGTTGCAGCCTTTGCAAGAGGGAGGAAGAATTCATCAATCATCTCTTCTTGAATTGTTACTGGGCAAGAAAGCTTTGGAGCTTGGCACTTATGTGCTATAGAACTTCTTGGGTTTTCCCTAATTATGCTCTTCAAGAGTGGTGAAGCACACAGATTTGCAAGAGGAGGAATGCTTGGCGTTTAATACCTTTTTGCTTGCTGAATAATCCTGGGAGAGAGGAACAAAAGATGAATCCGTAACGAGGATATTTCATTGTACAGATTAAAGAGTATTTTTTTTGGAGATCATGCATAATTGATTAGACGGTGCAAAGAGTCAGATATCAATTTTTTTTTTTTTTTTTTTTGTAGTTCATTGAGCAAGTGGACACTAATTGTTAGTTTGCCAGTCCAGGCTGGTTACTCAGTCTTTTTTGTATCATAGAGACATCCCCTTGATACTTTTTTAATAAAATTTCTTACTTACCAAAAAAAATAAAACAGAAGCCATACCCATGGTAACATATCACAGTATTAATGGCACGTCAAACTACAATGAACATGCAATGAAGCTAGAAAATAGTAGTTTTAATCCTGCTAGAAAATAATGTTAATTATAAATCTCACCTTGAATTATGTGGGTCGTGTGTGGAAACAAAGAAATAGAAGAACTTTTAAAGAAGTAGCAATCTCTTTGTTTAGATTGAAAAGTTCATTTTTGTCTATGTTGTATAGTTGGTTAAGGGGAAGCATAATACTAGATTTAATTAGTTTTTGAATTTCACTGAACATACAGATAGTCTATAGACATTCAGAGAAAGTGTTTTTGTATATGGGCAGAATCGTCTTGATGCTTTTTCTAATATACTTTTAACTTACAAAAAATAAATAAATAAATGTGCCAAAACTCGTATACACAGTGGTCAAAGTGTTAGAATGGCATCTAAATAAAAGGACAAGGTGTATTATGGTTTCATTTCTATATTACATGCACTATTCTGAAATTGTGAATTAACCATGTTGCATAGTTGATATTTGGCTATAGGTATGGGATATACATCCAACATGTCTAATATACATGTTGGCACCAGTTCATAATGATCAAAGTTAGATCGTGAGCCTACTGATTACATCTTTAACTTGATTGTTTATCAATAAGATTTAGACAGCTGATGGAGTGATTACCCAAGTTACGTCTTAGCTAAGGTACCGAACTCCCACGTTAAAGCAAACTAAAATAGGTAGAACATTAATTTGAAAGCAAAAAAGAAAGTAAAATATTAATTAATACAGTTGGTGGAGTTTTGCTATGTTACAATCTGTTGGCATCGTGTATGGTATGAGCACATGTATAAAATCAAAATCAGTTTGACAGGTTTTAATGTAAAAGATACATTCAAGAGAGGAACAAGGACTTTATATGTTTGCCCAAATAAAATCACAATGATGGTGGAAAATAATTAACAAAATTCACTAGAAAACATAATCACAAGTAGATGAAAGTTCTCCCAGAAAACCAACCAGAAAGGCACTCATCGATGACTGCATCTATTTATTTTTATTTCTTTTTCATATAGCTCTTGAACAAATTTTTTGGACAGATGATTTTTGAGTGATCCAGAAACTTACTAAAATTAGAAATTCATAAACCAACGTATGTGAAACGAATAGTAGGTGCACCTCTGAGATGCAAACAACAGACTCCTCAGCAAGTACAACCAAAAGGCTCACTTATTGGAATTTTATTGCCTTCTTTTGAATAAGTAATGTGGGATTTTATTGCCATTTGTCTTTGCTTTTATCTTCTACACTTGGGTAAATTTGATTATCATAATTCAATGACTCACCCATACCTTCTTATGATGATATGATGGAATGCATACCAGATAGACATTACACTGTTGTCATTTTGTGCATCTATTGCACAGTACAGAACATTAGAAGCAGCTTAAAGCAGTATTTTGATACTTGGGCAGTCCATGAAGCACTACCAACATCTCAGTTTTGAGAAAAATAACTAGAGTTGGTGGAATAGGAAATACCACGCAGTTCCAATATGACATATATTGTTCCTTGAGCGTCATTTGAAGATTCAAATTTGAAATTATCGGAGGTTCTATAAAACCCATCATTTGAACAAATATAATAAGAATTACAAAACCAATAAAATTTATAAATGGCTCAATATTTGTTAATACTCAAGGTGTGTTGGGTCTGACATAAATTTGAAGAAAAAATTGCAATTTCTTATTATGAACTAAAATAGGCAATTAGGGAAGATCGATACCTCACATATTGCTTCGCATGATCTCCTATAGGTTACTTAATAACTGCAAAAGAAATATTGTTTAACCTAATATGTGAGAAGCCTCCCATTTTTTAGTTTTATTTTTTAACGAATATGTAAAAAGCCTGCCATTTTCCACTACCAAGGAACGCTATGTAAAACATTGATGGAGATATTTTCTATTCGACATCAAAAGGTCTAACATAAAATTTCTTTCAAAACAATGATCGTGTTCAGAATATATGCAACAATAATTCAAACATACAGACTGTATTTGTTATTCCTTTGCAAACCCATTAGTGCTGACATGCATAAACCCAATCTTGATGCAAACACCATTACAGTCCAAAAGAAACAGATAAATAAGTACCATTTGTCGAAGGGCTGAATCAAATGATCTTTTTGGAGCAGAACTTGAGATCATTGCTTTAGTTGGCTTCTTGGAAAAGGATGGAGATTTATTATTGGGAAATGCACCAACTCTCCTTGAAGCTGAGCGGTCTGAGCTACTCATAGGAACAGATTGTAGAGAGTCTACATCATCATCAGCAGATGACGCAACAGAACCTTTACTGTGGGAGCTAACTCGGTCCCGATCATGACTATGTGATGAACTGACACTTCTAGAAGCAGTTGGAGACATTGACTGTCTGCCAGATCTAGAGGATGAATCCCTACCATTTCTAGATGCTGGTGAGGAACCCCTCACATATGATGCCGGTCGATCGGCCAATGAAGTACGTAGATTAGGAGGTGTATCCAAGGAAAAACCCGGAATATTTGTTTGCCATGCCCTTATTTTTGGTGAGGCAGAATTACCCCTACTTGTCTTTGCAGGGGAGATACCCCTTACACCAAGTAAGGACTCAGTACCACTAGACCCCGTGCTCGTCCTCCGAGGAGTTGGTGTCAAAGACCTAGAAGCAGGTTTGGATGGTTTACTTGGTGGGGGTGATGGCCTCCTCACTGGGGTAGCATGGCGTGAGCTAGGAGTTGGACTAGAATGAGGAGCTGAAGATGGTCTTCCCCTTGTTTGGAAAGTGTTACTCCCAGACCGAGGAGATGGGCTTAAACGATTTGGACTTGCACTACCTCTACTACTTCTGTGACTCTTCTCCATCTGCAATAAGGTAGATATTAAATGTGTTATTGTGTTAAATGATAGAGAAAAACATAAGCAAAGTGCTCAAAATACACCATTGGTAGATGCAATTAAATGGACAGGGATTGTTCATTCCACTGACTTCAATAATGACCTACCGTTGACGACCTTGAGATGGTGATGGGTTGACTTCGAGGTCTTCCCCTTTGCACAAGTGTGACCTGAGGCGTCTCATCATCCAAAGAAGGGAAGAGAGGAGTGTCCGGAGGAGTTAATAACCTTAAATTTAGCAACACCAAATATTAGATCAAACCCAAGAATGCCGCAGTAACAATCCAGCTGAGCAATAATGGAAAAAATGTAAAGAGATCCAAAAAAAAAAAAAAATAGTAACCATTTATTTCAGCTAAGCAATTTAATTTCCAAAAATGACTTGTTTCTGGTGCCATAATAGCAGTTCTATAGTAAGGAACTTGATTTTCAGTTATATAAATGCATGAATATAAACAACTTCCCCGTGCTGAAATTTATTAATGTAGTAAGTAGTAACAAAATCTACTGGAGAAATGATTACGCAATTAGGTGCCAACCACATAACCTGGAAGGGCTAACATAAAGGAGTAAACAGAACTTGTCAAAAGTTTCTGGTGGAAGTTTAACATTACTTTTCTTTTTGTCTTCGGTCTTTATCGTTCTTTCGAGAAGTGATTAAGTTCCGAAATTGTTAAAAACTAGCAAATAAATGATATACAGTTAATAGAATGAAAAAACGAAAAATATCACCCACCAATCATAGTCATTCTTCTCCCCATCTGCATTAAGCAGGTCACTACTCTCACCTCGGGCGGGAATGGAGATCCCAAGCTTATAATCTGACGAGTATCTCAATTTTGTAGCTATCAAAAGCAAATCAAAGTTAAAGATAACAACAAACACTTGTCAGCCAGAGGAAACAAACAAAATCCATATTTCATATTTCTTAAATGACGGAAGCTAAAAACGAAATTTCAAACAGCATCAAATATCAATAAAGGAAACTCACGGAATATATCTTCAAGGTCATCATTGGATTGCAGCAAGAAATTGTCTCTTTCTCTGGTTTGCATCTCACTGAACAGAGCAAGATCGTCATCTTTCTCCCTAAAGAGTATTCCGCCCTCAAGACTGCGCCCTCTTTTGTGATTCTCCCCTCGGAGCTCTCTACCAGGGGAACATCTCAATGCTGGAGAAGGAGGCATCTCAATCTTCCTATTTCACTGTGCAATAATTATCACTCCAGACGTTCCGTACAACCCGAATAGAAGCAGCACTCCATGAAAAAAATAGAAATAGCTTGCAGCATAAATAACTCAACCTCTATAGTTCCTCCTAAAACTAAAACCAAATGACTACTTAGCATCAATGTGGAGAGGAATGTTGTAGAACTAATGAAATCGCACTTCCAGTAACTGTAACTCCGATAACCAGAACCAGACTCAACTCCCCATTGCTATCAAGATTGTCATCAATTTTAATCAACTTCACGTCCATTTCCACAGATAAGTTCAGGAAAATGCATCTTGCATCTGAATTGACTAAAAAAACCCAAAAACGCTACTGAAAGCAGCAACTTTAAATATTGCTAAAATCCCTGTGCCGCTTCAAATGTGAGGTCGTGACAACCGTATTTAACCATCAGTCGAAAGATTTCCACAAAAAAAGGAAACTCAGAGCAACCCTAGATTTGTAGGATTGTGATCCCAGCAGAGACAGTTACACCAAAAACAAACCCTAATTCAACTCCTTCAAAGTGCAAAGCTCTGTCCGGAGCCCCAGTTACAAGTACAGAATCGTCATTTCCTTCAAATCCACAGTTTTTGACTTACCGCCACCGAAGTCAAACGGCTTCAAACACGCATTCAACGGCTCGCATAAAAACGCGAATAAGATCCAAATTGCGAAGATGCTGAGGAGTTAACAAATTTGGAAGTAAATTAATGCGAGGAGAGTTGAATCAGACACTCGGATCTAACTTTCATGAGTGTTCAGCAGATCGGGAACACAGAGAGATCGATGGATGGATCGAAACCGTGAAAAGCCAGAAGAGCCATTCGTTTTCTCCGTCATGAGATGGAATGTAGAGAGACAGTGGAAACCAAAGATCAAATGACCTTTTGCAGTTCGGATTCTGCTTCTTTCCTCCTCAGCAAGCTTTCATTCCATACTCAGCTCTCTTTCTCTCTCCCCTCTCTCTCTCTCTGCTCTCCGATATTTCCTTCTTTTTTCTGTGTTATTTTCTTTTATTATTATTTTCTAATATCTCCCCAAAAAAAAAATGCAGTGTATAATAACGAGACTCTGGTGCTTCATATATAAAAAATATTTATATTATATTTCTGGAGTGCTAATATATTCTTGAAATAATTTAAAATACACTTGAATTATAATATTCTTAATAATTGTTAATTTAATGCTGGGAGGGTGACCTAACCAGCTCACGTTTTTATCATTTAATTTTACTAATGGGCGCCACTAGATTTCGTTTGCAATTTATTTATTTTATTTTTCCATAATTTTAATAATGGTTAGTTTAGCAAGTAAACTTGATGACTCGAACTACCACATATGTGTTAAGATTTTATGAATTAAACTCTTACTGTTACATTAATTACTCCTCTAAAGCTTATGTTAAGGACTTGTTTGGCTGTAAAAAAATATTAGTGACTTTTAACTACTTTTGCACAAAATCGTGTTGAAAAGTTATTATATTTTTTTAAATTACTAAAAATTATTTCTTTTTATCATATGCTTAAAAAAATTTTATTAATAATTTTTATTCAAAAATTATTTTACCAAATGCGTTAGGATTTTTTTTTTATTTTTTTCTTTATTCATATAGCAATAATTTTAGAAATATGAAAAATGATGAATCTTGTTTACATATTTCCAACCACCGCACCTTTATCACAATTAATAAGCTGCAGAAACTTGAATTGATTTGGTCAAGTTTGTTGGAGTTGCATCAATTTGGTAGAAAATTGTATTGATTTTTTTTTTTTTTTTTGGCATGCTTCGTTAAGGTTTTCTTTTTTTTTTAATTTCAAATGTCTTCGATTTTAAAATAACAACCTATTTAGACAAAACAAGTTTCTGTATAAAATTGTGTATACTATAAAACAAATTTCAATCAACCAAAAAAAAAAAAAAAAAAAACCACAGGTCTTCAAGGGCGAACTCACTTATTGGAAACGATGGTTTACTAATCGCACTCACCTCAAATTTTCTACAAGGAGTTGTGTATTTTTAAGGATATTTTTGTAAATTTGTCATAAAAAATATATGCACGAAACATTTTATCTTATAATCTCAACTAAATAACAAGTTTTTGTCATTTTTCATCTAACATATGTCTGTTTATCTTCTCAACTTTTCAGCCTCATTCTCTTAGTCACTTAGCGGCTTAACTTCAATGCCATAAAATTCTGAGTCCGTTGTGGGGTCGTGAAGAAATATATGACTTAATTAAAGTTTTTAATGTATTAATTTGTGATGTTATTTGTAGATGAAAGGAAGTAACAAAATAAAATGTTGCAATTATTTTTTTTTCTTTCTTGTTTCTTATATTTTTATGTAATATTTTAACGCAACCAAATAAATTTATAGAATTTTGGGTTCAAACTTCGCCCAAGTCTTCAATCTATTGTTTGAGTCAACACAAGTTCATTATATTTAAAATTTCAAGTTTTATTTTTTAATAACGATACCAATAAATGTTTTATTTATTTTTAATAAAAAATAATAAGAAGAAAAAATAATTAAGGTAAAATTATATTGAACATCTTTGTAGTTTGTTGAAACGTAAGACTATCCCTCGGGTTCCAGGGGACTGCAGTGGGAGAATCCACTGCAGGGGCTGCAATGGGTCAATCAACGGTCCAGATATAATTGCATCAAATCTAATGGTCTTAATTCAATGTAATAAAATTAAATTCAAAATAAAAATAAAAGTTAAACAAAATCTGATTGGAATATCATTAATGAAGAATATGAAAAGACACATAATATTAAAATACAATTATATTAGAATCGTTGATTGAGCCACTGCAACCCTTGCAGTGAATTCTCCCACTGCAGCCTCCTAGAACTCTGTCCCTCATGTTTTGCACTCTTCTACCTTTAAGATTTGGAGCACTTTTTGTTGCTTTCAAAGTTTTGACAAAATTTTACATTATTTAAGCAATTTTTTGACAAATTTTGCTCATTTTTATGCGCATACATATATATATATATATATATTATATATGTACGTACACACACACTTATGTATAATTATAAAGAAAGGATATAACAGTTATTTTGCACAAAATCAAACTAAAAAATTATTAACTTTTTACCAACTAATAAAAAGTTGTTAAAATTATAATTTTTTTATCAAATGCATAAAATTTTTTTAATTAATAAATTTTAACAAAAAATTACTAAAAGTTTGATTAACAAATGCATCTTTAAACACAGTTTTTTGGTTCGTTGCTTATATATAAAATCCAAAAGGATACCAAAACTAAAAATAACATAACAATGGTAAAATTGAAAAGGAAATAAACTTTTATAACTAAAAAATTTATTTTAACGAACATTTATTGCATAAGTATTGTAATTAACATAAAAATTAATTACACGTGAAGCATAACTTAATTACATTTTCATATATTTTAAATTTTTCACTATAATATCTAAGAAGGCAGATATTGAATTTGCTTAATTTAACTCTCTCTTAGTGTGCATTTGGTTGCAAACACAAACCCCCCTACACACATATATCTAATTTTTAGTAGTTTTTAATAAATTTTCCAAATTAAATTTTTTTATACATTTGGTAAAATTTTAAAATTTTTAATAATTTTTAATAACTTTTAGTAGTTTTTAGTTGTTTGATAAAAAGTTAGAGAATGTTTTAATAACTTTTAATTATTTGATAAAAAATTAAAAAATATTTTAGAAATGTTTTGATAAAAAAAAGCTAAAATTTGAAAGTTACCAATAAAAGCTTTTAAACATTGGTAAAAATTATTATTATTATTATATTTTTTTGGGTTTGGGAAGGGAGGGGACCGAAACGGGCTTAGGATTCATTTGGTTGCCAAAGCAAAAAAAAAAAAAAAAATTGGTTTTTAGTTTTTTTTTTTGGTAGTTCTTTGTTTTATATGTTTTTTTTTTTAACAAAAATGTATTTTGTTTTAAGAAGTTATAATTTTATGCATGTTAATAGCATTCATTAAAAAAATAAAAAAATTACATTCATTTAGATATAATTAAAAAAACAACAAATAAATTTTTGTTATTGTTTACTTGAACACAGATAATTTTATTTAAATGGACATAAATTTTTTAAATTTTTTACGGAGGTGATTAAAACACGTAAAACTTACAATTTCTAAAAAATTAATTTTTAATGAAAATTATATAAGATAAAAAAATATTTTTTAATCAAACAAAGCTATTAGTATTTGCATATGAAAAATAATAAATCTACTTTTTTATTTTAGCTTATTTTTATCAAAATTACTGTGGTTGGCGCGCTGAAAAATACTGAAAAACTCTTAAATCTCAAATTATCTAAAGCCACCTTTTTTTGTGTTCGGGAAACGAAAAAAATGTGACTTTTTTAGCTAACTTTTTAGTTTATGTTAATTTAACATTTTTGTTCTTAAATATTTAAAAGAAGGTTAAAACGTAAGAAGGATAAATTTGGTCATTTTACAAATGAGCAAATAAGTCATTTATCTCAAGGTTCTCAAACGGAGCCTAATACATTTTGCACTCCTCATATTTTTGTAAAATTTTTATAAATTTATATATATCTACCTATTTCAACTACTTTTTACAAACTTTAATAATTTTTTTATAAATTTTAATAATATTCCATAAACTTTAATAACTTTTTTACAAATCTCTAAAAATTTTTAACAAATTTTAATAAATTTTGATATAAAATTATTCCGACAAACTTAAAAAAAAGTCATTTGTATGATTTTTCTCTTTAAAAAGGGAACGCAAGAATCAAAAAAAAGTTTTACTATTTATTGTTTTAAAATGTGATTTAAAAATTATGTGTTCAACACAAAAAAAAAAAAAAATTCAAATTATATTCTTTTAATTGTTTTTTTTTTGTCGTTTTCACTCACTCTAAATGCACCACCCGAAGTGGGTAAATTAATGAGCCAGTACGAATGGCCCGGCCTTATGCATATTGGTTCCAAGATTAATATTAGGAACAATTGGGGGTGGCAATTTTCGCGACTAACATCTAGCCACATTAAGAACAGTGAAATTAATATTTGACTGATGTGACAGAAACTCAATTAACAACTATGGCGATCCGAAAAGGACCGTCCGTTCCCAATGCACGAGCCTATGGTGGCTAGGCTTCCTGGTGCTAATCGCAGCTTAGCAACGCCAAAATTCGCAGCTATCAGAAAATGATTTGACCGTGCGACCATCTGTTTGGAGGTGTACGCGGGGTGTATGGATGTTCAGAATCAATTAATTAATTTTAATTTTTTTTTCAATCTAAATTTTTACATATTATTTTTATATTACATATTTTTATTTTTATTATATTTTTTATATTTTTTATCTACCTAATAGAACTGTATTTGTTTTTATTAAATATTTATATTTTATAATTAAATTTTATTATATATTATTTTTACATTAAATATTTATATTTTTTGACTAAATGTCTCCATCTAAACATCCTCTAAATTAGTGTGTTGTCTTCTCTATGGTCAATTTAGTTGAACCAAAATTTATTGACGGTTACAAAAGTTATAAATATTTATTTATTTTTAATAATTTTTATTTTTTTTTTGTATAGTTATTTTTAAAATTTAAATTTTATAAATTTTTAAAAAAACTCATAAAGTTGTAAAAAATTACTCCTTTTTTTCTTATTTTTTTAATATTTATCAATTTTTTGTATTATTTTATAATCAAAATCGTTAAAACGATTTATTTTGTAATATCCTAACAGATTATTTTAATTACTTTTAGTTGATTTAAAAAAGAAAAATTGACATCCTTAACTTTCACCTAACTTTTAACCACTTTTAAATGTTCGAACGGCCCCTCCGGATTAATGTCCTCTTTTAAGACAGGTGGACCCCGCCGTTGCATTTGTCCATGGCGAATTGTAGATGAATGGGTTAATCGCATCTCTTAACTTCCTCCCCCGTAATTTTTTTAAATAATAAGCTGAATTGCACTTTAGCTTATTTAGCTTAAATATTTAATTCATTGCAAATAATTATTTTTAATATTTAAAATTTATATTTTCCCATTTTTTATTTTAAATTTTTTCTAATTAAATTATTTTATTGATCTTAATATGATATTAAATGAAAAATAATGTCATTAACATAGAAAAATTATGTGATGTGTCTTTTTTATCCTTTAAATTATATTAAAATATTTGAACATGTCATTAAATTTCTTTGGTATTAAAAAAAAAAAAAAAACCTCTATCTTCTCAGATTATACACAATCTAGCTTATTTCTAAAATTGAAATAAATGTATGGAAATGGAAAATAATAAAACAAAGCAAAAATATTATAAATTATTGCAAATTTATTATTTTTTAAAAAAATTAAAAATTTCAATAACATTTTTATAGTTTAAGAGGTAAAATTGACATCTCATATAAATTTTCACACGATTACACTACTTTATATCTAGTGTTGAAGGCCAGATTGATAAAAGATTTTTTTTTATAAGAATCAAAATGTAACCTTTAGATGTTATTGTGACACTTTTGTTACAAAGGTTACAGACTATATTTTTAAAACATTGATAATTGGTCTTTCCAATCTAGCCTAAAACACACGTTTGGAGGATTAAGAAAACTCTCAACAAGTCCCTTCGGGGGTAGATGAGTTGGTTCGAGCAGCGTGTCGTAGGGTTTGGGATCATGTGGTCCTGAGTTTAACTCATCTTTGGAGGGGCGGTCGTCCTTTTATTGTGGGGTTGTCTAACAACTTTCTCGGCTGAGCCGGTCAGCAAAGACTTGCCTAGGCTAATTTACTCTCTGTGGTTCTTGGGTGACTATGGTCACAGAGTAAGTTTTACTTAGTGCTCACTCCTAAGGTAAAGATTGCAGACTTCCTCGTACTAGAAGAAAACTCTCAACAGGTAATACAAGTGTAAATCTCAAATGTTAAATATAGAGTTAATTGCAATTAACTAAAAGCTGATATTTAAATAAGCATAATTTATCTTAAAAATATCACATTTAAATTGTTATTAAGTCAATCGAATGTAAATGAGAATTTATAACCAAACAACAATTTTTTTAAATAAAAAAAATCTTGAAATAAATATAATTATATTATCTAACTAGATTTGTTAAATTGTTTTACAAGACTATTTTAAAACTATGAAAAATCAAAAAAGGTAAACCCTTAGACTAAAATTTAATTTTTAATGAATTAAAATCTTAAATAAATAAAAATTTATTCCACCAGAATTACATTTACAAGAACGTTTTATACCGACATAAAATTGGTGTAGGTTAAAATTGTAATAAGATTTTATCATGAAAGTTTCTTACTTACTTTTGAATACTTGTCAAATAATCATGTTTTAGCTTTCAATTTTATTTTAGTTAGGATTTATTTTAAAATATTTACTTATATTTTTAAAATATTTATTTTTCTAGAAATATCTATTTGAACACCATTATGACCTAAAGTTAATTCTGTTTTTTTTTTTTTTTAATAATCTCTTATATTTTCTTTAATTTCTTAGTTATTTTTACCACAAGGATTCAATGATTCAAATTTGTTATAGTTATTTAAACTTATATAAGAGTTAATTAATTGAGTTGAATTGAATTTCAATAAAAGTTAATTTGTTAGAAATAATATACTAAAAAAATCATATATTCCTTTTGAATATTATTAAATTAAACAGAAATCTCATAATTCATTCATATGCTCTACTTTTTTCCAATTCATAAACTCCCCCTGCATCAAAACTTCATATAAATTACGAATTTATGTATTTAAGATTTCAAAACTTTTAGCTAATTAAAAATAAAATTTTCAGTCCAGGAGATTTTTGTGTTTTCAAATGTTTGCTAAAAATTAATAATTAGTGTTTATTGTCCTATGATTTTATTATGTATTTATATTGAATTTTGGGTGGAAACTAGGAACTGTTTTGATTGTTTTAGTGAGGTTAAAAAAAAAACATATTTTATATTTCTTATTTATATAAATGTAAATGTAGATTTATATAACAATAAATTTGTACAAAATAAAATTATAAGTTAAATATTTATATATATATATATATATACAAATATTAATTAATATAATACAATATAATTTATAAAAATTAGATATTAAATATTTTTATATGTGAATATGATTTTGACAACTTCGGTTCTACTCGGAACTGAACCACCTTATTTTGATTAATTTAGTTAAGTTCTTGATTTTTCATTTAACAATTTGAATATTTTTATTAAAATTTTTAAATAATTCGGGTAATTCAAAATGAATCAAATAGTTAAATGAAAATTCGAATAATCACCTAAACTAACTCAATCAATTTATTCAGCGCCGAGATCAATTTTGATCAAAATACCTTTTCAAATAAGGAATATTAGTGATATTGGATTATAAGAATAAATCAAGAATAATGAATAAACATTATTCACTTGATGTTTGGAGCTCTAAAAAAAAATAATAATACTAATAAAACATAATTTAGTAACTTTTTAGTGTTTGGAACTCAGTTGTTAAATTACATTTTGTAGATATTAATAGTGCTGTTCAAATGGATTTTTGTCTGTTTTAACAGATTTCAACAGAAAGTTTTGACTTTTACGTTGGAAATTTTAATTTTAAGTCAATTTGAACGGATTTTTAGTTTGTTTCAACAAATTTATGTCAAAACTTTTTCAAAGTTGTTAAAAAGTTTTTTAGAATTTGTAAAAATGTTATTTGAGTTTATGAAAATGTTATTAGAATTTATAAAAATTTATTGGGATATGTAAAAATATATAAATTTATAAAAATTTTACAAATTACGAGGTGAACAAAAATGTATTAAAAAAATTTAGAGGCTTTCAGAATTATTCAGAGATTTTTAAATTTTTTTGGCGCTCTAAACGCAACCCTAATATTGTAGAAATATATATTTTATAATTTAATTTGCAATGATTTCATATTTTTACTAAATAATAATGAATAAATAAACATCAAAAATTATATCCAGTGTATAGACACAACCTTATAGTTTAACTTATAACAATTCTATGTTTAAAAATTTAAACAACACGTTAATGTAGAACAATTTTTCAATGTGTTGGCTTGACACATGAACAGCGGGGTAAACTTACTCCCTGGGTGCTTAAACTGTTAATTGTTTTGCTGTCAAGACTACTATTGTTGAGTATTTAATAATTTTGTTAGGTTAAAATTTGCCGTAATTAATATTAAGATTTTAATTACAAAAAATTAGAGATTACCAAAATCGGGAAAGAGGGTTATAATTTCATCAAATATTTTTTTAAGTGAATCTCACGTTCTTGTTTTCACTTTTTTATATAGGTGGTCTATTTATACATTATAAGTTTGAGGGTTTATTTGTTCATTATCTCTTAATTCAAAGATGAAATTGTTACAAATTGAAATATAAATGTGCATTTGTACGTTAATAATAATAATAAGTTCAGTGACTTATTTTTACATTATTTTTAATTTATAGATAGAGTTGTTACAAATTAAAGTATAAACATGTATTTGAACATTTATTATGCGTTACTCTAATAAATTACGATCATAAATTCATAACTTCTTAATTTTAAATTCAATAATTTTTATATTTGAAATTTCGAATTAATCAAATGGCTGCTTTGTGGGAATGGAGAGCTCACCGTTCCTAAAAAAAAAAAAAAAAAAAAAAAAATGGGGGGAGCGAAGGGCTCGCACATTTGTTTGGATTGGGGGCTGCAGTTAATAATTTATTATAATCGCAGCAGTAAATATAAAATAACGTTATTTTATTTAAATTCTTTTATTTAAATATGATATTTTTTTAATTTAAATGTATATTTAAATATATTAATTTATATTTGAATATAAAAATTAAGTAAAATAATATTGATTTCGTTTGGAATTAAAGCTACATAAAATAAAATAAAACCTTACAAATTTCTATAAATATAAATTACGAGATAATAAAATTTAAATTTTTTATTTATTACATAAATTATAAAATATTTATTTTTATAATTTTATTTTATTTTATACATTTTTATATAATTCAAAAAACACTCATTAGGTTATAAAAAAAACGACGAAATAACGTGTGTTATTATAGCGGCTGCAGTGAACCCTGCCGCAACCCCCTTCTCACCATTTGTTTTGCTTAAACAACGCCGTTTTATCTCTGTCCGCGTTCCAGAAGTCGGAACCTCCTGTCTTTTCATCTCGTCAAGCAGCAGCTGCGCGACGGCGGAGATATTGACGAGGGTGTGATCTGATGTGGGCGCTTCTAAGATCTCGAGCTTGTTCTCTTTCGTCACTGTCATCATCTGTATCTTCTTCTTCTTCTTCTCTCCCTGCTGTTATTCAGCAATGGAAGTTAGGTTTTTTAGGGTTTAATCGCTGCTTTTGTTCGCCCCTCGTGGAGGGCAACCCCAACAAAGGGCTGCTGAACTTGGAGGAGGTTCAGAAGATTCTCACAGATGTCAAAGCAGATAACGTTAAGGTCGTTCCCGTTGGAGGCCATTGCGATTGGACCGATTTCATGGTCTTCGTCACCGGTCGGTCCGCGTGGCACGTTCGAAACATCGCTCAAGCCCTAATTTATAAGGCACCTTCCTCCATCTCCTTCGTTTACACAGTCTCTCATTCAATACAAATACTTGTATTTTCTGACATTTCTTGTCTGGGTTGGATGAGCAGGTTAAGCAAAAGCAGAGAGGGGCTGAGAGGATGTTACTTCCCAGTGTGGAAGGAGAAAAAGAAGGGAAGTGGATTGTTATTGACTCTGGTATTTTCTCATGCCTTGCTCTGCAAATTTACTTCCCTAGGTTACATTCGAGTTTTATGTACTTGCAAAACGCCGAAGCTAGTCATTCGAGTTGTTGGATTGAGTATGAATGCAATCTTAACTAAGGCTGCATGCATTTTCTTAGGCCATCCAAACAAGACAAAAAATTTAGCTTCTCATCTTCGATTTTCGTTTTCCTTTTTTTTTTGTCCTCGGTGATTTTCCTTTATCTCTTCCAAATCCTAGAACCAAACAATGCATAAAGGGGAAATTTTCGTGGTTACAGCGAGGGCATTGGTTCCCTTAAAGGTAGGATGACCTATCCGCATCCCTACACGCTTGTCATGAACTTCATTATATTCGCACCAAATCAATTCAACTATTCTTGTAATTCTCGTTGGTTTTGATATTCCTATGGTTGGGATCAATTTCAATTAAGGAATTATGTTATATAATTGAATGTCGTTTTGACATAATGCATATAGTGCATATACAAAGAATACTGATGTTTGAAGCAAAGATTGGATGCACTGCTTGGTGGTGGTGGTTTGGGGGGTTAGCATAATACCTTGGATAGGCACATTTTTATGAGGGGATGCTACAACAGTACAACCTGAGTCCTGATAGCTAGCTGCATCATATACCCATACGAAAAATGACCTGCCAACAGAGAATAAAATTGTGGGATGCAATTACGTGCTATATTATAACTCACAAATTAAATTTTTGAGAGTTCAGTAGTTATCATGTATAGGATTTATTGAGACTATTAAGAATGTGGTTCATGAGATGAATTGTAAATATTTGAGAATTATTTTATAAGATTTTTTATCATTTTGTTAATCCTTGTTGCATATGATTGTGGTTTCCCCTGTTTACATACTGTCTCACATAAATCAAATTCTTGCTTGTGAGCTTGTGCGCGTGTTTAACCTTATGAGCCTTGAATTCAAAATTCATATAATCTTTTCCCTTTGTAGTTAGTAATAATTCCTACATGAGCTAATGCTCATATGATCTGATCATGCTAACTAATCCTTATTATGTGTATAGAAACTAGTTTAATACGACATTTTATCAGATTGTGAAAAATCTCCGTGCATCATATATTTTAACTTAAGTTTGCTTATTGATTAAACTGGCTT
This sequence comes from Vitellaria paradoxa, assembly GCA_019916065.1. NCBI lineage: Eukaryota > Viridiplantae > Streptophyta > Magnoliopsida > Ericales > Sapotaceae > Vitellaria > Vitellaria paradoxa. The sequence goes on along the minus strand of CM034237.1, from coordinate 46,335,702 downwards.
TTGCGACTATCTAGGTACAATCATAATTCATGCTCTTGATGAGAAAGCCAGATCTTATTACAATTTGGAGAAGCTTTGGACAACGGAGACGTCAAGTGAAAACAATCAGGTAATATGAGGTCTTCTTGGTGGTGGATTTGTTAGGATTGGTTTGGGAAAAAAATTTAGTGTTTTTTTTTTAAAACCTTATTTTTGTCTTATATGACTTCTTTTTCACCAAAATTTGATTTTGTTTTGTTGTTTTAGTAGTTTTTAGGCATGTTAGTTGCATTCATAAAAAAAATTTACCAAACAAAAAAAAGAAAAAATGATTCAAAAAGAAAAATTTATGTCCGTAAAACCTGTTTAATTGGCCATATTTGTAGCAAGGAAAATTCTATAATTGAGTTGTTTCCTCGAATGATGGTTAAAATGGGATAATTTGGAGTTATGACATTTACTTGTCAGACTTGATAGAATATATCAATTTCCATGTCTGTGTTAATATAATGTGTGAACATGTGGACTACCAGGGGCTTGGCTGTTGTTTGCATTCCATTATAGGCAACATGCCAAGGTTGGAAAGTGATAATTGGGCGACAGCCACTGTAACTGCCTTCTGTAGTTTCGAGAGAGGAAGAATGCCTTCGGATTCAAACTGAATCTCTGTAAATGTGGAATGAAGTGCCATCCATCCATTCAATTAATTTTCAAAATATTGTTTTAGAGTTATACCATAGGGTGTAAACCAACCGTTTTCCTCTCTTTTGTTCTGTTCTAAATATGCCACCTCCATCCCCTTCTCTCCAGACCAAGCGGGGTGTTTGTTGTCAATGTGATATGACGCCTAGTATTTTGCAGAGTTTAGTATTTCGCAACCTTGATGTGCAGCATCTATGTCACTTTATGCAGGATTTGGAGAAGGCTTTCTTGAAGGTGCGCCGCAAGAATAACTCTAAAAGACCTGCGCAGAGAAGTTCTTAGCATCCCCTCCTTTGAATCTTTTTAAACCCATTGCAGTTCCTTATAGCAATGTGCCTAGCATCTCAATGGTCAATAGTGGTTCCAAATTGATAAAAACTCCATGCTTGTTTTAAATATAGTTCGGTGATGCTTACCTACAACTTAAATTTTGTCTGGAGTTGCATGTATTTGTGACTAGATTGTCATTACTCTCAGATTTGAGAACTCCCGTATTTTGCTTCAACTTATGGGAGTTGTTGCTTGTTGCTCGCGCATTTAAAAAGAGCATCAAAGAAAGGATAAGTTGAAATTTTGTAAATCTATGATTATTATGATATATTGATGTTATATGATGTAATTCGTTAAGTGGTTTTATTTGTTTATTTATTTATATTCAAGTTTTCTATTGATTTATTTTTTATTATTTTCATTTATACTAATAATGAACCTTTTGATTTTGTTTAAGGGTATAAATAAACTGAACCGTATTGAGTAGCATGATGTTTGAATTAAGTTTGTTAATATTAACGGGTTTAAAAAAATAATCTAGGGTTGGGGGGTTAATCTTTTAGGTTAAATTTTCGAATAAAATTTAAATGGTTTGATATTTAGTATTATATTTATCGAATTTTAGTTTATCAAAATAAGTATAAAAGTGATGTTTAAATTCTTGTTCCTTTTTTGAGTCAAGTTCGAGTGTGTTTATGATTGAATTGAATTTGAGCAAACTTTGAGTTGATTGGTTTATTTTATTGTTTTTCTCAAATTAAGAAAAAAAAAATGATAAGTTAAATATAAGAGCATTTAATATTTATAAGCAATATAAATAATACATCTTGTAAGTTTCAAAAATTTATGTAACAAATGGAATGCATGTATAAATTTTCTGGTTGTATCATCACTCATAAAATTTTAATTATTCATAATCCTTATATTTTATTTTATTTTATTTTTAGGGCTCGTTTGGAGTAAGAAAAAATAAGATAAATTGAGATAAAATGTAATTTGGAGTTAATTTTGGTGTCGTTTTTTTCTGAAAAATTACAAACCGTGGAACGATTTTTCAAATCCGTTTCCACGGATTTAAAAAAAATTTAAAAAAATAGTGGTAATGGTACTCATTTGAAAGTTTTTGATACGAAGAATGCGATTGTATAAAAAATTTACGCATTCGGTTAACTTATTTTTAGATTTTTTTTTTATTTTTTTAGCGAAATATTGAAATTTTTTGAAATTAGTGATGTTGGGAAAATTAGAGGTAGAGGAGTTGTTAGAGATTTATAGAATTTTTTGAAAATTTTTTTTACTCAAAACGAGCCCTTAGCAGTGTATATGACAATCTTTATATTAAGGTCTCATTAATTTTTCTTTTTTGATAAAATTTAATATTAATAAAACATTATAGCTTTTAATCATAATATGTAATTCATATGTTATATGTGAAAATTTTTTGAAAACTCAAATTGTATTTGTCATTGTTTTTTATTACGTTCATATGATATATACAGATTTTATTCCTATGAAAAAATAAAAATGTTTGTCAATAAAATAATAAAAATTAAAATTATTTTGGTGGGTACTTTTTTTATATATTATTTAATTTCTTTTCATACCATAAAATTTAAATTATATAAACTCAGAAAATATGATATACGTGAATTACTTTATTATGGCATAGATTACGAATAATTTGGTAAATTGTTAAATTTAAATTTAAAAAAAATATATTTTTTGTTATATAATTTTAAATTATATTAGAAATGAAATTTACCGTTTGATCATCTAAATGAAATTTAAATTTAAATATAACAAATTAAAGAAAAATGTAGAGTGCAAGACATTTTAAGTGAATTCGAACAAGGGTTCCCAAAAATATACGTAAACAGCTGTAATTTATATATGACAACACGTAGCAAAAGTCTCAACTAAAACCCACCAAAACTCCAGGCCTTCGTAAGCATCGCCGTTCTTACAGTCTTCGGAGTAACCAACGCAAATCTGCTATACAAATAGCATTTTGTCTCTGTGGCTGCGTTTCTCATTTCTCCTTCTCTCGCTTCAATCGCCGTCGTTTGGAGCCTCGCCGGTGCTTCCATGGCTGCTTCGTCTGTCGCCGGATCGGCTGTCGTTGCCTTCAAATCAGCCGGAATCTCAGCGCGTTCCTGCGACCTGAAGCTCGCTCATTTCCCGCATTGCTCTCTAATATCCCGCCGAGTTGGATCCGTTCAGCTCCGACGTAGCCTGGACTCGCATTGCGGATCCAGAAGCTCCTTTGCTTCGTCTGGTATCGATTTCTTTCCCTCTTACCTATACACATCAACTAAATTGCATGCTTCTTTAAAGTTTAAATGTATTACGCAAACATGCAGAAAGAGTCACATTCACACTTAAGTGTATAATTTATGGATCATGTTCTGTTTATTTCTATCACTGAACTGAATCAGTTCTTTGCATTAGAACTGGCAATTTCTTAGGCAGAACTTGGTGATATTAACCATACGGCCTATTTTGAGTTGGAACTATTAGGCATTTGAATAATTGGGAATTTCCGAGAAATAGGATATCTCAGAGATAGTCTGGTTTTTATTTCGAGTAGCTATCAATTGTTAAAGGATGGTTTTTATTTGGGAATCTTGTCCCATCAAATTTGGAAATTTGTATGTCCACATAGTTTGTGCAGCCACTCTGACAAATCAGGATGTCAGAATTCTGTGGCTTCAGCATAGTTCAAAATTTGGGAAATAAGTTTGGGGATACAAGGATATATTTGAATTTCATTTAATTATGATATTGTTATTATTAATGTCCTATGACTTTGGAGTGAAATGCATATTTTTAAAACAAATAAATCTATTTTGGTGTTATTCGAAGGCAAGGACTCAGTTTAGGTCCCATATAACAAAACTATACGAGGCAATCTCTGTGGGATGTCCAGGCACACATTTCTTGTTCTATGCTATTGTTACACTGACTTGTGAGTTGTGGCAAAAATAGACAAAGGACTTTTTCTTACACGGATTTGTAACTAATCCAACAATTTCTATTTCTAAAGTAATGGGGTTTTCTTGTCTCTTATAGTCTCACTCCTGGTGACAACTGCCCCATAGATATGTTCCTGCCACCATCTGATATCATAAAGTTCAAATTTCATTGATCATAATGGCACATGTAGGTGTAAAAGCACAGGTTGCCACTGTTGAGGAAGCAAGTATTGGAGCAACTCAAAGTGTGGAATCTCCTGTTGTTGTGGTTACTGGAGCCTCCAGAGGCATTGGCAGAGCAATTGCATTAGCTTTGGGGAAAGCAGGTTGCAAGGTTAGAGGATTCCTTGTTGCTCATGATTTTTTATGCATTTAAGGTGTCACCTAACAATATATACCCATGCATCTACCATTAGTTGCAGCTGTGGTGATATGATATTGAATTTATATTAGTTGCGTAGGCACTGTAGGCTGACACCTGTGATATAGTTGAATATCATTCGCATGAGCAGACCCATGCTAGGCCCAACAGAGGCAATTGCCCTCATTGAATGGGAAAATTACACTAAAATTTTATTAATTTTGCTATTTTTTTCTTATAAATTATACTTTTTTTTTTCATGTTTTGCCCTCACTATATTTTTACTTTTACTCATTTACCATAAAAATGTAATTTTGCTCCCACTGATTATAAATTCAGGTCCGCTCCTAATCATTTGTGTTACTGCTTTTTAAAAGATGAGTTACAGAATAAGCACTGTCCTCTGCCAATTCAGCAATGCATCTTAGAATCTTGACCGTTCAAACATTTTTTCTTTGTGGCATTTTAGTCAGTCATAATAGTTGTTATTGTCTACATGTAGACATCTTAGTGGTAAGAATCCCCTTTAATATGTCTATATAAAGAACAAGACGGTTTTTAAAAATATCTCTCTCACAAACTAAGATTCAACAGCTAGGAATTATTTTTTGTTTCATTCAACGATTGAAATCATTTTTATATTTTTAACTTCCCACTCAATTCTTATTTTAGTGGACCCACTACCATATATCTTATAAAAAGTTTTGGGCATTTTAAATTTCACCATATTTCAAGGGTGAAGATCATATGCAAATCAAAACTGTCAACTTAAATTTCACCCAATTATGGTTTCTAGGAAGCTGAACCTTTTAAATTAAAGTACCATAATTTGTGTTTTTGTTTATGGTGCTTATCAAAAATTAATTAGAGAGAGACTAAAACATATGTAGTAGCTTTTAGGGCTTAAAGTTTTTGGGAAAAAAAAAAATTAAAACCCCTGGATTATCATAATTTTTTCGATTCGAACTTTTTGGTCCAAAGTTTCAACTATACAAGAAACTTAATACTAATTTTGTTTAGAATACTGTAAGTACGGGTTATTGCTAGTTTATCAATAAAAAGAAGAATCCCTTTTAATTTGAAGTGACCCCAACTTGATGCAGTGTGTAATTTCGGTCATGACATTTTAGTACAAACACAATGTGCATGCTATTGCTTTATATACCTACGAGTTTATGTCAAAGTATATTTTGAACCTTAGGCATTGTGTTATGTTAATGTGGCGCTTCTATTTGAATGCTAATTCATTTGCATTTATATTTTTCAAGTACAACTAACTTCATTACCACGAGCAATCAACGACTATAATTTTGTGGTTTTAGTACTTGTACTCTCTGAATGATATTTCTGCTTGAAATTTTCTTTCCGATTGGCATGTGAAGGACATGACCGCTTTGTTGATCTTTTGAAAATTTTGCTTCATGCAATTGAGTGTACATGCTGCAGTTACTTGTGTTTGATTACCTTATAGTGATAAACAGTCACTGTGTGGAGTGTTTTCAATCTCCCTTCCTACAAATGTTTATTATGCTCTTTCCGTGACAGGTTTTGGTTAATTATGCTAGGTCATCGAAGGAGGCAGAAGAAGTTTGTAAAGAGGTTAGTTTGTATAAAATTTACCAAATATTTTGTGAACTCTTTTTTGAGAGTCGATTTGAGCAATTAGTTCATTTTCATTCTCTTTAAATTTTTTTTAACGTCAAAGTGCTGGTTAACTCTGTTTGTGTCTTGTGATGAACATCATTTAATGTTTCCTCATGAATGAATGGCTAGAATTTTTGTAGATCATCTCTGTTTCTGCTAGATTCATGGTAAAACTGTTTAAAGCTTGATGCATACGTGCATTTTTTCAGGTTATATCTCTTCTTAGGTGTCTTAAAATGAATTTTTACCAACAAAACAGCTAAAAAACCAGCTTGTTACCAACACATATTATAAGCATTGTATTTACAGTTTTAAATTGGTTTTTTAGGAGACCAACAGAAACTGTTAAGCAGTAAGTTTTAGTGATACATTTTGCAACCGGTTGACCGGTTACTCTTACATTTTACAATTGGTGGTTCATAATTGGTATCGAAATTTCTTTATCTCTGCCTCCACGTACACATGGTATGGACTATGGTTTGCCTTGTTATAAGCTATATTATTTCAGATAATGTTTGTTACTTATTACAAGAAGAAAACTTGGATAAAGAGATTCTTCTATTGAACCATGCTTCGAATCACGCCTCTATCCTACTCACTATTGTATCTGTCATCATCTTCTCTCATATTTCCTAGACAATGAAGGTGTTGGTTGGGCATAATCTGGAATGAGAAATGACTGATCATCTGTGCAACCATTTCTTGCAGATTGAGACATGTGGTGGTCGGGCTATTGCATTCGGGGGAGATGTTTCAAAAGAATCAGATGTGGAATCAATGATCAAAACTGTAAGCAAATGTTCCCTTCTGTAATTGTTTTAGTTTTAAATATCTTCTGATGTTTGGTATGCTTCATAACTGTCACATCTACAGGCTGTTGAGGCATGGGGTACTGTTGACATACTGATAAACAATGCAGGTTCTTGAAAGTTCACCTCTGCTTCTGTTGTATATCATTTTCAGATTTAGTCGACTAACTGATTGACATTGGTTTCAGGTATTACTCGAGATGGTTTATTGATGAGAATGAAGACACCTCACTGGCAGGAGGTTATTGATCTGAATCTCACTGGTGTATACCTATGCACACAGGTCTGTAGGTTTTAAGCTCAATTATTGGCATGCATGTGGATTTCCTCTTAGTTGGATCTAATGCTTTGTGCCCTTACAGGCTGCAGCCAAAATTATGATGAAAAAGAAAAAGGTAATTTTTATTTTCTTGGCATGTTCTCTATTTATGTATATTTAACAACATTTTCCGGATATCTATCCTGGTACTGGGGAACCATGCAGAAACCTGCTTTCGTTTTTCGCCCCTGGGGTTGAGGGTTGAAGAGTGAGTAGGCTTTAGTTTCTGAGTTTGTTTTGAATTTGATGTTTTTTCAGTTGAAAGCAAATTTCTTACTCATCATACCTGATGAACTATGATTTGTTGTTTTTCTGAACATGATAAGCAACTATTAGTTGCAAGGCTCAACCTGTTATCAAGCTCTGCTCCTGAACTAATGACTTGCACCTGAAAGTGAGAAAATTAATGAAATAATATTTATCAAAGTGAAGTTGAGAAAAAAATTGGGATTTAAATTAAAAAATTTTGAAGTTTTCAATCACCTACTGTTTATCGCATTTTTTCTTTTGGATCTCTCATTTATTTTAACTGGATGCTACAGGGGAGGATAATCAACATAGCATCAGTTGTTGGTCTTGTTGGTAACGTTGGGCAAGCCAATTATAGTGCTGCAAAAGCTGGAGTAATTGGCCTGACAAAAACTGTGGCAAAGGAATATGCGAGCAGGAGTATTAATGTGAGTTTTCCATAATAATTTCATCTCATTCTTGTTAATTTAGACACAATCCAAGATGCTTCAGATACCTAATTAAGGTTTTTCACTCAACAGGTTAATGCTGTTGCCCCAGGGTTCATTGCATCTGATATGACCGCTAAGCTTGGGGAAGACATTGAGAAGAAAATCTTGGAAACCATCCCCTTGGGTATGATGAATGGAAAAATGCACATTCTATCCACTTGTATATTCCTTGTGGCGCTCCCACTTTCCTGTGGCCCTCTTGCCGTCAGACTGTTATCTAACTTCATCTCCTTTCCCTTTCTACCTCAATGAAAGGATGCACATTGTATCTCTCTTTATCAGAGTGCTCCCACTATCATGAATCCTGCTTGCTATCCAGCTCCGTTGCAGCCTTATATCTTTTTATTTTGTACCTCAACCCACATCAGTTTTTCAGTTCATTTCAATGTCCTTTTCTGATAAATATGTATATCTTTTTATATGGGAATGTTTCTCTTTTGTTTCTTGCTCATACTTTTTGCACTTCTTTATCGCTCTTGCTAGAACATTCATGTCCTTGGTTTCACATGACATATCATAGATGCCATTATGGTGCTACAGGCTATCTTCACATGATCCACCTCTCTCTCTCTCTCTCTCTCTCTCTCTCTCTCTCTCTCTTCATAGGCACATGCACAAATTTAGAGTTGCTGATTTCTGTTTGCTATCTCACAATTCCTGTCTCTCATTGCGATTAACCTATGACATGAAGTTCATGCCGTTTATGATAATTATTTATGTGAAGCATGCTTTAAGTTTCCGTCCTTGCTGTTGATCATTTGTTTCACAAAATGCTGCACAAGTGCAATTTCAGTGACTTTATTGGTTCTGGCATGTCGTGGTCCTCGGGTTCACTTTCACTGTTTGTTATATCTGATTCATAGGAGCGTAAAACCCTGTTAAGTTTTTGAAAAGAACACAAATCAGGAGGATTTGGACAAATTCTGAATACAATTTTTGGCTGTGATCAATTCAGGAAGGTATGGTCAACCGGAAGAAATTGCTGGGCTGGTGGAGTTCTTAGCCCTCAGTCCTGCCGCTAGTTACATAACCGGACAGGTTTGTTTTTCAATATTCTTATCTTCATTTCACGACAATGAGCTCGCCCTTTTCAAAGGACCTTTGCATTCTACACGTGGGTGAATTCAAATTTTAAAGGGTCACAAAAAGACATGTGGATGCAACTTTTTACTTTATATATATATATAATATATATTAGCTTATGGTTCAACCAACACGCTATTGCATACAAGGAGTTCATTATTTAATCTTGAGGACTAAGCCAAATTTGTGTGGTTGCTTTGCTTTGCCTTGCCTTCTTGTTAACAATTGTGGGGACGTACGCAGGTGCTCACCATTGATGGAGGAATGGTGATGTGAGAGGTCCATCAACTGCTGGGTCACTGCAAAATTAGATTTCCAGCTCGGATGAGTAGAGTCACTTTTCGTCTGGTGTATGATGAAGGCAATTAAGGCTTATGCGGGCTGTTTCTCTTTCAGTTTCCAATAGATGGAAAATAATAATAATAATAATAAAAGAAAGGAATGCTTTGTAGAATTTCAGTTAAGGGAGTTTTTTTTTTTTTGGCAAGTAGTTAAGGGAGTTATTTGAGAAAACAATGGGTTGGGTGTATTACAATTTATAACTTTTTTGTTTTTCGAAGAAATACGACTGTTTGGCACTTGAAAAAAAAGTTCAACTTTGTATCAAGATACGACACATATTATGGCTCCGTTTGACGTGATACAAAACTTTGAAAATAGTGAAAAATACTGAAAAACTCTAAAAGTTACGTATTTTTTATTTTACTGTATGAATTATTAATTTACAAATTATCTCACTTTATTTCATTTTATCTTACTTTTTTTCACTCCAAGTACATGTCATGTTAGTTTTTGTTTGGATGTTTGGTAAAGATTTATAAAAGTTGGAGAAAATTGAAAAAACTTGAAAATGTGTATGGTGAAAAAAACTAAAAAAAAATTGGTAAAAGTTTGCCTTTTTTTGGATAAAAATTATTGAGCCAAACGCCCTCAATATTTGTTTGGGCTCAAATATTTTAAGTGTCCTCTCTTAATTTGCGCGTGTGCGCACACGCATGTATAAATTTTGTTAGTTTCGTGTGATGTACAGTTTAATGATATATTGCATAATAACTTGTTTATTTAAATGAAATAATTGGCAATTATATCAAAAAAATTAAAAAATGTAGTATTTCAATAAATAATTAAATAAAATTAAATTGCTAGAAGAATTTAAAAACATAAAACTTATGTTCTGTTTGGAATGAGAAAAAATTTTAAAAGATGATGAAAAATAATGAAAAATTCTAAAAATTATTTGTTTTTTTATCTCAATTGCACGAATTATGAATCCATAATTTGTCTCACTTTGGGTGCGTTTAGAGTGATAAGAAGTGAGACAAAATAAAATAAAGTGGGATAAGTTGTGAGTTTGTAATTTGTGCAGTGAGATAAAAAGTGAATAATTTTTAGAGTTTTTTTAGTAGTCTTTACTCTTTTTTCAGAGTTTTTTTTGTTACTTTAAATGTAATATTTATCTCATTTTTTGTCACTCCAAGCACACCCTTACTTTACATGAAAATATTAAGTAATACAAAATTTAATTTGGATAAAAATTATAACACTTAAGTGATAAGTAATAAGTAAATACTTCAATCAATAATTAAATAGATTTGTATTTTCAGAGACTTGTTGAGTAAGTTCACGATCTATCCCCCCTTGCTCAAGGGATCATTCGGTTTACGCAATTCATATTCGGATATTCCAATCAACACACAAACTCTATTTATTAGAAAGGGTTAAATAATGAATGCATTGTACGCAAACGTCATCTCAAAATGAGTTGAAAAATTGCATGTGCAGCATAGCTTCATCATTTGGCTTAATTAGCTGGCGTTTTGTTCAGTATATATCTCAAAGTTTTGATTGAAAGTGTAAAAAGAGTTTTAAAAAATAGGGGGGGGGGAGCTTGCTATTTCAATAGAATAATTTATTAAAGGGTGTGATTTGTTAATGACATTTTTAAAATTAGAATTGTAAGATCACAAGTGTTTGTGCACCTTTTTATAGCAATTTTTTTGAAAGTACAATATTACTCAATATATATAAAATTAAATGATAATAGACTATATTGATAGGAAACGATGTTAGACTAAAAGAGTATACAATATATAAAAAAAAAATGAAACTAAAATGATGTGGTAATAGTAAATTTATAATTAAAATAGGGTTATTTCTTTCATTATTATTTATTATTATTATTATTATTTTGTAACCAAGGATGTCTGACTCAGTTTGCTGGTATTTCGATTAATATCGAGATTTTAAAATTAACGACTGGATAAATTTTTTAATTATTTTGAGAAAACTTGAATGGGTGACTAATGAGGAGTAAAGCTAAGGTTTCACGAGATATTATTTTTTAGTGAGGTAAAATTAATCAATGAAAATTTATATACATATACATGTAAGACAAATATAATTATATAAAATATTTATTTTACTCAAAATTTAGTTTAATTAGTTATTAAAAAAAAAAAAACTATAATCCAGGAGCGGACATTGACTCGCAAGTTTTCACGATCTGCTAATGCTCCACATGTGTATTTTTAACCTTGGATTTGTTTTTAAACTATTTTGAACAGGTACAGAAAAATTTTCAGATTCGAATTTAAGGACAAGTAGAGAATGAGAATATCCTCTGAGACCTAATTCGACCGGAAGACATTAAAATGACTTTTTATAAAAATATTTTATTATTTAGATACCATTAATTATATATTATAAAATTAAAAAAAAATAAATAAAACAAAAGCTGGGCATCCACTTCATTCATTTTTTTAAAATAAATTTAGGTTTCATTTGAAATAACAAAAAATTCTGAAAAATGGTAAAAAAAAAGTTAAAAAACTTTAAAAATTATTCACTTTTTATCTCATTACACGAATTACGAACCCACAACTTATTTTACTTTATATCATTTTATCTTTTTATCTTTTTTTTTTTGATTACTCCAAGTGCATCAATTAACTTATTTTAATAAGTAAAGATGGCAGAAATTAATATAACTCCAACTACTTATTTCAACTATTATATATATTAAGCCACCACTCTTATATATCCCTGCTAGCATCATTTTAGAACAAGACTCCGCATATATATATGTATGACTTTCTTCTAAATCTTTCTTCTAAAAACTAATCATGACATATTTTTGAAAAAAAAAACTATAAGCGTACAATAGTTTATAGACATCCATCCAGAAACGTGAAATTGTCCATGCCTCTTGTCATGCTATTGAATCAACCCCCTCGAGGGCCAAGAATCGAGTGCGGGACCAGCGTGGAGTTGACAAATTGTTTGGTGTCACCTACAAGATTTTACTACAATTACAAATTTGTGGGAGCCAATTATTTTAAAATAAAAGAACACTCAATTCTCTTTCTACGGCATTTTCCTATAAATTCATCCTGGGTTGTCCCACCAAAATTATGAATCTCTATGTCTCCTAAAAAGGTTTAGCAGCATTCTTTCAAATCCCACTTCCAACCTAGTAAAAGGTTCGGCTTTCTTTCTTCCACATCTTTAGTTATACGTACGCACACACACATATATATAATTCTCTCTCTCTCTCTCTCTCTCTCTCTCCATGGAGGCTCTGCCTAGCTCCCTTGTTCCAACTCTCCCTATATTTTTCTTGTTTTTCATTGCCATATATCTATGGAGCTACTTTTACATCTTTCGTAATTGGATTGGTGTTACGAGACTAGAAGTTTCAAGCTGTCTCATGTCTCTATCCCACGGTACACCGGTAGCCATCGTAGCCACCTTCTCAATCCTTCAGACTCCTTTTCTCGATTTCGCCGCCCCAAACACGGCCTTACAATCCGTGATCCTCGAATACAGCATCGCCTTCTTCTCGACCGACCTCCTCCACTACATGCTCTTCGTTCCCACCGACGTCATCTACAAAGCCCACCACCTGGCAGTTCTCTACGTGTTCATCACGTGCAGGTGCGTCGTCGGCCACGGAGCTCAGCCCCTCCTCATCCTTCTAATCCTCGCGGAGGTCACCAGCGCCTGTCGCAACGCCTGGAGATTTTTCGGGCTCCGGAGGGCCGAGTCTCCAGCGGCGGTGGCGGTGTTCGCGTGGTGCTCTCCCGTGTTCTATTCTTTTTACTCGGTGGTGAGGGGGGTTTTGGGGCCGTTGGTTCTGTACAAGATGGGGGTGTTTTATGCGAGCGGAGGAGCAGAGGGGGTGATTCCGAAGTGGGCTTGGATTTCCTGGATGGTGGTGATTGGGAGTGCTATTGTGGCGAGCATTCTGTGGGTTTCGAGCCTCTGGCTGGATTTTTACAGAGAGAAGTGCAGGAGGAAAGGGATGAGCTTGTCTTGATTTCAATGGTGCATGGGAATTGTTTTAATTAATACACTGATTAATTTGTTAATTTATTCTATATCTGTAAACAAGCGTTTGTTATTGTTAATTTATTCCATCTGTAAACAAATGTTTGTTCAGTTTCGTTATGCACAGGACAGGGAGTGTTTGTTCCCTCTTTATGTGTATTATGCCCTGTACCATTTTAAGTAAATTATATGTCAATTACTTGATGGTGGATTCTCTGTTTTCACGTACGTACCCCTTCTTTATTTATTTATTTTTTAATTAAGAAACTTATTTTAATAATTGAAATTATTTTTGTCTTATTTTTTATTATTATTTTTTGATTCGGGGAACCTAGAAAATAGCACATATTTATTTTAGGAAAAACTTATCTAATAATTTTTATATTAATCAAAATTTAATCAGACATAAAAGTTAAAGGGCATTAAATAGAAAAATTCGATCCGATACTAAAAAAATTAAAATTTGGGAAACACGAGGACTATCAAAATCAAGAAAAACTTCAACATTACTAACAAGTTAAAACTAAACATAACATTTAAAAGTAGAAAATATAAGAATTCAAGACTAAGGTGACAGAAATATCCAGGGTTTATTTAGTTTATTTTTCTATTTTTTATTTTTTGTTTTTGTTTTCTATTTTTTGTTTTGAAATCATTTTTCATTTTATACTTTTGAAAATAAAGAAAACAGTTTAAAACTCATTTGATTGTTTGTATTTTCAAAATTTATTTTTGAAAATAGAAAATGAGTTTACACATGAAATGAAAAATAACAAAAAATTATTTTGAGAGTTTTTAACAAAAAAATAAGAAAAATATCAAAACAAAGAAAACAGATTATTTTCTAGTTTTCTTGTTTTGAGATTTTTACACATAAAATAAAAACAAAAAATAAAAAATAAAAAAATTAACCAAATACTATCTCAATTTTTTAAAAAATATTCAGAAGTATATTATGATATCAAATTAAACATCATAACATGATTTGACAATCAAAATAAAATTTACGCAACTTTTTTTTTTTTTTTAAATCTCATTTTCTTCAAATAATCTCAAACAATCTCATCATTATCTATTCGCTTCTCTTATTCATTCATCACGTTTAAACGGAATTCTAATTAAAATTCTTATTGGTTAAAGTTTAATTAAGATATTCATGAATCAAAAAATAATGAGATAATTTCCATCGTTATCATTAGAAATCTTAGTTTGACTTCTTAAGTACGGTTTCCTGCTTCAAAAGGATTAAAGTAAAGCAAACTAAAAAGAGATTATAAAATACTCCCTCCCTCCCTCCCTACCTCGTTCCTGTTTCTGCGGTTTGACGCAAACTTCTGCACTCTCCACTAGGAAAGATCAACCTCACAAACCCTTATACATGTACAGCTTTCTATTCTCAACCATGGCAGACGCCGTGCAATAACATATGTAGGTAGTATATGTAAATCAGTCCAATTAATGCACATTTCGACTAATTTTTAAAATTCTAAAATTTATTGTTAAGTTTTTGGTCTTAGAAGATTGAACAAATCTTTCATGATCAATTAGTGATAATTGATAAATAAATTTAAAATCTTACTGGTTAAACAACCATCAAATTCCTTCACCTACTCTTATTCTTCTTCTTTCCCTACCAATGCCAGGTTTGGGAAAATCTAAATCAACTATTAGTAAAAAAATAAAAAATAAAAATTGAATCAAACAACTTCGAATTTTTTTTTTTCAAATCTCTTTTACTAAATTTTCAGCAGAAAACTGTGTGCAGAAACAGGACAGATGAAGTTTTGCGAAAGAAATTAAACTAGAATTTGTAACTGCTGCTGAGGGAAGGAAGACCGTAACGGCAGTCACTTTTTTTTTTTTTGAAGCACAACTCACATCTCAACATTTCAGTTAAAAGCTAAAATATAAGTGAGATGATATAAATACACACACGTATTCTAATTGTTCCGATATGAGACAGCCTGTCCATTACAACCCCTCGGGCCGAGGCTCACGTGTCACTATTATTATTATTAGTATTATTTAATTCATGAATTTTAACTTAATTAAAATTATATATATGCAAAAGACGGAGGAGAGAACGGATAAACGGATGGACATCTGAAATTCTATTCAACTCAGGAGTTCTTAATTAAAGTTGTAAAATAAGTAAAAGTTGCAGGAGAGCGTTTAACAGTTAAAAATCGTTGTTCTGTATCACGACTTTTGGCTGACCTCTCATCTCCAATAAAGTCCGTCACTGGCCCTCCAAATTCAGGGAAGGTGATGGATAATCCAACAACTTCAATGAAATCGGAACTTGAATCCAGTACTCGTATAAGTCCGTGATACGAGTAATTATTTCATGTTACCAAAATATGTGTCGTCTCAACTCAATACTAGTTACATGTGTCTCTTTCGAATACATATTTATTTAATAAGTGTTGGGCCGTGCGATTCATAAAATAGTATAATATTTTTTATTAATAACAAATAATTTAAAAATATGTTATAAAATATTTCAATATAGTTACATAATTTTACAATATAATTATTGAGTTATTTTTTTATATTTATTTTTTTTATTTATGTCAATTTTAGTTAGTCGATAGAACGATAAAATTTGGATTTAACACTAAAAATTTATATTTACCAAACTTCGATCCGTTCGAATATTAAAAATCAAGATTTTAGAATATAAGTCAAAACTTACCTAACCGGCCCGATCGCCTTTTCATTTTAAATTGTTTGTCAATTTTAATTTATGTTTTTATTTCTTTTAATTTTTGACTCATTTTTGTACAATTAACTTGAGTTTAAAAAAATTGTTATTCTTAACTGTATTAAAATAATTTTTAATTGATTTTTTATACATAATAAAGACAACTCAAATATTGAGTATTATTAGCCAAGTTTTCAATCGAATGGTCAATCTGACTAATTTAACTTTAAATTTAGAATTAAAAAGTTTATTTTCCAACTTAATTAATATTTAGATACTCCACCAAGCCTAATTAATGGTAAGTAATTTCATTTTGTATCTTAAATTTAAAATATACTAAGAGCTATTATTGTGAGAGGAGTTAGAGTTTTTGAATTTAACAAATATTTATTTATTTTTAGATTATTTTTAAAGCTTAGTAAATATTTAGATTTTTATTTTGTGTTTTTAAATTTAATTTCTAATATGTTTGAAATATGTAAATTTACAACAATAGTGAATTAATAGAAAAGTAAATTTAATTTCTCAGTGTACACAGCATAATTATTTTCCTATTTAATTCTTTTACTTAAATTTATTCTTACTAGCTATAATCGATTACCCAGCACAATCCACTATAAATTAATGCGTACGATAAGAGTTACCTCAATTAACTATAAAAAAATCATGTGACATTCTCTCTTAATATCTTCTTATATATCTTCCTTTTCTTCCAAGTATTGACGTCTTAAATGCCACTTCCCTATTAATTCAATACTTGGAAGAGAATGAATATATACCAGAAGATATTAAGAGAGTATGTTATATGATTTTGTTATATTTAATTAAGTTAACTCTTATTATACACATTGATTTATAGTAGATTGTGCTGAGTAATCAAATATAGCTAGTTAGTAAAAGTAGATTTAAGTAAAGATGTGTTTTAACCAATTTTGTAAAATAAGAGTAAATTTAAGTAAAGAGGTATTCTAACCAATTTTGTAATCGAGTAACTCTTAAAGTAAAAAGTACAAGGATGCGTTCTAACCAATCTTATAATTAAATAACTTTTATAAATCACATTGAGGTCTCGTTTGGTTTGCTGAAAAATAACAAAAAATTATATAAATCTCTGCTAACTTTATATCACATCAATTTTTTTCTTTTACTGCACGCATTACGAACTCTCAATTTATCTCACTTTTTTTTACTCCAAACAAATCCTGAGTTATAGTGGATTGTGCTTTTAAGGGACAGAAGTTTGTTTATTTATTTTTTTTATTGTATTACGATATCTGTTTCTATATATATAGATGATAATTTATTTTTATAATATATATTTATCATTAATATTACGATTATTTAATTTAATTTGACAACTACTCACTAGAAACAATTGGAATTTTCAAGGACTATAAGTCTATATCACATCACAAACTTACTAGCTAGTCATATTATCGAATCAATGCCTGAAAGGCCAAGGAGGGAGCGTGGGTCCTGCGTAGAGGGCATAGCTCGTGTCTTGTGTTTGGTTTGTAACGCCGGACAAATATTTCCCGATAGTTTCAAACTAGAATGATGGTGGCGTAAAATCATTTCAAAAGAAAACTTCTATCAAATTTGAAAAAAAAAAAATATTCTATTAGAATATATTTTTAATCAAAATTATATACTGAAAATTTGATAAAATATAATTATAATAAAAAATTAACTCATAAGTTTAAATTGATTAATCCACAAATTAGCTACTCATAAATTTTAATTAAATAATATTGTTCTTAAAATAAATTTTTATTACAAATAGTGTCGTTACAACGGTTTTCACACAACTTTTATAGTAGAAAAAAATTACTGGACGAATAAAAACGTATCAAAAAATAGAATTAAAATAATATAATAATGGTGTTACAATTTAAGTATAATTAATTTTATAAATTTATTTATTTAAAGTGATAAACCTTCAAAATTTTCATATCATTCTGAATTATTTTTTAATAAGATAATCCTATTAGGAAAAAAAAATTAAGCTAGTGTAGCACTTTCTTAAAATTTACTTTTGGCTATCTCACTAAAGGTGTGCTTGGATGTTTTACAGTATAAGTTCTGACGTGTTTCTAAAGGATGAGTTTTGAGATATTTAGATAATATGAATTAGTATAAGTTCCAAACTATTTGGGAATATAGGTTTAAAAATCATGAACCCATACTTAAAGTTTATTTTAAATGAATTATGAGGTGTTTATTAATGTATATAATGACACATATACTAAGCAATGAGTACTGCATTGCACATATAAAATAACATATTATGATATATATTAAAATAACACAAAAAAAGTATTTCGAAAATAACATCTAAAAATACTAATCCAAATGAGTCATATCTATATTATAAATTATTCAAAATATATAACATTAAAAAAAATTGTTCAAATAAGTCAAATCTAAATTATAAACTATGCAATATGTATAACATCCAAGTTGCTACAATGTGCAGTTAGGAATATGAGGTCTTGTTTGGCAATCTTTATAATTATTGTTTTTCTGTTTATTTTTACAGAATTCTAAAAAGGAGCAACACAAAATATATTTGTTGAACTTGTTTTTATTTTTTTGCCAAAAAAAATGAATATTTAAATAGAAAAGAATAAACAAAAAAATATTTTCACTCTTCTTATTTTTTTTTTTATGTTATAAACATTTTTTCAATTTTAGCACTTTATCCATTTTTATTGCATTATATTAAAATATTTTATTAAATAAAACTTATTTTAATAAATAATATAATATAAAATAAATAATTCAATTTAACCAATTTAAAATGAAATATATTTCAATAAGTAATATAATTTTATTAGTTAAATTAAATTGTTTAATTAAACTAATAATTATTTTAATTAAATAATTAATTATGAATGTAATTTAGTTAATTAAATTAATACAAAATATATTTAATTAAAAATTAATTTTAATAAATAATATAATTAGATTAATTAAAAATATTTTATTTACTGAATTAAGTTATTTTGATAAATAACATAATTAAAATAATATAATTAATTAATTTAATAATTAATAATTAAATAAAATTAATTTAATTTAATTATTACATTTATTTAATTAAAAAATTAATTTAATTTAACTAATTATATTTATCAAATTAAATTAATATAAAATATATTTTATTAATGGAGTTTTCTTAAGAACGGTTATGTTTATATTTTAATATTTTCACAAGAGTATTGGCGTCCAAAATTTTGTAAATCCTTGGAAAGTCATAATAAAATTTCAACATTCAAGGACACCCTACACCTCTCACCTCCCCAAAATTCAAATTGGCATCACAAACTCAATGCCGTATTTCTTCCACATAAATGCATATATATATATATATAGTTGTATATATAAGTAATTCTTATCTTCTCTACGCAGCTCTTTGGTTTTTCAGTTTGGTTTCCACTTTCCATGGAGGTTCTGAGCTCTCTTGTTCCGATTCTTCCTATTTTTTTCCTGATGTTCGTTGCCATAGATCTATTGGGTTACTTTTATATCTTTCGGAATTTGGTTGATGTCTCGAGACTAGATGCTTCAAGCTGTCTTACGTCGCTATTCCACGGCACACCAGCTGCTCTTCTAGCGACATGCTCCATCCTCCAAGCTCCTTCTGCATTTGATTTCGCTGCCCCAAACACAGCCTTTCAATCCATGGTTCTTGAATACAGCATTGCTTTCTTCTTCACGGACCTCTTCCACTTCATTCTCTTCATTCCCAGCGATATAATATTCATATCCCACCATTTAGCAGTTCTCTACGTGTTCATCACATGCAGGTACATCGTCTGCCATGGAGCCCTAGCCCTCCTTGTCCTTCTCATCCTTGCCGAGGTCACCAGTGCTTGTACCAACGCCTGGAGATTTTCCGGGCTCCTCCGTGCCGAGTCTCCGGCAGCCGCGGCGGTGTTTGGGTGGTTGTCTCCGGCGTTCTACTCTTTGTTCTCGGTGGTTAGGGGGGTTTTGGGGCCATTGTTCGTGTGCAAGATGGGGGTGTTTTATATAAGTGGAGGAGCTGAGGGTGTGATTCCAAAGTGGGCTTGGATTTCTTGGATGGTTGTGATTGTGAGTGCCATCTTGGTGAGCGTTTTGTGGGTTTTGAACCTATGGATGGATTTTTACCGGGAACGATGCAGGAGGAAAGAGGTGAACTTGTGTTAGAGATCGTTGATGAATTTGGTCATTCTGATTGATTAAGAAAATGATATTTGGTGTTATGACCTTTGTAAATGCCATTGAAGTCATTTCCATGCGGGAAATTTTTATCCAAATCGAATTTTACATTAATTAAAGGGCATTTCACTTTTAATTTTTCACCCTTCAAAAATTATTATTCATTCCGAGAGAAGATAAAGGGTGTGTTTGGAGTTGTATAAAAGTGTATAAAATAAAATAAAATTGTAAAAGTAAATGTCTCGTAATTCGTATAGTGAGTGAAGAATTTAAATTTTATTATTTCGTAATTCGTATTTGTAGAGATTTGTAGAATTTTATTTTATTTTGTATAACTCCAAACGGAGCCAAAGTAATATAAGTTAAAAGTAAAGTTTATTTGTCATCTTCCTAATTAATTAAAATTTCATTTTAGTTAACTTATATATACTTGAATTAATCTAACAATATAATTTTATTTGACCATTTACTGGAACGCTATACTTTTCATTTTTCCTTAGTGTGATTGTGTGTTAATTTATTTCATTCAAATGTACAGGCTATTATTATTATTTCTTTAATGTGTTTTCTAATAATACAATTTTATTTGATTATTTATCGAAATGCTGTGAGTTATATATTTTTTAATGTAATTATTCATTTATTTCATTCTAATATACAAGTTATTATTAGTTTTTACCATTTAAAACATGTTTATTCTATTTTTATATTTTAAAAATATATTATATAAAATCCGCATAATACCAGCCACTGGTATATAAATACACACACACACACTTGCTTCTCGCTCGAAAAAGAACAATGCCTTTTCGTTTGGCTATAATATTTCATCAAAATCCAAATTACATAGTTCATGCCTTTTTAGGTTTGGGTCTTTTGGGCCCCTACGACTCATTGGGCTTGAAGCTGAGGGCTGGCTGATAGACTTAATTGGGGCCCATTTGCGATGCTTATTTCTTTTATTTATTTTTTTAAAAATGGGATAACATCAAAATTTATATATAAACATGTAAGTCAAATTAATCAATGCGAAAATATATTTAATCTTCTCGAGTTATTTCATTAGTTACTCAGAAAACAAGCATCACTTTGAACAAGGCTCTATATGTATGAAATTGAAAATCTCTCGCTTAAAATAATTATGACATATTTTTTAATATGTTATATATATATATATATATATATATCTATTATATCTAAAAATAAAATAGATGCACATAAAACAATACAAAGAGTTACGTGGTTCAGTTTGAAAATCTACATTCACGGGTGAGTAACAGAGAAATTCACTGACAAAAATAAAGAATGCAAAATCAGTAACTTAGTACGAAATGGTTGCCAAAATTATATTATCTTTAATATAAAAGATCTTCAATTTATATATCAAACGTGACAAATAATATTATATCAGCTAAGCCCTTCGTTCCATTAACTAACATTCACGAAAAATTCCAATAGAAGCACACATGAATCTAAATAAAAATAAAATAAAATAAAATGCTAGCTAGGCATAAACGTGCAACAACATATATGCATATAAAAACACGCAACGTGAAATTTTCCGCTACAAACTTCCTTGTCATCACTTAAAAAAGGCCAAGATGCGATCGCGGGGGGGTCAAAAGTGGAATATTCCACCGGCATGAAGGGCATGATAGTGTGTTTCGTGCGGATTTCGGGTATAAATAAAAAAATCTAAAAATAGGAATATTGTCATCCTTTTAATTTGAGTAATGCTATTGCTATGAAATATAATAAATAATGTGATTTGAATTAATTTATGGGTACTTCAACTAATTGGAGTTAGTGATCAAAGAAACAAATTTAAAATTTTACCAGTTAAACTATTACTTAATTGAAATACTACTATCTTCATAACACTTCTTAATATTTTTTTTATTTTTATTTTTTTACTTCAATTACTATCCTATCATCTTAACATCGGTACATTTTCATAAATTCTTCTATTTTAATTACAACACTGATATCCTTACCTCGTTGTGGTTTTCACCTTCACTTCCTCATCCACACACACGCAAAGGAAAATGCCATGCTTGTCCCACAAGGATTATGAGTCCCTTTATTAATTATTTGTATTTAAGTACCCCAATGATATGAATTGCTTATTCCACTAGGATTAAGAATCTCTCTCTCCCTAGCCCCTTTGGTTTTTCTTTGAGTTGGGTTTCCAAACTTTCCATGGAGGTTCTGAGCTCTCTTGTTTCTTCGCCTCTTCCCACGTTCTTCTTGATGTTCGTCGCCATTTACCTATTAGGTTACTTCTATATCTTCCGCAATTGGGTTGGCGTTTCCAGAAATGAAGCTTCAAGCTGTCTCATCTCCCTATCCCACGGCACACCAGCTGTTCTTCTAGCAACATCCTCGATCCTTCAAACTCCTTTTGCTTCTTCTGCTTTTGATTTTGCTGCCCCAAACACCGCCTTCCAGTCCCTTGTTCTCGAATACAGCATGGCTTACTTCTTAACGGACCTCTTCCACTACCTGCTCTTCATTCCCGGTGACGTTCTCTTCATAGCCCACCACCTAGCAACTCTCTATGTTTTCATCACGTGCAGGTACATTGTCAGCCACGGAGCTCTGTCTCTCCTTGCTCTTCTAATCCTTGCAGAGGTCACCAGTGCTTGCCAGAACGCCTGGAGCCTTTCCCGGCTACGGCGGGCCCACTCTCCGCCCTCCGCCGGCATATTTGGGTGGTTGTCTCCGGTGTTCTATTCTTTTTATTCTGTGGTTAGGGGGTGTCTGGGGCCGTTGTTTGTGTACAAGATGGGGAGGTTTTTTTCAAGTGGAGGTGCTGAGGGGTTGATTCCAAAGTGGGCTTGGATTTCATGGATGTTTGTGATTGTGAATGCTATCTGGGTGAGTATTTTGTGGGTTTCGACTCTTTGGATGGGTTTGTACAGAGAGAGATGCAAAAAGGAGAAGAGGAAATCGAGTTAGGATTATGGTGAATTTGGTGGGAATTGTCTTATTAGTAGATTGATTGGGTTGGATTCTTTTCAGTGTGTATATAGATTTGTAGAATTGGCAAATTGTATACAGTTATTGTTTCATTTGTTTGTTGTAACTTGTATGGAATTGCTGGTTCTCTTTTCCTTGTACTCTGCATTAGCCTCCATGTAAATTTATAATTTATCATCCAGCAATTAATTGGATTATAGTCAGAGCGTAGACATTTCAATACAAATTACACAAGCCACAGCAAGGCAATCCAAAAAGAGAGGCTAAAAATACATTTACATAGCTGATAAAACTCTAATTTATTCTGCTTCACCCCCTCCCAAAAAAAGAAAAAAAAGAAAGAAAAAGAAAAGAAGCCTTTAACTAGTTAAAACAGCGAGCTCAAGCAACTAAAGAAGTAGAACGCTTGTAACCCTGATGTGGTCTGGTGCAGCTGATTGAATCCTCCACAACTATGCCTTGTGCACCAAAACAGAAGCACTGGTTCATCAACCTCCTGTCGTTGAAGGAAGGTCGTTTGTGTTTCATTCCTAACTTTTCAACATTGAAGGAACGGTTCGAGCTGAAGGATTCTTTAATTTCATTTCCCACCTCCACTCCCTTCTGCTTATCATCGATTGAGACAGTTGAAGACCCAGATGATTCTGAAGAAAACCGACTCGAAGGTGATGGAACGGCTAATTGCGGCATTGCCTGAATCACCCCGTGCGTCAGACTTGCGGCGAATTTCTTTTTGGTGGAAGGGCTCGGAAGACTATTTCCGATAGAACTAATCCTCTTGTTGTTTGGCAGAGACAGATGTTTAGAGAATCTCTGTTGAAGTGGGGTTGGAGTACTCTCTTCCAAGCTTCCACATACCTTGTACAACTCCGAAGAAGATTTTTGGTGGGTATAGGAAAAAACTAGGATAAAAATCTATAAAAGTTATTGTCCGTGACAAACCAGGAGAGAGGGAGAGAGAGAGAGTCGTGGACAGACGGCCAAGCAATGAAGTCTGAGTCATGTTTGTTTCACACACAAAGACATGGGAGAAGAGAGGCCCAACCACTTGATGGAGAGTTTGGTAAGCTCTGTTGTTACTTCACATTTTTTGCAATTAGCTTTGTTGAACCTTTTTAGGCTCTAGTATTAATTCCCTAATATTTTTATTTATTTATTTATTTTTGTTATTGTTTAACAATAGAACCATGATTTTTGCTTTTGCTTTGGCATGATTTAAAATTTGGCGTTGGTGGAGAAGGCAATATTAGCAGAGGAATTACTGTGGATTAATCTGAGATCCTAAATCATTTGAACCTTCTAAGCTAATTTACCACCCACAAGGTGGAATTAATTGCCTCTAATCCACTCTAGCATTTTACGTGGATTTGTGTTTCCAATTCCATCAAAATTGCAAAATACAAAGTTCTAATAGTAATAGAAAAATATTATACCTTCCAATGATTAGGGAATCGAAACCCTCCATACACCTACAACGTAATTGACATGAATTAGATGAATTTCTTCTTCATAATGGAGCTTATATTATATATGTACTTTTCTAGTTTCCGTTCTCTTTCCTAACAAGGCAGCCCGCATGAAAATTAGATTCTCGTCTGCTGGGAATGAAAATGGCTGTGAAAATAGTGGCAAGGGAATTTTTTTTCTTTTTTTCTGTGAAAATAATCCCTTTTAATGTTGAGTATTGAAAGGGTTAGAAACTGCACACATAATTTGTCTGTGAGGAGTTTCTCCAATTTTGATCATCGAACCAACCACTGATAGGTAGAGACTGGAGAGTAGATTCACCTGAAAGTAAAGTAAAGGCCCGGTTGGCCAGGCCGCGGGTTTGGACAATTCAGTGTTCTTGTTTATAGGCCGGGTTTGGTGGTTTTTTTCTTTTCTTTTTTTTTTTAAACTTTGGGTTGGATTCGATACAACCTAACCTATTTTATTTAAAATAAATATGTTTTACATTATATATATACATAATTTTTAACTTATAATAGAAAATAAAATTTTTTATTTTTTATGGAGTCTAAAAAATCCTTCTTTTAAGCTCGGGGTTCTCAATTAAAGTTGTAAAATAAGCAAAGTTGTGGGAGAGCGTTTAACGGTTAACATCGTTGTTCTTCCACATATCATGACTTTCGGTTGACCTCCCATCTCCAGTAAAGTCCGCTAGTGGCCCTCCAAATTGAGTGAAGATGATGGACAATCCAACAACTTGAATGAAATCGGAACTGGAATCCAGTACTCATATGAGTCCGTGCTGCGAGTAATTATTTCAGGTTACCAAAATATGCTCAATACTAGTTACGTGTGTCTCTTCTCGGTACACATTTGTTTAATTAGTGTTAAACTGTCCGATTAACAAAATTGTATAATATTTTTTTATTAATAAAAAAATAATTTTAAATTTTATTATAAAATATTTCAATATAGTTACATAATTTTATAAAATAGTTATTGAGTTATTTTTTTTTACTTACATTAATTTTAGTTAGCAGATAAAGCGGTCAACATTACTAAAATTTTATATTTTACTAAATTCCGATCTGACGCTAACTACCCAAAAAAAAATAAATAAAAAATAAAAAATCCCGATTTGACGCAATCTTGAAAATCAAGATTCTAGAATATCTATTAAAACCTACTTAATCGATGCAGTCTCTTTTCCATTTCAAATTGTTTGTCAATCTTAATTTATGCTTTTATTTCTTAATTTCAATTCTCGACACATTTTGTAAATTAATTTGAGTTAAAAAATTGTTATTCTGAAATGCATTAAAATAATTTTTGACTGATTTTATATACATTATAAAAATAACTTAAATATTGAGTATTATTGGTAAGATGACTTATTTAACTTTAAATTTAGAATTAAAAAATTTTATTTCCCAGCCTAATTAATATTTAGATACTCCAAGTCTAATTAATAGTAGGTAATTTTATTTTATATTTTTAAATTTAAAATATACTAATAATTATTATTGTGAGAGGAGTTAGATTTTTGTTCTGTTTTTAAATTTAATTTTTAATATTTTTGAAATATTTTAAATTTACAATAATAGTAAATTAACAAGCAAGTGGTATTTAAAAGATTACCACTTGGAAGGGAATGAAGATATATAAAAAGATACTACGAGAGATGTTATATGATTTTGTTATCATTAACAAAATATTTGAGGAGGACGATTTGTAAGTCAGGATACCATATTTAAGAGATCATCACTTGGAAGGGAAGGAAGATAGATGAGAAAATATTAAGAAAACATGTGATATGATTTTGTTATGGTTAAAAAAAAATATTTGAGGATGTCATTTTATCTCTTAGAGGGCAATATTTCAGAAGCAACACATCGAATATATGCACATCATCCATATCTTTGGTGGAGATTTGATATTATGATTTTTTGCAGTATATATTTATTATTAATATTATGGTTTTTAAGTTTATTAAAATTATATGTTACAATTTTAGTACTTTTATAGGTAAAAAAAAAAAAAGTTAAATTGTAGTCTTTTAGTGATGTGAAACAATGAAACAAAAGTTTTGTAAGTGATAAAAGAGAGAAAATAAGAGGGAAGGAGGGAAGTTAAAAAATAATTCAAAATTCTACCAAAGAAAAGAAAAATGGAATAAAGCCACCACGCAGAATTAGAATGAAAGAGAGGAGGAGAGAGAAAATACATTATTTAAGTAGTATAGCATAGATTACACAAGCCACAGCAAGGCAATCCCAAAAAAAGGCTTTTAATACATTTACATAGCTGATGAAACTCTAATTCATTCTGCTTCACCCCTTCCCCCCCCCCCCCCCCCCCAAACAAAAAAAAAAGCCTTTAACTCATTAAATCAGCGAGCTCAAGCCACTAAAGAAGCAGAACGCTTGTAACCCTGATGTGGTCTTGTGCAGCTGATTGAATCCTCCACAACTATGCCTTGTGCACCAAAACAGAAATACTGGTTCATCAACCTCCTACTGTTGAAGGAAGTTCGTTCGTTTTTCATCCCCAACTTTTCAACATCGAAGGAACGGTTCGAGCCGAAGGATTCTTCAATTTCATTTCCCACCTCCACTACCTTCTGCTTATCATCGATGGTGACAGTTGAAGACCCGGATGATTCTGAAGAAAACCGACTCGAAGGCGATCGAACGGCTAATTGCGGCACTGCCTGAATCACCCCGTGCGTCAGCCTCGTAGCAAATTTCTTTTTGGTGGAAGGACTCGGAAGACTATTTCCTATGGAAACAATCCTTTTGTTGTTTGGCAGGGACGAATGTTTGGAGAATCTCTGTCGAAGTGGGGTTGGATTACTCTGTTCCGAGCTTCCACATATCCTGTACAACTCTGAAGAAGATGAATCCTCATCCAACTCAGCTTTTCTGTCTTTCCTAGTCCATCGGAGGAGAAACTTCAGCCGCCTACCAGAGTAATTCGCAGACCTCGATTTCCTGCCATTTGATGAGCTGGGCTTGGAAGGAGAGTGGAAGTCACAAGGTTCAGTTGCGGAATGAGTGTGCAAGAATATTTCAGCGTCGGGGATTCTGAAAGACGTCCCCGGGCTGCTGCTGCCCCCAGTACCTTGCATTTTGATCAGATGCGAAGCAAGTGCGCTTCTCCTCGTGTAATCTTGACAGTTGGAGATTCCGCCGGCTGAAATCAACTGCTTGATGAAAATTTCAGACGAAGCTGATGGCGGTTTTTGCTTGAGGAGATCGAGCGGGGTCATTCCATCATTGTCCCGGAGGTTTAGATTGATTGAAGGCACATTCATCAGAAGCTCCACCAGATCCGGCTGAATGTTTTCCATTACTGCAGCCGTGTGGAGGACAGTTCTACCGCAATTGTTCCTGACATTGATGACGTCTTGCGTATTCACTAGCTTCCCGCCCACCAACTGCTTCATAAGCTTGATTTGGTGGTCTAGTCTTCGGAAACCAGGGCTGCGAAAACCAGCCACCGCCATATGAAGGAAGGTGTCTCCGTAGTTGTTTGTCACGGCGGTGACCGAGGGAGATGCCGAAATTAGAACCTCTACCACAGCCAAGTAACCCCTGCAAGCAGCCACGTTTAGAGCTGTGTTCCCGTGGTTATCTGTTGAGGTGATGATGTCGAAAGACGCTAGTAGATGCTTGACTACCTGTGTGATTAAAGAGATACTGATTAAAACAAAACTGTAAATAAATTTTTGGGCCAGTTAGAGTGCCAAAAAGGCTAAGAAGACTCATAGAAATAAGTGGAATTGACGACATGACAACTCGAATTTAACCTGTTTGAGTCTATTTTCAAGACTTAAAAATATCGTTTTGTGCCTTTTTAGGACAATTTTTCATTATTGTATTTAGAAATCTAATTTTGTTTTTGCCTGAAAAGTTAGATTTTAGAGTGTTTGATTGACAAAAAGTTAACTAAAAAGTACAATAAAAGTAGAAAGATATGACATAAAGATGATACGTAGAGAAATTTAATTAGAGGAAAGTATAAAAATTAGTTAAAGTTGGTTAATTTTGGAAACTTTTGGTACCACTAAACAGGACCTTTATTTCTAGTTGCGTCTTAATATTGCCATTTTAGAAGCATCAGAGTGCATGGACCATCCAAACCTACGCAGTTAAATCTAAAATGAAATCAAATTCAATATTGACATGTCAATCATTTTCACAAAAAATTACAAAAACAAGATCAAACTATTCCAAGATCACAAAGGAGCTCAAGTGCCTAAAAACAGTGACTAATTAAAGAGTAAACAAGGGCAAACAAACTCGGATCACATAAGCTTTAACAGATGACAATTCATAGTTTCCAAGAACAATCTCACCTCAACCTGCCCTCTGCCAGAAGCTGCGTGCAATACAGTAGATCCCTGATCATCTCTATAAGCCAAAACATCAGAGGATTCCCCAATAATCTCCCTCAAAATCTCTACATTCCCCCCTCTAGCCGCAGCATGAACAGCTCTATTCATCATCTCCCACTTAAATACCGAAGAAATCTCCTCCTCTTTCTCTCCTAATCCCCCACCATCGCCGCCACTGCCGCCACCACCACTGTGGAAACGCCTCTGCGAAACGGTGAAATCAAGCAAAAGCCTGAAAAGCTCGTAGTTCTTGCTCCTGGCAGCAGCATAAAGAATGTCACTGACACCATACTCTCCCTCTCCAAACGCAAGAAGAGGGTCTCTGTCCAACAATTCTTTCGCAAAACCCACATCCCCGGCCGAAGCAGCAGTGTAAAGAAGCCAACCACCATAGCCAGCCCTGATGAGAGTGTTATGGCCTCTGCTTTTTTCGCATTCGATGAGGAGTTTCTGAGCCACTTGGGATCTACATTTGGCCACGTCATCGAACTGTGCCTCGTCGTCCCAGACAGTCTCCAGGCGGCGAATTCGACGGAGAGAAGTGAGCTTGATGAGAAGATTTGGGTCGAGGTGGAGGAGCTCTCTCACCAGATCGTAGTGGCCATTGGCAGCTGCACAATCTATGGGAGTTGCATACCACCATTGTTGTCCGGTGCTCTCCCACCTTAGAGGGAAGTACGGGGGAGGCATTGGACTCGGAAAGAATCAGAATTGGAGACAGTTGAGTGATTTTCGCAAATGAAATTGCAGTTTCTAAAAGGCTTATGAACAAAAAAATAGAATACCCAGTACAAGATTTTCTAGGAAAACCCATGAGTTTTTCTTTTCATGATTGCAATTATTTTTTTTTTCTTTTTTTTGAAGACTAGAGCACAGACAGCTCAGAGGTTATGGGAAGTATGGTGAAGATAATTTAGATGAAAGAGTGAAATCAATCAAGCAGAGAGAGTGAGAGAGAGAGAGAGAGAGAGAGAGAGGGAGGGAGGGTTGTTTGTGAAATGGGAATGGAAGAAGATCCATTGCAGGTTAAGACATGGACAGGTGGTATGATATCAGGATTTGGAGGGGAAAATGAGGCAAAAGACAGACATTACCATCCAAATGAGGTAGAGCAGGTGGAGGACTAGGTAGGACGACAGCCTCTTTTAATTGTAGGAGGGGAGTGTGAAATAATTAAACCGTTTTTGTAGATGACAACAAAAGGAAAGGACTATTCCTAGTAGACTTTTAGTGGGTATAGAAAAAAAAAAAATTAGGATAAAAATCTATAAAAGTTACCAAAGATTCCTTTGTCCGTGACAACCCAGGAGAGAGAGAGAGAGAGAGAGAGAGAGAGAGAGAGAGAGAGAGTTGTGGACAGACGGCCAAGCAATGAAGTCCGAGTCATGTTTGTTTCACACACAAAGACATGGGAGCAGAGAGGCCCAACCACTTAATGGAGAGTTTGGTAAGCTCTGTTATTTCTTTCACATTTTTTGCAATTAGATTTGTTGAACCTTCTGCTTTTACTTTGGTGTGATCTAGAATTCAGAGTTGGCGGAGAAGGCAATATTAATTAGCAATGGGATTACTATGGATTAATCTGAGTTCCTAAATCATCTGAACCTATTAATTATTGATGCTTCTAAGCTAATTTACCACCCACCAGGTTGCATTTTTGCCTCTAATCCAGTCTAGCATTTTACGTGGATTTGTGTTTCCAACTCCGTCAAAATTGCAAAATACAAAAAGTTCTAATGATAATAGAAAAATATTATACCTTCCAATGATTAGCGAATTGAAACCCTGTATGCACCTAGAACCTAATCGACCTGAATTAGATGAATTTCTTCTTCATAATGGAGCTTATATTATATTATATACGTATTTCCCTAGTTCCGTGCTCTTTCCTAACCACAGGGCAGCCCACATGGAAATTAGATTCTTGTCAACTGAAAATGAAAATGGCCGTAAAAGTGGTGGCAACGGAAACTCTCTCTCTTCTTTGTTTTTTTTTTTTTTTTTTGTGGGTAAGTGTAAGAGTGTGTGACCCGAATTTAATTTTAATCCGATCCAAATCCGACTCGTTTATGGTCTTGTATGTGGAATTAGGATTTTTTGTATATCTCTATCTTTTCTATCATACAGTCTTGTATCCATCACGTTCTGTACCAATCTTTTGATATAGTGAATTTTTTCTCTCTTGTCCGTAATTTTTTCCGTCTTAGATTTTCCATGTAAATCTCACGTACAGTTTTTCTTCTATTATTTGTTAGTTAATTGCATGAATCTCTAACGGTAGGAGTTCTCCAATTTTGATTTGATATAGTGAATTTCTTCTCTTCCGCCCGTAATTTTTTCCGTCTTAGATTTTTCATATAAATCTCATATATAATTTTCCTTCTATTATTTGTTGGTTAATTGCGTGAATCTTTAACGGTAGGAGTTTTCCAATTTTGATCAGAGCCAACCACTGATGGGCAGAGACTAGACAGTTGATTCACCTGAAAGTAAAATAGAGGCCCGGTTGGCCCGGCCACAGGTATGGACATTTCAATTTTGTTCATATATAGGTCGGGGTTTGGTTTCTTCGAAAATAACTTTGGGTTGGATTCGGATACGAGTACAACCTAGCCTAATTTTATTTAAAATAAATACATTTTACATTTTTATACACAGTTTTTAAGTTATATTTATAATAAAAATAAATATTTTATTTTTATATTACATTAAGTCGGACGGATTTGGAATTTAACTTGTACGCTCGAGTATAGACTTGAGAAATATTTAAGGTCCGAAATCTTGAACCGGCCAAGCTTAATAAATAATTGAAACTGTCTTCTGGCTCGCATTTAATAGGATAGGATGACCCTCGTAAATTCAAATGTTTAGAAATAATTAAACAGTTCAGAAATAAGAGAATTTTTTTATTTTATCTATTTAAATTAATTAAAGGGTTTAAATTAATTAAGATTAATTTTTTATTTTATCCATTTAAATTAATTAAAGGGTTTTGAATGTTAACTTTTCAAAGAATGAGATAAATTGAATAAAAATTATGGGGAAAAAAATCCAACAATTATGTTCATAATGCACGCTGAAAATTTAAAAAGTATGAATGAGAGGGCAATCTTGATTTGCTCTTTTCTATTTGGATCTTGTTCTTTTCCTTTTTATTTAAGACATGACATGCTGGATGGTAGGTGACATGAATTCACCATGATATAACTTAAATTCTAGCTGCAGCTTATGTCCAACAATTATTGTGGGGTCAAAAAAAAAATATTCTTCTGTGTTTTTCTGATCATCCCGAACAAAAGTTATATTTTAGTTAAATTGAGACTAAATAATTTAATAGTTATATCATATAATTACTTGATTTAGTATACTCATATATATCAGAGGACAAAACGTTCAAAATATATACAAAAGAGTCACTTTTTTACCAAACTCATATTTATATCATCAGTAGCATTTAATGCTACATACCACTATTATAATCAAATCAAGTTAATGCATGTTGAATAATCCACATTTATAAATACCAGAAGTATATATTGAGTGAAGTCCCCCCCTCTCTCTCTCTCTGTATTTGTATGCGTTTTTATATAAAATTATTATTCATATCTGTAATTAACTTAAACATTGAAAAGTTCATAGTTAGAGATTATCTCAATCTACTTTATTTCACTATTTTTTTACATATAGATTCGCACTAGGAGGAGGGTCTAGCCGCAATGGAAGAGGGGCAGAAAAAATGGAATGAATTATGCTCCACACAATTATGTAATGTAATCGAGTAAAATTTAATATAATTTGAAATTTACTAATTATATGCATTCATTATTTATATAAAAAATAAATCAATAGGGAGATGAGTTCATATAATATAACAAGTCAAACTTGCATATAAATATATATTGAAAATGGATAAAATTTTTAATCCAAATTCAAACAAACAACAAGTGCCAGTAATTATGGCACAAAAATGAGTAATAAATTGTCTATTTTTACATTTATCTATCAGGTAATTATGCATACATTTATCTATCAGGTAATTATGCATATATATGCATCTAATTAAGCTAACTTTCGTTGCATGCATGCATCGGGAAAAGAGACCATGGAGCACATGGCTTGGTTTCTGATGATAAAGTTACAGAGCAAATAAGCGTGTGTGTATGTGTGTATATATATATATATGCACGCACATACATATAGTACTTGATAATTGTCTCCGTCTAATTGTTGTTACACTCCATTGGATCACGAGATCTGATTCTCTAGTGTGTATTCATTAATTTTTCTATTTTTTTCCCTTTATCAAATGAAGCATATCACATGGTCTTCTTGCATTGACAAATGCATGTCAAAGAGAGAGATGGATAAGTAAGAATCTTATGCATTTATATATGAAAACAATGAGATCTAACTGACCAATAGGCTCTCTGAAATTAATGTCACTCAATAGTTTCAGAAAAGGGGGCAAATAATTGGAGCAAGTGCAAAAGCAAGGCTTACGAGTTTTAACTTTGGGTTTGTTTGGCACCACTAGCCAATAATAATAATAATAATAATAATAAAATTTTACATTAACAACTGATATGTGACAATTTAATGATTATTCAGTAAAAATTTAAAAAAATTATAAAAATTGAAAAATGTTAAAAAAATTGGGTGAAAATTGAAGAAAATTAGTAAAAGTTGGAGAAATTTGATAAAAATGATGAAAAAATTAAAAAAAAATTAACAAAAATTAATTTTTTGATAAAAATTGTGAGTCAAACGGCTCTTAATTTATAACTCTATAATAGTTAAAAAAAAAAGGTAGATGTACTACATTAGAGAATCTATACTCTAAATATTTAAAATTTTGTTGCTGTTAAATTTTCAAAATTTTGAATTGCATTGCTAAAGATCCATTTATTATTTTAATATTTTTTTTTTCTCGTTGGTCTCTTGGCCGATTTTCTCAATTCCCCTATGGAGACAATATTAATTTATGTTAATATTGTCAGAACTATATCTATTAGTATATCATTTTATTATAAATTACTTTTATTTTATAAACTAATATGTTCTCTCTATTATAATTATCATCTGTAAAATATATTTATGATCATATAATTTTAATAACAAATAATAAGAAATTAATAAAAACAGATAAGAGAGATAATTATTTAATATTTTAAAAGTTCTATTTACAGTAACTAATGTAAAGTGACGTTGTTAGATAAAAAGTTTATAAAATAAATAAATATATTGTTAGGTAAAATAAGACCTAGGCACGTGTCGTGCCGAACAAATAAGAGGACGAATGACACGTGGGCCCTATACCGAACAGTGTCTGGTTGACACGTGGATCCACTCACGAGCTTTATACATATTGCTGCATGGCATTAGCCGAGGATCCCAAAGATAAGTTTGTTCGGCCCTTCGTTTGGCGGCTAATAAATGTTAGGCATATGGGTCGTACAGCATTAATAAGAGCATGTAACCATGAATGCACTTTAGTTATAACTGGGATATGTATTTATCATGGCAAAGGGAACTAAATTAGTTCATTTCGTTACGAGTAGTTGATAGATGTGACAGGTAGATAGTTTGACAACTGAATTTCAGCTATGTAGCCATATTTAACAGCCAGAAGCATTTAATGAAATGTATAGGGCATTAAATGAGAAGTGAAAGGCATTTAAAGTAAGGAAAAAAAAGAGGTACTCGGAAGCATGGATGCAATCAAATCACAGGTATTATTTTATTTATTATTTACATTACTACAAATACGACATTCCACTTGATAATGAGGGTAAGCTGACTATTGCCAACTTATTATATTACTCGTCTTCCCTGAAAAATCTCTCTCTCGAAGGCAATTTGCTGACTTAAGCATCGGAGGGTTTCCAGTTAGAGACCCTCACTCCGGCCGTAACTTTTCTCTTGCATTTGTTCGGCAGGTTCACAGGTGAGTTTTCGGTTGGCGTGGTTAGCGGTTCCGGTGGTAAAATTTACTGCCGAACATTTGGTGCCCACCGTGGGG
Source organism: Vitellaria paradoxa (assembly GCA_019916065.1). NCBI lineage: Eukaryota > Viridiplantae > Streptophyta > Magnoliopsida > Ericales > Sapotaceae > Vitellaria > Vitellaria paradoxa. Next base: position 46,300,747 of record CM034237.1, on the reverse strand, counting down.
CCCGTTGTTTAGCTCTTTCTTGTTGATCCTTAGCCATTTTTTTCATTTCTTAATTCAATTTTCCAGCAATTATTTGAACCATGACTTCAGGAGGTAATACGACTCCCCCGCATTCTCCACGAGTAAGGAATGATTCCACTCCAGCCAAGACCAAGGGAAGTGCGTTGGTCATCTGGACTTCGGGTTTAGAGCACGCAAGAAGAAAGCATTCGTAGGATCTAGAGGCTCTAAAGCGGCGGGAGGAGTTGTTGGCCAGAGTTAGCAGAAGGAGGCTGAATTGGAGGAGATTCTCCTAGAATTGAGCAAGGAAAAGGGAAAGCCTATTATGCGAGATGAAGTAGATTCTGGTGATTCTGATTCGGAGTCAGACGAAAGCTACGATCCCCTCTACGAGGCCCCTACTGAATAAGACGTAGGGGGCATCCATGAGCAAGATGAAGTGCACTCCCGCTCGCGATGCGAATTGATTCCTTCCAAGAAAGGTTCGCGCCTTTCTAAGTTTGTTGGAGAGTGTGGTGTGGAATCTGACGCTGACGCGCCCCCTAAGACACATCATGAGAAAGGCTCACGTAAAAAGAAGTCCCTGATTCGGAGGACGCACTATGAGGATGATGAAGGTTCTTCTGAAGAGGAGAAAGTATTCGAAAGGCGTAATAAGGCAGGGAAGGCGAAGTTGGAGGAGCTAGCACATATAGAAGATTAGGAAGCCCAGGGCCAAAGCATACGCATAATGGCGAGGAGGGCCTTAGGAAGGATCTCTGCCTCCCTGTTTATTAAAGAAATTAACGAAGCTGAGCCTCCAAAAAAGTTTCAAACTCTGAGGCTCAATCTGTATGATGGGAAGGCAGATCCTTTGGCCAATTATCGTCATTACATGCAGGCCATGACATTATGAAGCGGTAATGACCACCTCATGTGCAGGGTGTTCCCTTCTAGTTTGGGGGATAGAGCACTTCAGTGGTTTCACAAGTTGCCTCTGTGGAGCATCTGAAGCTGGCAGCAGTTGGTTGAGGAATTCGTCACCCGGTTTTTGGCCAACACAAAACAGCTAAAGACTACTGATGTTCTCTTCGCCATGAAAAGCAAAACTGGAGGATCTTTGAGGGATTATTCCCACAGATACTTAGAGCTTTACAATGAAGTAGAAGAGTGCTCGGAGCAGCTAGCAGTCACATCGTTCAAACTGGGGCTACAAAAAGAAGACAGCTTGTGGCTATCTTTGACCAAAAAGCCCGCTGCAAATATGTCTGACCTTATGTGCCGGATCTAGAAGTATGCCAAAGTAGAGGATGAGACTAGACCGGCCGAACAAAAGGAAGCAAGATTTCAGAACCAAAGAGCAAACAAAAGCAGGGCAAAATGTGTCAGATCCCCCGATGAAGAGAAGTTTGTCTTCAAGGCAATCAATACGGTGTTTAAGGTACCAATTTTCAGAATCCTCCCATAGATCAAGAGTAAACCGTATTTCAGGTGGCCAGGGAAATTACCAGACTTTCCTGAAAAAGAGAAGTCGAAGGATTACTGTGCCTACCACCAATATATAGGGCACCGCACCGGATTCTGCCGATCATTGCGGCAGCATTTGGAAGAGCTAGTACGGAATGGGCATTTGAAAGAATTCATAGATGAAACCAGGACTTGAGATGCAGCTCCCCAGGACAGAGAACACAGAAGACTAAGAGATGAGGTGACTGAGAGAGATAATACTGGAGAGGTTCAACCTCTACCAAGAAATAGGCCCCGCAGAGATGTTCCGAGACCTACTATCATCCACATCATCCATATGGAGCAGCACCCACGGAGCGTCGTTAACTATTCCCCAGTTCCTGAAGGACGAGAGACTTTGGGTGTTGACGGACAGCCGATCAAACGTCCAAGAAAGGAGTCAGCAAAAGAGATCACTTTCTACGAGGATGAGCGTTCCGAAGTTCGGGCACTGCACAATGATGCCCTCATAATTACATTGCGAATGTTTGACTCTGAGGTGAGAAGGATTTTGGTTGACACTGGAAGTTCAACAGAGGTTATGTTCCTGAGCTTATTCAAGAAGTTTGGATTAACCGAAGAAGACCTGGAGCTAGTAGAATGCCCACTCATAGGATTCAACTCTGTCCCTGTCTGGCCTCTGGGTAGAGTTGTTATTCCTGTACGAGTGGGCCCAGTGGAGCAAGAAGTCGCGTTCATGGTGGTGGATTCCCCATCTTCCTACAACGCTATAGTGGGAAGGTCATGGATCCATGCCCTGAAGGTGGTCCCTTCAACTTGTCATCAGGTGTTGAAGTTTCCATATGGTTGGGACGTGATTGAGATCAGGGGGGACTAAGATGTTTCTCAGAGATGTTTTACCGTAGCCCTCAAGTCCAAAGTCATTCTCGAACAAGTTCAATTGACTGAGTTACTTGACGAGGCCCCAAAGATTGACGACGTTGGCGGTAATCCACGGAAAAAAACTGTCGAGAATTTGGAAAAGTTTCATGTTGGCCCCTCAGAGGAGGATAAGTTCTTTCTGATCGGGTCCAATTTGAATTCCCAAGAGAAGCTGGAATTGACGGAGATACTCTTGAAAAACATCAGAACATTTGCCTGGACTCCACAAAAATTGCCAGGTATTTTCCCTAAAATTATGACTCATAAGCTGAATGTGAATTCGGGGGCAAAGTCAGTGGTACAAAAGGCAAGGAGATCGGCCCTCCACCATGCAGAGGCCGTTATTGAAAAAGTTGATCGGTTGTTAGAGGCTGAGACCATCAGGGAAGTTTCTTACCCTGAATGGTTAGCCAACACAGTCATGGTAAAAAAGAAGAATGGGAAATAGAGAGTTTTGGTAGACTACACAGATCTGAATAAAGCCTGCCTAAAAGATCTGTTTCCCCTGCCGAAGATCGACCAACTTGTTGACTCTACAGCTGGATGTTCCAGAATGTCCTTCCTTGACGCGTACAGGGGGTATCATCAGATCCCCATGTATGCCCTAGATGAGGAAAAGACTTCATTCATTACCCCGCGAGGGATATACTATTATAGAGTCATGCCCTTTGGGTTGAAAAATACTGGTGCCACCTATCAACGATTGGTCTCAAAGATATTTAAAGAGGAACTCGGTCAAACAGTCGAGATCTATATTGATGATATGGTGGTGAAGAGCAAGGAACCAAATACTCATCTTCAATATCTTCAGCATGTCTTTTCCACTCTCGACAGATATGGTTTGAAACTTAATGCTGCCAAGTGTGCCTTTGGTGCTGGCTCGAAAAAATTTTTGGGCCACTTGATAAGTAGGAGGGAAATTAAAGCTGATCCTAATCAGATTCAAGCCATTAAATTCGTTTCCCGCCCCCCACGCACTAAAAAGGAAGTGCAAAAGCTTACGAGAATGGTGGCAGCACTCAACCGGTTCATTAGCCGGTCATCTGACAAGTGTCGACCATTCTTCAAATTACTAAGAGGTGCAAATAGGATGATGTGGGATGTTGAAGCAGATGAAGCACTAAATAGACTAAAGAAACACCTAACAACTGTCCCAATACTTTCGACTCCAATGTTAGGGAGAGATCTCGCAATTGTACTTGGCAGTTTCAGAACATGCAGTCAGTGTCGTCCTGCTAATGGAAGAGGATGGAAAACAGCATCCCATCTACTATATAAGCAAGACCATGCAGGGAGCGGAGATTATATATCTTCCCCTGAAAAAGTTAACTTTGGCATTAGTGATAGCCTTAAGGAAATTGGCCCATTACTTTCATACTCACACTATCCAGGTGGTAACCGATCAACCAATTAGCCATTTGTTGAAAAGGGCTGATATATCAGGAAGAATGGCCAAATGGGTAGTTTTCCTTGGTGCATTTGATATAAAATTTATTCTAAGAACGGCAATAAAGGCACAAGTTCTAGCTGATTTTGTTGCGGAGTTTACCATTCAGCTCCGGACGTCATATACAGAGTATAGCAAGTGGAGATTAGATCTGAGGCACCGGCCGAACATGGGGAAGACCCTCAACCTAGGCAATTAGAGGTCGATGGGTCTTCTTCGAGGAAGGGGGCTGGCATAGGTGTTGTTTTGACAACTCCGGAAGGGGTCATCATTGAGTACGCAATAAAACTCAAGTTTGAAGCTACCAATAACGAGGCAGAGTATGAAACTCTTTTGGCTAGGCTTAACATTGCTCGGCTCCTGATGGTAAGAGATGTAGTAATAAAGACCAACTCTCAATTGGTTGCGAATCAACTGAAGGGCGAATATGTGGCCAGAAATGAGAAGATGGCGGGATATTTGGAGCTGGCAAGGAAGAAAATTGAAGATTTCGATAAAGCAAGCGTGGAACTAATTGGAAGAGATCACAACGCTCATGCAAACGCACTTGCAACGTTGGCCACCTCTCCTTGAATAAGGCTAATAGACAGGGTCTTTATGGAAGTTCTTGAGAGGCCGAGCATTTCCAAAGGCAGGGACGCAGTGTGTATTGAAGCGACTCCATCTTGGATGGATTCGATTATTTCTTATTTGAAAGATGGGACTCTTCCAGCGGACAAAATAGAAGCTAAGAAACTTAGAATTAAAGCAATGAGGTTTTGGCTATCTTCAGATCATAAGGTATACAAGAAATCTTTCACTGGCCCTTATATTCTTTGTGTTCATCCCGACAAGGTGCAAGATTTCCTGTATGAACTGCATGAAGAGGTCTGTAGAGCGCATACTGGGGGCAGGTCATTGGCACACAGAGCGATTACGTAAGGGTACTGGTGGTCAAGGATGGGAAAGGATGCTCAAACTTATGTCCATAAATATAAAAAGTGCCAAAAATTTGCTCCCACACTTCATCAGCCAGCACAAGAACTTAGTCATCTAACTAGCATTTGGCCGTTTGTTCAATGAGGGCTTGACATAGTTGGTCCTCTGCCTACTGCCCCGAGAAATAGAAAATGGTTGGTGGTCGGCACTGACTACTTTACTAAATGGGTGGAGGTAGAACCTTTGGCCCATATCAGGGACGCCGATACTATTCGATTTGTTTGGAAGAGCATCATTACAAGATACGGTATCCCTAAAACGCTTATTTCTGACAATGGGACACAGTTTGACAGTACCGCATTTAGGAAATATTGTTCCAGGTATGGAATCAAGAATTTTTATTTAACGCCTGCTTACCCTAGAGCAATGGTTAAGCTGAAGCTACAAATAAAGTCGTCCTCAGTGGCATTAAGAAGAAGTTAGAAGCAGCTAAGGGGAAGTGAGTAGATGAGCCCCCATCAGTACTGTGGACTTACCGAACAACTCCTAAGAGGTCAATAGGAGAATCTCCCTTTTCTCTAGCCTATGGCGTGGAAGCGGTCATTCCATTGGAAATTGGTCTACCGAGCATTAGAACACAAGCCTTTGACCAAGGAGAAAATGATAAAGCAATGGTAGTAAGTCTGGATCTAATTGACGAAAAGATGGAACTTGCTGCACTGAGGCTAGCCAATTATCAGCAAGAGGCAAGAAGGAAATATAATAAAGGCATCAAGCAGAGGGAATTCAAGGTTGGAGATTATGTGTTGAGAAAGCTGATAGGAACCAGGAGGGAACCCACTGAAGGAAAGTTGGAAGCCAATTGGGAAGGATTATTCCTTGTAACGGAAGTGCTCGGCAATAGAGCTTACAGGTTGAGTGACCTGGAGAGAAAGCCAATCAAAAGGCTGTGGAATATAGCCCACTTAAAGTTGTACTATCATTAAAGTTGTTGTACATTCGTTAAAACATTCTTTTTTATAAAAGCAAATAAAACTAGAAGCAATTTCAAAAGCTTGTTATATGTAATTGCTTATAAAAAAAGGAGCCACGTTCGACTTACCGAATGTTGGTACGGAAAGAGAACCGCACCATTTGAGTGCTAGTTCAACCCTAGTTTATTGACTGACCAGGAGCTTTTTTTAGGCTGAGATTCGATTCCTCGGCTTAAAGAAATTGATTATCAGAAAGGAGCCACAATCGGCTTGCCGAACGTTGGTACAGAAAGGGAACCGCACCCTTTAAGTGCTGGTTCAACCCTGGTTTATTGACTGACCAGGAGCTCTCTTTAGGCTGAGATTCGGTTCCTCGGCTTAATGAAAAGTATTATCAGAAAGGAGCCACGCTCGGCTTGCTGAACGTTGGTACAGAAAGGGAACCGCACCCTTTGAGTGCTGGTTCAACCTTAATTTATTGACTGACCAAGTGATCTCTTTAAATCAAGATTCAGTCACTTGATTTATTGAAAAGAATTGACTGAAAAAAGCCATGCTCGGTATCCCGAGCGTTGGTACAAAAAAGCAAAAGGTCTCAAAAAGTGAAAGTCACTTCCAAGGAAGCTCGGCATTGACATGAAAGGTTAAAATTTTCAGAAAATGAAAGCCTCTTCTATTACATTTAAGCTTAAATTCTGCCGAGCTCATTAAGGTATGTGAAAAGTTATCTTGCGATTCATTAAAGTTATTTCCTCCCTATTAGAAAGTTTAGATTACTTGATGAAAAGCAATTCATTACTTAAACATGTTATCCTCGAGAAGCTTGATTCTTAGAAGAACCCCAGCCAATTTTTTAAACAGTTTGAGTGAAGCTTGGTTACTGAGCTATGTTTATTGAAAGCACTTACGTGAGCGTAAACACGAAACACACGAACAATAAGGTAAGCACAAATAGAGCAGAGCATGTACAAAGATTAGTTCATAGACTCCTATTACGAATTTTTGAGTAAAATTAGAATGTACACTATTGTTAGCATTAAAAATTTCTCTATGATGGATTTAAATCGGGAAGTCAGTACTTGTTATATGGGTTCATTACTATCTCGTGAGAGAACACTTCAAGGTATTCTTCGGCAGCTCTTCTTATAACTTCATCAGCGATTAAATCAAAGTACTCTTCAATAAGGGCATCATCAGCTCTAAAGAAGCAGAGACACAAAAAGCAAAGCAAGGGAAAAGGTCAGAAAGGACGGGAATATTTTCATTCATTCAAAACAGAGAAATTACATTGTTTGATGCATTTTTGCACTTGAATAGAATGAAAGGCAAAAATGAAAAGGGAATGAGCTCACTTCTCCCCCTCCTTGGAAGAATCACTCTCTACAACTAGTTGGATTCCTACGCCTTGCGTAGAAGTGTCCTTTGGGGTGCTCTCAACTTCGACCTCCCCTTCTTCGATGTCTTCTCTATAAGTCTGGATTGAAGGGGTTTGAGGTGGACGCTCGAAACTGAAGAGGGGAGCCAGACGGTGCGGATCCGGATAGGGGACCTCTTTGTAGATGGAGTTGGTATGAACAATGTTATTCTTCTTCATGGCAGCTTCCCAACCCTCTAGGAAATACTCATTGCGAGTGTCCCTCATCTGTTCCACACAGTCGTTGATCTGAGCCTCAACATCCGCCTTCATCTTCTCTTCGGCAACTCGGAGTGCAGTGCTTTTCTCCTCCAAGGCGTGATTTTTCATTGCCAACTCGACTCGAAGGGCTTCGATCTCTTGCTTAAGTGTAGTGTGTTCGGACCTCTAGTTGTTCAGTTCCCTGGAAAGCCTCTCTTGCTCGGCCTTAGAAGAAGCCAGCTTGATCTCGACCTTAGAAAGTTTACCATTTTTTTCCAATAGCTCCTCGTCTTTCTTGCCCAAGATTTTATCCATGAACTCCACACGAGCCTCACTAGATTTCACTTGGGCAAGAGTAGAATTTAGTTGCTGTTCTACCTCATTTTTCTCATCAAGGAGCTGATTCTTGTCATTTGCTAAGGCGTCATTGCTCGTCTGGAGGATCTTTTTCTCCTTCTCCAACCCTCTTACACTTGCTTTTAAACCCTTGATGTCTATATCATTTTTTGCTTCGAGGGCTTGGTTGCGAGCAATTAGCTCCATCGTGTAAAGGGAAGTATGGCAAAAAAAGTAAGAAATCGGAGAGTATGTTAGAAAGGAGACAGATGAAAAGAAGAGATGGTAAAAGAGAAAATACTCCATACTTACAGAAATGGCATTTTTCATTAAAGTATTGTGGATGTCCTCCGATTTATTCTTCTTCGTTGCCTGAACATCTCGTAGAGGGACGACGCCTTTCAGATATTTCTCAGTATGATTGAAGGCCGAGTCTTGAATGGTGAATGGGCAGCCTTTCGGAAATTCGAGGCTCGGTATGAGGATTTATGGGATAAAGGGAGGGGAATCCCGCACTGGGTTAGCCGGATACTCAATTGCGAGAGGCGCAGGACCCATAGGTTGAGAGGAGATGGGCTCTGTGGCCTTTGGCAGTGCGTCTTTAAAAGGAGCTGCTTTCTTCTCGACAGGCCCCCTTGCTTATATTAGGGGTTCAATAACTTAAACTTCCCCAGTAGATGAAGCTTTGGCTTTCTTTGGAGGAGGAGCGTAAGAAGGTTTAAGTCGAGGGGCCCCTTGTTCCTTGCCCTTCTCGATCTTAACTTTAAGTATTTACTCGACAGTGGTAGGAGCAGGAGCCTTTCATTCTTCAAGCTTTCTTTTGTCGGCAGCCTTCCGCTCCTCGGCCTTGTTCTTTGCCTCCTCTATCTTTTGTTGTTTGGTCATTTCTTGAGCCAACCTCTTGTAATCAATTTTTGGGGCCATGGCACTTGTCTCCACTTCAGGGATGGACTCGTGAGTTTCAGGGAGACTGATTTCTTCTCCTTCTCCCCCAGAAAGAAGTTCAAAAATAGGAGAAAGCTTTGATACTTCTTTTTCTTCTTCTTCTTCCTCTTCCTCAAATTTTGAGGAGTATTCAAAAGTTGGGGGAGATTGTGGTTCTTTTTCCTCCTTTTCGTCTGATAAGACCAGCCTCTGCCTTCTCTGTTGTTCGGCGGTGCTGGAAATCGCTGTTTTTGAAGTAGAAACTATCTGGGCCACCAGAGGGAGGCAAATGGTGGAGGTCGAACCCACTCTAGGTGCTTCAGCGCGTAGAAGTTTTCTTTCTCGTTGGCAGTGGCCCTGAACCACCACTGGAGCCGCCTGATCGCTTCTGTGGTGGCAAAACCTTGGGGGGGAGCGATGAATGTTTGATGGGAATGAGTGAAATTGAACAGAACAGGGACTGATCTTGCAAAAGGGTAAGGATATGGACTCTCAAGGAACTTGAATACTTGATCAAGATGATCCTTATCTGCACGAGTACCTTTGGCCTAGAATTTCTTTGTTTGCTCGGTTGCATAGAGATCAAATCAAAAGGTTAGTGTATTTCCAAAAATAGAAAGTTGAGAAGAGAAAGAGCTGGTAGTACTTGAAGCCAACCAAGGGACGATTGGAAAACGATCTTTGTCTGGATCATGTGTTCAGTGACCCATGACGGCGCATAGGTCACTTTCTGATTTAATCGTATCAGGCAGCATATGGACCAAGGCATTTTCTGGTTGGGATTTCAAATACCACATGTTCTCATCCTTCTTCACCTTCTGGATGGAGTAGCAATAAAGCATATCCCACTCAGAAATGTAGAACCCATATCGCCTGTTTATTTCTATCACCCCATTGACTATTCTGTAGAAATTGTAAGTGAGATTCCTAGGTCCAAGATCTAGGATGTTCATGATAGAGCGAAAGAAATGATGCAGGGGGAACCTAAGGCCACCTTTAGTGATGGATACTATGGGGAATTCCCCTGATTCGCGCTTGCCCTCCTGGGTGAGCCTGATTCCCACATTTGGGGGAATCTGGTACTTCTTCTTGAAAACCCTAATTTTCTCCCCAGAGTTGAGGTCGTTCGCGAGTTTACCCATAATGAAAAATAGTGATTCAGAGGGATTGACTCACTGAGAGCGAAGATTCGGGGAAGGATATGAAGACAGGGAGGAACGCAAGCTAGAGAGGAAAATAAACAGAGGAAGCCGGAGAACTTGAATCGCAGAAAAGAGAAGCGAAGGAGATGAGTCGTGTTTATATATGTAGGTATACCTGTAAAGTGTAGACGAATCGACGCCACGAAAAGCGGGAATGGGCGGTAAAAATGTATCTATTATTGCCCCAATTTTTGAATTTCTGGCCATAAATGTTTAGGTGTTTACGGCTATAGGATGTCGTGTAAGCGGCGCGACAAGTGAAAAGATGAAGGGGCGTTACGCGTGTCATTACTAGGCAAGAGGAGTAGCCAATCGGATTTGAAACGCGTCAAATGGGCACTAAACGACAAAGCACACGGAAAGATTGAAAGGATTGGTGAGGTAAAGTCTTTGTTATCTACTACTTTGCTTGGGAAATATGGTTTTCCCAACTAGAGTGGGGGCAAAATGTTAGGTAAAATAAGACCTAGGCACATGTTGTGCCGAACAAGTAGGAGGACGGATGACATGTGGCCCAATGCCGAACAATTCAACTTGTAGATATGGTCATCCACCGAACACTTTGACCTATGACACGTGGCCCCTGTACCGAACAACGTCTGGTTGACACGTGGATCCACTCACGAGCTTTATACATATTGCCGCGTGGCGTTAGCCGAGGATCCCAAAGGTAAGTTTGTTCAGCCCTTCGTTTGGCGGCTAATAAATATTAGGCATGGGTCTCACAGCATTAATAAGAGGATGTAACCATGAATACACCTTAGTTATGACTGGGATATGTATTTATCACGGCAAAGGAAACTAAATTAGTTCATTTCGTTACGAGTAGTTGATAGATGTGACAAATAGACAGTTTGACAACTGAATTTCGGCTATGTAGCTATATTTAATTGCCAAAAGTATTTAATGAAAGGTATGGGGCATTAAATGAGAAGTGAAATGCATTTAAAGTAAGGAAAGAAAATAGGTACCCGGAAGGATGGATGCAGTCAAATCACATGTATTATTTTATTTATTATTTACATTACTACAAATACGACATTTCACTTGACAATGAGGGTAAACGGACTATTGTCAATTTATTACATTACTCGTCTTCTCTGAAAAAGCTCTCTCTCGAAGGCAATTTGCTGACTTAAGTATCGGAGGATTTTCTGACCAGAGAACCTCACTCCGGCCGTAACCTTTCTCTTGTTTTTGTTTGGCAGGTTCACAGGTGAGTTTCCGGTTGACGTGGTCAGCGATTCCGGCGGTAAAATTTGCTGCCGAACATATATATATATATATATATATTGTATTTTAGAAGAATTGATGCTATTATTTTAGTGAAGCTAACAACAATTGCAGCTATTGTGATATCTTATTTTATAAATTAAAATATGTAACAATTGGCTATTAAAATTTGGCAGAGAATTTAGAGATGAGTGATAAGTGTTTGGAGATGCACGAGTCAAAAAAATTCAAGATTTAGGTTGGTTTAGTTTATCAAAATTTATTTATTTTTTTAATTTTTTAATTAAATTATCTTACATATTACTTTTATTCTAATTTTTTTATATTTTTTTTTATCATCCAAACAAACACTAGACACCACCTCAGTCGAACTTGTACCCGTTGGTCCATTAAAAAAAGTACAGAGGCAGAGAGAATCAGTTTAGACCCACCCGATAATGTTTCAATGGCCTTTGACCCAGCACCTGTTAAGGGATTGATGGGTTGGGTAATGAGTAACCAACTAACACATTCCTAACGAGTCGGGTCAGGTTAATGAGTCCAAGTGGCTGCCACGACGACGAGCGCCCTAGAGCTTAAGAGTGCTTGGGGAAAGCATTTTAGCTTTTCAACATTTAACTATTCAATTTTTTTTTTAAATGATCAGTTTATCTTTTTATATTGTTAATTTTTTTAAATCATAGAAGGTAAAAATATCAAATTAACAAAAAATATTAAAAAACCAACCTAAAAAAGTTAAATTGGTTTCTTTCCTAAATAAAAAAAAAACTAATTTTTTAATAATTAGTAATTAATTAACTTTCTCTTCTCAAAGTCGACCTAAGTTTAAATAAACAGACACACAGTAAAATGTGTATATTTATTGAATACAAAGGAAATGACATATACATGTATATATATATTATGTGTTTATATATATTGTACACATGCCAATTTTTTATAATATTATATGCCAACCAGTTAGCTCTTTTCGTATTTTAATATATTACTATTTATCGATTATTAAAGAAATGACATGTGCATGTTTTTTTTAGCTCTTTTCGTATTTTAATATATTAATATTAATCGATTATAAAAAAAATGACATGTGCACGTTTTTTAATATATTGTGAGTGTTTTTTAATATATTGTGAGCGATTAAAGTAATAAAAAAATGAGATAATTTGTAAATTCGTAATTTGTACAATAAATAATTTTTAAAAATTTTTAAAATTTTTCACTATTTTTCAGTACACTAAACGTATTATGTATAACATTGTCTACCAATTTCTAAGGTTTTAATATATTAGTGTAGATTATGGCCCTTCAAATATATTCACGTATCACCAAACACAAGTAAGCGGATTTTTTTTCAAAGAGAACAACAAATGCTCGAAACAGCTCAAGATATTAATGCCGAATTATTATACAAATACTAGAAATGTTTTTGACTAATTTTTTTCCCCTGGGCACAATAAGGAAGAACAAGGATACTGCCTAAAAACTCTCATTATTTTAAGCAAAGATTGTAAAACAAAGGCCACAAGAGCTAGAGACATCCCACACCGTACTGTAGTGGTTATTTATTTATTCCAAACTCAACCCGATCAGAGACCCATATATATATCATTCATTCATCAGTCTCATTCGATTAGCAGCAGCAGCATCAAGCATGAACAGATGCCATGTAGACAATCAAGTCGACCACCCTTGAACTGCAGAAACATCATATGTTTTCAGACAATGTGAGAAAAACTATGATGTTTGTAGTTCAACTATTATGTAGTAATAGATGCAACAAGAGAGAGGGAGAGAGAGAGAGAGATTTGAATTACCTGTAACCCCATTCATTGTCATACCAAGAGACAAGCTTCACAAATTTGTCATTCAAAGCAATCCCGGCCTTGGCATCAAAGATGCCTGACCTGCTATCACCCACGAAGTCTGTGGAGACAACATCGTTTTCGGTGTATCCCAAAATACCCTTGAGTTTGCCTTCTGATTCCTCCCTAAAACCAACCAACAAACAGAATCATCAAAGATCAGAAGACAAATCAGCAAAGAAACACCCATTTTGGGCATTTCATCAATTGGATGGATAGATACTCACTTGATAGCTTCTTTGATCTCCTGGTAACTAGCTGCCTTCTCGAGCCTCACGGTGAGGTCCACAACTGAAACATCCACAGTTGGAACTCGGAAGGACATTCCGGTCAGCTTACCATTCAGTGATGGCAAAACCTTTCCAACTGCCTATAAGACCATGGTTACACCAAGTGATTGTTTGGAAAAATAAGTTACCAGGCACTAATTTTTTTTTAATTTTTTAAAATGACTAAATTTACCCTCTTATATTTTAAATTTCTTTTAAATATTAAAGAGTAAAAATGTCAAATTAACAAAGAGTTAAACATTATAATCAATACTTTTTCCCTCTGATTCCAGGGGCTGTAGATCCACTGCACGGGTTGCAGTGCAACGCCAATGGTCTTGGTATGATTGCATTTAAATGAGAAATAACTTTTCATATTTTGTATTAGTTGTAATCCAATAAATTTTTTTAAACTTTACTATTATTTTGAAATTAAATTTAAATAAATTAAATTAAGACCCTTAAATTAAATAAAATTAAATCATGACCGCTCATTTTTACACTGTAATCCCTGCAGTAAATCTTTTCACTGTAGTCCTTGAAACTTTTTTCCTTCTCAAACACAAAAAAAGCTTACTTTTTTTTCTTTTCCCTAACTCAACCTTGGAGTTGATACTGTTTGCTAATAAATCAAAGCACTGACCATAAATTGAAAAGTATCGAGACAAGGTCATTTGCATAATTAGCCAAGTAACTACCTTGGCAGCTCCAGTGCTGCTAGGAATGATGTTGAAGGAAGCAGCCCTTCCACCTCTCCAGTCCTTGTTTGATGGTCCATCAACGGTCTTCTGAGTGGCTGCAGGATGACAATTTATTAGGAGAAAAAAAAATCAAAATTTGTAATCCAAATCACCACTATAACCATGTAAAAAGCAATCAATCCACTAACCAGTAATGGCGTGAACAGTACTCATAAGACCCTCGACAATGCCAAACCTATCATGAATAACCTGCAAAAAGTTTTGCAATAGAAAAATTTTAAGAAAAGCAATAATGTATTGACTAAAATTTCAACTAAGAGAACAAAGATGTCGATGTAAAACCTTGGCCAGTGTAGCAAGACAGTTGGTGGTGCAGCTAGCATTGGAGACAACATCATAGTTGGGCTTGTAATCCTTCTCATTAACACCCATAACAAACATTGGTGCATCCTTGCTGGCGGCAGTAATGACCACCTTCTTTGCCCCACCCTGATGATCAAACCAAACAATTAAAGTCAGCCCCCATTCAACACAGGCAATACTCCAATGATTTCCAAAACCCCATAAATGGAAGTTATAGGACTAGTTTTGTATAAGGGTACGGAAGAATGACCATTTCATTCCCTTCTCTTGTATCAAAAAAATAGTCCTTAACTTTAACATGATTATGCTAAAATTAACGAAAAATTGAACCAATTGACAGTGATTGTAAAGAGTATTGGTTCTACAATTTGCATTCTATTCAAATCAGATTTTGACCACAGATCATTGTGTGCATACAACTAAATCCACCCAATCATAGTATCAAGCTGATGCATATATACATACATAAGCAACAAATAAATCAAAACCTTCAAGTGGGCAGCAGCCTTTTCCTTCTCAGTGAAGACTCCAGCAGACTCCACAATAAACTCAGCTCCAGCTTGGCCCCATGGGATTTCTTCAGGGTTGCTACAAATCATAAGAGTTTTTTTTTTTAATAAAAAAATTAAAAAAAAAAATCATTTGAATCCATTCTGATTCAAACATAAAATGGGGAGAGGAGGAGTGAAAGAAGCAGCAGCAAAAATACCGGTGGGCAAAGACAGTGACTGGTTTCTCCCCGAAAAGAAGGGTATTTGAGTCCTTCACCTTAAGCTCACTATGCTTCCACTTGCCATGAACACTGTCATACTTGAACATGTATGCCTGCACAAATTGCAACCACAAAGTCACGCTAAGCAATTTGCACCTAAATTCAAGAAAAAATACACATCAAAAAGTACAAATTCAATATAAGCAAAATGTTATATATATATATATATATATATAAGTATGTATTTATGTATGCATATACCATGTAATCAGTCGAGATAAAGGGATCATTGACAGCAACCAGTTCAACATCATCTCTCTGGAGAGCAATTCTGGCAACAATACGACCGATCCTTCCAAAGCCTATATAAGAGATTTCGGGAGAAACAAACTCAATTGAGCGCCTATTGAACAACAGAATCTAATTGAAAAAAAAAAAAACAAGAGGGAGAAAAAAAAAAGGCAAACAAACAAATTACCGTTGATTCCGATCTTGATCTTCTTATCAGAACCTAAACAGAAACCAACAGAGGAAAAAAAAAAAAAGAGAGAGAGAAAAAATCAGAGATCAGATGGACCCAGATAACAGAGATGACAAACAACACCCAAAAGGAAGACAAAAAAAAAAAAAAAATACATTGATTACCCATTAGTCTAGATATATTATTTTTTTAGACGAACAGAGAGAGAGAGAGAGAGAGAGAGAAGTAAGCAGCGATGGGAACTGGGAGTTTAGGGATGTAAAAAAGCAGTAATCTTTGTCTCTGTCGTGGGCAAAAAGAAATGTATTTATACTGAAGAAGATGGTAGGAGTAGAATAGCTTCCACAGGGATAGAGACACAGACAGAGAGAGACGTCGCTGAGAAGTAAACAAAATCCGCTGCAGACGCCGATTTTGTCGTCTGTTGTTTTGAAACGTCTCGGAGTTTCCACTTTGAAGCCTGAGGATTTTTTTTTTTTTTTTTCCTGTTGCTTTTTGAGGAAAGCTCCATTCTTGCGCAGCACGTTCAAGCGGGTTTCGAGGGGCGAAGTGCGAAAAAGGGGTTTAGCAGTTGACGAATGAAAGACGGATGTTCACATGATCACATCATTATTAAATTATTTAAACCATTAAATAATGATTAATTTATTTAAAAAATCAAATTAAATTAAAACTATTAAGTATGACGATATTTACACTCACTCCTCCCAATTTTTTTAATTTATAAAATTATAAAATTAACATTATAATTAATGGAAGGTAATTTATACAAACACCTTAAATTAAATAATTACCTTTCCTTTTTATTTATTATTATAAAATTAAAATCCTTCACTTTTTACTTTTCAATAACTTTATTTTTTATTTTTTTATAATTACATCATTCATAATCTTATATATACTTTTACTCGTATATATCTCTTTTGTTCATTAAACCTTAAACGAAAGACGATGAAAAAAAATATTGTTGAAGCAAAACTTTCGAATATGAGTAATTTTTTTTTTGTACAAGTAATACAGAGTAAATTTCATATTATTATGAATTATCAAATTTTTTAAATAGTAAAGTAATCATTAACTTTTTTTTTTAATTTTTCTCTTTCATGGGATTGGTTTTTTAGTAGAGTAATATAGAACAAATTGCATGTAATATTTTTTATTTTTTTATTTTTATTTGTCTATATGCTATTACATTCTTAGAGTTTTTTTTCTCATAAGATTTTTTTTTTATAATTCCTATTTGTAGTGTTTTTTTTTTTTACTTAATAATTTATAGAGAATTTTTGGTAAAACTGTTGAATTGTTTTAAACATTGTCATATTATTTTTATTTAATAGTGACTGATTTTAGGGATGAATGCTAGAATTTGAATTGAATTTACCTTTATTTCAGTTATTTTTATTGGTGTATGAATTAATTAACTATTATGATGTCTTACTTTATATAAAAAAAATAATTTTTATTTTCTTTTTTATTTTTGATAAAATAAATTTAAAAGATATATTTACAAAGTTAATTTAAAAAAAAAGACTATTAAAAAAGATCTCTCACATAATATCATGAAATTATAATTAATATTAGATTTTTAATTTAGGGCTCGTTTGGCATAAAAAAATTCTCTAAAAAACTCTATAAATCTCTAACAACCCCTCTATTTCTAATTTTTCCGCTATCACTAATTTCAAAAAATTTCAATATTTCGCTAAAAGAACAAAAAATCTAAAAATAGATTAATCGAATGTGTAAATTTTTTATACAATCACATTTTTCGTGTCGAAAGATTTCAAATGAGTACCATTGTCGCTATTTTTTTTAAATTTTTTTGAATCCGTGCGAACGGATTTGAAAAACCGTTCCCACGGTTTGCGATTTTTCAAAAAAAAAAAAAAAAAACAGCGCCAAAATTAACCCCAAAACACATTTTATCTCAATTTATCTTATTTTTTCTTACTCCAAACGAGCCCTTAACATGTAAATTAATAAAAAATGAAAGACATTAATTTTGTAATGATAAATAGAAAAGGAAGACAATTATGATATTTGATGTATTTTATATTAATTGACCTCTACAAGGTTAGTTGTGTAATTTTTTAGGAGTAAAAAAAAGGACAATGAGTGAGGAAAGTTTTTGGAAGAGTGATAATATTCCAACTCAACTATTAAATCATGTGAAAATAAAATGAACATATCTAAATTATTCATTTTTTACACGTCAGTGTTTTTTTTTTTTTGGTATAGTTCAATCCCCGAAACCCTATTAGATCGTGTTTGGATAATAAAAAATAAATAAATAAAGGTACAAAAAAATTACAAAATGTTAATATAAAAATAATATGTAACAAAATTTGATTGAGGCCCCATTTGACATATCAAAACTAATCAAAATCCAACAACTTCAATTACTTTTTGTACTTTATTTCAATCAAATTTCATCACATATCACTTTTATACCAAACACAACATGGAAGAAATTAAAAAAATTAGTAAAATTTGATAAAATTTAGTTAATTTTGGAGGTGTTTGGTTAACAAAAAATAGATAAAAAGTACAATAAAAATAATAAGATGTGACATAAAAATAAAATGTGAAAATTTTTTATTGAAAGAAAGTACAAAAAGTAATTAAAATTGATAAATTTTAGTAACTTTTGTTATGGCAAACAAACAGCCTCTGAAGCTGAGGAATATTCGGTGATGCAGACTTTGGGGTGGCTGCGCAAATGAACAGTCAAACTGGTGTAATCCCCCCCCGGGCTTCCGTCATAATCATTGAAGACTTTTCTCCAAACCCAGATCCAGTTCAATTTTGAAGTGTTGTTGTTTCAAGAATGACTCCCTTTCCATTTTCTCCTCTTCGATCACATGGAAAAAACTGTTGATTGAGCGGAGTTCGGTCCAAATACTCATCCAACGGTCAACTCAGCATAACTTTCAACGGGCGTCCAGATGTCTAAAGAAGTTAAAAAATTTTTAAAAAATTTTAAAAGTTATGAACTTTTTAAATTTAAAAAAATTTCATTTTTTTTAAATTTATCAAAATTAGTTGGGATAAACTATTATTTTGACAAATTTTTAAAAAAGTTAGACCGACATCTGTAGTAAAAAATTTCATAAAATTTCAAAAGTTACTAAAATTTTTCACTAAAATTTTGTCGCGTGTGACTTCATATAATTTTTAATAAATTTATATCAAATCAAATATAAACATCCAAGTATTATTTTAAAATAACTTTTTACACTCTAAATTTTAAAAAAAAATTTACTTGTGTAAATTTTTAGAGTTTTTCTATATTTCAAACGACAAGGTCGTTTGAATTTAGTTTGCATATAATGTAAATGACGAGAATGCTCTCTAAATATTGTAATTTTATTTAAAAAATAAGGATCAATTCAGTATACATGAAATGAATTTTAACAAAATATAACATGATTCATTCAATTGCTCACACCTTTTCTAATGAGTATCCTCCCTATTTATAATAATAATAATAATAATAATAATAAAGGTAATTTATATTTACATCTCCTCAATATTTAAGTAATTATATTTATTATTTTTTTAATATTTAAAAATTATACTTGCATCATTTATTTTGAAATGTTGTTAATATTGATCCCTTTACGTTGAATCAACCTTTAAAACTCAACAAAAAATTATAGTAACTAAAATTTTAGATACTTTTTCTATTTTACCACCCCATATCTCATATTTTCATTCGTTTTTTTTTTTTTTTAACAAAAATCTCTAAAAATTTTGAAATATTGATCCATTTCTATTCAATCAACCTTTAAAACTTGATTAAAAAAAGATTAAAATAATTAAAATTTTAGATATTTTTACTATTTTACCACTCCATAACTAAAATTTATTTTTGAAGATTTTTGTAAAAAAAAAAAAAAAAAACTGATAAAGTTGTGAAAAAAAAAGAGATAAAATTAAAAAAATTTAAAATTTTAGTCATTTTGACAATTTTTTGTCAAGTTTTAGTGGTCGATTTAACATAAGGAATCAATATTAACAACATTTCAACGTAAAAGAAGTAAACATAATTTGTAAATGTTAAGAGTTATAAAGATAATTACTTAGATGTTGAAAGAAAGTAGTGTTCACAAATTCTTCATTTCTATATTTAGTTTCTCACTTAAAAAAAAAAAAAAAAAAAGAAAAACCATTTGAGTATTTTTTTTTTTTCTTGTTGATCATTTTTTCTTGAAAAATATTAAATCCATTCAACTTTTAATTTTTCACGTCACAAAACACTAATCATAATAAAATAAAATAAAGTAAAAACTCGTGAAAGTTAAAAATAAGCGACTTTACTTCCCCTTCTTGCAATGGCTCTAAACCATTGTTATTTACTGGGATTACATCCTGAAGAATGTCGTCTATGCGGGAAATAATGGTAGAAGTGATTGGCCATTTTTTATTTTTAAATATTTTTAGAAACGATTGCTTGAGCAACAAGTATAAAGGTGGAGAAAGCAAGATTCCACCATATTTTTAAAATGAAAAATGTTCCTGAATCAAAAAATCAAATTAAAAAGTAAAACATGTGATGGTGACAAGAGAGTAATTCCAAGAGGGTATTTGACTCACCAATTTTTACCAACCCCCCAAAAAAATTAATTTTTACTTTTTTTTTTTTTACTTTCTCCACCAAGCGTATTTTCAACTTTTACAAATTTTAATCAAACACCCGTTGAGAAAACTTTTACAAATTTTAATCAAACACCAGATGATAAACTAACATGACCCGTGCCATCTCTTGATGCAAAATAGCACTGTTTTTGTGGTACCAAACAACCTCCAAATGACATGCCCACAAATCCTCCACAAAATTTTAGTCACTATTATAATAAATTTTCTGATCGTCTAACATTACTCTCGTAATATCTTTGGTCACGGCCAAATTGGCACCCAATAATAATAATAATAATAATAATAATAATAATAATAATAATTGACACATAAGGATGACACCAGAGAAATAAGCGTCCTTAAGTTGGAAGGGGATATTTACAATAACAGGATTTCTTCAATGAAATCCTTGATAGTTTTAAAGAGCAGAACTTGTACAAAAAAACTCCCAAACCAACGTCCAGACACGACCAAGCAACATTGTTCCAGGACTATTGCGCAAAACTATACCATGACAAAGAAAGGTAGCAAGCATTACGGGACTATATGCTTACCCAGATCATTTTCAGGCAATGGCTTCAACTTACACCACGGTATATCGCGCCAGGACAAAGATCATCCATGCTGTCAATGTTCCTGTACCCATCAAACTCTCTGAGACACGTCCAGCCCCGGCGGGAGAGGAAGTCACGGAAATCTTCTTCTGTATAGAAAGTCTTATCCTCTGTGTGGACAGGCATGTGATTAGACTCCTCGTACATGTACACTTTAATCGTCAAGCCTGAAAACAAAGGAACATAATAACTATATATAAATAACTATATAATTGACTGATAACTATATAATTGACAGATGTATCTGTCTGTCTGTCTGTCAGACGTTTCATCGTATGCGCCATTCTACCTTCATCAAGATGAAGAGTATAATTCCCCAGAGGCATGTCCCTGTCGAGAGACCGAACGATATTACCCTCATCTTCTAACCGAAATGCGCGCTTTGTTCTTAGTCTAAAAGCCGACTTGATTGCTTCCTTGATGGCATCAGCAGTACCATCAATACCAATTCTTTTTGTGTAATCTCCCCACTTGACAGTTATAATCCTCCCATCGTACGAGTTACACTGCTCACCTGCCAAAATGGAGGAGAATATTAAATGGATAAGATCGGAAACTACTAGTTTAGTTTAATCATAATGAGCTGCATGGGACAGTTGATATCCCTCAAAGGTTGGAAAATGGCGTGACAAAACTGAGCACAGAGGATATATGAGACTTTAATTAGGATAAGTCATTCCGGTGGAAAATGCTTCTGATTTTGCCAAGCATTCACGATCACAAGGTTATTTAATCCAAATTTACAAAATATAATGGCGTTCCCAGAGTAAGAAAACCAAGATTCAAGAGCATAAAGGCAGGAACATCATCCTTTTCCAACGAATTTACTATTATTGCTGCTGCAAATTCACATGAACACAATGTTTAATTAGCAATACTAACCATTTCCAGTGGTCTCTCTCCAGTTCCAAGGGGAAACTCCACTTGCTGTAACCGGATCAGCTGCAGCGATGGCAAGAGGATGCCCGTCATGATCCAAACGTCTTTCTAGGTTGAGTGTCGGCCTGCCGCTAGCTGTGAACCAAGAAATTTCAGAAGGAAAAATGTTTTTTTCCTTTCATTTACGGATATAAGAAAGCATGTGAAATACAAAGTGCGATTCTCAGGTGCACAATCAGATGGCCAGATAATGTGAAAGACCGGAGAAACAAACCTAACCAGAATTTAAAGGACCAGCCTCAGAAAGGATGTTGAGAGGCCGTACTACAGAAACCAAACTCCATAAATAATTACAGAATTACATCGATGCAAAACGGCTCTGCAAAGTTCCCTTACATATAATGAAAATAATGACTAGCTGGATGCGTAGATGAAATATAGAGAGTTCTAACAAAATTAGAGAAGACTTTAGTCCCTTTTGCTTTAGTGCACCAAAAGGTACAACATTTATTTATTTTTTTTTTTTGGTGCTGATATTTTAAGCAAAATTTGGAGATATGCTGATAATTTTTTAGTATTTGTAAAAACATTGCTAGCTAAGAGAGCACTCTTTCAAAGAGTGTTTTTAAAAAACACCCATTCAACGAGCACTTTTTAAAAACGCTCTTTCAAAATGTGTTTTTTAAAAGCACAATTTCAAAGAATGTTTTCAACATAATTATAATTTTTACCAAATTGTTACAAATTAAAGGTTAAATTCATTTTGTTGAATTTAACGAGAATGAAAGATTTAAATATTTTGCTTTTGTTTACATAAATTTCACTAAAATAGTATAGTATTAATATATTTATATAATAAATATTTACATAAAAATTGGAAATAAAAAATTAAAATTGAGAAAATACCAAAATTTTTTAAAACAATCATAAACAATATATTCATCCACTTACATTTAATATAGAATACATTCTTTCGAAAAGAACAATTTCAAAAAATAGTCCATTAGAAAAAATTCTAAATAACAAAATCCAAACTTAATTCACTAAATTTATAAATTAAAAAATGAGTCAAAAAATGAGATACCGCCAATTTTGTTAAAAGAAAATTGAAAATTACACGTTAAATAATATACAATAGTTTATTTGAGAAAAGTTCATATCAAAGAAATATTAGAATTTTACCAGAAAAAATTCAAATAAATAATTAACAACTAATTGAGGCCCACAATGTTTTAATTTTATATTTTGAAATTAACTTTAAAACTAAAAATTGTAGGACTTTACCCTGGGTTAGAGAGAGCCCTTCTAAAAATTCTCAAAGGCCACAGGAGAAATTGCAAAAGAAAAAAAAAAAAAAAAAACCCAACAATTTGCAAAAAAGGGGGCAAAAAAACAATTTTAACCTAACAATATTTTTTTCCTAGGGCCAAAATTAGTTTAACCCAACTATTTTTCTTTCAATAATTTTAACCCAACAATTTCAACAATTAACTCATCAATTTACAAAATAAAAAAAAAAATTAAGGGGAAATAAAAAAAACAAATCATATGCATTCTAACAAATCATATGCATTCTATGTACAATAATTACATTTACATACAATATATAATATATACATTTGCATATGTAAAAATTATAACTAGATTGAAAGCATTCTTTGAAATGGCATTTTTAAAAAATACCTTTTGAAAAAGCGTTTTTTAAAAGTACTATTTCAAATAGTGCTCTCTCAGTTAAAAAAGCACTCTTTCAAATAGTGTTTTCTAAGCTAACAGTATTTTCCTAAGTACTGAAAAATCATCAGTATTTAGTGAAATTTTGAATATAATATCAACACAACAAAGAAAAATTCACCAAAGGTACCATCTAAAAGTAAGTGAAACATATTTGAATCATCACTTGATACTGCTTCACGTCCAACATACAAAATTAAGGAATGTGCAATGACTGTCCATCTCGTCAAGACTTGGTAAATCCACCCCTATCTTTTATCAAAAATTAAAGACTTTCAGGGAGGTGATATGGTTTTCTTTTTCATTCCTCCATGAAGAAAAAGAAAAATTACTTGGGCACTTTTTATTTTTAATTTATTTAAAGCCAATTAATGTTTGTGGTTAGCACAACTGGTTTGTTTGAGAACAAAACAGAAATGCCCTAATGTTTTTCTATTTTTTAATACTAGAGGTATGGTATTCCCACCTTTAGTGGAACTAATCCCTAGAGCTCTTGAACCACCCATTCTGAGTGAGTTTGAACTGATAATCTTTACTTTAATTGGTAGAGATCTTAAACAAAACTACCCTCGTGTGACCAACAGAAATGCCCTACTATTAGTCCTCCATTTCAAGGTTTGATGTGGACACTTGAGTGACAATTCTATTCTAATCATACTATATATATAAATGTGAGAATATTTAGAATGTTTTAATTGTTGAGTATAGTTAGAAGTCTATACACTTATAATTATTTAATTTTTGATTATTTATTATTATTTAATACATTGATGCCATATATGTTTGATGAGTTAGATGAGTAAGCACATGATGATGATGAGGACGTTGATTGAGGATGTGTCGGACTGTTTAATTAAGTTATTACATTATAATGTTGTTACACACTGCTGTATTGCATAGTGAGTTGCATGATCACGATTACTAGTATGATATGATATGATGGTATTTATGTGTTGCATAGTGAGCACACGTGAATCGTGCTCAATCCCCTACAGATTTGGTTGCAAGTTTGGAGGCGAGACTGTCTCCTAGACTTAAGGTTGTGAGATTTAGGTTTCTCAGTTGTTTCTTTTGTATTTTTCTTTTAATCATACTTTTATATACTTTTGGCACTTCAATTGTGAGGCCACGTTGACCACTGTATTTATTCTTTTGGTTCTTGTCAGTGAAACTAGTTGTATATATTTTTTATACTGTTGTTCGATTGGGTTGTAGGGCCCAGTTGAAGACGGTATATATTTTTTTTGGAGCACTATGCTTGACTGAGACCGAGATTTTATTTTATTATATTTTAGCTTTATTTATTTTGTTTTGTTCTTGATTGTGGATGGCTCTGATTGGGACAAGGCGTTTGTGATTGGAATGTATGTTTGCATGTGATTAGTTCACGTCCCCAGGTTGTGAGTTCGGGATGTGACATAAATCCATCCTTCCTAATGTGGGGTGTTTGGATGGATTGAGCCCAATCTTTTCCGGGACATATGTTGAATATCAAGAAATGGCGAAACCATCGGAGTTCGACGGAGAGATGAGAACCAAAGCAATCTGGAACGTGAGAGAGAAAGAAAGAGTAGGGATAGTAGTGGGTTGGATGCTCAATGTATCCTTGATGCCAGACCCTTCAAAGGAGGAGGGTTTTATATATGTGAGGAAAGAGTCCTTGAGTAGGGAATCATAGCTTTTAATTCGTTAAGAGAATGTCTAGCTCTGATTCAACGCAACCAAGGAAGGGTAAGGGTAACCCGCTTAATTCTCTCTCTCTAAATTGGTTAGATGAATTCCAACGGTCCCCTTGTTTTCGTTTCCAATCCACTGAATCTCTGATGATCCCGCTAGTCATTAATTCATTGAAGGATTTCTTAGACCTTGTTCCAAGTCCAAGGAAAATGCATCTTTCCACGGTAGGATTGTTGCTGCGAATGGGTTACCATTGATCATTCTGTGTGCAATTAAAGGTGACACAACGTATGGGGTTGAATACCGCGGGATGGTATAATGACCTTGGGTTGTTTAACCGCAGACTAGGTTCCCACACCCAACACCCTTAAGAAAACCAGCACTGGAAAAGCCACTTCTAAGTGCTCCAACTTAATAACAATTCACGAAAGCATTGGCAAGCACATACTCATTGGAACTCAGTTCAATTACAACCAGGATTAAGCTTGATTTATTGAACTAGCAAATGAGCTCGGAAGGAATCACAATTATGCTCACAGTAAGCTACTGACAAGCAGAGGGTAAGATAGCACCATATAACATTAAAATTTTACAGATATGTGGAGAACCCACTCATCAATAATAACCACGTGCATAAGGGCGTAGATCACTCATGGACATAGAAGTAAATAAAATCATGCAATAAAATTTATATATATATATATATATAAAGGAACCACAACACACTTTTAAGACAGCCATAGACTAGTGTAATGGAAACCCAAATTCAATGCCATACCTTCAATGGGTCCAAATGCGATACCAGTGTCCTCCAAACCTGCATGAGAAAATCATTTAAACAATTATTTCAATCAATAACACTGAAACAAATATTGCATCAAAAGGTATCATTTTGTTGCTAAATTTCGGCAAAAATGAATATTCAAAGCACCAAACCAGAAAAAAGAAAACCAAAATTTCTCAATCAAAAGGAGAGGACATTTATTAAGCGAATAAAAACTACCAATAATGAGATAGTAGTGGGGGTATAGCCGTGCGCATAAACCAAGTCCAGTACTATAGTTATGACTGGTGCAGAGATCTGAACGGATAAGAAATAATAATCATAAAAACTGAATAAAAATTATTACCCTAAAAGAGGTCATGATAAAGTTGTCAGGAAAAGAGAATGCAAAAAGAAAGAAAATACTTATCACATTCTAAAATGATTAACAATTTGTGAACACGAGAGATTAAAGAAAGCAAGCAAGAAATATCATTCATTGAACTATGGAAAGAACCCAAGTGAAAGACAAATGCTCTTTTTTTTTATTTTTTTAATAAATAAAACCTTTATTAGGAAGCATCAAGAAAATGCTTAACAAAACAGTCTACAATCCCACCCAACCAAAATTATCAGTCTCAAAAAGACTCTAAATCCAGATCCAAACCCCCCCCCAAAAAAAAAAAAAACTCTCCAACTATACAAACTTGCAAAAAATAAACTCCTTAATCTATATAGTAGCAATTCCTTGCCCTCAAAAATTCTTCTATTTCTTTCCTTCCAAGTCAACCAAAATAAGCAAAAAAGAGGCAACACTCCAAGGTTTCTTCTTGCCACGTTCGGATGCTAACCCCACCAAGATGCCAAAAAGGCCTTCATATCTTTGGGAACAATTCACTGTACACTAAACAAGTTCCATATTAATGCCCATAAACTTCAAATTATTTGCAATGAATAAAACATGATCAACGAATCTCTCGTTTTCCTTGCATGAAATCTGCCCTCTGTTTTGCAAATTGTCGATAGAAAGACCTCTCCCCTGAGCCACTCACCAAATGAAGAACTCGACTTTTGGAGTTACCCAGAAACTTCAAATATTCCCCCAAAGGAAGATCTCTGTCCTCCTGACTCTCAAAGATCTATAATATGATTTCACCTCAAACCTTTTTAACTTGGACACAGGACAATAAATCTCATCACTGCTGCCTCCCACCTTCACTGAAGAAACTTTAAAAGATCAACATACCTCTACACTTCCCGGTCCTTGAGATTACTTCTAAGAACAACATTCCATACCAAGGTAGTCCCACAAGGCCCCCAATAATCAACCACTGAAGCCTCAGCTAGTTTTCAAAAATGTCGAGAAACACATCCATCAACCTCCCCTCTTCTTCCAATCATGACCCCAAAATTTACTCTGTTCCCACAGCCAACTTCGCAACTCAGCCTCTTTTCCATCTGCTGATGTTTAATCCCCTTCCATTGGCCCACCCCATAAGAGGTTTTAATTTGTTTTGTTATCCACCCTCCCCACTCCAATTCATATTTCCCTGCAATTACCCCCCTCCACAATCTCTCCCTCTCCAAAGAAAATTTCCAACACCATTTTCCTAACAAAGGCTTATTAAAAATTTTTGTAACTCGAATACCAAGACCGCCTTCCTTCACTAGGAGACAAATCATCCTCCAATTCATCGGAGGATAGTGAAACCGATCTCCCGTGCCTCCCCGTGAGAACTCACTCTGCAAGAACAATCTAAAATACCCTACAGAAATCTAGAATGTAACAGAACATTCTAGAGTACCCAAGAACGTTCTAGAATCTTTTGGAACCCTCTAGAACATTCTAGAATTCTATGGAATATTGTAGAACTCTCAAAAATATTCTAAAGAATATTAGAACCTTGTCATTTGTCACTACCACGTAGGCACCAACATGGCAAGAAGGATGACAACATTGCCTCGTCTGCCTCTAACAAACCCTCACACACCTCACTCACTCCCCTAAAAATCTCCTCCCCCAGAGATGAACCAGAATTCCAATTAATCTTACCCATACTCTTTCTTCCTCCCATCCTTGCCTTGAACAACATTCCCACTAATGCCACCAATTGAGCAACAAAGGAATTCCTCGCAAACACTTTTTTCCTCCATCTAATGCTTCTCCACCCCCATCTCTATATCAAATATGAACACGAAACATCCACCGCCAACCAATTTCACCTCTCCAGCAAAGCTACACCACGATTGTTCCACCAAGTCCTTCACCACTTTGATACATAAAGCAATCGTCTCCACTGCCCCAAATCAACCCATAAGACGTCTCTTCATTTGCCACTAGCACAACACGAGATTTTTTTTTTTTTTTTTTTTGTAACTCATCACAACATGAGATTGCATCAACCAACAAACTCCGATTTTCCCCTGTTCTAATCAACTCACATCCGAACCCTTGTTCCATCCAACCCTGCACAATGGCTATCTTCACATACGATTTTGCCTTTAAACTCCACTTCTTTGACCCCTCCCCCCCCCCCCAAAAAAAAAGACGTTGAACTCCTCCAATGCAGTCAAACAAGAACTTCTCTCCATAAATAATTTACTGGAACACATACCGAAGTGCCCCATTGAACAGTGAAAAGTGATCTCCAAAACCCATCTCCCTTTGATCCTACACTGATAACATGACAACCTTTTTTTACCTCCCTCAAAACATCCTAGATTCATAAAACCTCCCTTCCTCCCTCGACACGTCCATACATAACTTAGCTAACCCTCTCATTCTTCTTTGTAAATACATACTAACCTCTATTATCCCCTACCCTTTTTGCAAATTCATGCTGCATCACTTGCATTGCCAGCACTATAATATCGATCATTACTTCTCCGCACCGCATGAAATAGTCATCATCTAAGCCGTTGCGAAATTTTGGGCCCTAAAGAGCTTTTGAACCCTAGAGTGTCCAAAAAGATTGGGTAAGATTATTACAGCTTCAGTAAACCGTGAAGCGCAAGAGGATTCCGAGGAAAGTCGAGGAAGACTCTACAGACAGAGCCCACAGTCGCAGTCTTAATCTTTTAATTGCTTATCCAGTCGCTCTTAAGTGAAAATTAAATGCTAAAATATATATAATAGGAACCGAACTAAAACAATATTCAATTGTAAACAACACAAATCTACATTTTGTCACTCTTAAAATTTGGGAAAAAGAAGAATTATATATTTTTTCAAAGTAATATTAAGTGTGTTTTCAAAAGCCCCCCCCCCCCCCCAAAAAAAAGAATTGAAATTGTAAAATTAACAGGAGGGGGGAAGGGTGAACTTCAACCATTATAGCTTCAGCAAAACACATGAATCAGTTTCCAAGCAATTGCAAAACAAAACAGGAAATTCTTCAACACAAAACCAGAAGAAATAAGAGTAAAGAATGCACCTTTATCGGCGAATGGCATATAAGACTCGACCTTAGAAGCCGTGGGGCTCTTGTAATGCCCAGCATTCCTGCTCCTCTCACTAAGGATCTCCTCAATCTCCTTGTAATACGACATCTTAGCGGAACCACTGCCGCCTCGATCCTGCTGCTTGGCCTTCTTAAACTCCTTGAGCAAGTTCCTCCACTTGTCCGTACACATGGTCGGCGAGCGATCGAAGCCCTTGTCACGCATCTTGGACGAAATCTGCTCCCAGAGGTGCTTGTTGGACTTGGAAGTGTTGAAGAGAGCGTCCATCTCGCGGCGGAGTCCGATCAGAGTCCGAGTCTCGTCCTGGACCCAAGTCTCCGCCCTCTTCTTCGGCGCCTTGTTGAAGTCGTGGCTGTCCTCGCCGCCGCTGCTGTTGTCGCCGAGCACCATCTGCTGAGGTGGAAGCCCGCCATTGGAAGCGACCTCGATAATCATGTCTCGGCCCTCCTCTTCCTCCTCCTCCTTGTAGAAATCGATCGGCCGAGGCTTCTCCGGCAAATACATTGTTAGAGAGAGAGAAAGAGATAGAGAGAGAGAGAATAGATAATGAGCAGGAATTCAGGGAAATATCTGAGAAGGGAGAATGAAATAGAACCGTTAACGTGGAGGCAGATCGGATGTGATAGTGCCACGTACTGAATATGCAACTGTGTTGATGACACCTTTACTGGTGATGAGCTCGAGGTGTTCCTCCTACTTCAAGCGAAGAAAAGCTCGCCTAGCTAGTGCTTGCAAAATTAACTTTATCCAATTTCTGAACGAAAATCGCATAGGGTTTAGATGAAAATAATTTTCTAAAAAAAAATATTTTACTTACTTACAATGCAACCCGACACCGAAAAAGCAAAAATTAATTTATTAAAAAAAATTATATTGAAATAAAAATAACTCAATCAAATCAATTTTGAATTAGAGTTATTTTTTTGTTAATTATTATTAATTTTTAAAAATTTTAATTAAACGATCAATCTAAAATTAACCTAACATATATTATATTTTGATATAAAGTTAAAATTTTTGTGGTGCGAAACAGCCTTTAAATTAATTAATTCAGATTTTAAATAGAGAAAAGTAATAAAAATTTAAATTTGAAATGATTTATTAATATTTGTATCAGTGGAATGTCAATTGAACTTCCAAAGACCAATTTTTGACGGCTAACAAAACATTCAAGGACTAATTTAGCGCGAATTACACGTTTTGATGAGTAATGAGTGTTGGGTCAGACGAGAAAGGAAGGCTGATACTGAGATCGATATCAATCCTGTAATCTCGAGGTCAAAAATTATTTGGTTAAAATTTGATCATTTAAATGTATTTTTTTTTAAATTTAAAAAATACATAAATACATTTGAACTAATAAATTTTAAGGTCAATTTGGCACAATATAAAACACTGAAAAAAGTAAATAAAAAAATATAGTTTAAAAATTTTTTAGCGTTTGGTGCGCAACCACCAAATTACGTTTTTTCAGAAATGAATAATGAAATATTTTAACTTTTGCATTAATTTTTTGGGAGAGAGAAACCATTCGAATGGGTTTTTTGGTTAAACAGTTTTGCGTCAGAATTTATTAAAAGTGATTAAAAAATTTTTAGTATTTGTAAAAAAGTTATTAGAATTTGTAAAAATTTATTGAGATATGTATGTATAAATAAATTTATAGAAATTTTACGAAGCACAAAGAGTATAAAACATATTACTAAATTTTAAAAATTTTCAGTATTTTTTACCAATTTTTTTTGAAGCGCTAAACAAACCCTTAACTAAAAATTCTCGACCTGCTGTTAAGAGCGTGACTTGAATGCTCTCTCCTAACTGGACTGGGCTAGAAACCACCCTTTTGGGCTTTTTTCCGTGATTAGCAAATAGCGATTTAGGCGTAAAAAAATGAGCTATCCCCTTGTCTCTCTCTCTCTCTCTCTCTTCTCTCTCTGTGCTCTGTGTGTGCAGCCTGAAACCCTAAAAACTCTGATTTCAATAATAATTCATGCATGATGCACATTTAGAGTATTTGTGCTGCATATGTGGTGTATTGCGCAAGCATTTGTTGAGTAAGCGTAGCAAAATAAGCAGCAGAGAAGCTCTTAGCAGTCTTTCGGGTAAATAAACAAACACCTGATGCTCAGCAACTTTAATTCGTTTCTATTATCTTTGTTTTGCCTCTACCAATAATGGGTCGTCTTTTCTTTGATGTTATTGTTCTCTTCCTCACTTTTATTGTCGCTAGTTATTTTTTCTTTCTTTACTTCATTCCCAAATTATACAATGAAATGGTGCTTTTTTATCTGTGCAATTTGCCGGTTTATATGATGAACAGGGCATTTGTTTTGTGTGTTAATTTCTTTATAGTTTTTCCCCCCTCCCTTGAAAGCCCTCAATTTTGCTCATTGGTTGTCAACCTTTAAGAGGGCACCGAAATTATTTTTAGCTAGGAAAAATATAAAATTTGACAAAATATGGGAAAATTTCTTGAAATTGTTGTTATTATGAGCTCTATAATTGATGAATGTACTATATTAGCCATTGAAAGTGAACAAACTAACATGGGTATTCGAATGTTTCTGATTTTTTCCCCCCTTAAATCTGGAAATGGGTAAGTGTTTAGAGAGGTTTATTTGACACCTTCCAGTGGCATGGACTTTCCAAAAATGCATATTATGACATAATTTTGGTAATAATGCAAACATGTTGAATGTTCTCTTGCATTTACGGGATTTGGCTGTAAGGTCTTTTTCCCTTGCTCTCAAATTGAATTCTAAGCTTTACCACAAACACACGCATGTGTATGTATTTGTGTGACTTTGGGAATTTGGTCAATTTCTTGGGAGGAAAAAGAGTCATTGCCCATGGTTATGTTGGATTGATGACTTCGATCAGAATGAACTGTGCATCCTGCTGATACTGGGAGTCAAAAGACAGCAACCTCATTTTGTACTCCACATTCTGTTGTCTGACTTGGAATAAATTGTAGAAAGATAAAGGTGGAAGAAATAGAAAAATTATATCACTATTGCTGCTTTCATGTAATATTTATCTCTGTTAAACGTTAGCCATTGTGCAAAATTTTGTGATGGCCTACAAGTCTTTTATTTTTTGTTTTCAGCAGGAGCAACTGTGTTGCCTAAGTTTTGTATACACTGAATTGCGCATCATCATCATCATCATCATCATCTTCTTCTTCTTCTTCTTCTTTCTGAATAATCTTATGAAAAAAGTGTTTGCTAATAACGTCTTTACCCTGACCCTGCAACATAACCATGAAGCAGTGAACGGGCTTTGGACCATCCTTCGACCAACTAAAATAGCTATCGATAGCCCAATAGCTCAGCAATGACCAATGCCTACATCACTAGATTCAGTAGCATTCACCATAAAGCCGCAGCTCCACATTCCAGGAAGAAAATGCTTGGAATTAGAATTTTTAAGACCTTTTCACCCTGTGCATCACAACTGGCTTCTCCAAGTACTCCTCTCAACATCTGCCCCAGCTCGGCATTAGTCTTGACTGCCCGTCTCATCCCATCTGGCGCTCCACAACGCTCTGAAGAATGGTTTGCCCTCCGCCGAGACAAGCTGACTACAAGCACCTTTAGCACAGCTCTTGGCTTCTGGAAAGGCAATCGCCGACATGAGCTTTGGCATGAGAAAGTCTTTGCACCAGATACACAATTAATGGAAGCCGCTAAAATGGGTGCAATGGAATGGGGCGTGCTCAATGAAGCCGCAGCTATAGACAGGTACAAAAGCATCACAGGTCGTGATGTAAGCTCCTTAGGATTTGCAACCCATTCAGAGGAGCGATTTGAATGGCTTGGTGCCTCCCCTGATGGTCTCCTTGGATGCTTTCCAGGAGGTGGGATTCTAGAAGTTAAGTGCCCCTATAATAAAGGGAAGCCTGAGAGGGGCCTCCCCTGGTCAACTATGCCATTCTATTACATGCCTCAGGTGCAGGGTCAAATGGAGGTAATGAACAGAGATTGGGTTGATTTGTATTGTTGGACGCCAAATGGAAGTACCATATTTCGGGTCTGTAGAGAGCGCGATTATTGGCAGTTGATCCATGGAATTTTACGGGAGTTTTGGTGGGAAAATGTGGTTCCTGCCCGGGAAGCTCTGTTGTTGGGGAGCGAGGAGAAAGCCAGATCATACAAACCAGAGTCAAAACACAGACAGACGGGATTGGTAATTGATAAGAGCATCAAGTTGGCTAGCGAAGCAAAATTATTGTGTAGGGAGATTGCAGGTCATGTTGAATTTTACAGATGATAAGCATGAGTGGAAGAATAGGTGAGTTGAACCTTCATTTGGGGAACTATTATACATTGTCCCCCTGTTTGTATTTGTTCATTTTGCAACTTAAATTTCATTGTAAATTTTTTATGTATTCCAAATTATTGACTGATTCAGGTATTTAAGTGTTGCATCACACTGCAACTCGGTTTGAATGCAAGAATCAGTTTTTGCAGTTCTGGTTCCTCTTCGTGGTGTGACACACAGATGTGTTAACCTCTCAAATATATGCTTATATGTACTAAAAAAGTAGTTAGCTAGAGCTAGTTTTAAAACGTTGAAACAACACTATCCTCATTGAAGGATGTAATATCTTCAAGAGCTTTACAGATTGCTATCAAGATTTGTTTCCTGTACGTTTAAATCGTCGCGTTTTACCTTTGTGTGTGTGCGTGTGTGAGAGTTATCATTATAAAATTTTGATAGAAAACGTCACATATTCTTCGTGCGATGGATACGTGGTGATTTTTTTGTTAATAAATTTGACAAAAGGGGTAAAGTAAAATGATTTAAAAATACAAAATCAAAGTAAAATAATTAAAAATACAGAGTCTAAAATGAAATTAGAAGTAACATACAAAGATACTAAATATAATTTATCCTAAAGTCAATGTAGTTGAATACCCTCCATTGGAAAGTTTGGAGATCGAGCACTGATTTAGATCTTAAAATTGCACCTACCATATATAGACCAAGTTGGAAAACAGCCCCATTAGGAGCCAAAATAACACACTCAACCTTAATCATTCTGTCAAATGATAAGCAATGACAGACAACCATTTGACAGTATGAGGCAGAATTTTAATTTTAGTCAGAAGGAGTTGACCATTTCTTTCTCTATTTCTCACCTCACCAATATTGCAAAGATGGGTAGAGGAAGAAGGAAGGAGAAGAAGAAATGAATACATACAACTCCAATGGGGTCTCTTCCGGGGTAGATCAACCGGACCCTCAGCCTCCTCTGTCACCACCACCACCAACAGAGAATGACAAGGAGGAGGGAAAGGATGGTTCTGCCAAGAAAAATATTGTGGAGATATTCATGAGTTTCAAATGGTTGAAAATTCTCGGCAAGAAATCTCGGAAGCAATCTGATGACGACTTCAATGATTTAGAAGCTGCTCGTTCAACTCAATAAAATGGATTGATCTTCCCTGTTGTTCATCGCCATTGTCATTTAAGGTTGTACAGCTTACCCATCTGTCATCGATCTCATCCTCATTCATGGCTGGGATTTCAATGTATATGTTCAATTAATTGCCAAAAAAAAAAATTGTATATGTTCAATTGTTTTCTTCGTAATGACTAATAATTGTACATGATAAAACCATGCATGGACTTCTTTACCGTGCATCTTCTTGTCTCGTGTCCCAAACTGATGGATGTAGATGTAGCGGTATGTATTAATTCAACAGGGGAACTACTTAGGAGGAGTTTGGTACCCCAAAAAAATTAAAAAGGTGATGTGTCAGATATATATATATTTTGGTGTATTAAAGTGAATTATGACTAGTTATTAAATTAGGTTAGAATTTTTTTTTTATTCTGCACTATGAATTGGGTATTAAATCGGGTTATAATTTAGTATTAAACTAGACTATACATAATTAATTAAGTTAGGACTATTACTATTAAAAAAATTTTGGGTCAAAATTTTACCTAAACTAAAACCCTCCCTACCCAATACACTCCTCCACCCCTAGTAAGCTGGAAGCCCCCGCAACACCCCCATAAACTATACAAACTGGTTAAATTGAAGGCTTATGCCTTGTGTGAGAACCTTTAAGGTTTGTTAAGTCTTTGAGTCAAACTCCCACCCTCCCTTGAGAAAGTTAAGAGTTTTGGCCAATTGTCGTAGAGTAGTTGGATTTAATAGACTTGTTTGATCGTGATTTCATCTATCTGCTTGAACAATTCCAATAAGAAAAAATTGCTAAAAAGTTAGACAAAATTGTAAAAAAAAAAAAAAAAAAAAAAAAAAAAAAAAACTAGAAAAGTTGGTAAAATTTAGAGTTTGAAAACAAATGCATGTAAAATGAAAATGGACAAAAATTGGCAAGAATTTGTAAAAATTAGTAAAATTTGATAAAGATTTTACTCCTTTGCTAAAGGAGTTTCCCTGACAAACAATCTTATTTCTCTTAATAGATTGTTTGCTTGGTTTTTATATTGCATCCACAAACCCTTATAGTTAATTTACTATTAGATATTATAGATTTGATTGTGACTTATTATTTTTAAATTTTTTCGTATTGGATATTTTCACAAGTCATGCAAATGTAAAAATACCTTATTTCTCTTTATTTTAGAAAAGATAATGAGTTTAAAGAAGTTAATTTTGTTTCGAAAATGAAATGGAAAATAATTATTTAATTATTTTGGAATAATTATTAAAGTATCTCTAAAATAATAATTCAATATTACTTTATTCTCCCAATTATAAAATGTTGCACATTAATTCCTCAAATATTAATCTGTATCAATGTGTCTCTCTCTCGTGCTGATATTTGTGATTTTAATAAAATTTACTCAATTAATATTGATATGAGGTAAGAAAAAATTATTTCATAATAAAATAGATATTCTATAAACTTATAAGAATAAATTGACATTCATATAAAAATTTTTTAAGGGCAATTTATTTTGATAATTTCAACAAATTTGTAAGAATATTTTTGTCAATTAGACTTTTATATTATACAAAAATTTATATAAAAATATTGTAGTCCCTAATTTTTTTTTCTTTAGGCTCACGTGCATATTATTTGAATAAGGCGTGTATATTATTTGAATAAGATGATAACAAGTAAGTGGTTACTTTTTTGTCTTATATGATTTTTTTAACTAAAATTTAAAATTTTTTTTTGGGTAAATTTTAAGTATGTTATTCACATTCCTAAAATTTCTAAAAAAATGTTGTTTTTTTAACTAAAAATTAATTTATTTTCTTTTTTTTTTAAATTTTATTCGGTTGATTTTTGACATGTTATTCACATTCCACAAAAAAAAAAAAAAAAAAAAAAAAAAAAAAAAAAAAAAAGGCTGCTTCCAAATAAAGAATCCATGTATGACTTTTTTCACGTGTACTTGAATTTTTCTATTTTTAATTTTTTTGATAGATATGATTAGGGTGCTACTAAGGATCACTTTTTAACCTTAGCAAAAAATTTATTTATTTCTTTTAACAATTAGTAAGGCTACTTCTCTTTAAATTAATTCAAATCCTACTCATTCAATCTCTTCTTTGCAACCCAAACCCTATCAATTTGGGTGTCAAAAAGAATTTCAAGTAATTGGAGAAAAAGCTAATTTTTTTTTTTAATAAATATGGTGTTGAAACAAATACTTGATGTATTTCCCTAAAATGGGACCATTATTTGCAACTGCATTTAATTGTGTTTTGTGTGTTCTCTTAGCCTTGCAATCACACACATATTTAATACTGAGGATTGGACCACCATCTAACTTTAAAATTGTCTCTATTATTTTGTATGATGAGAATCATTTTATGAAAATCGTTTTAAAGAAAGACGCACCAATTCCAAGGCTTTTTTCATGGTGATATAAAATTCGATATGAAGATGCATTAGGATGGCATCAATTGATAATGGATAAACTTGAAGATTGGGAAACTCGAATTTGTTGTTCCTAAATAAGGTATATATGTTTCATATAATTGATGTTAGCATTTATTGTATCTGTTATTTAATTCAATTCAGTATAATAAAATATTTTTATATCTTACACTTATTTATTGTTTAATTTCAATAAGTTTTTAAGCATTGAAGGCACAAATTTTAAGGGTTGAAAGAGTTTTGACTAAGTTAAAGTGAATGTCATAAAAATAAATGATCTCAATATTTTATGTGTATTATTTATTAATATTATCATGCTTAACAGTGAACTCATTTAGTTAATATACAACAGTTATTATAGAAAGGATTTATCCATTTAATTTTTAAATAGCAATATTATTTACAAAAAATATTTGTTTCTATGCTTATTCATGTTCCAGTTATGTTATCTATACACCAATGTTAGAGACATTAAAATAAAGTTCTTGTTGCTAAAAAAAAGTAACTAATATTTTATTGATTCAAAAGTTTTATTCCCAAGTATGCATGGATTCTTGGGATGGCTATTCACCGCAAACTTTCTATACTTGATAGGCACTCATCTTTTGAAAGGGTACCTTCTTTAAGTTGTCTTTTTTGTTGAACAGGGCTGGAATCTCATGATTACTTGTTTCTCGAATGTTCATATAGCAAGTGTATATGGGATACCTTGATAAGCATGTGTTTATCTCAATCTTCTTTTTCTCTACATAGCTCTTGGAGGGATAGGATTGATTGGGCTTCGACTAGCTTGAAAGGGAAATCTTTGCAAATAACTCTAATGAAACTATGTTTTGCAAGCATGGTTTATCGGGTATGGCAGAAAAGAAATAGTCGAATTTTTGAGACTTGTTATATTGATGTGAATTAGCTTACCAAGAGAATTGTGAATGTGATTCGAGAAAAAATCCTGAGTTGTTCAAAGTTTTGAAGATCTGATATAAATGTTGATCTTATTGATAAATAAAGGCTCCCTATCTCTTTTCTTGCTGGTTGAATTGGCAAGCCAGTCAAGTTTGAGCCTTGTAATCCCATTGTGTTGTGGATTCTCCTTTTTGGCTGCTTGCCATTTATTATTGCATAGCATACTAGTTGATTAAATACATTATGGTATTTTACTCTAATGCAGCTACCATTTGTTGTTTTACTATTAGTTGCTTGGCTTAATTGGTGGAATTCTAGCTAGATTGTGGACGTGTCTAGTGATTTATAGGTTTGATTTGGTGTTGACTTGGCGTTTTCATGCCATGACATTTAGATGTCTTATCAACATTATTATTTTGTTTGAGTTGTTCGCACCTTTTGTCCTTGACTAGTGTACCAGATTGAATTTTTTTTGATTGCAAAGAGAGTCATGAGTTTCAATGTATTATCAAAGGTATGTTTGGTGACTTTGTATTTTATTTTCATTAATTTAATTCTTTCTTACCTTTCAAAAAAAATTATTAAAACAAAAAAAGAAGCAAAATTTTTGTTGAGGTTAATGTGTTCAAATTGAAAAAATGAAAGCCCTACCCATACCCATATGATTAACATGTTTAAAATCTATTAAAAATAAAATACAATTTTAATAAAAAATTATATAAAATAAAAAAGTAATCAAATCGAAAAAAAAGCCGGTATTAGTTGCCACTTACCCAAAAAAAAAAAATTAGTTGCCAAACTCCCTAGTGCAATCGACGAACAAAAAAAAAAGTGAAACTTTTTACAATATACAACTTTTAATAAAAATTGTCTATTTAGTAAAAGTTAGTAAAAATTTAAAAAAATAAAGAAACTTAAAAAAAAAAATTAGAGAAAGTCAATAAATTTTGAAAGGAAATTTTGGGTGAAATTTAGTCGAGAAGGATTGAGAATGTTAGTAAAAATTGGTAAACGATGAAAAATTAATAAAAAAAAATGACAATTTCCAAATGAGACATAATAATCATGATTTTGAAGGCGCAATTAACTTGTGATCCAGCATTGGAACACGTATTTGGGAGGCTCATTTTGTTATTTCGGTGAAACAAATATATAATTATGAATATAAAAATATTTATAAGCATGATTATTAATAATCCAAATATATTCATATTTTATTTTTTAAATTAAAAATATGTAAATATTTTTGAACTAATAAATTTTAATTTAATAATTCCACACTCACTGCCCTTGATTTCACATTGCCACGCAAATGTCAGCCTCCCTCATTTTTTTTTTTTTTTGGGGGACCCCACTTTCTAAAGATGCACATTCATTTCTGTTCACAACTACCAAGAAAGTCGTTCCTCCATTCTGAAGAACAATAACGCTTTACCAGTACTGAATGGATATCCAGAGTCAAACCATGAAGAAGTGATAATGCAAATACATCAAATGCATAATCAATTTGAAACAAGTTTGCCTCAAATTTCAGTGGCAGCATAAAGTCCACTCTCCCCGCTAAGTGTTAAAAGTTCGGACTCTGAACAAAAAATATAAATGGAGGTCGAGGTCTGAACAAAAATAAAAATGGTGAATATATACAGCGAAATCTACTCACAAAGGAATTGAATTCCCCTAAACCAAACGGGCAAAACAACCAAGGTGCTGTTTCTAGGCAACTGGAAGGTGATTTGTATGGTACAAAGATAATTTTATAAGTAGGAAATTAACACCAAATAGTCACAAAACAAAATGTATTGCACAGATGACATTTTTTAGACTGCCATGCACTTAGAGAGTTACAAATAGAACCAGGAAAAACTAGAAATAAATGTACTAACAGTCATCAAATCATATTCTGACGTAAATTCTGATTACATAGATCATCACTTGAAGAGAGGCATAACGGCAAGATCCGAAAGCAGCTCCGGTACAGTGATTACATGGAGAGGAATACCAACAAGAAGCTCCGGTTACTGTGTGATTACATGGAAC
Source organism: Vitellaria paradoxa (assembly GCA_019916065.1). Lineage (NCBI taxonomy): Eukaryota > Viridiplantae > Streptophyta > Magnoliopsida > Ericales > Sapotaceae > Vitellaria > Vitellaria paradoxa. The sequence continues at coordinate 46,260,768 of CM034237.1, read as the reverse complement.
AGGTATGACAACAAGAAGCTCCGGCAATGTATGATTACATGGACAGGCACAACAAGGAGTCCCACAAGCAGCTCTGGTACTGTGTTGATCAGCCACAAGGAACATCTGTCACTGCACTTGGCAAATAACAGACTAGTGGCATCTGACCCCCAAACAGAATAAAAACACAACACTGCGTTTGGCAGGCAAAGCAAGGATTGGTCGGATGGCAATCGACACATCCACCAATGTTGCATGCAGGAGGCTAGATTAATCTCTTCTTCTCTTTTCTGTTATAGAGCGTGTATATATATGCATACATGGAGATATGTTCTCTTTCTGTTATCAACTGAATACAGTTGCACAGACTTTGAAAGGGGTTAACCAGTAGGTAGATGCTCATCAGCTGCAAATTGAGGAAAGGAAAGCCAAAACCATTCACATGGGAGTCAGTTTAATTAAAAGCTTCAACCCAAATATGTAAACCCAAGAGTGACCTGAAAGAAAGCCTATTGTTGTCGCAAAAAATTCCATCTCCTTTTCCCCCAAATTCTCTCTTTTATTTTATATTTCCACCTTTCTCCCCTTCTTTCCTCCACAAACAGTAAACTTGAACTTGGAAGAGCATCCATGAAGTCCATCAGAAGGATCAACCAACAAAGACTACAGACTCGAGGCAACTATACGAGACAAAAAGAGATCATAATCTCCTATGGCTGGCCAACATCTTTTCAGTAGATATCTGGACACTCACATGATAATAAGCCATTTACAAAACAATAACAGCCTCTAGCCATGATGGCAGAAGTTATTACTTGGCTCCTCAAGTACAACATTCTTAGAAAGACCATCTTTTCCATCCTGCCTTTCTGGGCACTTGTGTAACTGCTTAGAACAATCTGAACAAAGCCACTCCAGGCAAAATGTTTCTTCATACTCACTGTCATTGATGCACCGACCACACTGCACACACCGTGGTACGCAAAGCCTGCAAGCCCTACAAGCTTGAGCAGCATCCCTTTTGTCTTGACAACCCTCAAATGGACAATCATACACTAGCCTTAGTTTCTGGCATCTTGGACATGTTTCAATGTCAATAGCACGGTCATCATCACACGGCAGATAAAGGTTTCCTCTATGATAGTAATGTGGTTTGTAACCCTTTTGCTGAATGCCGATATCAGCACCTAACAACAACTTCAACTCTTCATAATGCTCATCTGTTATACCATAAAGTCCACCAATCCTGAGGTGCTTTATACCCGTACCCTTCAAATTGAAAACCCTTAAATTATTTATGATGCCCTCAATACTGAGTCTCGTACATCCAGGAACACACAGCTGCATGTGAGCAAGAGAAGAGTTAGCAGCTATTCACATTCTAAAAGCAATACACAAAATATATCTTAACGAAGTAGCCCAAAGTCAGAGGAAAACAGTTATAAAAAACTAAATATAAAAAGGGATCATCATCATCGAATTCCCAAATACTTGTGATTCCAATTAAACTTGGAAATCTACTTGCAAAGAATCTATGGTCATAGGAAGACAACGATAAAAAACTACTATAAAAGAGATCATCATTGTCGGAATCACAGATACTTGTGCTTCCATTAAAACTATATCAACCTACTTCCAAAGACTACTGCACCTATACGAGTAAAAATGGCAGCAGAGGTCCTTCCCAAAAAAAGAAAAAAATGAAAGTTGGTTCAACATCCCAGAATAACTAACTGAAACCAACCAACTGTCAGGGAAGGTTCATTCTTCAAGAGTTCCATAAGATTAGGAGCCACCGAGGATTTGTTTAATTCCAAATAAATGTCCTATCCAGCTCCAGAGGGTGAAAAGCACCCTTGGTGAAAAACAAGCAAGAGGCAGTCCAAACAGAAAGATTCAGACACCAAACCACGAACACCACAAAGTTAAATCTTCAAAAAATATAAAACAAAAATATTATGCCCACAAAACTTTGAACGAGGACTTCTAAGCCCTGAACCATCCAGATTATGTTCACATGTTACAGAGATCACCACCTGGAGGGGGGGGGGAGAACAACAAGAACACAAATCATTGCAACAACATAGCACTGAGAACAACCAATAACCATATAAGCAATTGCACATGAAGGCCACAAGTGCACGATGCAAATGAACAATAAAACAAGTTGAAGTACTATCGAAAGTGCCAATATTTGATAGGATGAAATTTTACTAACCTTGGTTAACCTGGGATTATTTTCAAGCACATGCTTCAGACAATCGTCAGTGATCCTCGGGCACTCCACCAAGCTCAAGCTCTGCAAGTTACCTTGTGCCCTGCTAGTTAATTGCAAAAGCACATCATCGGTAATTCTCTCATTCAATGGTTGATCGATGTGGACAGACCTCCACAGAAGGGGATCACTTCGAACAGTTGCCTGAAAAGATCTGCAAACCTGTTCCACGGAAAGAAGATCCCGAACACCCAGAAAACTAAGGGCAAAAGGCAAAGCCGCATGAGGAGCGCCAACATCTCCATCAAAACAACTTTCAGCAACCTCCTGAGATTCCTGTATTTGCTCCGCAATAGTTCTAGTAGCTTCATTACCAAGATTCACAGCATCCTGCACAGTGGGAACCGACCCAAAAGCACTCTGGCTCGAAGTATTTCCCCGTCCCTTCTCCCGAGGACACCCACCAACTAGACAATCCGTATTTGATTTGTCACCAAATTGGATATTGCTCGGAAATGCCTGTAACTGCACAGCCTTGTTCCAAATGAAATTCAAACCGGCAAATAACTCACGCTCCCCTCTGCCGTTCCCGCCATATCCTCCATAGTCCACTTCCAAATCCTCAAGCCAACACCCTCCATAGTCCACTTCCAAATCCTCAAGCCAACCCGTAAGTGCTGTAAATGTGGTGCTTATATCCATGCCAAAAGGATCTGAAGGCAACAAGTCAAGAATGTCTTTGGACACAGACTCCGGGGAGCAACTCCTATCCGCTCTATCCCTTCCATAATCAAAGCAATCCTCAACCTCCCGATTCGAATGCCTTGGCCCAACAAATCCATCCCCACTCCTCTCCGGAACCCCTTCCACCATATACCCATTAGCAATCATCATGGGAGAAACTAAATTCTCTTCAGATAAATGGGCCATCCGATGATGTGAAAAATTCAAAGCCATAATATATACACCTAAACCACTCTGTAACGCAAACCTTAGATTTGGGGCCTGGGGCCTCTTTTCTATATCTATACGAATAAAAGAATGGAAAAGACAAGAGGAAATAGAATTTTTTTTTAATTTTTTGATATGAAACAAAATTGAAGAAACCGGAGAAAATCCGACGAGAAAACCCTCGATTTCAGATGCAAACTAAAACAACGCACCAAAAATTTCACGGAGTTTCCTGTAGAGATCCCAACACCAGGTCTGGAATCAATAACGTAATCGACTCTATCAACAACACGAACCAATCTGATATTTTCTGGGTTGAACTATTCAAACTAGGGTTCGCAAAAAATGGGATAAACGAAATCAATACCCAGATCAAGACGGAAAAGAGGGGAATAAATGAAAAAAAAAATTAAAAAGAAAAGAAACCTCTTGAGGAGATAACCAAATCAAGTCGAGCCAGTTGATTAATCCCCAAAAACCGAAACCCTAATTTGCTCGAACGAACGCAATCGACAGAGGCGGACAGAGCGATGCCTTTGTGGTATGGAACCCTCGCAGACTGAGCGAGCCGTTAGGGCATCCGACAAATCTTCTCTTCCCAATGTTGAATTCAATTCGAAGATCCTCAGAAATCTGCCGATTGAGCTCAGGCGGAGCGAGAAAAAAACAGAGAGAGAGAGAGCGCAAGACAAACCAGAAGAAAAAATAGAAAAACACGAAACCTGGAGAGAGAGAGAGACGGGGGTAGAGAGAGAAGGAGCCGGGGTAAGGGATTGGGGAATGTGTCCAATTTAGGAGAGAGGGGGAAAGAGAGAGAAAGAGGGGGTTTGAAGGACACGTGTCAGGACTAAAACAGTTACCGGACTTTCGCAACAAGGTGTGGCGGGAGACGAAATCTAATGTTCCACAGCTCCTTGTTTCTCGCTGAATTTACCGGCTACCTAACCTTTTAATGGAAAATTTTCTAATTGGCACGGTAAATTTATTTTTTTAATCTTTTATTTTTGCTATTAATATTTACAAACCTTGCATTTTGGTTGCTCAGCTCATTTAAAATTTACAAAATTCTAAAAATATCTAATGTCGAGATTACAATTTTTATAAATTTATATTAATTTTTTACAACACTAAACACACTCATTCAATTGTTGTTATTATACAGTTGTAAAAGAGTAATAGAAATAAGTCTTATAAATCATATTAATTAAAATATAAAAATAAATTCATATATGTATTGAAGGGTCTGCACGTCTAATTGCAATTGGATAAAATTTGTTTCATAAAAATGAAATTTTTTGTTAAAATTGATTTTATAATAATTTTTTTGGTATGTCAGCTGTATATTAAAATATAAAAATATTAAAAAATTCTATTAAATGAAATTTGATAGAATATAAATAGAAAATTATCAACTCTACCTATTTATATTATTATATAAGGAAATAAAATGAGTAATTGCTGAAATTAAAAAAAAAGTGAAATTATTTAAATGGTGTTTGGCCATTTTGCAGAAGTTATTCGGGTAACTTGTCTAGTAAGGACTTTTCAGACAATTAATTATAAAATGTGAAAGTTATATATATTTTTTCTAATAAATGTATGGTAGTTTCAAATATAAAGGGCATTTTTGTGATTATAAATAACAAATATGAGCCTATTTTAGTTAATACACGTGCAGTGGGTGTATTAAATTTAATTTTTTTAGGGGTGGAAGAACATAATACGTGTGTAATTTTTTTTTTTAATTTTATTCTTCATTTCCGCCTCCTCTTCCTCTCTTCTCTTCTTTTCCTCGTACTAATTTATGGGGATTAAACTTTAAGGAAGAAGAAATTAAACAGAAAATTAACCGAGTGAGAACTTACGAAAATAATTATGCAAGGTTAATGAGAGTTAATAGGGAGAGATTTTGTAATACGAAATTATGACACGAATTCACAAAAAGTATTCTATTTATATATTAACATATATATATATATATATATATATATATATTAGGTAAAAAATATAAGTCAATTATATAAAATTAATCCGGAATAGAAATTGCTATATATATATATGTATATATATGTATAAGATAGAGCAATAAGACTATTAGATATATACTGCAATACGAAAGAGAGAGAGAGAGAGAGGGGTAAATCTTAGTCACTTTTTATAGACAATGTAGGTGGCTTTTGGCTCAGTAAAATAATAATACTGATAATAATAAATAAGATAGCATTTGGAAGTTTAAATTTTCGTAATTTTTGTCATTTTTTTGGTCAAAAGTTATTATTTGTAATTTTTTTGTGTGTTTGGTGAATCAAGTAGTAATTTTTAATAATTTTTAGTAACTTTTTATAACTTTTGGGCGTTTGATAAAACTTTTAGTAATTTTTATTAACTTTTGAGAACTTTTAGTAATTTTTGAGAACTTTTGAATTGAGAATTTATTGTAAAAAAGCAGAAAAACTACAAGAATTAGTGATTTGTCAAACACTCAAAAAAATAAAAATTGATAATTTTTTTCTTAAAAATTATACCTCCAAACAACCTCTAATAAAAATTAATTTTTATCAATTTTCTTTAACTTTTTCTGTCAAACATAAGATTTACTTTTACTAATTTTATTTAATTTTTACTAACTTTCTCTAATTTTTATCAAATACCAAGTACAAACTAAATTGTCACGTGTTAAAAAAAAAGTTACTGTGTGGCCAAAAAATATCTCATTACATCCCTAACCACAATATTGTACCCCTTATCAAAGAGGGTATATTTTAATTAAATTATGATTAGATAACTTGATAGTTATATATAATTATTTCACTTACTACACTTAAATGTATCAGGAGACAACATTCGCAAAATATATACAATAAAGTTACTTCTTTGTAGATCTCAAGACTTATATCATCAAACACTTAACACCACTACCATGTAGTTAAATTAACAAAAAATATGTCTGATTCTTACTCTATAAATGGAAGAAGCGTAGTGAAGACAAAAGTTTTCTTTCTTCTCTTCCTCTTTTCTCTCTATATTACACTTTCATTTTCTCTCTCTATATACATGAGATTATCATCAATGTCTGCAACTGACTAAAGTGTCGGAGAATCTTTGGGCGAGTATTAACTCCGACCACTTTATTTCATTATCTTTTTGCACGTATGCAAGTTAACATTGAAAAGAGAGTTTATAAGAATATAGAAAAATAAGAGTTCATGGAAAAAGGAAGTCAAAATTTTCCCGCACAATTACACTTGTACCACCAAACGGCTCCGTAATACGGGGTAAAATTCGTACTCTACATTTCCTAATTAATTATAAAACTAGGTAAATTAAACTCAAACTTCGCACGGAAGTTCCACATGCTAAGTTTTGACCCAAGTTTGATTTCAGGTTACCCAATGATCTAGTGCCAACATATATACAAAAGTAGTTTAACTGAAAATTCCAAAACTGTTATTGTAATTTAATAATAATATTACTAGACAATAAAGTAACCAAGGAACATTGAACAAACAGCAAAGTTGTCCGAAGTGGACTCTAGGCTCAGGGAGTGTTTGGTAACTCAAAAATTAGTAAAAAATTATCAAAAATTAATTTTTGTGTGTTTGATAAAATCATAAATTTTGTCACTTTTTTGCTTTGCTACAGTAAAAAGTACCACTCCATCATTACATCTTTTTTGATTTGCTACAGTAAAAAACATACCAAACACTCAAAAGTTACAACTTTTTTGCTTTGCTGCAGTAAAAAATTTACCAAACATCCAAAAGTTACTAAAAAAATACTAAAAATTCTACTTAGTTCAACCAAACATACAAAAAAGTGCAAAAAAAAAAAAAAAAAAAACCAAAAAATTACCAAAATTTAAATTTTTTTTTAACTTCCAAATACCCTCTTAGTCTATGCATTGTCTTGGATCAACTAGGTTGAACACACGCATTGAGAAGCCAGCTAGCTTAACGTCCAAGTTCTGAGGTAGGGCCCATTAATATTTAATTTCAGATTAATTAGAGAAAAGCAAATTAACTAACAATTCAAAGCTGGACACCATTTGCTACAGTGACTTTCATAAGAATCAAGGTGGTGTCAAACGATAAGCTTGCATGCTTTCCAAGAAACAAACAGCTTGTTCTTGCAGGACAAGTTAAAAAGTCCTTTTAGGATATTGGATTGGGGTCACTTCATGGCTTACGTTTTCCTTTGTTTGTGCCTTTCTATCTATGAATATTGTATATGTATTTATGTAACCAAAGAGCAATGCATGTTTTGATAGGAAGTTAACGTAGGAATCTTTGCCTTTTTGTGCGCTTTCATTTTGAACTGTCAAAAATATTAATGTTTATACGATTATGAGGTCGTTTGGTTTGCTGAATTTTTTTAAAAAATTATATAAATCTCTTTTAATTTTATATCATATCAACTTTTTCTCTCACTGCACGCATTATGAACTCTCTCCAAATCATAATTTATCTCACTTTTTCTTACTCTAAACAACCCCTATGTTTGTTTGTATTTATAGAGATATGTATATATATATACACATACATTATAATATATAATTTTCTAATATGTAAATTGAATTATTGATTATTTGATTAATATGAAAATAAAATCTGATAATTTATGACATTTAAAGTTGATAATTGGTGCTTGATAGACTAATTACTTAGTTTTAGAGTTTCAAAAAAATTTAATAGTCAGATAATTTTAAAACGTGTTGCAATATAAAGTTATCGAATTATATATATATATATATATATATATATATGATATTTCTTTCATCTTTATGACGTAGGATAAAAATAAAAGTGTTTCATCTCGTCTTAGTGCCAGCTTGGTTTGAGAAGTGAAAAATTAACTTTTTTGTAATTAATTAGTAATTGACTACTAAAAAAGTAATTTTTTTGTAGTCTAGAAGGGGAAAAAATTAACTTCTAAAAAGTTAATTTTTTAATTTTTTATTAATTTAATATTTTTACTCTTGAAATTAAAAAAAATATTAAAATATAAGAAAATAAATTTAATCATTTTAAAGTAACCAACGAACATTGAACAAACAACAAAATTGTCAAAAGTGGACTCTAGGCTTGCATGCTTTCCAAGAAACAAACAGCTCGTCCTTGCAGGACAAGTTTAAAAGTCTTTTAGGATATTGGATTGGGGTTACTTCATGGCTTACGTTTTCCTCTGTTCGTGCCTTTCTATCTATCAATATTGTATACATATTTATGTAACCAAAGAGCAGTGCATGTTTGGATAGGAGGGTAACGTAGGAATCTTTGCCTTTTTGTGTGCTTTCATTTTGAACTGTCAAAAATATTAATGTTTTTTACGATTATGTTTGTTTGTATTTATAGAGAGAGAGAGAGAGAGATATATATATATATATATATATATACATTATAATATATACCTTTCTGATACGTAAATTGAATTATTGGTTATTTGATTAATATGAAAATAAAATCTCTTAATTTATGACATTTAAAGTTGATATTTGATGCCTCATAGACCAAGTACACTTAGTTTTAGAGTTTAAAAAAATTTCAATATTTATATAATTTTAAAACATGTTGTAATTTAAAGATATCGAATTATTTGCATATATGATACTTCTTTCACCCATGTGAGGTAAGACAGTAGAGTTTTATTCCGTCTTAGTGGCAGCTTACTTAGGCTTAGTTTGGAAAGTGAAAAAGTTAATTTTTTTTTTTTTTATAACTAGATAGTAGTTAACTACTAAAAAAGTAATTTTTTTTTTGGAAAGGGAAAAAGTTAACTTTTTAGTAGTTAGTTTTTTAACTTTTTGTTAATTTAATATGTTTGCTCTTGAAGGTTTAAAGAAATATTAAAATGTAAGAGTGTAAATTTAGTTATTTTAGAAAAAACCAAAAAATCAGTAAATTACCAGCTACTTCTTGCCAAACGGAACCTTAGTCTCTTATTGACTCGCACATATCATTGTTGGTCCGTTACAACTTCCTTTTTTTTTCGAGCATACGCTCCTGTGTGACTCCACATTTCAATTTAAGTATTGACTCAAACACAATTTATAACAATCCACATCACCATTAATTCGTCACATTGATTAATCTAACATTATTTCATTTTATTTCTTCAAATAAAGTAATATTTTAAATAAATATATGAAATCAGTCAATAGAAAAGTGTTTGAATAATCAATGTTATTCGTTTTTTAAATAATCAACTTCATTCGTTTGCACCAAACTAGCTAGGGATGTCAAAATTATCCACACTCGGTGAGTACCTAATTCACCCCCTCTGTTCAGGGAGGGTATAGGGATATTAATAACGGAGACAGGGACGGGGATGAGGATGAATCTGGGGATTTTAAGATTATTCGAATAGGTACGGGGACAAGTCTAATTGTCTTCATCCCACCTTGTACCCATTTAAATACTTATTTATTAATGGAGAGTCAAGATATATATATGTGTGGGGGGGACCACTCTAATACGTAGCATCCTATTGGCTTTTAGTTTATAAAAATTGGAAAGAAAGAAACCTTCACTGTCCTACTGCTTCATGACTTGACAAGAGATGATGTGATTAGAAAGGAGGCCGAAAATGAAGAGCAAGTGGGTTCAAAAAGGGGGTTTTGATCTCTCTCTAGGGAGCGAGGTATATATATGCAGGGGGCTCTCTCACAGGCTCTCCTGGGAGATATGTTCAATCAAGGAGATGAAGAGGAGGATGAGAGCAGAGAGGTTATGCAATTTTTTTCTTCTCCAATTGGCGCCGTCTGTGGGAATCAAAAAATCTCCCACTAAATTTTCATTGGTGAAAGCGGATGTGGCATAAAAGAGTGATCGAATCTAAACCCCTCACTCCATGAACAAGACTACATGTGTACTGTATCAGAGCAAATGATAGACTGGGGGGCAACCCATTCTAATGATAGCTATGTCTTCTCAGTCTCCATCTCTTGTAATGTAAAATTTTTATTCAATAATAGTTTGCATGGTTAGCTCTAAAATGGTAAACATATGATGAAAGTGGTTACAAAATCAATTTTAAAATAGCCTAACCAGGTATGATCTTTAGAAATATCACTGGTATGACGTGTATAATTCTCATTTGTATGCTGGGTTGTGTTCTGAGATTAGATTTAATCAACATATTATATTTTACTATGTATTTCCTGACCAACACACTAGATAATGGAGGCATGTTGTTGTTCTTGCTTAAGCCATTTTGGCTTTTATAACTTCTACCTTATTTAGGATAGTTAAGGAGAATTAAACTTGAGTCTTTCTTTAGTTTTTTCTCCGACATTAAAGTCATCCGACTAGCCATATAGTAGTTACTTTGTTAAGACAATCAAATAGCCTGCTAACCACCGACTAGTACACATGAGTCAAACCCACCTTACATTCAAATAAATTGTGGCCGGATATAGGATATTTCCGACCAATACATTATATGATGCACTTTCGTATACATGTTGAAAGCACTTTGTTCTATTTACTTTACCGAGCATGAAATGAATTGGCATTGCATTAGACACCTTTTACAGCATCAAAATCCCAAGCATAAGTTGAAAGGCACCACTTTGTCATATACTTGAACTTGAAGTTTACATTTCCAAACATAATTTAATGCTTATGAATTTCAAGCATGAATTAGCAGATTTCCATCCGAGCACAACATGAATTCGGACACTTGACACAAGTCATTTGTAGGAGTATTCAATCAATTAATATATCAAGTATTGTTCGGGCACATAGGTGCACATAGTAAAGCATGGTTGTCATATCTTGCATCACCATATATGATTTAGGATCGTATAATCTAATTAATAATTGATTACTGAGCATGAATTAATTAGTGTTGCCGAAAAATCATTTTAAATTTGGACTAGACTTGAATTATGAGTTGTGTGCAATAATGCCTCAGCTTGAGCTACAGGTTATTCGAGTAGCCACGAAACAACTCAGTTTTGTCGGAGTCATTGCCGTGTAACGATTGTTAGAATTATAGTAAAAGCGGGCTAACCAAACAACTACACTCAAGCAACAGCTTTATTACCTGGCAACTTCATCCGAGCATTCCCATCACCGAGTGACTTCACTTGAGCAATCCCATTGATGAGTAACTTCACTTGAGCAACAAATGTGCTATTGATAACATCCGAACAACTTTACACAGTTCCCGTGCATCCGAGCAATTCTTATGCAACCAAACAATTCAACTATGTAGCCGAACAATACAAAGCAGCATTGTTTGACAAGCACTAACGGTACCGTCGCCAAACAAACATTCGTATCATATTATTACGAGATTTCTTCCCATCCCACCATATACAATCTACTTGTCGATATATCTGGTATCTTGGACGAACCTTGAGAAAAATCTAGTCATTAGCTAAAGACTAAAGATGGTCAACTGGTGGTGATATTACATGGTTAGGTATTTATGAAAGCAATTTTTAATTTCATGCATGATTTGAATTGGTGCCAAGCACTACTATATATAACAGATGCATGAACTGAATATGGCTTAACATAGCTAGGCCGAGCATTAGTTCCATGTGTAGCCATATTTATATATGATTGAAATTTCATGGGTTGATGCATCTCAATTCAAGTTGATGTTTATTCCATACCCGAGCATATGCTAAAAACCGTTGGTTTGTCATATATGACATGCGTTTAATTATGTTTTCAAACATAACCTATATTAACTTATGCTACATTGCTTTACTACAAAACAATTCCGAGCAAAGTTTCTTTTAAGCATGCACACATGTGATATAGTCATACTTATCTAAGCATGTATTATCATTAATTAGAGTTTTTGATCATTAATTAATTGATGCATGGTTAGTGGAGTAAGGGAGTAGCAACGTTTCACCAGTCTCACATTGATTACTTTGTTGTTCGGACAATGGCTATGTCGAGAATTAATAATATATTCCTACAATGCCTGTTTTCTTTCAAGTAGCAATACTACATTCTTATAGAAAGTTCTTTGGTGATATTACATGGTTAGGCTACTTGGTATTATCTAAACAAGGAGCATTCTGGACAAGAGTAAAGCAAGCCGAACAAGAATGGAACAGAAGCACAAATTTTAGGGTCCAGTTACTACAAATTTCCAACCATATTCTTATTGAGCAATAATTCCAAGCCTTTGAACAAACACTTCAAGCAGCATTTTTTTGTGTCCGAGCAGTCTATGGAATCAAGCTCTTATTCTGTTTAGATGATCAACTCCCTTTCCAATTGGCTTCATGTCCAGCTGACCAACTCTGTTCTCGAACAACACTCATAAGTCTGGGTAATTATAATGCCTCACCATTGACCCCAGACAAGGAATGCCGAACACACAGCCAACAAATTCGAAAGCTGTCGACTTGATTCCATCAGTGTACTAGACCACTACAGTTTTGTCATAGAACACTGCCGATCAACTGTGAAGTGGGTCCCATTCGTCGTAGCACTTAGTTATTGTGAATATCAAACAACAAATCATTGAGAAGTTCTCGACACAAAGTCTATCCAACTAAGATGTCCACTCAAAGTTTAACAGCTTCAGTGCCGAGCTATAACTCAACTGCTGAACAACTTCATGGTCAAGCAACAAGCAACTATATAAGTTTTAAAAGCCATTGTCGTGCCAAGTAGAAACATATCTCACCACCACCTTACTGAACGAAATCAAATCTTATAGAATAAAAATGGATTCACCAAGTAAGACACAAGGCTTTAGGAATCAATACAAAAACCATCTTAAACGGATACCTGAGCGCAAAGTTCTGACTATTCAAAATTTTATCTACATAATGCTCAGATATTTCTAAACTGGAGAACAATAACTGGTCTTCTGAAGGTTTTGATCATTTCTTTCCATATAATGCTCAAATATAACTGGATTGGTGGGCAACAACTGGTCTCCAGAAGACTTTCTATCAGCTACATAAGAGCCTGTATTGCCTGGTCTCTGCTTAGCAAAACCACAGCCCAGTTACTTGACCCACTCAGGTCGGCCATAGTTATACCTAGCTTCAGGCCACGGTTCGGTCACCTGACCCGCTCAGGTCGGCCATAGTTATACCTGGCTTTAGGCCATGGTTCGGCCACTTGACCTGCTCAATTCGGCCATAGTTATACCTGGCTTCAAGCCACGATTCGGCCACCTGACCAGCTCAGGTCGGCCATAGCCACACCTAGCTTCAGGCCACGGCTCGGCCACTTGATCTGCTTTGGTCGGCCATAGCCACACCTGGCTTCAGGCCACAGTTCGGCCACTTGACCTGCTCAGGTTAGCCATACTCCAGTGCTTGGCTCAAATATTATGCCTTGGCATTCTAGCTCAGCTCATACACTCAGTGCATTTGCTTGTTCGACTCACCTCAATCAAAGTTCATCTATTTGGCACATTCACATCTATGCCTTGGCACTTTATGCCTCTAATCAATAAAGTCGGAAGCTCACTACTTATGGCTTTAAGGAATATACTCAATATCTTAACTCATTCAAGATTAATATGAACTTAAATAGCATATAGTTCCCAAGTATTATTCATACATTTGCCAATTTATATGTTTGCTCAACGCTACTATTTCACTCTGCTATTATATGTTTTGGATAGTAATGGTTCAGAATCTGTTATTAAGCTTCAACTCTTATCTTAGTATTAAGCTAAGAGCAGAAGTTGGGGGCAGTTGGAGAGTCAAGATATATATATATATATATGGGGACCACTCTGATATATAGCATCCTATTGGCTTTTAGTTTATAAAAATTGGAGAAAAAGAAACCTTCACTTTCCCGCCGCTCCATGACTTGACGAGAGACGGCGTGATTAGAAAGAAGGCCGAAAAGGAGGAGTAAATGGGTTCAAAAAGGGGGTTTTGATCTCTCTCTAGGGAGGGAGGTATACATATGCAGAGGGCTCTCTCACGGGCTCTCCTGGGAGATATGTTTAGTCTAGGAGATGAAGGGGAGGACGAGAGCGGAGAGGTTACGCAATTTTTTCCTTCTCCACTTAATATATATATATTTTTAATATTTATTTAATATGTATATAATCTATTTTTATTTAATATATATAATATTTATAATAATTTCTAATATTTATTATATATAATTTATAGTTATTATTAGTGTTTGGCAAGTAAACGGGAATTGGAACGAAAAATCCGCTATCTAGCAGGGACGGGTATGAAGAAAATTTCATACTCGCAGCAGGAACGTGGACAGGGACGAAGAAAAGTATTGCTAAATGGAGATGACAAAGGTTATATCTACCCGTTGATAACTTTAAAACCAGTCTTAGAAAATGAAGAAGGAACTAAAGGACCACGAAATATAGTTTCAACTGAAACTCCAGGACTCAAGTCAAGGAGATCAAAACTTTCTCTTTTGTGGAGAAAAATTTTATTTAAAAGAATAAATCAAATGTGTAAACGATTAATTAGGGTTGATTTTAAGAAAACAAACTACCTTTTTTATTTTATTTTATTTATTTTAACTCATTTTCTTCTTGTATGATTTATTTTTTTCACCAAATCTAAAACACACATTATTTTATATCAAATTTCATTAGAGTATTCACGTCTTTGATTTAAGATAACAAATTGAGATTGTGTGGTTCTATTGATAAGAAATCAAATCTCACTACAATCTCCAACCGAAAAGTTAAAACTCTCTCACTCCCTTCAAAAAAAAAAAAAAAAAGTAAAGAAAAGAAAAAAAAAAACTTTCGTTAATCTTATTTATCTAGACCAACCAAACAAAAACGAAAGAATTAAATTTAGCTTGTTTTTTGGCTACATTTCATTTCTTATTTTTTATTTTTTTTGCACTTTATATTTTCATTCCTCTCCACAAATCTTGGGACTTTGAACGGGCCTCCGCTCCATCCGACTCTTTCTATATGCACGCAGCCAGCTTCTCAATGCCAGCTGAAAGACAAGAACCTAAACAGCTGCAGAAAGACCTTGAAGCCACCACATGAAGGCTTTATATTAACACAAAAAAGAGGTATAAGTTACAAAAGATGAACTGTGCTAAGTTTTCTCCCCTAAAATCACCAAAATTGTAGCCCATAAAATGTCATGAAAAAAAAAAAAAAGGAGAAAGTACAGATTAGTCAAATAAGTAACTAAAAAAAAATGTGTTTCTACACTTCTACTCTGGGTTAGTTCCTCGATTTCTTTCTCGATGACTTGGAAGAAGGATTTGGTTGCTCTGCAACTGCATTCTGGGCTGCTGCTTTGGAGTTAGTAGTTTGGTTCGATTTCAAGTTAGTGTTGGCGACCACCTCTTTGACGACTGCTCCCTGAGAGCCTCTCACCTGAGCTGCTCTCTTATCATTTCTCTTTGGCCTGTAACTAGACCTCTCCCTCTTAGGTAGCCACCTTTCTGGGTCTGGTGGCGGACCTGGGTTTGCAGGGTCGAACCCTTTGGGATACCTTGGTTTTCTCTTCCTCTTCTTCTTCTTCGCCTTTTCCTTACCCTTAGCTTCAAATGGTTCTGTGATCCCTATGCGATTCCCATTTTCAACATGCTTTGCACCAGAAGTCCTCTCCAAACTTTCGACATCAATTGTCTTCAAACCAGACAGTGGTTTCAGCTTTTTCCCATAAGCTTCCGTTTTATCAATATCGGCATGAGCAGCTGTCTTAATCAGCCCAACCAAAGCCTCAGTGCTTCCGTGGCTTTTGACGAGCTCCTCGTATAACTGGGCAGCCTCGTCCTTCTGCCCGTGCTTCAGCTTAAAGGATGCTGCCTCTTGCACGAGGAGGTTGAGCTTGTTGTCTTCAGCCATGGCATTTGACCACCACTGGATGGCAGAATCAAACACTGCAACTGCACTCTCTATATCTCCAGCTCGCTCTTTTGAGAGACATAAGGTGGCAACAGTGGCGGGCATGTGTTGAATTTCGGGTATCTTTGCCAAGGAATCAGCCGCAACCTGAGGGTGGCCAGCAGCAGCAGCAACTTGTGCCCGTGCAAGGAGAACAATCTTTGACTTGTCCGGGAACTTCTCCGAAAATTGTGCCAGTATTTTTTCAGCTCTTCCAGCTTTGTTTTCTCTCACCAATACAGCAGCTTGAAGCAGCGTGGGCATCACGCTATCAGGAAACATGTCTGGCAGGGCAGCAACAAGTTCTCAAGCCTGCAAAAACCATTAATGCAATTAAGAATTCAAAGAAAAGAAGGCCCATGCAAGAGAGAAATGGAGCAGGGGTGGGTGATTAACAGCAAGAAGAAGAAGGTCATGGACTCTGGTAAGATGCATAAAGAGTGAAATTTATGACCTGATCCATCTTATTTGAGTGAAGAAGCAAAAGCACCCGATTAGTGTATATTGCTTCCCTTTGTTTTGGTGAAAGCTTTAGGTCAAGTCCACGAGCAAGCTGGAAGCTCTGTGGCCTACTGACTTTCTCTATTAATCGATCAAGTTTCCTTAGACTATCAGAGATATCTTTTGGACCCTTCAATGATACAAGATTGTTGGTTGCCACTACAAGTGATGATTCGTTTGCCAGATTTTGCTTTATAATGTCTATGTAAGCTTCAATGGCTTCTCGTGTACGTCCCAGGTGTTGACGAAATAAGCGAATTTAGATAAAATGACAAACGAACATTGTCAAAAGAATAAAAAAATGTGTATTACTGCCAATATCTTACCTGCTGAACATATGATAACTGGACAGTTATATAAGTTAATTCAATCTCTATGTCGTCATCAGTCCAATTATCCTCCATTAGCGTCTCTTGACCAATTCTGTCCAAAAAATAAAATAATATCAAATCAAATCAAATATGCCGGGAGATTTCTGATGTATAAGAACATAGTAAAACAGTAGGAAGTTCCAATGAAAAAGAAAATAAGGAAAAAAATGGTCCCAACATCAACCCAGCCTTCTTAAGTTGTAGCTTACGGGTGAAATAGAGTCAGTTCCAAAATACATCGAAATTAGTATCAGGCTCTGGCCATTTATCAGAGATTTCAGCATATGGTTTGAACAGGCCCATTACCCAAAGACAATGTATAATCATAGCAGTGGGAGTACACACTTTACACTGGCCTGGGCTACAAAAACCTTCCTCCTCAGCCATGCAATGGGTAACCCACAAGGATGATCATAGCTATTAGAAATATAGCAAACGTGAGAATAAAAGGATGACACAACATTACATTGCATAAAATCAATTCAGATTGCAACTGTTTGGCCTTACCTAAGGCCATGAAAGTAAATATACATTAATATGTCATTTTCTACTTTTCAGCGGTGTGTCCTTTTGTTGTTGGAGTTGATTGTCCGAAGTAGTGACATAACATCTTGTCCTCTTCCACTTTTTTTTAATTATTATTATTATTATTATTATTATTATTATTAAAGGCGTTCTCTTTATTTGAAAGTTAAGACGCACTAATTAAAGTAGTTTGTCTTATTTTGCTGTCGGATGATATCATTAAAATTTCATTTTATCCTTGCCTTTAGAGGAGCTACTAGGTGTTTCCAGTATAATTACTAGGATTATATTAAAGCTTGGGATTACGCCGTCTAGTATGAAAATCCCAAAAGAAAACACTCCTTGTTCTTTAGGATTGATGGAGATTTCTCTGAGAAAACTAAAGTAGTTCCACTTTGGTTTTATCAATTGTGGAACAAAGTTGGACCATCTCTTCCTTTGATGCCAAAATCTATTCAAGAAGAATACAAAAAATGGGTTGAAGTTCATCCAGAACTTAGCAATATATAGGATACATTGTGTAAAGGCCAAGCTGAAGTTAAACTAGACAGGATGATTTAGGCATTCCAAATCTTAACAGAACTTTTCATTATGGCTGGTGGAAAGGATTTGATAGTGAAGAAGTGATCAAGAAGATTCACAGCGTCGCTGTTATACATAAGACAGCAAAAAATTTAGAAAAATCTAAATCTTCACTACAAGAAATCTTATTTCAGCTTAAACCTAAATTCGAGCGAAGATTTCATCATGCATCAGACACTGAATTAATGATTAAGTGTTCGGAATACTTGAAAGGGGAAATTTTCCCCACATATTCTGAAAATATGTTCGATAAAATGTCAATCTTCGATACTAAATCGGAAACAAATACAAAAGTACTCGCTAGAGAAAGCCACTTAGGGGAGCTCCTCTAAAAGGAAGTCCTTACTCCATTTCTTGTGGAATAGAGGAGTTGAGTAGAACAAGACTCCTTATATGCGCTCGTGCTCCACTAAGGTGAATCACTCACAGGCCACGGCAACAAGGTGATCCATAAACAAATCTAGATGATTATTTTAGTGCATTACCAACTCCTCCAAAGCAGGGATAAAGTGGAATCTTAAAGATATCATCCGATAACAAAATAAGACAAACTACTTTAATTAGTGCAACTTAACTTTCAAAAAGAAAGAATGACCTTAATAAAACAAAAATGGAAGAGAACAAGATGCCCTATCGCTACTTTCGGATTAAAGAGACTAATAATAGCGAGGAGATGCCTCTAGAAAGTAGAAAATGACATATTATTGCACGTTTACTTTTATTTTTTGTTTGTATTTTGGATTTAAAACAGTTTGAAATCCGAATAGTGCTTTTATGATATTATAAAAGGAGAGGCTACACCATCGTTTCAACACGCTTCAAATAAAATTTCTATTTTATATTTCTCTTGATGATTTAGCAGATGGCTCTATCATTGATATACTAAATAAAGTTTATTTCTATAAGTCTTCTTTGCCAATCTTATTGTTTATTACTTATTAATTATTTATTACTACTTAGTAACATGCTGTGAAAGATTTTTCACTAAAAAAAATGATGCAGGTATACAAACATCATTATTACAAATATTAACATTAGATCAATCGAGCATACAACTAGTTGCCAGTGGCAGATGTTAAGGATTACATAGTTTTCTCAAAATATCGAGTAGAAGTTAATCCCTCATTTATACAATTTAATCTGCACCACTATCTACCAAAGCAATGAGATTTGAAACAAGATATTCATTGTTTATTATAAGCAATATATTAATACAATACTTTTGAATTGTAACTTGTTGGAGAATGTTTAATAAATAATCAACTCCTTCATTCTTCTTATTTGAAGAACTTGAACTGGAAGAACTTGAAGAATAAGATCTTGAATTATTTTCAAGGATCTCAAGCCTTCGATTAATCTGGTTATTTTCAGATTTTAAAGTTGATATTTTGACCTTTTAACTCATTTACTTCATTTTTTTAAGATCTTGAACAGTAACAGGTCGTATAACTTGCTTTTGTTCCATTCTTTTGTATATGTCATGCATACCGTAACGTTCATCCGAAGGGGGGCTTGCTTTCTTTTATAACAATACATTGTGACATCAGCTTTTGTTTGAGAGCAGGATCTAAGACTTGATTAACCAGTTTTAACAAGTCTTCATGCTTTTGAGTTAAAACATTTATGTTTAAACTCTTCATAGCAGAAATCAATTTCCACTTATTTTGATCTTCCTGATTACAGGTAAAAGAATGCTCCTTGCAAGGTTCACAAGACTGTCATGATCT
Source organism: Vitellaria paradoxa (assembly GCA_019916065.1). Taxonomy (NCBI): domain Eukaryota; kingdom Viridiplantae; phylum Streptophyta; class Magnoliopsida; order Ericales; family Sapotaceae; genus Vitellaria; species Vitellaria paradoxa. The sequence goes on along the minus strand of CM034237.1, from coordinate 46,241,089 downwards.
TCTTTAGAGTTAGAAGAAGTATCTTGACATATTTCAAAAATTTCTTCTTCAATATCAGAAGAAACTGGACTTGAATTAAGAACAATTTTATATATTGTTTTTTTAAGAGCTTCATCCATTTGAAGTTCTTTTAATTCTTGTTTTGTTAGACATTTATTAGCATAATGTCCAACTTTACCACCACTTCAACATTTAATCATTTTAAATGTTTTCTTTGGAGGTTTTGTCTATGGATTATACTTTCTTTTAGAAATATATTTTCCGGAACATTTGTTTTCTTATATATCTTAATTTTACCAGGATTATTTATGGTTTTTATGGGCTTAGTAACCTGTTTTGGAATATCAAAGGCATATTGGTTACAAAAATCGCCTACTTCCTTACATTCTGTGATTTGCTAAATTTTAATTTGCCCTCTTAGATTTATGTCATTACATCAAATTAAACCTTCAGGGTCACCAGGCATGAAAAAAAGGTGTCCATATGTATATATGGAATAATTAATAGAAACTTCATCGTTTCTATCTCTTAGAGCTTTTCTAACTCTTTTTGCAAAAAGAATAGGTAGACCATCTATGTAATTTGATTTCCAATGGTCTGTCACAGGGTCTCCTAATTGAGAAACTCTAGCCAAAACTTTATACCGTTTGTAGTGAAATAAAGTAGGACATTTAAGATTTTGTAATAAAGTCTGAACATTCTCATTATTATTGGTAATTATACCAATAAAATGTTCTAAGATGGCACAAATCAGTGTATCTGAATCATCTCTACTCTCTTGAGTAGAGGTGGAGGGGTTAAGTTCTATCTTAACTGAAGTAAGAATTTCTTGGCATTGGTATTTTATGAGCATATTCTCCCACCATCCTTTTAAGGTACCAATGAATCCTGCAATAATCATTAAAGCAGCTTGCTTATCAGGGGTTCCTATGCTTTTACACATCGCCCCATACATCAGCATTCTATGACACTGATCATAAATTATCTTATGTGATAATCCATCAATGTTTCAAACATAAAATGTTTTTGCATGGTATACTTGCTGAACTATAACATCATTCTCTTCAAAGAGAACATCTGCAGGGTATTGGATAATAATATCTTTCCAAATCTCTAGGAAAAGATTTAAGCTATTTGAGCTTATTAAGCTTTAGGGCGTTGAAACCCACAATTGTTTCATTCCACTTCTAATGGATCCAGTTGACAAGGCCTACAGTCCTTTTTTTTTTGAAAAGATAAGTAAGTTCTTTATTAATAGCATCGAAAAGATGCCGGAAAAGAAAGAAAAAATTTACATTTCCCCTAATCACTGCATACTTGCCACGAATTGCATAAAAGAACAAAGATCAATCTCTCTACCATCTTCTACCCAACTATATAAACAAGATAAAAAGAGGCTTTTAACACACAAAGCAGTCATCTCTCTGTTTTCAAAGATTCTTCTATTTCTTTCTTTCCAAATCAACCAAATTAAGCAAAAAGGCACCAGATTCCATATCTTCCTTCTCCTCTTTCCCAAAGTTTGACCCCACCACACTAATAGGAAGCTCTTCAGGTCATTAGGAAAACACATATAAACTCCAAAGCAAGAGAGGATGAAGCTCCACAGCTCGGAGGGCCATGAGCAGTCGAAGAACAAGTGTTCAATTGACTCTTCGCTTCTCAGGCAAAGGGAACATCTGTTAGCCATAGAATAGCCCCTAAGTTTTAGCTTGTCCATGGTAAGAATCCGCCCCCTTGCTGCACACCAGGAAAAGAAAATTATCTTTATGGGAACCAAGGTTTTCCAAAGTTTCTTCCAAGGAAAACTTTCCTTCTCAGCACCGAGTAGTGCTAGATAAAAAGACTTCACAGTAAAACTATTCTGATGTGTCTGCTTCCATGACATTTCGTCTGCTATGTCTTCCACCTGAAGAGAATAGAGAAGTTCCATCAAATTGCCAAAGCTCTCTAGTTCTCAGTCGTTCAAATTTCTTCGCAGTTGGATAGTCCAAACTCTTTCCTGTCCAAACCCATTGCTATAATCTAAGATTGTGGCATTCTTATGAGCTGCGATGGCATAGATATCAGGGAATAGCTCTGACATGCTGCCCATTTCCAACCAATTGTGCTTCCAGAACAGAAGTCTGTCTCCCCTTCCCACTTTCCAAGATATACAGTTGTTAAAATTTTGCCAAATCCTTCTTATCCTTTTCCATATGCTTGTGCCGAAGGTAATAGGGACCTAAGCAGAAAGCCAGCCTCCCTTCTCCACTCCATATTTATTAACTATCAGCTGTTTCCATAGGCTGGAATCTTCTTGGGCAAATCTCCATAGCCATTTCCCCATCATTGCTTCATTGTAGAGTCTCAGATTCCTTATTCCTGCTCCTCCCGAGTGAATAGGCCTACATACAGTTTTCCAGTTCACTAGATTGTGTTTGAAGACTTCATCAGTTCTTCCCCAGAGAAAGTTTCTCTGAAGTCTTTCCAGCTCATTTAACACAGAATTTGGGGCTGGAAACAAGGAGAAATAGTAGGTTGGAAGACTAGAAAGAACACTATTAATCAAAGTGATGGGCATATTAGCGCCAACAAGCTAAAAAGGGCCTTACCCTTCGCTATTAAAGCAAAATAAGTTTTGGTTAAGAAAGGGGCCTTGGCTTGGATTGTCTTCAACATCTCATGGGTCCAGGCCTAAACAACCACCTGATCCAAATAATCTTTCTCTATGGTCTGGAATTGATTGTAAAATCTTCTTCATCTCCTTTGTCTCTATACCTCTCAGATTTGGCATAATTATTTATTTTTTTTTTGTTGGGGGGGAGGGGGTGGAGGAAACTAAAGTGAGGAAGGAGGGGGGAAGATGCTGGATGTTTGGGGGTACCGTCAAGGGAGGTGCCAAAGCATTGTGTGCCATTAGCTTGTCTGGAGAGGGGGGGAGACACCCGCTTAATGGGTGAATGTTCAGAGAAGGAGCACGTGGATTGTGTGCCTCTAGCTTGTCTAGATCCTTCTTCTGAAGGAAGTGAGGATGGTGGGAATTTGTCAGTGGAAGGAAGCACCAATACTGATGTGGTGGTCTTGAATTGGGTTCTCAAGGCTCAAGAGAGTGAAAGCAGTGAAGAAAGTTCTGGGTGTGACTTGTGAAGGGCATGAGAAGAAGCTACAGTGACTGATTGGTGCAATTGAGGAGAGATGGAGACATTCTAGGCATGGGAAGACAACACTGCTGGGCAAAACTAATAAAAGGAGGGATCAAAGGCAATCGAAAGCCTTGGAATGCTCGGTGAACCGCGAGGAGAGAGGTTGATGGATATCAATGGGAGAACAGGGAGAGTAAGGACCTTTTTTTACTGTGTAATCAATGAAGCCCAAGATTATGAACTGAAATGTTAGAGACCCCAGTGGGGAAGGAAAGAGAAGAATCATCAAGGCAATCTAAGGAACAAGAAACTTGATGTAGTGTGCTTGCAAGAAACCAAATTGAAAGTTGTGGATGTTGCTGTAGTTAGAAGCATTTGGGGTGGGGAATGGGTGAACTGGGTTCATTTGGACATAGTAAGGGTAGCTGAGTGTGTTTTGGTCATGAGGGACAGTGCTCTCTCTCGTAGATAGCAAAGCAGGTAGTTGGCCTGTGAGCTGTTGTTTTAGTGGTATGGATGACAATGCTAGGTAGACATTTATAGGAGTACATGGACCAATAGAACACTACCAGAGGAAGGAATTTCTTGATGAGGTTGGAGCAACCTTATATAGGTGGGATGTGTCATGGTGTGGAAGAGGGGATTTCTACCTTATCATGGTTGTTTTTGAGTGATGGAATTTAGTATTACCACTGCTCTCGTGCAACAATTTTATGATTTTATTGAAGGTTTTTAGCTCATTGATTTACCGTGGATGAGGGGTAATTTCACTTAGTTAAACATAAGGAGTAAATCTAGATTGGACCAATTCCAGATTTCCACTAGCTGGGGAGAGTTATTTCCTTCTTCTGTTCAATCTCTTCTCTCGAGGCCGACACATGATTATTTTCCTTTAATGCTTAATTGTGGGGGTGTAAAGGAAGGACCCAGGCCATTTAGGTTTGAAAATATGTGGTTAAAAGTGAAAGGTTTTACTAACAAGGTTTCAGAATTGTGGGTAAGCTACAGGCCGTTTGGCAACTCTAGCCATAGGTTGGTTAAGAAATCGCAGCTTCTTAAAAGGGACATAATTAGATGGAACAAGAAGGAGGTAGGGTCATTGGAGGTTTGAAAAAATACTCTTATAGAAGAGATTGCGCAGATTCATAGGAGAGACAGAAGTGAACTAATTTCTAAAGAAGATATTTGTATTAGAGAGGCTAAGAGAAAGGAATTTTGTGAAGTGGTCAAGACTAAGGAGATTAGTTGGAGACCTAAATCTAGGATCCAATGGCTGAAGGAGGGCGATAGGAATACTAAATTATTTCATCAGATGGCGAATGCATATTGGAGGAGTAATCATACAGCCAAGTTGATGGTGAAAATTTTAATTTAAAAATTTTTTTTTTTGGTTGGAGGGGGTGAGGGAGGGGAGGGCAGTGGCTACCTTGTTGTCTAAACGTAGTCATGTTCCTAATCACTAAAAATATCCACAGGGATCAAGTTTTACAGTTTAAAGCAAAGGAGAATAATGCCTTAAAAGATCTATTCCTGCCCAACAAGAATTTGTTTCAAGGTTGTGATTGGCAGCATCTTACAGATAGTTGTGCATCTTAATTTGGAAAAGCTATACTTCATCCACCCAACTGTTGGTTATGGCTGATTGATACCTTGCAGACTGCGTATGAGAGACATAACCAAACAGAAACAAGAAGATAACAATGACCAGATTTCAATCACACAGCAAGGAATTTCCCAAGCTAATTTGCATACCTGGACAGTAAATTTCTATGTTCATATGCTTTGATAGGAAATCTTCTAAATAGTTTCCATCGAAACAACAAACCTATGAAGCATTTGCTTACTAGTAATGAATTCCCAATTCTAAATCTTAAAACATAGAGCAATGGCGGCTGCAGTAGTAGCACAGTGAATCAGAATAATAATGTTTATGATACAGTTTTGTAATTATACACAAAGTTGCTAGTCATAACCAAGTCTAATACTGAATAATGAATATTGTAAATCACCTTTGAGCTGACAATAGAAGTTGCTCTGCATCTGAATACTTGTTATTTTCAATCAAGGAACAAGCAGTGTTGTAAGCTAACTCAAAGCTGCTAGTTGCTTTCACTCTTAGTGCTTCCATCACTCCTTGCACTTCAGAAGACCTCCCAGAAGAAACCAAACCAGCAACAAGATTTACCTCCACCAATTTTATCTTGGATTTCTGAATCTTTTGATAAATATCCAAAGAAGCATCCATTTTTCCCATATGAAATAGAATCTGAGATTGCAATATCATGGTTGCAGAATTTCCCTCAAGGCCTTTCAATAGTTCCAAAGCTTCATTTAACTTATTTTGTCTGTATAAACAGTATGCCCGTTTAGAAATAACAAAAGATGACAGCAAATAAATATCAATAAGTGATTACAGATGCCCGTTAAATCATAATGTGAAAAACAAATAAGAACAGGGTCACAAAAATAACAGAAGAAGTAATGAAAGAGATATAACATTAACATTTAATTAACAGTTAAAAATAAAATGCACGGATCCCTCTGTTCGTCTAACACTTAACAGAATAAGATGTTATTCCCCCCCTACTTTCCTACCAACAGTAAAATTTTATCCAGAAAATCCCAATAATGGCTTTTCAGCTATTTCTCACAATTATTTTAAATACTCATTATTGACTTAGTAGTTTGGGGGTTGTTGAGTTGAGTAATTATTGCCTTTTTAGTTATAGCATACCTAATATAAACAAAAAATGCAATCCTTTCCAAGAGTGTTTATGCAATCCTTTCTAAGAACTAGCATGGTTAGCTTTATAGAACGCATTAAAAGGAGCACAAAAGAGATAAGGCAGCCAAAATAAATTTGTTCAACCACATCACTTCATCACGCTTATACATAATTGCCTGAAGTTCACCAACCAAATCACTATAGCTATGCATTGAGCTAACATAACAAAAGGAAATTACAGCGCAAGTAAATCGACATGAATTCCTTGAATCGCTTTAAAATGAAAACTTGACAGAAAAAACCCACAGTGACAAAAATCAGTTGAAGTTGTGAGAATGGTCAAATTTACCTTGAAGAAACTAAAATCAATCGGAAGTCTCCGAGAAGACTCCACGGTGGAAAGAGCTTCGTCAATGCTGTCAGCCTTGATTAAAGCCACGACCTTGCAACGCATAGCGTCCTCGTCATTCGGAGCAATCGAGAGAACTGCAGAGACAGATGCAATCCAATTTTAAATTAACACTTGTTTTGTCTACAAAAATCCAACAACTCGAACCAAATGCCTATACAATCACACATTTGCGTATGCCTGTCTATGTATACATCATCTTTACAAATATATAATTACCTTGATCTGCAACTTTGGCTGCTTGGTCGTAGCAGTCGTGCTCCGAGCTTTGGATGTGCCGATTGAGAGTGGTGAAGAGATCTTCAATAGCGACTGCAGGCTGCGACCGCGACGGCCTTCGCTTGTCTTTGGGCTTGAGAGCCATGGATGTGAGCTTCTGCGCGCTTTTTCGGAATCTTTGTCTGCTTCGCCGTGCGACGCTGCTCCTCTATTGCATGCAAGCAAGGAAGAAGCGAAACCGTAGGAATTGCTCGCTAAGGTGCGCTAAGATGTGTTGGGCTTTTGTCTGCTGGCTGCTCGTATTCAGCCCAAGGCCTAACTGGGAAGGGGGTTGGATTAGCTGAGATGCGTGGGCTAGCTCCTTCTTATGCCATTGACCCAAATGGGCTAGCTCCTTGGTGATCCAAAAAAGTCCAACATGTCAATAAAATTTCAATTTTTTTGAAAAAAAAAGGACTTTTCTAATAATGTGAATTATTTTTGTATGTGTAACTAAAAAATTTATATTCTTTGAGAAATACTATTATTTAATTATCGTATGTAATTTTCTTGTGAATCCAAACAAAACTTGGTAGTAATTTTTTTTTTTTTGTTTCAATTGCTATTATTTTTCTTCTAACTGTGTTATAATTAAAATTTTTTATTTTTAATATCTTTTAATTTTTCACCAAGAAAAAATAAACATAAAATTTCAAATGTATATTTTGTAATCAAATTAAAAAAAAGAAAATAAATGGATTTATTAGTTTTATTTTAAATTTTATATTTATTAAATTCATACATAATCTCATTTTATTTTATTTTTGTTTTTACTGCGTTATAATTATATATATATTTTTGTTTTTTAGTATCTTTTAATTTTTCACCAAGGAAAAATAAGCATAAATTCTAAATATATATTTTTATTTAATCAAATTAAATAAAAAAAAAGAAAATAAATGGATTTTTTAATTTTATTTTAAATTATATATTTAATGAATTCATACAAAATCTTATTTTATTTTATTTATTTATTGTATTGTATAAAATAAAATAAGTAATTTTGGAAAAAAAATGCAATAATAGCAATCAAGAAAGTAAACACCCTTTGCCTAATGCCCACTGTCCACCAAACCGCATTTACCTACCTCAATCTAGGTTTTATATCTATAATACCGACCATTACCAAAATATTCTCTGCGGAGAAGGACAATCATAGCTCCACACCGGAATACAGATTTGGAGCCACCCAAACAATCCCCATGTCAAGTTGCTTTTCTGACTTTTGGATGGAAAGGTCAAACAAATTTCTATCCCCCTCGGCAAAACAATTTTCCCTCGCAATTGCCGCCGCTAGATAGAGAGAAATGGCGAACAAGCAGAAGAGAGAGAGGAACACTAACCTCGTAGCTCTCACCGGCGCCGCTGTTCTGCTCACGGTCGCCGTTAAATTCGCCATTACTGCAATCAACGCTCACAAGGAGAATCGGAAAAAGAAAGGTTCGCTCTTGGCTCATCTTTCTATTCAGTGTGCATATGTGTCTATTGCGTCGCGTAGTTTCGAGAACTGATTTCTCGATTTTGTCGTTTCAGCGCTTCCGGGGTTTTCAGTTGGTATCAATCTTTCTCCGTCTGAGATTCTGAAGTTAGCGGACAGTATTGTTGCCAAGTCGAAGGCGGTTCACGATGCAGTTGCTTCGGTTCCTCTGGACAAGGTACTGTACATACGAATTTTCTGTTTGAAATCAATTCTTTTATCAATAGTTTCTGATTGTTGCTGATTGATGTTGGAGGGCTTGGGACAAATTTGGTCGATGTAGAACAGCCAATATCGGCAATACATATTGTTAATTAGGTTTTTTTTTTTTTTTAAAGTAATTGCTCTAGGTTTGGCTGAGAATGCTCTGGTTACGGAGACTTGCATTTTGATTTGAGCCGAGGTTTGACTCCATTAAGGCAAATTTAACTGTGGAGGTGGCTGGGGTGTAACTATTGTTTATGGTGCTGAGCATGAAGTTTAACTAAACAATAAGGTTTAGACAGTTCATTTTGATTGTTAGCTTTGACTAACTATTTGATTCTTTTTTCCCTTCTTCATTTCTTTTGAGCCATAAAAAGTGCAACATTTTGCTGCATGAGCAATTAATAAATGCAACTGAATCTCATTGAAGCTATTCTGAACTGCCCTTTTGTGACACAAACAGTTGCATATGCAATAACAAATTGGCAGCCATTAGGGCAAATGAACCAAGCTGACCCTACCTGAGTAAGGTTTTTGACGAGCTCAAACTCAAGCTGAGTTTTTATGAAGCCCAAAATCTGGTGTTCGAGCTTGGCTTGTTATTCTATAGGTAACTTTAAGTTCATTTGCTTGGGAGCTTTTATCAAGCATTTTGTGAGCTTTTATCAAAGCTATTTGTGAGCTTTTTGTTGAGCCTAATTCGGAGCTTTCTGACAAGTTTGCTCGCATGCCTATTAATGAACAAATTTAACAAACCAATAATATACCTTTTCTAACTTAATAAACAAGACTTAAATTAAAGAGTTCAATCTTTGAATTTATAACCCTTTTTCTGTGAGTAATAAAATAGAGTTTTTGTGAGCTTGTTTGCGAACATTTAGATGATATGTTTACAAGTTATAAACAAACTCGTTTATAACATTTAAATGAGACTGTTTGTGAGCTATAAATGAGCTTGTTCATAAACATTTAAATGTTTGCGAACATTTAAATGAACACGTTCCTGAATGATAAATGAGCTTGTTTGCGAGTCTTCAAGCCATGTTTGTCCTTATTTGACCTCGGCTTGTTTATTTATCAAGCTTTAAAAATGTGTTTGAGTTTGTTCATTTGATTTATCAAATGAACATAAATGAACTCTTAATAAGTTTGTTTGCGAGCGGCTTATTGAATGCTTGGTTCGTTTGCAGCCCTAGCAGCCATGTTCATGATTCATCTTTACCCATCTTGTGCAAAATACTTTACGGGATGAATTTTATATTTTATTGGAGTTCTTATGATTGTTTTCCTCTATTTTTGGAAAAAAAATAATTGTAACCATTTTATTCGTAAGATTATAAAGATGCCAAGTTATTGCCAACTGTATTAAAATTTAAAATCTGCAGGTTACATATGCAAATACTATACTACCTTTGGCAGAACTGGAAGCACAACAGTTCCCACTGGTCCAATCATGTGTCTTCCCAAAATTTGTATCCACTTCTAAAGATGTGCGCAAAGCAAGTGCAGAAGCGGAGAGGAGAATAGATGCTCATGTTTTGAGTTGCAGGTTTTTCTTTTTTTTGTTTATTTATTTATTTTTGGTCCTCCAGTCATTCTAATTCTGTGTTCTTCACTTCAGATAAAATGTTTTTGTTTAGAGGTCTCCTAACAATATAGGAGATAGTGAGTACAGACAGTCAGCACTAAAATTTGTGAATCCTATGCCTGCTTCCATGGTGTCAGATACATAGACCTAACGTCAAAGTGATTGTAACTGCTATAAGACCAAAAACAAAATCCTCCTATGATGGAACTCTCGGAGCAAAGTAGATTAAGCTGGCATGTATAATGATTAATTGGCCACTCAATTAGCTCTGATGTTCGTGGGTTTCTTCTTCTTTCTCGTCAAGGCAAGGAAAAAAGTAGCCAAGATTGTGCTTTACACGCACCAAAGAAATCATTTTTTTTTTCTTGAATGGATGGCATGGTCATGTCATGATCAGAGTTGAGAATACTGTCTAGTCTGCCTTTGTAAATGGTTGGACATGGTAGTGACAAGGACAACGCAATGTGATGTCTGAACAACAATTTAGTTCTGAAGTACTGTAGCGGTATTGTTCATGCTAGAGTAATTGCTACTATTGCAGGTCTCTTTTGTCCTTTCTATATTTTTTTGGTTATTACGTATAGTGGAGACTTTATTATTATGCTTGGATTTAAAGTATTTAGGGATAATGGCATATGAAAAGGGCCTTGAAAGAGTGACAGTGAGTTTTTTGAATTTTAGTAAGCTATTCTCCAGTGGAAAGCAGAGGACCAGCCTCTGTTTTGCGTTGATCATGTTTATTCCCTCTTTCATATCCTTTAAGTTGATTAGTGACATTTGTCATCTTAATTTGGTGGATGTTTTACATCATTGTGATAACTAATGTTTATCTGTTTATTTCATTTAATTGTTCAGTAAACGTGAAGATTTGTACTGTGTCATCAAAGCTTTTGCAGCAAGGGGAGAATGGATGAGCCATGAAGCTAAATGCTACACACAGTGTCTGGTAATGATATGAAGCTATTAGCTGTATCAATTGCTTTGTTGGTTTTCTCGATAATTTATAAGTAGTCTTTCTGGTGCATACTGTTATTTTCATTGTGTTTGGGTGGCTTATTTGAGACTGAATTCTCTACTTCTTATTCTTGTTAGTTGGGTGTTCCAAAATGTTGCTGTATACTTCCTAGGAGAGCAAAATCTAATAATAGAACAATATTTGTTGTTGGGTCATGAGCTTATTATGTTTCCAGGTAAAACAATAGCCTGAGATCCTTAATCAGATCAAAAGCATACCTCAGTATGCTTGTGAACACTTGTTTGTCCATTTTTGTAAGGTCTTTCCTTCTGGGAAGTATTTTCAACTTCCACTTGTTTCTGGAGTAACAATATTTCTAGCCACATGCTTTGCGTCATTCTTGGATTGTGATTCAAAAGTGAAGAAGTCAAGTTTCTGCTTATTCGCATCTACTGTTTGAGTTCATATACTTAATTCTTTAATATTCAGTGACAGGTCAAAGACTTTGAACGCAATGGACTGAGTCTTGCTTTAACCAAAAGAGAGGAATTGCTGCGAATAAGGGCTCAGATAGATGAGTTATCTAAGAGATATATCCGAAACCTAAATGAAGATAGTACGCCCCTTCTCTTCAGTGAGATAGAGTTACTTGGGTTACCACTGGAGTTCCTTAAGGTTAAAGTGTCTATTTTCTCTCACTATATAATTCAACCAATTTATTTGAATGCTTGTATTTTGCATGGAAACTTCTAAATTTCTTCTTCTTGTTGTGTGAAATTTGGTTTAGCTCTTTTTTTTTTTTTTAAATGGTAATTTCATTTTACTGCCAACTATTGTCAAGACTAACATAATTGTTTGGTATGTGTAGAGCTTAGACAAAGCTGAAAATGGAAAATTCAAAGTTCCCCTTAGAAGTCAACACATTTCACCTGTACTGGAGCTTTGTAAGGTACTATAATTGAGGATTGAAGGCACACTTGCATAACATACAAATAAACGCAGTAATTCTTTGGCATACTGATAACAATTAAGCTGTGGTGCATGGGAATGTTTTGGCATGTATTTTCCAGTCTAGCTTCCCATCCCTTCATATGTTCCCCGTGGAAGTCAACACATTTCACCTGTACTGGAGCTTTGTAAGGTACCATAATTGAGGATTGAAGGCACACTTGCATAACATACAAATAAACGCAGTAATTCTTTGGCGTACTGATAACAATTAAGCTGTGGTGCATGGGAATGTTTTGGCATGTATTTTCCAGTCTAGCTTCCCATCCTTTCATATGTTTGCTACTGCAAATAAAAGTTGAAATGGCCATTTTGGTGCACTGATCATCCTTGCAATTGTTGGAATAGCCATTCCACTCTCTTATGCAATCAGCAATAGTCTTTCTAGCTTTTAATTATTTTCCCAATCTCTCATCTCCTCATAATGGCTGGCCAGATCAGCCCTCATGGTTGACCATCACAATGTCTGACAATGGGGAGGGAAATAGTGTGTACCCAGTGCTGGTAGTGGCATAGAGGCCATAGCAGTAGTTGTGGGTTTTGTGGGGTGGGACTGGAGCCTAGAGTTGGTTTTGGTTATGGAGGAGTGCTGACTGCTGAATTTGCAGATTTAAGAGAGAGAGGAACGTAAGAGAACGGACAGAAAGAGAAATGGACTGAGAAATCCATGTTGGTGGTGGTTCGAGGAGACTCCATCATTGGAGATTGTGGCGGTGACTAGATTTGTTGTGGGTCTATCCATTTGCGGAGAGAGAGAGAAAGAGGGAGGGAAAGAGATAGAAAAGAAGAGAGGCAAAATGAGATTGGTTTTGTTTGAGAGAGATTTGATTTGCCCATGGGCAGTTCTTATTATTATTTTTAATTTATTTGCAAAATTTGGACCACAAACAAGTGGCATGAGTTCTCTTGCTTGCCCACCAATGACAAAAATAAATGTATTACCCATAGTTGTGGTTTTGCTCATGAGAGCAAACCTGATCCTTTTAGATGGTTGCAATTTACCTTCTATAGTGTTATATTGTGCCATAAATACATTTTGTCATATTACTTTTTTCTTAAACCCTTTGAAGGTAGGTTCGACAAGGAGGATTGTAGCTATGGCTTATGGACGGAGAGGTGCAATCAACCTTTCTATCTTGGAAAGTTTGGTAAGGGAAAGCAAAATGGTGGAACTTGCACATGTTTAATCAAGATTATATGTATACTGCTGTCCTTCCGCCATCACAATTTTTGGAAGATTATTTCCATTCACTATTTGAGTGTTACTTTTAATTTTATTTTGTGGGGATTTTGACTATTTGTACAATCTTATATTCCTATTTTTTTGTTACCTTATATATCAAATACTTATTGTATTTCTTGTTTGCCTTATTAATCAATTAACTCAACTTCCCGTTTCAACTATAAGGGTTTACCTACTTGAATCTCGGTTCATCATTCTATTCTGTATATAAGGGACCATGCTGCTATAGCTAAGTGAAATGCTACCATGTTTTTCCTTAACCATTGTTAATTTTGGTGCTCATATTTCCTAACAATACTTTCAATACGTACCATCTCACCCTTTTTAGTGGTTCAGTTGACTAAATCATTTTAGTCATTGAAAATGTGGATGTGAATTGATATGCATAGATTTAGCCCTTGTTTGGGAGGAGTTGAATCGGAGTGAAATGGAGTAAATAAGAGGAGTTGAAAAGATTTATATTTTTTGGGAGGAGATGAATGGTAGGGAAGGGACGCAAATGGAGGTGACTCATTTACCTACGTCCACCTCCATTAACCAACTTGCTTTCACCCTTAATTTGGGGGGGAATGGATGTAAAAACATTTTGAAGTGTGTTTTCTCTATTTTTCCCTATGTATTTTTTATTATTTCCATAAATGTTTATCACAAATAAATATATTTTAAAGAGTATAATAATATTTTGAACTATATTCTTTACCTTACCTTCATTCCCCTCCTCATCTCTTCCAAACAAAGAAAAAATAATTAACCTCCTTTCCTTTCCCTTTCCTTCCCCCTTATTTACTTTAGTTCCTTCCCCTCTCCTCCCTTTCCATTCTCCCAAACAAAGGCTTAGAAGCTTTTGTACATGGGCGGCATCCACTTGATGCTTCTTTATGATAAAAAAATAAATAAATGAAAGAATATCTTGCGACACAAAGCTTATTTAGTGCCATGACATGCTCAAAATGTTATGCATTGTTGGATACTGACTCTTTGTAGACAAACAATTATCTAGAAAGAGGCTGTTAAAACTAAACTGCACAATTAATGAGATAAATTATGGCATGCTCGATTTTAAAGCTATGGTTTATTCAACAACTTAGGGAAGTAAGGCATTGCAATACAAAAGCATATGAAAAAATAGATCTCAATTTATTCAAATACACGTGACTATCCCATACTAATACATTTATCCTTGCTGTTCATGTGGTTACTTCCAATTGTTAGGTTTGGAAAACCTATGGTTTTCTTTACAAACTCATATTCTGTACTTTTTCAATTAGATCTCAATTTATTGAAATACACATAGACTCTGCTATACTAATACGTTTATTCTTGCTGTTCACGTGGCTACATTTCAATTGTTTGCTTTGGAAAAACCGTGGCTTTCTTTACAAAATAATATTCTGTAATTTTTCTGGTGGTTATGCTCTTGCATGTTATTGCCTGACAGCTTGCTGGTATTGGTCTTGTTCTTGTATTATGTAGGTTCAGATGCGCCACAAATTTGCTAGGTTGCTTGGGTACTCAAACTATGCAGATTATGCTGTTAGTCATCGAATGGCAAATTCATCCTCGAAGGTTTGCATGTGTTTATGTATCATTTACATAATATATTGTAATACGTGAATGATTTGTTCTCTGATTAATGTGTATTAGGTGATCCTAATTTCCTCTCAGTTTTTACTTATGCTTTTTTTTTTTATGAATCCTGTGATTATTGCTTAATCATTCTTTCGTATCAACTGATTAGATAACTATACTCATTGGTTTCATGGTTCTTTCTTGGGTAGTTGGAAACTTCAATGATGTTTAATGAAGCAATTCTGAGAATGAATCTAGTACTTAATTGGTACTAAATGCTGTTTGATAATTTATTTATTTATTTATTTTTTGGGGGTGGGGGGGGTCGGGGTCGGGGTGTTGTTTATTAGTAGAGGAATCTTGGAATTATTGTTATTTTGGTTCTTAGTCGTCTTAGTTTTGTGATAATGCAAGAAAATGGTTAGTGAGCTTTATTGATATTTGAATTAACTGCATGCATGAGTGGCCCATAGTTCTTTGTACCTCTTTGGACCATCATCATGTTGAAACAAGCTCATTTGAGCTAACCTTGGCATTGGGACTATCTATTGAATCTGCCTTTGATATTTCCTAAAACTGGTGGATTGATATATTAGCACATATTGAGTGTTGAATGAGATCATCAAGCATTGTTTCTCGTTGGAGGACGGAAGCTTATATTACAATTAATGACTTTTGAGGAATGAAAATTTGTTGTTCTTTGCCACTTCAATTCAGATCTTTCTTCTGGACCCTGCTCTTCAATATACTCTCTGGTTGTGAAAATATGTCTTGAAATTGAAGGAGTTATGTTCAATGTTGATAGGTTTATCTTCATATATTTACCTCTCAGGATGGACATGTTGGTGCTTCTCATTTTGTTAGTGATGAATTTGTATGCAACTTCTGCCTGTCAATTTGTGTGCTTTAGGTATAAGTATTAATTTCCATGATAAATTAGGTACCATATAAGTTATTACAAGATATTGAGTTGATTTATTATTGGATAAAATTGCCTTCTGAACTGAATGAATTCATGTGAAAGCATTGCACGAGCATTTGATTCGAATTGACACACAAACACACAAAAAAGTACAAGAATTACTCCCTGGAACTATTGTATGCTCATTTCTCCAATTTATAGCAGTATGCCAATTGTGCCGACAGATGATCAAAGAATATTGCTGAATTACTGATTTTTCATTTTGAGTCTTCACCTCATTAATGTTTGTAATATTTCCCTTGCATCCTTTCATCAAGCAGATTTTTCCTGATGAGTATGATGCTGTTTTTCCAGGTATTTGAGTTCTTGGAGCACCTCTCTGCCAGTTTAACTGACCTGGCCGCCAGAGAACTTGCTATGTTAAAAGAATTAAAGGTAAATGTTTGCATAGTCTATTTTGGGTTATGCTAAAGTGTCATTCATGTCTCTGATGTTTGTATTTCTAATGCATCAGATCAAAGAGGAAGGGGATTTTCCTTTTGGAATTGAGGATCTGCTGTACTACGTGAAGAGGGTTGAGGAACAACAATATAATCTGGACTTTGGAGCTCTTAAACAATACTTTCCGGTCAATTTGGTTATGTCGGGGATCTTGAAAATATGCCAAGACCTTTTTGGTAATTACATGGGGTTTATTTTGCTTGAATCAAGTTTTTCTCTTGATTCATTAATCTCCTAAGTACTAACCTCTGATCTTCCTTTGCTTCATGCAAGGCTTAACATTTGAAGAAATTGCAGATGCTGAGGTTTGGCATTCTGACGTTCGCCTTTATTCAGTTTATGAGTTGTCTTCTAAGGAACTTTTGGGTTATTTCTACCTCGATATATTCTCCAGGTTCATTAATTACTTGTGGTTTTATTAATTTTTCACGGTCATCAATTTATTTAAAATTCACATATGTGAGTTATAATCAAATTAACTTTATGTTGCATCTCCAAGCAGGGAGGGAAAGTATGACCACACCTGTGTTGTGGCTCTTCAAAATGGTTCATTTTGCAATGGCACACGAAAGGTGATTGTAATAAGTTATTACCCCCCTGCAGTTCAAGATATGCCTTCAAAGCATTTTATTGTGGGATTAATTTTTGTTGTTTAGGAATTTTGTTGAGACATGATCAAATGCTTAAGTGTGTTTGATTAGCATGGTAGTAGTACTTTTTTTTTTCCAGCTTTTGATAGAAAAGAGGCAAACATTTTTATTGCTGGACTTTTATTTTTCCTTTCATGAAAAGGAAAAATTATAGCAGAGTAAAAAGATAAAGGACTTCCGAAATAATAAGATTTTCCCCCTCGTATCACTACTATGATAGAGCATCGTTTATCACCCAAACACAGAACCATTGTGACAGTAGCTAGTTCTACACACCGAACTAATGGCACAGCTGTCATAATTACAACTAGATGTAGCCATGGAACTGTAACTGGTATTGTGGTGTCTTCAGTTGTAGAGACTTGAGATCACCTCATCTATACTACTGTTTTTGCTGTCTTAAAAATCTGCTGCCACCAACACTGCCACGCGCACTACTAATCTCTCCAGCAGCATAATCAGTTTATCAACACCAACAATCATGCATGCGTGTTTTCTTCTTTTCATTTATAAAGACCTCCTGGCAGCAATCACCTCCTGGCAGCAATCTACCTAACATAATAAACATTTCACATTGCATTAAGAAACAAAGAACGAGAGGCAAAAAAGAAGCTTTACTTCTGATATTAGTCTGGTTTTCTTGCTAAAGTTGCCCCTTAGGGGAGATCCCAGGGGGCTTAAGTGCATTCCCACAATAAAGAGATTCATGTTCGAGTTCCATTAACTTATATAAAAGAAGAAAAAAAGAAGTTATCTTGCCAATGTTGCCTAAGCTTTTTTAGAGATGTGATATTCTGCATCTGGGTATCTGATAATCCGAGATTCTATCCGCTTCATGTTGGATTCCCTTGCAACCACGGGAGGCTATTTGCTTGAAAGTTCTTCATTTCAGTTCAATCAGGCGACATTGTGTCTCAACTAATAATTAACTTGCTCACATTTTTCTTTTCTTGATTTTACTATTCTTGCTATAGGCTATTTCTGTTGGTTATTTTAATTATTACACATGGCTGGCCAGTAGAAGAAGATATTGCCCTCATGGTAAAAATGTTATTATTTGCAAAACTTTGGTGGATTAGATGTTTCTGCTGAGTAAACTATAAAATTCTGATATCTCACACTCATTTCTTCGTGATGAGTGCTTGGGTGAACATTTATGTTATCTCCATGCTAGAGTGAGTACTGGTGCATGTTATGTATGGCACCTGTGCATTACCTCTTGTTAGGTTACATTTCATACTTTTCAAATTAGAAATTTATCAAGCTTGTCTAAATTTCAGAGGCAGTTTTTAGGATACATGATACCTGCATGTGCAACAATCTTGTATGCTTAATATATGAGAGAGCTTGCAGGACTTAGTTCCCCTTGAGGCTCTGATGCCTTGATAGCATGACAGATGGTTGTGTGTCTGTGTTGCTTAGGGCTCCATTTGAAGTGGGACCTGCATTTCTGGTTCCAAGAGAATGGTTATCATTTTGGTCCTTTCTTTTTAATGCTCAACGGCCTTATATGTGCACATAATTACTTCACATTGCTTCAACTTGTTTGATGCATGCTTATGGTTTTGCGTAATTGTCTTGCCTGTATTTTAACTCGGTTTAATTCTGTGTACATTGAATGTATCATAAGCAGATTATAAATTTATAATTATAATTTGTTTTACTGATTTGTCCTCAATTTCTGCATGTAGATTCCTGTGGCTTTACTTATTTCTCAGCTTCAAAAGGAAGCTGGTGGTCTTACTGGATTGCTGAGATTCTCTGAAGTGGTTAATCTTTTCCATGAGTTTGCCCATGTGGTATGTTGATATTTCCTTTGTGAATGCTTCTTTGGAATCAGAAGTCACGTGTCTTTAGTGTCAATTCTTACTCGATTATTGTTGTGTGAATATTCAGTTTTATCTTGTGAATTGTGTTACTTAAGAAGCAAAGCCATATTCCCTGTCCTCGTAGCTTCTTGACACAAATCCTGATTTTATATGAAGTAAAAGAGCTATTCTAAGTTTGAAAGTTGCAGGCATTTTTTTTTACCTTTCAAATGTACACCTGGGATTTGTTGTGGCAATTTTCTTGTTTGAACAACAGTTTCAAATAGTTCTTGGTGTTATTTGAAACTAAAAGCTGTAAATGTGTGCCATGGGTGATGATTTTACATTCAAAAAGGTAAAAGAAAATATGGGAGGTAGAGAGAGAAATGTGATACTATGAAAATGAGAGGACAGGGAGAGAAGGAACAAAGTTAACTTCTTGAAGTTATTATTTGACCCTTAACTTTCTTCTTGAAATGAGAAAAGTCCAATTTGGCCTCTTGTGTGGATACCATAGAGTAATCTTCCTTATTGAGTTAATTTAATTAATAGATTTTTAGATCAATATGCTTCATTTTACATCACAATTTCTGTTGTGGTTTGATCTCTGTGGTGAAACATTTTTTCATCTATGTTGAGCTTTTAGGTCCATCATATTTGCAATCGTGCATCATTTTCTAGATTTTCAGGGCTCCGGCTTGACCCTGACTTCGTGGAGATCCCTGCTCAGGTGTTAGAAAATTGGTAAGTAGTAGCTAAGCATACAGTGGCTTACTTAATTAGACAAAACATGAACTCATGCTGCCACCTTTGAAAATTTTTGTCCCAGGTGTTACGAAAGCATTTCTCTGAAATTGATTTCTGGTTTCCATCAGGTAATCATGATTTTGTTGTCTTGTTTCTTGGCTGCAGATGAATGCTTGGCATATCTGTGTTCCAGTTTTTCTATTTGTGCGTGCACCCTTATATGCATGTGTAAATGTCAATCTGATAATCAACTTGTGAATGTAATGATAGTTTTGTTAGTCTATCATCTGGATCATAGAAGTTAACAAATCAAAATAGCAAACAATTTTCAAAGGGGTTTTTCAAGGTTTATTTTACTAGTGATACTACTGACTTGTAGGATATCACGAAGCCCATCAAGGATGAAACATGCAAGGCACTTAGAAGGTGGAGATGTTCCTTTTCAGCGCTTAAGTTGAAGCAAGAAATTCTTTATTGTAAGTCTTATTATTCAAGAAATTCTTTACTGTTAAGTCTTCTTTAATTCTTTGCCTGAAAACTCAAAATTTTACTATATTTTTGTGAGCCTCAGCTGATGGAATTTTTCACTTGAAAGCTGTCCTGTTTCTTGTAATTGCATGAAATTTTTTATAATGTGAATAATTGCTTTGAGTCCTGATCTCCAAGTCAATGATGCCATGACTATAATTTATATCGGTAGATTTTAAGGGGCTCCATGTTGATATTACCATAATAGTTTGCAAGAAATTAGAAATCATTGCTGAAAAACCACTGAAATGCAGTAAATGGACATAAATATTCTTGAGATTTTTGCAGCATTGTCTAACGGGCTAAGAAAATCTAGGTGATGGATAATACAGCCCAATGCCCTTGAGAACTGGCCAAATAAAATTTAAAGTGGTAGAAATTAACAGTTCTATGAATGCTAGACTTGCGTTTTTATATAGGAAAGGCATACAAGTTGCAAAGACAAGTGTGCCATTTTCATAAATGATTAGATATTGTAAATAGAAAGATTTAGTTAAAGCTTAAAAAGCATTTTTTTCTCAGGTCTCTTTGATCAGATCATACATTCGACTGAAAATGTTGACATGGTTGGGTTACTCAAACATCTTCATCCGAAGGTAATAGCTACTGTTATAGTTGGAAGAGAAGCTTATGGTGAGTTCTGTTACATCTTGCATACTGTCTCCAGGTGATGTTAGGACTGCCGATGTTAGAAGGAACAAATCCAGCTTCATGTTTTCCACGGGTTGCTATTGGCTATGAAGCTGCTTGCTACAGTCGCATTTGGAGTGAGGTTTGAATTGCTCCTTGGTTAGAAACTTGGTTGGAATCCATATTTGTCTTATAGGGCAAACATCTACTTCATCGATCATCATTTTATTTTTCATTAATTATTGAGGATATTATTTCTTTTTGTCTTGATAAGCAAACAAGTAATAATTGGGATTACTATTTGAACTTACTGCATTGCTGCTGTAATTTACATGCATTTCTTTCGTTGAAAATGTGGCTATTTTTTGTTCAAGACAGTGTGGCATGATGAATATTCAAGAAATGCAAAATATTAAACCATGAAATATTTTGCCCTCCACTCGACACCTGCAAATAAAATCCTATTGATGCCTTTTTAGGTTTTTGCTGCTGATATATTTGCTGCAAAGTTTCGAGGTGATCTTTCCAATCAGTTTACGGGCATGCAATTCAGGAGTAAGGTGATCAAATTACTTAATGCGCCAATATTGAGCCACAATATTCGTATTTAATATTAGTTAGCAAATTATACTTTATTGGATAATTGAATGCTTATATATTTTATATTATTGGAGCATCACATATTGAATATATGTGCAAAGATGGTTTCTTCTCTCTTTCGCAATTTCTGGTTGTTTTGACAGGTATTGGCTTCAGGAGGAGCAAAGGATCCTGTTGAGATCCTGTCAGACTTCCTAGGCAGAGAACCATCAATACAAGCTTTTGTTGACAGCAAAATTGAATCCAGGTTGTGAACTTTGTCATAAAAAATTCTCGAGGCCTGCCCTTTTTTAGCCGCCTAGGAAATTCGTAAAAATATATTCCCTCGTGGAAATAAATGACAGCTATTATTTTTGCTCGTCTTTGTAAAATGCAATGCTTTGTATATGTCAAAGATTTTATTTTATTTTATTTTTTTATTTATATTTGAAAAGGTATTATATACATCGCAGATGCCGTTGATAGTGGCAGAGTTGTTTAGCTAACTAATTAGCTCAATTTGCAGTTTAGATGGTCATCATCAATATCATTCTATTAGAAAAATGTATACTTTTTGGTGGTAGTGGGGGATGGTGACGATTCATGATAGTGTCTTTCTAATCCATTTGTCTTAGATTTGAGTTCACGTCACCTTCCATTGTTTCTTTCTACAATGAAGATCAATGGCTATGCATAATGGCTTTGTGGGTCAATCGTGAATGTGGGCAGTAGATGGAAAGAACATTCACTTCCAGGTTCCAATCTGAGCATCTATTCTCTCTCTCTCTCTCTCTCTCTCTCTCTCTCTCTCTCTGAGATTACAACTTACCTCCTGTAGATGCTTTCCTTTTGAATAATCTCTCTTTGTGGCTGCTTAAATTAAGGTTTAGTTGAATCCAGCTATGTGAATATGCCATGGGAAGAAGGAATGTTTTCGGTACCCAGGACTAGAGTCATCGCTTCTCATCTCTAGGGCTGGTGTGATGCTAAAACATTTCAGAACTAAATTCTCAAACAGCACTAGAGTGAAAATGAGCTGAGATTTTATTTTATTTTATTTTTTTTCTCTTGAGTTATTTGAGCTCGATTGAAAAAAAAAAAAAAAACTCAGTTTAAGTTCAGTTTGTGACTAAAATAAGATTAAATCAAACTTAATTTGTAATTCATTTGTGACTCATTTAAAATTGAGCTTAAACGTAGAAAATTTGGCTCAAAAGATTGTGAATTGACTTGATAAAATTATATATATATGTTACAATATTTTTATATTTTTTAAATAATAATTTTATTATATGTTTATAATATTTTATTAATTATATTTCAGAGGAATATAAAATTATTTTAATTTAATTGAAATATTCGTGAGTTGATTTTGAGTTTAAATATTTCTTGATCAAACTTAATTTAAATTTGTATAAAGTTTGCACTAAACTCGAGTTCAGTATACAAGCTCGAATAAATTAAAGTTTAGCTTGGTTTGTTTTTATCTTAAATAATATACATATTTGATAATACGAAATTGAAATGACTTTTCGTGATTTTAAATTAATTAATTAATTTTTTAATATTTTTATTAAATTTTGAGGTATTTTGAGTAAAGATATGAATAGTTTTTAAATGAGGTTGTATAGGCATGTAAATAACCAAAATTACTAATTGAGAATGGCATTATTAATCAAGTTAAGCTAATTTTTTAATTTAATTAAAGACACAAGACATATTTTTTATTTAGTTCGCATATTTTTTTAAAGTAACAATTAGGAGTGTTTATTCTGATAAAATTGAAACCAAAAATTAAATTACTCAAAATTTTATAGTTCTTTAAAAAAAAATCAAAATTAAATTGAGAATGAAATAGTTGAAATCCAGTTAACTGAAATCTTATTTATTTCTATTTATATATATAAATTATAGTTTTTAATTTATTTTTATATATAATTGCTATATATATTTATATTTAATTTCTAATTCAACTTTTAATTACTTTGATTCATATACAAAAATTAAAACTAAACTGAATCTTAGTTTTGGGTTGAAAAAATTATTTGAAACCAAACTTAGCATCGAATTAATTAAAAATTAAAATTTTTAATTCCGATTCGATTTTGCGAACGTTAAGTAGCAACATAACGATACATGAACAAAATATAATCAATTAATCTTGTTAATTTGTGGGTAGATAACCCATTCGACAGCGAGAGGGGAAAAAAACAAAAGAGATTAATATGATAAGAAAGAGCAACGCATCGAACAGTATACTAAGCACTCGACCTGCCCACTTGTCCTTCAATTCATATGTTACACAATCATAAGAAAAAGTCAATAGTAATAGTAATAAAAGAAAGGTTAAATTATATTTATTTTTCTTAAATATTAAATTAATTACGCATAACCTCTTTAAAAAAAAAAATCTCCGCATTGCCTTCCCAATATGCCGGCCACTAGACATACATATACAATATATGTGTATATAAGTATTTAATATTAAAATTTACTTAAGTTGTGAAAGATAACATAAGAAAATAATTTAGATCTATAAAAAAGAGAATGGTATAAGAAAAATAGAGATATAATTATTGACACAATAAAAATTTAATAGAGTCAAGAGTAATAGTAATAGAAATGAGTTGAGATTAATTAATTTTAAAAATTCAAGATGTCGTTGTAAATTTTAAATATTAAAAGAGTCTATATGTAATTAATTTAATAATTAAGAAAAATATACGTAATTTATCCTTAAAAAAAAAAGTTCTCCTACATTATAAATTCTCCTTTTTTATTATTATTATTATTATTATTATTATTAATAAGAAGGATTCGGAAGATAGTGATGAAATGATTATAATATATAACATTCCGGCGTCAACATTGCTGGCTAGGACAAAGAAAGGGCTGCCTTGAAAAATGGTTGGGGGAAACGGTTCTCTCTTTTGTTGGGATTTCCCTTCTTTTTCATTAGTTTACATGCTACTTGTTATGGCGCTTTCATCAGTTGAATTAATTAATTGATTATATATTTCTATATATTTATATTTTAAGGTAACAAAGAGGCTGATGTGTGAGGTGAGAACAAGGGCTTTTCTTTGAAATTTTGAGTACGGGTAGCTGTTGTTGATATCTGGTTTCAACTCAAGTTGCTTTTTGGCACCTGGGTTTTGGAGTCAAAAGCACGAGCCTTTCTGTGAATAGTGAAGGCAATGCGTAGATTTTTGACGAGGGCATGAAGAAGGTAAGCAACATTGGTGGTTGGTCTGATCTGTTAGTTCAGAGGTTTGATGTTTCTTACTTACCAGATGAGAAGAGAGTTCTCTTGCTCCCCTTGCAATTGATTATAGATAGTGAATGCTTTTCTGTTTTCTAGAGATCAAAAGTTTTGCCATGTGGGTTCTATGATTTTGGGTTTTTTTGTGCAATTTCTTTGAGAGGGCAGAACTCAAAGTCTTTTTGATGGATTGTAATTAGCTTTGGATGTTTTTTTTTTTGGGCCGGGACTTCTGTCTGTTAATCTGTTTCTGCAGACTCTTCTTTTTTGTTCATGTAATTCAATCATGTTCAAACAGATTCTTAGTAAGCTTCCTAAGAAGCCCTCCAAGTCAGCTGCAAATCGAGAATTTGCTGGACCCTCTAACCCTGCTTTAGATACTTGTAGCACCTCAAAGAACAGTGATCCAGGAAGTAACAGCTCGAGCAATCCAATTAATGCATCTCTTTCAACCCCTCATTCTGTATCAAATGTTAGATACAATCAAGTGAATAAATTTTCGGTTGGTGTGAATTCAAAGTTGAATGGGAACTCAATTCCTGCCTATGAAGCACTGCCAGGGTTTCGGGATGTTCCAAGCTCTGAGAAGCAGACCTTGTTTATTAGAAAGCTCAACATGTGTTGCCTTGTTTTTGACTTCAGTGAGCCAACTAAGAACTTAAAGGAAAAGGAGATCAAGCGACAAACATTGTTAGAGCTCGTGGATTATATCACCTCTGCAAATGGGAAATTTTCAGAAGGTGTGATGCAAGAAGCTATTAAGATGGTATCTGCAAATATATTCAGAGAACCTACTACTCAACCTCGCGAAAACAAACTTTTAGAAGCCTATGATTTGGAAGAGGAGGATCCTTCAATGGATCTTGCTTGGCCTCATTTGCAGATTGTGTATGAGTTTTTGCTAAGATTTGTTGCATCACCAGAAACTGAAGCAAAATTGGCTAAAAGGTACATTGATCACTCCTTTGTTCTGAAGTTGCTGGATCTATTTGATTCTGAAGACCCCAGAGAAAGGGAATACTTGAAAACTATTCTACACCGAATCTATGGGAAATTCATGGTACACCGCCCATTCATCCGCAAAGCTATTAACAACATATTTTATCATTTTATCTTCGAGACTGAAAAGCACAATGGCATTGCTGAACTTTTAGAGATTTTGGGCAGTATCATTAATGGATTTGCCTTGCCACTCAAAGAAGAACACAAACTGTTTCTTGTTAGGGCTCTAATTCCCTTGCACAAACCTAAATGCTTAGCTATGTATCATCAGCAGTTATGTTACTGTATTACACAATTTGTGGAGAAAGATTCTAAGCTTGCTGATACTGTTATAAGAGGTTTATTGAAGTACTGGCCAATCACCAATAGTTCGAAGGAAGTCATGTTTCTGAATGAGTTGGAGGAAGTTCTAGAAGCAAGTCAGCCTCCAGAATTCCAGCGCTGTATGGTGCCATTGTTTCGACAAATTGCTTGTTGCCTGAATAGCCTGCACTTTCAGGTTGTAAGTTCTCAGCTTTTCCTACACAGTTACTCTATTTTTTCATTTCTGTGCAAAATATGTTTTATTCTGAAATATGCTTCTTATGTTTCGTTTTCTTTCTTTTTGGGTCAATATTTCTATTCAACATGGGTCATCAAAATTCAAAATTTGTTAATTCCATATTTTTTTAACTCTCTTTGTGCTTCAGGGCGCTGTAGTAACAACAAAGAATGTGCTAAACTATTAATAGGAGTAGAAATTCTGGCAGTTAATAAATTGCGTCCCTCCAAAGAGAACTAATATTGTCTAACCAAATCTACTTCTTTCTCATTCGACCTTTCTATAGGATTTGTCCTTTCTCAAATCTCCATTATATTTTTCTGAGTTTCTTAAAAATGGGTTCAAGAAACGAAGACCCTTTTTGAGGAGAACCAAAAGGAAGTTCAGCTTCCATTCCCTAAAAGTTTGAATTGCTTGGAAGCCTTTGTCTGCATTTAACTCTTTTCTTGCCATATTTTGGGGATTTTAATTCATGGAGTGGCTGTTGATCTTTAGATTTCTTGTCATATTTTGTCAAATGGGTGCTTTTACTTGGATATGCATAGTATTTTGTCTTTGTTGAGCGTTTGGACTCGCATCTCTTTGTAGGTGCTGAATTTTTGTGTGGGTGGTGTCTCCTTGATGCTTTTTGAATAAACTTTGTTATTTATCAAAAAAAAAAAAATCAAAGAATCAAAATTCTTCTTTTTTGATGAGTTGTAGGAGTTTTAGTTGAATTAGAATATAATTTAATGCAGTGTATGTTGGTGGTAGGAATCGCATGTTGAAGGTGACATAGTAGGGTGGAAGATGTGATGCTTTTGGCAGTTACGGGTTAGTGATTGGTGTTAGTTTTGTGAAGATGGTGGTTACAAGCTGCTACTGGTGGTGTAAGAATTGATGTTGATGAGAAAGTGCTAAGATATGATTGATAGGCATTTGTGGGGGTTGCCTATAGCTGTAGTGATTTGGTGATGGCATGATCATGGTAGAGGTGAAGATTGGGGTACTGTTGTTAAATTACGTTGTTGGCCCAGTGGCAACATTGGAGGTGAAGGTGATGATAGCTTTTGGTGGCAATGGATGGATTGAAAAGTAGTGATAGATCGAGCATTATGGTGACAATTAATAGTAAGTGGTGGTGGTGGTGGTGGTGGGAGTATGGGCGATGGTAGTGGTGGCAACAATGCTCTGGTGGCGAAAGTGTAGACTAGGTTTAAAATTTGACATATTGTGGCGCATTGATGGAATCATTAATGGTGGTGTAATTGTGAAGGTTGTGGAAAATCATGATGCATAAGTGGGGTGTTCCTAGGTTTCAAAGAGATTCAGTTTGTGATTGCAACCTAATATCTCAGCCTGATACTCTTGCTCCCCTATCTTTGGGATTGTGCCACTATTATAATGTTAAGACTAGGCAAATCTGGCCCCATTTCTCTCAACCTGTGTTGATGTCATGTAGTGAGTTTGTTACCTTGATTTAGCTCTCCTATTTATAGAGAGTTCCCTCTTGATTTCTCTAAGCAATCCGCCTTATCATGGATATCGTGGTCCACCATTGCCATCTCTTTGCCCAGATGACAACCCTAGAGGGGGATGAATAAAGTTGATTCTGAAAATTTCTAATTGAAATATCAAACCCAAATGCAAGAGCATAACAAGAGGTATATCAATTACAAATAGTACTCAATCAATTTGATGCCAAAATGCAATATTAGTTACATAGAATGAATACTTAATTGAATGACGTAACTGAGATCAGTGCAAGAAATAAGTATAGTGGAGATACAGAAAAGAGAAAGCAAACTAAAGATTTCTAGTACTTACCAATCAAGAAAAAATTATAAGGTGCTAGCAGAATCTGCTTTGTTTGATTGGTGTAACCAATTTTGTGTGGCATAGTTTGAAGCTCTTTTTATTTTGTTGCATTTGTTCCAATGATTTTGTTATATTTCTAGTGAAATTATATTTTTGACAAATGGGTAATTATATCTTCAAACACACGGTTGAGATGTGAATGGATTGCATGAGATGGATTGCCTCTGTGTACACACACATACATATGTTTGTTTTTGGCTTGTTGGGAATACTTTTATTATCTATGCTTTTGCTATCTTCTTTGTTTCATCTGTGCCTATTCTTTGCCCATGTCTTATTAGGTTGATTTTTAACACTTTAATGTTTCACTTGGTGTAAGGATCATTTTTCTGGCTGGAATACAAGGTGTCAACTGGTTACAACCGCTGTTATGTTTGGAATTTGGATTTGTGAAAGGACAAGAAAAATAAAATGATAGAACCTATCTTTACTTCATTCTTTTGGTCAGAAAAATGAGGAGCAAATGAATATATATTTGTTAAAAAAAAAAAATTGTTTAACCATAAAAAATGAATATTTTTAAATGAAATTTTCTATTTTGCTTGACAAATCCATGATCCAAAAATAGCACAAGGATATTTAAGGGTGCGTTTGGCACATCAAATTTTGGTGAAAATCTCTGAAAATCTTTATACATTTTTACATATTCTCAAAATTCAAAAAAAGTTCAATAACTTAAAAAAAAAAAAGTCGATAACTAGAATTCGGTTAATCAAATAACAAAAATTTTTTCACCATTCTTACTATGGACTCTCAAGCTATCAAATGACACCCACTTTGACTATTTTTTGTTGGGTCGTAGAAACTGTTTCAATGGATTGTAGAAACCGTTCCGATGGATTTGCACAGCCAACTTCCGTCTAAACGGTCTCTACAATCCGTTTGGACGGATTGTAGTGCAAAAAAGTTATGACTGCCCAAAATTTTGAATCCGTCCAAATGGAAATCCAATCCGTCAGAATGGAAATCTTACTATTCATCTCCAAAAAATGCGATTTGAAATGTGTCCACCAAACGCAAAAAGTTTTCCCAAATCACATTTTATCTCATTTTATTTCACTTTTTATCACTCCAAACTCACCCTAAATAATGGAAGCAACCCTTGTCCAAATTCTTGAGACTTCTTCCTACTTAAAATATATTATGACGTGCTCTTTCTTCCCAAAAAAAATTTCCATTAGGAGAAGTAAGATTTTATGCCAGTAGCCAAAGGGTGGAGAAAGTCTTGGCTGCAGCTTGAGTTGCACTTTCCCTTACTGTAGCTTTCATGGGGCAATTCTTGAATCCTTAATCATCATGTGACCAAGACTTGTTTCTTTCAGGTGGCAGAGAGAGCTTTGTTCCTGTGGAACAATGATCACATTGGGAGCTTAATTAAGCAAAATCGCAATGTCATACTGCCCATTATCTTCCCTGCATTGGAGAGAAACGCTAGAAACCATTGGAATCAGGCTGTCCACAGTTTAACACTGAACGTCCGCAAGATTTTCTTTGATCTTGATCCTGAGTTATACAACGAGTGCATGCTCAAGTTTCAAGAAGATGAATTAAAGGAGGAAGTGGTAAAAGTAAGACGTGAAGCCACGTGGAAACGTCTAGAAGAAATTGCATCAGAGAAAGCAGCAAGTAATGCAGTTCTTTCCTAATCGGGAACCCCTAGGATGTCTTTGGGTTATAGAGAGAGAGAGAGAGAGCAACAGGAATATTAAGCACCATGAAATTTGTGCAAGTTCACAGTGGAACACCTATCAGTCTTCCAGACAATTTGAGGAATGTTTGCACAAGTTCTATGGAGATGAAACAAAGGCAAAGGAGACTGAAGCAAAACATGGAGCCTTGTGGAGGCACCTAGAAGAGCTTGCTCCAACCAGAGCTGGAAGTGGTGATGCAGTTTCTGTTCCTTGATTGCCCCTCGTATCTTTGAGGGAAAGAGATATATGTAATATGCATAGCTTAAAGGATATCTCCTTTTGATGGGTAGATTATCTGCGACATCTTCTGATGGATCACTGTCAATTTCTTTGTTGAGTGTCTAGTTTTTGAGCTTTCAAGACCGCCAATTGTAGAGAAAAGTTGTTGGTGTTTGGCCTATGCATGAACACCATAAAGAGAAATGGGAGAAGTTGGTGCTGTTGAAATGCTTGTGATGTTTGCCTTTTCCATTATAGGTTTCTGAGGAGTTACACAAGGGAGCTGCAAGTTGCCATACTTGTGCCTCTAGTATGATTTCTTAGCTGTTCTGCGGAGAGAAACTTTTCCATGGTGTGAATTCCCATTGTATAAAGATTCTTAATAGCTTATCCTTTGATTGGGGAAAAGTAATTGTGAGAGACTTGTCTGTCATCAGCTCTTAGAACCTGAATGAACTCATTGATATGTGGTCACAAACAGTTGTACTCCCTCTCCCTCTCCCTCTCTCTCTCTCTCTCTCTCTCTCTGCGCGCGCTCGTGAATGTTTTCATTGTCTTAGCTGAGATCAACTCGATTGTGAAGATTCAATTATTTTCATTTGCTCAATCATTAGAATAGAATGAACCTGGTTGTTCTGAATGAAATATTTGCACATAATAAGCCCCTTGGTTACATGGGGCCTATCTAGTTTCAGTTATATCACATACTTGTGGTTATATCGAGAGTCAGACAATGAAGACCTTTTTAAACTCTGCAGCAGCATTCCTTAGTAGGACACCTGGATTTTCTCAACCTTCAGGTAACACCAAAGTTTTAATGTAGTTGAATAGTTTTAGACCCACCCAGAACTTGGCAAGTGTATCTTCCAACTCAGCCCATTTCTGTTGATTCAGGGGTTGGGTTTGTTCATTGGATTTGAGTTTGATCTCTTTTTTTTTAATGCTAGTGACTTGTTTCAAAGAGCTAAGCTCCGTGAAAGATTTCATGTTTGTTTAGTTCTGGGTCCTGATCACATAGTGAATAATTTATCTAGCTGCACTAAATTTCTGCAAAATCCCTGGGAAATTTCCTCCAGAGTTCAAGGATCCCTACTTCATTGAATCAGTTATTTCCATTTTTTCCATTTATTCTTTCATTCCGTTGTTTGCTTTTATGCATCTTGTTTGAAGAGCATTATTTACCAGCTAAAAGACAAACAGTTGAGGCCAGGCCCATATTTTCTTACCGAACACATATACAAGATAATTGTTTATTTCCTTTCAAGGTTCAAGCTTCTTCAATACCAGAAGTTGAGTAGTGGAGATGGTGACTAGAGATCAGTGGCCTAGGAAGTACGAACACTCTCCGGGAGTTTAGCATATAGGTGTCAGACACATAATTCATACGCAATGGACACGTGGTTATGCATGTCTCTTTTTTTTGTAAATTTTTATTGTTCACTTTGAACACTTTAGGACTTGTTTAAGTGATTTGGCCACTTCTCACTTTTTTTAATTTATCTCCAACACTTTACCATCAATTTTCAATGATAGTGCAAAATACTTATTATGGATTTCTATTATTTTTTCCTTAGGCATCTTAGATGCAGGGAAACATAAGAATTGAACGGAAACTGATGAATTATGTAATAACCTGTTTGGTTTACATATATCTAGGAATATTGAATATGAATTTCAAGAGAAATAAACTCTTATTCAATCAAAATAATAATAATCATCTGCCTTCTTTCAAGGCTTACAATTGCTTAAATTGAGAAAAACTAGAAAATTAATTATGAAAAACTTAAAAAAAAAGGAAATTAAATAACGGATTCCTAGTATAATTAAGAAAATAAAAATCTCATAGAATTAGAAAAAGCTAATATTCTGAATGTAATGCCTGAAATCAATTATGCCTAAATTCAGTTTTACCAACATATATCATTTCTAAATATTCTAGGGCAATTTGATCTGCATCACATCTTCAAGAAGTTTATATCATTTTTATTTTTTTATTTAAATTACGGATGGATAATAAATTGTATTCACCTTTTTATATTGTGATTTATTTTATGATAAAGTTATATTTTTTAAATGACGCGTTGATTTACCCATTTTTCTTGTTGGGTCGGTGGACCCTGATAAGTACTGTTCACTCAAACCTTGGGTCCAATGGAGGGGTTTGGGGGGTCCTCCCCCAAGTGTGGGGGTACTTTCGTAATTTTCTTGTGTTTCTGTGTAACCCTAATTCTATATTTATAAATAGATGAGGGGGGCGCCTATCCCATTGTACAACAGAGAGAAAGAGACTTGTAATTTTCAGATCATAGTGAAAGACTGCAGCAGCCGTGGACGTAGCCCTATTCTGGGGTGAACCACGTAAATCCTTGTGTTTCTCTGTGTGATTGTTATTTTGATTCAATATTCTTCATTTTGTTATTTTCGTTTCTCATCGATCCTGGTTAGAAAGGACTAATTCCCAACAACTAGTATCAGAGCATTGGTTCGAGTGGGAGCGATGGCTACAGACGAAAAGGTTAGAATCGATAAATTCAATGACACAGATTTCGAATTTTGGAAGATGCAAATTGAAGATTATCTGTATCAGAAAAATCTGTATGAACCTTTTTCAGCGAAGAAGCCAGCAAACATGAAGGATGAAGATTGGACTCTTCTTGATCGTCAAGCGCTAGGGGTTATTCGGCTAACGTTGTCTCGTACCGTTGCGTTTAACATAGCGAAGGAGAAAACTACAGCAGGTCTGATGGTGGCACTCTCAAACATGTACGAAAAACCCTCTGCCTCAAATAAAGTTTATTTGATGCGCAGACTGTTTAATCTGAGGATGACAGAAGGCATTTCAGTGGCTGAGCATCTGAACGAATTCAATATCGTGGTAACACAATTGAGTTCTGTATCTATTGAATTTGATGATGAGGTTAGGGCTTTGATTCTTCTATCCAGTTTACCAGAAAGTTGGAATGGTACTGTAACGGCAATGAGTAATTCTTCCGGAAAAGCAAAGTTGAATTACAATGATATTCGAGATTTAATTCTGAGTGAAGAAATTCGCAGGAGAGAATTAGGGGAAACATCAGGTTCTGCCTTGAATACAAAAGTCAGAGGAAGATCAGCAGGAAGAAATCCTAATCGCAACAGATCAAAATCTAAACACAGAAGCAAGTCAAGAACTGGAGAGGGATGAAGCTGTTGGAACTGTGGAAAGAATGGCCATCTAAAAGCAGATTGCCCGACAGTGAATAAGAACAAAGGTGAACAAAATCAGAAGTCTGCTAATGCTGCAACAGAAGAAATTCTTGATGCTTTGATCTTAAGCATTGATAGTCCGCTTGAATCTTGGATTTTAGATTCTGGGGCATCATTCCATTCTACTTCACAGAGGGAAATTATGGACAATTACATTGCTGGTGATTTCAGAAAAGTTTATCTGGCTGATGATGAACCTTTGAAGATTGTGGGTAAAGGGGATGTAACAATCAGGTTGCCAAATGGATCAGTTTGGAAGATACAGAATGTCAGACATGTGCCTGGTTTGAAACGAAATTTAATCTCTGTTGGACAACTTGATGATGAAGGTTATGTTGTAACCTTCATGGGTGGTTTGTGGAAAATTACCAAAGGAGCTATGGTTGTTGCTCGTGGTCAAAAAGAAGGCACTCTTTACATGACTACGAACAATAGGAATGTAGTAGCAATTGCTGGTGAGAAAGAAGACTCAAATCTATGGCACCGAAGGCTTGGGCATATGAGTCAAAAATAGATGAAGGTACTTGCAGGGAAACTGTCAGATTTGAAATCAGTGGACATTGACTTTTGTGAAGATTGCATCTTCGGCAAACAAAAGAGGGTCAGTTTTTCAAAAGATGGCGGGAAACCGAAGTAAGAAAAGTTGGAGTTGGTTCATACAGATGTGTGGGGACCTGCACCAGTTTCATCTCTTGGAGGATCATTATACTATGTTACCTTTATTGATGACTCAACGAGAAAGGTATGGGTTTATTTTCTAAAACATAAGTATGAAACTTTTGCTATCTTTAAAAGGTGGAAAGCCTTGGTGGAGACTGAAACAGGTCTGAAAATTAAGTGTTTGAGATCAGACAATGGAGGGGAATATGAAGAAAATGAGTTCAAGAAATATTGTGCAGAAAGTGGAATTAGAATGGAGAAGACTGTTAAAAAGACACCTCAACAGAATGGCGTTGCTGAACGCATGAATAGAACTCTAAATGAACGTGCTAGAAGAATGAGAATACATGCTGGATTACCAAAGCAATTTTGGGTAGATGCAGTTAATACTGCAGCATATCTGATCAACCGTGGTCCATCTGTTCCATTGGATGGAGAATTACCAGAAGAGGTTTGGAGTGGTAAAGAGGTAAATCTTTCTTTTTTGAAAGTTTTTGGCTGTGTCTCATATGTGCATATTGACTCTGCTGATAGAAGTAAACTTGATCCGAAATCTCTTAAATGTACTTTTATTGGGTATGGCATTGATCAATTTGATTATCGGTTTTTGGATGATAAAAATCGAAAAATAATCAGAAGTAGAGATGTCATATTTAATGAAAAAGTAATGTATAAAGATAGGGAAAAGTCTACATCTGAATCTGAATCTGTTACTTGTGATGAGCATGTTGAGTTAGAGGGGATTAGTGAGGATGTTTTGAATAGTGGGATTCAGAATAATCCTGAAAATATTATTCCACAAACTGAGCAACATACTCCTACTCCTGTTTTGAGACGATCAGAAAGACTGTCAAAACCTACACAGCGCTGGTCTCCATCTTTACATTATTTGTTGCTGTCTGATGGGGGTGAACTCGAAAATTATGATGAGGCTTTGCAGGTTGATGATTCAATTAAGTGGGAGTCAGCGATGCCGGATGAAATGAATTCACTTAAAGCAAATCAGACATGGAAGTTGACTGAACTACCAGCGGGTAAGAAAGCTTTGCACAACAAGTGGGTTTACAGGCTTAAACAAGAACATGATGGGAGTAAACGCTACAAGGCCAGATTGGTTGCAAAGGGATTTCAACAAAAGGAAGGAGTTGACTACACTGAAATTTTCTCTCCAGTTGTAAAGTTGACCACTATCAGATTGGTGTTGGGAATTGTGACTGCTGAAGACTTGCACCTTGAGCAAATGGATGTGAAGACGGCTTTTCTCCATGGTGATTTGGAGGAGGAAATTTACATGAAACAACCACAAGGTTTCTTGACACGAGGGAAAGAGGAACTTGTATGCAAACTTCGAAAAAGTTTGTATGGCTTGAAACAGGCTCCTAGGCAGTGGTACAAGAAATTTGATGGGTTTATGTGTAGCAACGGTTTTACAAGATGCCAAGCAGATCATTGCCGTTATTTCAAGAAGTTTGACAAAAGTTATATTATTTTACTCTTATATGTTGATGATATGCTTATCGCAAGATCTAGCATTGAAGAGATAAAAAGATTGAAGAAACTTTTGTCCAACTAATTTGAGATGAAGGACCTTGGAGTTGCAAACAAAATCCTTGGTATGAGAATTTACAGGGATAAGGCAAATGGTATTTTAAAGTTGTCACAGGCTGAGTATGTCAAGAAAGTTCTTAAGAGGTTTAGCATGGATGGTGCAAAACCAGTGAGCACCCCATTGGCTAGCCACTTTAGACTTACTAAAGAGTAGTCTCCAAATACCGAAGAAGAGCAGGCTTACATGGAACGTGTTCCATATGCTTTAGCTATCGGTAGCATAATGTATGCTATGGTTTGTACCAGACCAGACATTGCACATGCAGTGAGAGTGGTTAGCAGATACATGAGTAATCCAGGCAAGCAGCATTGGGAGGCAGTAAAGTGGATACTTAGATATTTGAGTGGTACTACAGACATGGCACTTTGCTTTAGACGAACTGGCATCGGATTACATGGTTACGTTGATGCAGACTTGGCTGGTGATTTGGATAACAGAAAGAGTACTACTGGCTATATTTACACATTGGGTGGTACAGCAGTGAGTTGGATTTCACAATTACAAAAGATTGTGGCCCTTTCTACAACAGAGACTGAGTATGTTGCTATTACTGAAGCTGGAAAGGAGATGATTTGGTTACAGAACTTTCAAGTAGAGTTGGGTAAGACGCAAGAAAGGAATATTTTGCATAGTGACAGTTAGAGTGCTATTCATCTTGTAAAGAATCCAGCTTTTCATTCTAGGACAAAACACATTCAGCTGAGATACCATTTCATTTGTTCATTTGTAGATGATGGAGTCTTGTCTCTTGAGAAGATTCATGGCAGTAAGAATCCAGCAGATATGTTGACCAAAACAGTCACCATTGACAAACTGAAGTTGTGTGCAACTTCAGTTGGACTTCAAGAGTGATGAAGGAAGATCAAGCTGTTGCGGTGTTTTCTCTATGTAATGAAGATGATGGAGAGCTTGTGTTATCAGGTTCCAAGTGGGAGATTGTTGGGTCGGTAGACCCTGATAAGTACTGTTCACTCAAACCTTGGGTCCAACGGAGGGGTTTGGGGGGTCCTCCCCCAAGTGTGGGGGGTACTTTTGTAATTTTTTTGTGTTTCTATGTAACCCTAATTCTATACTTATAAATAGATGAGGGGGGCGCCTATCCCATTGTACAACAGAGAGAAAGAGACTTGTAATTTTCAGATCATAGTGAAAGACTACAGCAGTCGTGGAAGTAGCCCTATTCTGGGGCGAACCACGTAAATCCTTGTGTTTCTCTGTGTGATTGTTATTTTGATTCAATATTCTTCGTTTTGTTATTTTCGTTTCTCATCGATTCTGGTTAGGAAGGACTAATTCCCAACATTTCTTTCATAGAAGGTAATTGTTGTGGGAAGGATATTATGACAATTAAGATATAGAGTGATTTTGGTTTTTTTTTAATTCTAATTAGTGTTTTCTTACATTTCTTAATTATCTTTGAATAAAATATTTATATATATGATAAAAAATATAAAAAAGCATATTTTTTATTTTTGTTTTTATTTTTTTATTTTTCTGTGTGTGTTCTTACCATACCCTGTCCTGCAATTTTTTTTTTTTAAATTTATGTATTGTTTGTTTAAATTCTATCGTGTCATGTGTCCAACTTCGTGCTTCTTGGCATATAAATAAAAGGTAAAAATAAGTGTTCTTGTGCTAACTTTTGCTTCCCAATCTATGCCCTAATTTGAAAACTCTAAACAAAGTTAGCTTTTGATAACTTAATTTTTTTTATTTTTTTAAATAACCAAAATTATTACATTTTTAGATTTTTTTTTTCAAATCATAAAAAGTAAGTATATTAAATTAATAAAAAACTAAAAAAATAACCTTTTTTTTAAATGAAAAACATTAATTTTTTTCTTTTCAAACTAAGCCTAGGTTTCAAGTTTTGATGTCAAATCCAAAAACGTGGAGCTTATTTCATTTTTTCAAAATATATGTTATATCAATACACAACAAATACAAGAATACTATAATCTATAATTATTTATTATGTTTAGAGTCTGTTTGATATGTGATTAAAAATTAATGCAGTTTACATTTGGGATATAATTGATAATTTTCCCCCCTCAAATTTTTACATTTTTAGTCTCTTATTTTAAAAATTTAACTCCTCTAAATTATGGAATATTTTGTTTAGTTTTTTTATAAAATATATCAATTACACTTAAAAAGTGTAAAATTTTAAAAATTTTCTTATTAACTCCATATCCGATGCATTTTTTAATTTTTATAGATAAATGCTATCTTTTTGACATATATGAAAAAATTTACAAATGAAGAGGTTATCATAAATTTTTTTTTTTTTTTGGTAATTTGGTTATCATCAAATTTAATGTTAGATAATTCAAGTTATCAAATTAAAATTTAGGGTAAATTACACATAAAATTTTTAAATATTTAAATAATTACCCATGAATATATCTAACATTTAAAAATAAAGTTGATTAAAATTGTTTGGCGGTGAATGCATTAAAAAAAAAATTAGGCAAACAACCACATAAATAAGGTTTTCACAGACTCTTGAATTTGCAATTGCTTTAATCTTGATTTTTGATAATAACAAACTTTATAATAATTTCATTATAAATTTTTTGTTAATCATATGAACCATTTTCTCTAAACTCTTTATTTCTCTCAAATTATTATTTTAATCAAGTAACTAATATGAATAAATGTTTATTATCGTGATAAAAGAATGTGAGCATTTAAGGATACTAATAATACTAATGGGGATTGATTCTGATAAAACTTATGTTTAACATTGTACCAAATAGTGCATTAAAAAAAATATTTTGATAAAAATAAAAAGTTTACATCATTTTTTTTAATTGAGTTTTCACTTTGTTTGAGAATTTTTTATACAAACAATTGTACTAAAAAAATCAAGAACAAGAAAAAAAGAGTAAAATTATCTTTACCATTTTACTTTATTTTTTATTTAGTGTCTTTTATTTTTACTAATTATTTTTATAGCTTTCCATTTGAACTTTTTACAAGTTAAATTATGTTTGTGTACTTTTAATGCACGAGCAGCTTTCTAATTAGATGTACAAATCTGAACATTAGAATTCTGTGGATACTGCAATAGTAGTCTACACCATGGAGTTGGTAGTTTAAAAATTTGGGTTCTGCTTCTATTACGCACTCTATGAAAAGAACGAACTCCTTGGTTTATCCACTGCAATCCGTGGAGACCCCTCAGCAATCAAAGTCGCTATAGTAATCGCTTGAGCCGCCTCTCCTTTCTCGGGACTGACAGCCTCTCCCACGCCGCCGGTGGGATCAACAGTCCCACATTCCGATGAATCCACTGTTAGCTGCAAACATGACTCCTTAGAATTCTTCACTGGCTTCGATTTTCCCAATGCACTGCCATTGTCGACCTTTTGTCGCTTCGGCAACTGAGGCTTCTCTTCCGACGACGACGACGATTTCTTACTATTGTTTTCGGGAATTAAGAGATCCATTTCGTCTCATTTGTCACATCCCAAATTAAGAATGAGATTGACTGTGAACTACAGTGCTTTAACACATAACACATGCAAACCTTTACAAACCCAACTACTAACATTTATAGTATTAATAAAATAAAATTCTAAATAATTATGTCAAATTTAAATTTTAAAATAAAAACTAATCAACTAGTCCACAATAATAATAGGCCCCAAAAATTTAAATAACTAAATAATACTTAAATTCTTAAACTCAAAGCATAATATTAGATCTTCCTAGAAAAGGACACAGACTCATGATATTATAGTCCCAACCCAATTCAAAATTCTTGACTATAATATTTTTATCTCACCTAACAATGTTAAAAAATAAAGAGTAAGTTAAAAGTCTAGTGAATGAATTGTCAAAATAATAATAGCAATTTGAAAATAATAAATTTTCAAATAAACAATTTAATAAAAAACATTTCAAATAAAAACAATCTCCATGCATAAATAATAATAATTTCAAAACCTGCACGTCAGAGTATAATAATATCCATAAATCACACATTAATCATAACAGTAATAGTAAACATTAATCCGTGGATTATCGTTTGGGAATTAAGTATCATATGTGCCAATATAATTTCTCATGGGTATTACCCATTAGATCCAATATCGCACTTAAAGTCCCATGATCTGACTCTTGGGTTCTTCTCTAAGCCGATTCGATTGAGGTCATTACGGTGTTCACAGGTGTGTTCCTACAATCGTTGAGATTAGGGTCACCAAGATTTTTATGGGTCTGTTCCTTAATTTTCAGAATTACACCACTTAAGAAGCCTAATCTTTGAACTTTTTTTTCAATTCTAATATCCACAATTAATTATTCATCACAATATCATAAAATCAAGCTGAAGATAAGTATTCAAACAATTTTTTTTATACTCAATAGTATAAAACATAAAATTTCTTATTCAACATAAATATATTTTCACAAATGCCAGTTCACAAAATTTAACTTTGAAAATATTTTTACATGAATCAATTTACAAATTTTAATATTAATAAGACAAACCACTTACTTGATATCTAAAAATATAAATGTAAAATAATTCAAGATAATTCTGAATACACAAATATAAATATTTATTACTTTAAAATCTATCTTAAATTATAGTTAATAAAAAAATATAACTATTCACTCTTTCTCTCTCTCTCTCAGATCTAATTAATACTAATAATTTACATATTAAATAATCCTCATTAATAACCCGCAAAACTCTGGCAGCCACGGCAGAATGCCTTGCTCATCAATCACGTTAATATATGCGTGTGTATATATACATATTTTTACATTCTGCCCATCAATCAACTAACGTAAACCTATAAATATAGGGTGAATTATACTTACACCCTCTAGACATTTGGATAAATGTACATACATCTCCTAAAATTTTGAAAATTATAAAAAATCTCTCTTATTTTGAAATATTACTAACTCAAACCCTCCTCCGTTACTATTACTCCTGACGTTGTTAAATTTTGAACCAAAATGACGAAACTACCCCTACCAATAGAAGGGGTCTGGCACGCCTCGTTACCTGCATGGAAATCATTTAGCGGGTCCCACAGTAAAATAAAAATAAAAATAAAAAATAAAAATAAAATAAAAACACATAAAATAAAAATAAAAACAAATGTTTTTAGCTCTTTAATTTTTGGATTTTTTAAATAATTAATTTACTCTTTTAAGTTTTAATTTTTTAAATCATAAAGAACAAAAATGTTAATTTAATAAAAGTTAAAATGTTAGGTATCATTTGGTTTAATTTTTTTTATTTTAAACTCATTTTTTATTTTGTACTTTTGAAAATACTTAGCTACTTGGGTTTTCAAATTTGTTATAGAAAAAAGAAAATAAGTTTTACACACGAAATGAAAAATGACAAAAAATTATTTTTAACAAATCTTTTTTATTATTACTTTTTTATTATTTTTACTTTCGTCATTTTTTATTTCATTTGTAAGTTTATTTTCTATTTTTATAACAAATTTGAAAACCCAAGTAGCTAAGTATTTTTAAAAGTACAAAATAAAAAATGAGTTTAATAATATTAAATAGTAGAAAACAAAAAAATATTTTTTTTACTTCTCAAACACCAAAAAAGACAAAAAAATGTGTCACCAAAAAAGTTTAAAAAATAAAAACAAAAAATAGAAAAGTAAACCAAATGTCGCATTAGTTATTAAAAAATTAATTTTTTTACTTCTCAAACACCAAAAAAGATATCAAAAATTTAAATTTTGTAACTTTTTTATCTCAAATTTTGACACAAAGAGTATAAAATTGTGTATATTTTAATTTTTTTTTACTTCTCAAACACCAAAAAAAATATCTTAAATTTAAATTTTGTAACTCTTTTATTTCAAATTCTGACACAAAAAGCGTAAAAATGTGTATATTTAAAATTGTAAGTTTTAAGTACATTAAAATTGAAAATTTTCATCTAAAATTGAATTTTTCGTCAAAAATTTAAAATTTTAATTAAAATATTTATTCTTTAAAATTAAATTTTTAAAGAATATTATTTTTAATTTTTAATTTAAATATATTAAAACTAAATTTTAAATATTATTAAACTCATTTTTTATTTTGTACTTTTAAAAATACTTAGCTACTTAGGTTTTCAAATTTGTTATAAAATAATAGAAAATAAGCTTACAAATGAAATAAAAAATAACAAAAAGTACAAATAATAACAAAAATAATAACAAAAATAATAAAAAAAGTAATAATAAAAAAATTTGATAAAAAAATTTTTTGTCATTTTTCATTTCATGTGTAAACTTATTTTCTAATTTCTATAACAAATTTGAAAACCCAAGTAGCTAAGTATTTTTAAAAGTACAAAATAAAAAATAAGTTTAAAATAAAAAATAGAAAACAAAAAAATAAAAAATAAACCAAATGATACCTAACATTTTAACTTTTATTAAATTAACATTTTTATTCTTTATGATTTAAAAAATTAAAACTTCAAAGAGTAAATTTCATTATTTAAAAAATCCAAAAATTAAAGAGCTAAAAACATTTGTTTTTATTTTTATATTATGTGTTTTATTTTATTTTTATTTTTTGTGTT
Organism: Vitellaria paradoxa; assembly: GCA_019916065.1. Taxonomy (NCBI): domain Eukaryota; kingdom Viridiplantae; phylum Streptophyta; class Magnoliopsida; order Ericales; family Sapotaceae; genus Vitellaria; species Vitellaria paradoxa. The sequence continues at coordinate 46,199,511 of CM034237.1, read as the reverse complement.
TATTTTTATTTTTATTTTACTGTGTGACCCACCAAATTTATCAAATTAACATTTTTATTCTTTATGATTTAAAAAATTAAAACTTAAAAGAGTAAATTTAATTATCTAAAAAAATCCAAAAATTAAAAAGCTAAAAACATTTGTTTTTATATTTATATTTTGTGTTTTATTTTATTTTTATATTTTGTTTTTATTTTTTTATTTTACTGTGGGACCCACCGAATGAGATTAAATTAAAATTTTTATTCTTTATGATTTAAAAAATTAAAACTTAAAAGAGTAAATTTAATTATTTAAAAAAATCTAAAAATTAAAGAGCTATAAACATTTATTTTTATTTCTATTTTATGTGTTTTTATTTTTTTTATTGTTATTTTACTGTGGGACCCACCAAATGATTTCCGTGCAGGTGACGAGGCTTGTCAGACTGCTTCTGTTAGCAAGGGTAGTTTCGTCATTTTAACCGAATGAGGAATCTCATTCGTGCAGACTTATTTCTGTTGGCAAGGGTAATTTTGTCATTTTAATTCAAAATTTAACAGCGTCATAGCAGAAGGAGGTCTGAGTTAGTAATATTTTAAAATAAGAAAAATTTTTGTAATTTTCAAAATTTTAGGAGATGTATATGTATTTATCCAAATATCTAAGTGTATAAATGTAATTTAATCCGTAAATATATATGCATGCGCCTTCGTCCTCTTAAATTGCCGTGCAGCTGCAGTCTTTCCCTTTTTTTTTTTTTTTCAAGCCAACATCCAAACAATTGATCTGTCATTAAATCTTAAACCAATTCTCCTTAACTTTGTATAACATTCATTAAATAAATAAATAAATAAAACTAACATTTGAAACTCGCTTCACCTTACCACAGTTTTTTTTCTTTATGTTCTACTTCTCTTTTTCAATAGAGAAAAATTATAAAATCTTAGTCTACACAATCTTTATTTATATACAACTTCTTTGACTAGGTGTCACCGTGTCTACTTAGATTATGATAGACCTCCAATCATATGCATAGTTAAAAAAAATAATTTCTTAAAATATCTAATGATCCACACTTATCAAAAATAAATAAACTAATAATTGAATTATGATAAACTCAATTCATTATGTAAGAAAGGGTGTGTTTGGGTTGCTATAAAACGTTGAAAAATTCTGAAAATCTCTAAAAATTATTTACTTTTTATTTCATTGTACGAATTATAAATTTATAAATTATCTGATTTTATCTTAATTTATCTCATTTTTTATCATTCTAAACGCATCCATAACCTATAACTAAAATAAATAATAAAAAAAATCTAGGTTATAACATCGTCGAAACCATTTCTTGCTTTTGAGTTACCTCATTAACACAGTCTCCATCGTCGACTTAGGGCATCAAATAATTTCGATACAAAATCAAGGATTTTAGAAGGCACGAAGGGGATGGGCTTGAGGTTTACGACTAGGATTTGGAGAAGAAGTTTCTTCTCGATTGCTTTTTGTTTCTTTTGGTTGCTGCCTTTCTTCTGCTTGTTGCATCGGCGTGGTGGGTTGGTCGATGGTGGCGTATATATATATTGTATATATATATTTTAAAGTAAAAAGAGAACGAAAGAAGGGGAATTTTTTTTTGTAATTAATTAATTAAATTAGGGGTGAATTTGTCTTTATAATAAAATTTTAACAAAATTAGAGTTTAAGTTAACGAAGGGGGTTAAATGTTATCAACTTTTCAAAATAAAAGAGGTAATTATAAATTTTAAATATTAAGGGAGTCTATGTGTAATTATTCAAATATTTAGAGGGTCTATATGTAATTTACCCTAAGATTTAACCATTCAAACACTTTAATAAATTTCTAAATTAAAAAATATATTAATATAGAATGCTGCTATTTGTAATCCTATTTTTTCTCTATACAGTCCAGTTAATTCATACCTACTATATTTTTTTTCAAAGAATCTAATAATTTTTTCACACAACCCATAAATTGCATCTAAAATTTAAAAAATACCCATAAATTATTAAATTTTTTCAGTAACTAATTATTATAATTGTTTGATATTTTAGTAAGTACCTATTAAAAATTTTTAATTTATTCAGTAATCAGTTATTAAAATATTTCATTTATTTGTCGAAATTTTGTTTCAAGAAGTGATTGTCGAATTTATTTGATTATTTTTAGCAATTGGTTATTGATATTATTTGATTTTTTAGCAAGTTTATGTTGAAATTTTATGTAGATTTTTTTTAAGTGTGGGTTACGTGCAATAAATATGAATGGAAAGGAGGTTATTTTACATTAAGACACTTTTGTCTTAAGATAGAAAAAATTTAACACGACTCTAAAAGAAAAAGTAAAGCTGTAAATAGCGGCACCGTTAATATATATATATATATATATATGTTTAGAGTGATAAAAAGTGAGATAAGTTATAAATTTGTAATTCGTATAGTGAGATAAAAAATAAATAATTTTTAGAGATTTTTAAATATTTTTAAAAATTTTTAAAATTTTTTAAAAATCAAACGACATCTTAAATTTTTGAATTGTAATTTAACAACCCAGGTAGAATTTCAACTGGAGTTGTAGCAATTTTGATGTCAGGCCCTCAGTTTCAAATTTTGCTGCATTTTGAACGAGAAAAGCTACATTAACAATAAACTTTTACAACATGTTTTACAAGAAAAAGAGATCTGATACAATTATCAACCCTTGTACGCTAGTGTCTCAAGTTCCGCCTCCTCCTTCGTGAAAAACACTTTCTTCGACGTGGCATTGTTGGAAACTCCATCAGTCTCCAACTGCTGAAAAGTTTCCGCGGCCTTTGCCACGGCCTTTTGGATGTCCTTAGGGTCGATCAACCCCGGAATGGGCAGCATTCAAGCCAAATCGACAAAATTGAGACAAGCCAATCGGCCTCTCAAAGGAATCGCCGCCACGTCGTGAGCTCTGGCAGCTATCTCCGCCATCCAAAACATCCCCAACCAGATTCTTGACTTCTTGTTCGGCTCTCCCACCTCGCAAACCATTTCTCAGAATCTCTCCGCCTCACGCCGCAGAACATCGGGTGGTGAGTCTCCCGGAACTTCTTCCTCCCGGCATGCTTCTTGGGATGACTAGAAGCCAACAGCAGCACTTCCTCGTCCGAGAAGTTGGTCAGGCGGGCACTGTCACTGTCGGACAGAAGACGGGAGATGACAGAAAGCGAGCCTTTTTTTTTTTTTTAATCCAAAACGACGTCGTTTTGGATCTTGTAAAATAAAATTTGTCGCAAAGGAAACATTTCTCATTTCGAAGTTCGAACCTTGGTCCAGTAATTTAGAGGACGGCGCATCCGTACAAAACATTTTTCAGTTCCTCGTACTAATCGAAGACGGCGCTCACACGTGGCAACAATCAATGGAATTGAATTCAAGCCTCCCTCCTTCTCATCCTTTTGCGCCCCCTCTCTCTCTCCTCTGATCGTCAATGGCGTCTCCATGAAAAAATCATACCCTATAATCCAAAACCAGTGTCTTTTTTTGTTTGTCTCATATGCCAAGCGTAACGGTGAAGCTCTACAGCCCGATATTTAAGGTGTTCCTGAAACGGCGATTAGAAACCCTACTCGAATCGTCTCCCGAGCACCGCCAATTTGGCGTCACCTCCCGCCCCGGCGATCCCGTCGCTTCTGCCAACCCCACGTTCGCCGACGCCGGCGTCGCCACCAAGGACATCCACGTCGACCCCCTCACCTTTCTCTCCCTCCGAATCTTCCTCCCAAACACCGCCCTTCCCAAATCCGAAAATCCCCCCTCTACCGACCCCGACCATGGGGGCTACGGTGGTTATTCGCCGCCCGTTGGGAGGCATCGCCGTAACTGTCGCAAATTGCCGGTGATTCTGCAGTTTCACGGCGGAGGGTTTGTCAGCGGGAGCAATGACGCGGTGGCGAATGACTTCTTCTGCCGACGAATCGCAAAGTTGCTAGATGCGATTGTGATCGCGGTGGGGTATCGGCTAGCGCCGGAGAATCGGTACCCAGCGGCGTTTGAGGATGGGGTTGCGGTATTGAATTGGTTGGGGAAGCAAGCGAAGTTGGCGGAGTGCATTGTTGGTGGGGATATTGGGAGATTCGATGTTCGTCGGCAGCAAATCATTGATGGGTTTGGATCATCAATGGTGGAGCCTTGGTTGGCTGCTCATGGGGATCCTTCAAGGTAAATTCTTTTCCGACTTCTTGCTTACTCTTCTCTATTCTATCATTTCATGGATAAAGTTCAATGCTTAATTCCCTCGTAATATTATTTTTTTTAAAGATTGTGTGGCATTCATGAATTTGGTTCACTATTGAAAGAGAATAGTACGTATAAATTTGGTACCTTATAAGTGAATTTTAACTTAAATTTGAGAGATTTAACATGTTGAATTATAATGTATTTAAGATAATCATATATAAGTAATTGTTTGAATTCCCTTGCATTCAACTTGTATAAATATCAATTATTTTTAATTTATTGACGCGGTTGCCTCCTTTGTGTTTTCATAAATTTTAATTTTCAAGGCTTCCGTTTGATATTTATATTTATGATTCCAAACAGAAACATATTAGAATCATGTTTTGATGGGAAATAATACTTCTGGAATGTGTGTGAATGCAAATAGATCAGGATAGTATTATGCTGACGTGAAAGGGTAGATTGAATTTAAACTTCGAATTGTCATTGGTGGCTGGAGAGTATATTATTGTAAGCTACTTCTTGTGAGGTGTCAAACTTCTTTAATGGCTGTCTGTTATATTTTGGTCATCCTGCAACACAAGCTTCAGTTTTGGTATTCATATGGGTTTTAAATTGCACAGTTCTAATTGTTTTTGTACACGGCAGAAACTGCCCCTTTTTATTTTTAATTTTATATTTTTTGTGCTATCTTGTAATTTCTGACCAGTGAAGGTTGTATCTCATAGGATAAATGTAAGTGTTTCACGAAGATGGTTTCACAACTGCAATTTTGTTGGGTTATGAAAGAAGTAACCATCGCATGTTTCAGACAAATCCTTATTCAATGAATAACAAATTTAAGCAAACCACTGATTATTTTGTAAAGACATTCATTTGTTTGTAGTAAACTTTGGGTTCTATTCCAGCATGAAGTCTATTGTGTCTTTTCATGATGCCAGGTGCCATGTTTTGTCAAAGCATGTTAAGAAGGCATGTTATGAATTTTTTTTTTTTTTTGAAGTATATTATGTAAATTTGGCAGATTTTATAAACAGAGATCACATGTCCATGTGAAGTCACTTAATCTTTTCTGCTCAAATTTTCTTTATAAATGCTGTCATTTTCATTTTCTTCTATCTCTACCATGTAGATCAGGATCCTACATTGGATCAGTTGAGGGGATTATAGGATCAGATCATAGGATAGAATCCTCGGAAGATACAACCGAACAAGGAAAAAACATGCATAATAGTTTTCAAATGAATATAATTTATTAAATGATACAGAATTAAAAGTTTTACAGAAGAATAATACACTACACATTATAAACATAATAACAAGAGGTTCAAATTTTTCATTAAAAACAAGGTAAGGAGAGGATGAGTTCCGCAATAAATCTTTTACACTCTGAAGTAATAGTAGTAATAAAGGAGGTAACGGGATATTAGAAGAAGAAAAAAAAAATGTTGAATGAGAATCTTTAGTTTAATAAAAATAAGAAGAACTGAATTAAAAAAAAAATAACAGAAAGAAAGAGCCCTATTTGACTAATTAAAGATGCAAAATGAAGATATTTGAATTGTATTTATATTCTTTTAACTCTACTTTTTGTGAAATGTTACTATATATGTAATAAAAATACAAAAATACTAATCAAACAACATATTGTGAGAAAGTATAAAGTTTGGATTGGATAGGATCAGGATTCTAAATGCCATTAGATCCTACACGAAAATTCTAGTATCTTACTTCCAATTGTTTTTTTGTAGGATCAGGAATGATTTGTCTAAAATGGATCATTAGATCCGGATCGGGATTTTTAACCACTATGCCATATACAGTATAGAGAGCTACTTATTCAGTCTATTGCATTTTTTTTTAATTTCTCTCCATATTTATATTATGTAGAGAGTTACTAACTCGGTTGTGCCATTGAATAGGTGTGTCCTCCTGGGAGTGAGCTGTGGTGCTAATATTGCAGATTATGTAGCTCGAAAGGCTGTGGAAGCAGGTAAGCTTTTAGACCCCGTAAGGGTGGTGGTCCAAGTGCTGATGTACCCTTTCTTCATTGGGAGTATTCCCACACATTCCGAGATCAGACTGGCAAACTCCTACTTTTACGACAAGGCTATGAGCATTCTTGCTTGGAAACTCTTCCTGCCAGAGAAAGAATTTGACCTAGACCACCCTGCCGCCAACCCTCTTGTCCCATGCAGGGAAACACCCCTGAAGGACATGCCCCCTACGCTGACAGTTGTGGCAGAACACGACTGGATGAGGGACAGGGCCATTGCTTACTCGGAGGAGCTTCGAAAAGTTAATGTTGATTCCCCTGTTCTCGATTACAAAGACGCTGTGCATGAGTTTGCTTCCCTCGATGTGCTCCTCAAGACACCACAGGCCCAGGTCTGCGCAGAAGATATTGCCATATGGGTCAAGAAGTACATATCTCTTATTGAGTAGGTTGGAAAGGTGGAGAGAACTATAATGGGTGAAAACTGCAATTTTTGGGTACCTAGCTTCTTTTTTGAGCTGATGAGGTTTTGCATTATGTTACTCCAATTCACTGAGTTGCTCTGAGGTGCGGTTGCTTCAAACAACTTTACTGAATACAATTTTGGGTTAAAAAATTACTCAGTCGATTGTTGTCCTTCTCTTATATACATAGCCTCATATGAGAGAGACTAGGTTTCTACTGAATTGTGAGAACCATTTTTCTTTCTTTGTATGGACAGTAGGCACGTTCATTCATTCATTGTTTTCATTTTCTTTTCTCATTGCTGAGATGTATTGTAAATATGTGAGGGGAACGATATTATAGAAATGAATGTATACTTTTTGAATTACAGGATGTGGATTTGAATGCAACAATTTTTGCAGACTGATTTTTTAATCCTCCATGTTGCTTAGGAGTGCACTCTGTTAATTTTGATGGTGGACAAATTTTGTACACAATGCAACTGTATTGAAGCATGATAAGAACACTCAAAAAAATAAAAAGGGAAATATTTTTTTTTTTTAAAGTTAAACCAAAATAACGTGTTTAACATTATTTGGGCAATAAAAAAGTTGCTTTAATGGATAATTATGTTAAAAATGACAAGCTCATGAGGTTGGTACATTTTTATTTTTTTTGAATATATAGATATATATATATATATATATTTTGATTATACAGCAATAATTAAATAAAAAATTATTTATATATTAATCGATGATGCCAATTAATTTTAACGAAAAGAGGAGGGAAGAATTTAGAGGGAGTAAAAAAAAAGTTGCTTCATTTTGCTTCTTTCTAAAAAAAGTTAGAGGTTGTTTCCTTACCCAATGATAGACGTGCTAATTTTCTTTTGTCGTCATAAAAGACTAATCTAGGGGCATTTAAAGTGATGAAAATTTAATAGGAGTTGATACAAGTTGATAGTCTTATAATTTTTTATGGTGAGATAAAAAAAATAAATAATTTTTAAAAATTTTTTAAGGATATTTTTTATTTTATTTTTATTTTTATTTCTACCATTTTAGGAAAGTTAGAGCTACATAGGCCCCTAGCTATTCATTCTCCCATCAGCATCAGCTTCATTTGGTGGGTCCAGTTGATTGAATTCCAGCCACCATGATCCTGCCACATGTGTGGCTGATATTAATCGTTGTTGGGTTCTAAAAGGAAATTACGGTGGATAAGCTTCCATGACTTCCATTATCCATCGACCGATTTGGTGACTTGTCTCTTCATCCACCTCGTAACAGGAAGAACGGAACACTGCGTAGTCTGCACTTTTAGAGAGAAAGAGAGAGAGAGGTACTGAGATAGCCGTTGTTGGAGGTGAATTATTCATGGAGGTGGCCATGTCTTTGAATGCACTGGTTCGGCTACCCATGTCGAATTCATCAAGAGCACACGAAGAGGGATTAATCAAACACTCATTTGTCTCTTCTCGGACGACCCAAAAGCCTGCTCAGCATGGGCAGGCCCTGCAGGTGGTTAGAGCAAAGGGTAAGAAGGGAATGATGTCTCGTCAATTCCAGCGCCCACCACCTCCTCCTATGCCCAAGATTGAAGACGATGGCAACCCTAAATTCGTCATCTTCATCCGCACGGCTAATGTTAATCGTCTCTCTCTCTATCCCCCCCCCCCCAAAAAAATTCTTTACTGTGTGGCTGTTCATTCAATTTCATCATTGGTTGTGATGGGTCTCTCTGTTTATGTTTGGTTTTCTTCAAATTAGTTTTCTTTGTAATACTTTCTGATAATTTAGGCAATTTCACGGAACAGTCTTTTCAATGGATTGGGTGGTGGTCATGAGTAGCACCCTGATGAAAGATTTTAATTGGCAGCTTTCTTCTGTTTTATTTATATTTTTTACAGTTTTGTTTCACAAGGAACTAACTTTATTGTAACGCATTTAGTACTGAATAATGCTTTTGCATTTTTGGGCAGGTTTATCTTTGGTATCCTCTCAGTATTGTAACTGGTGGCACAACTGCAAAGATTATGGTTGCTGCAAAAGATAATTTCCTGGGGAAGTATATATATAAAGATACTCTTGCTAGGAACCTTGCTGCAGTTATTTACAGAGTGAGTTTTTCTTTTCACTGGCAACTTTTGTTATAAAATTCTGTTCAAGGCCCAAGATTTGCAGGATAAAAGTAATGTTTGGTTCATTTTTTTTTAAATTAAATGATAAATTAAATTAATGCAGATTTCGTAGCTGAGTTGAAATAAGATTAAAATATGTATCAGTGATTCAGTAGTAGATGTTAATTATTGACTCCCCCTGCCCATTTCTCTGGAAGAAAAATAGTAATGCCAAGATTAAATGAGAACTGTTTATCTTGAGTTTTCTGCAATGAAATGAATATGCAGGCGGGAAGTTGAACTCTTCTAAGTTTACAGGGATCAGATTAAAAAAAAAAACCAAAAAAAAGTGCAACCTAGTGCGCAAGATCCAGTTAGCATTCGATGTATATGTCACTGAGTTATAATCAAGGCTGTTAAAGTCGAGATTCTACTTAAATCGGTGGATGGTCCAAAAAATCGAATCATAAAATCAAATTGCAAAATCGTAAAATTTTACCCAATACCTATAACATAAAAACAAAGTCTATTATGCTACAATTCTTGTTGGGATTCCCACATTGATTGTAAAAGGAGCTGATGGTCAGTATACAAGTGTGAAAGAAAGCCTTACTTTATGAGCTAACTTTTTGAGATGAGAGAGGCCCAAGGCCACCCACAACTAGTATCGGAGGCTAGGTGTACTATCAGGTCCATTGGGAGAAACGGGTTGCCGAAGTGTATTATCAATCTCAGTCCATCAGAAGGAATGGGTTATCACTTCCTCCGATCCAAGACCCAATATTGTGAAGGGAGAGATTGTTGGGTTTCCACATTGGTTGTAGAAGGGGGTCTAAGGCCCGATGTGAAGGGGGAGATTGTTGGGTTTCTCACATTGATTGTGGAATAAGCTAGTGGTTAGTATATAAGTGTGAGGAAAAATCTCACTTCATAAGCTATTTTTTGGGAATGAAAGAGGCCTAAGACCTCCCAACAATTCTTCATTTAAAGCTTTCATTTTTTTTTATAAATAAAGAATTTTATTAGTGAGAGAATAAAGTAAAGATATGTATTAAAAAAATGCCATACATAAAAATTTACTCATATCAATAAAATGAATCATCAATAAAGTTCACAAAAAATTCTATATCTGGTTTATGATCCCTTTACCCAACTACCTAGTTAATACCTTTAAATTATTTGGTGTGATTTATACAATTAATATTAAAATACTGATTTCATTTTATTTTAAGAGTTGAAATATATTTGTAATATTTTATTATAGGTCTCTTGGTTTCCATTCTAGAAACTACTTTTAATTTTGGTAGCCAATTTATTAAAACAATCCACATGGTCCTCAAATAGTATAACGTGAGAAATTATAGTATTATAGAATTAAAAAATCTAAAATAATAGTAATAATAATAAGTGAAATAGTTGTGGCATATCACTTGAAAAAAAATAAAAATTTCTATTTTATTTGACAAAATTATACAAAAATCACTTAATTTTTAAAATCAATAAAATCGCCTATAAATTGAGATTTTACTGATTTTACGCCCTAAAAATTGAGATTTTACTTATTTTACCTCTAGTAAAATTTTGCTTATTTTACCCCTATTAAGATTTTATATAAGATCAAACAAGTTTTCTCGCTCTAATATCATAAAATCGTAAGATTTTAAGATGTAAATCGAGATTTTAACAACATTGGTTATAATTGTAAATATAGATAAGATCAAGTTCACCAAATTTGTATAGAAAGCACAGAAGCGATTCCTTTGTAGGAGATGATGCCCAAGCAATACATGAAGCAAGCATTTTGTAGGACAGAAATATAACTAAAACCTGATTCTTTCTATTCATACGTGAGCAGGCATCTAAATATTGTCTTGTATTTGAATTGTGCGCAACAGTTATGTTTATTGTGGATTTTTCAGTGGCTGCTACTATTTGGTTGGATTATGTGTTCCTTTGTTATGAATTTGTTTCTTGTATGGTCAGGCAGTTTGACTGATAGCATTTTTTGTTTCAAGTAAATTTCAAATGGGAATTGTTTCGCAGATCGGATAAATATTCTTTTCGAACTTGAGCAGCCTGAAAAAATTGCTGCAATTTTTCTGCTTAAAATCACTATTATGTTACTAATTCTTTCTTCTAGGGATGAACTTATGTTGCAAGATTTGAAGCTGTTCTTTAATTCTCATTATCACTGTATAGATCTTGGCTTATGTTAAATATATCAAATTTAGTTGATGAATCCGTGGTTTGTTCTGTCATTGCCAATATTTTTCCGGCCACAGTTCTAAGCATGACCTAAAGAACGTCCTCTTCTAGCAAATCATTTATTAACAACTGGTGTATAATTTCTTTTCCAATCACTGATTTTGTCTGATCATCATTTCCTGTTTGTGCCGGCTAATATTTTCATGTCTAGAGATCTGGGTTAATCATATGTAGATTAAAGTGAGCTCTATATTTGAACAGGATGAGAAGGAGATACGGAAGACGGCAATAAAGCAACATCGTGTGCTGCGGTCGGCTACCAACTTCAGATATGGCTACAAACTCGTTGTAATGCCCCCTATAAAGTATATTGCAAACTGCATGATATTCTATTGTACTCAATCATCCATCTTGCTGCAAGGATTAAATTGCATATGTGAATTGGCTCTACCAGTTTATTTTATAAGTTTTCACATGCTGATTGTGCAGGAGAATAACAATATTATAGGAGCTCTTTCTACTTCAGATGTTATTGAGGTAGGCAATGGATATTTGGTGTTGGTTATTTTGAATTGTTGAAACTTATTTCGAGGTGTGGACTATCAAATCTTACGCTGAGATCATAAGAGGCATGTAGGATCTATAAGAAATCAGACTCCAAGCAACCTCTTTATGTCTTTACAGGGTCCTTCCTCTTCTGGTATTCCAATTGTTAAGGGATTATGAATCCATCTTCTATGGCTGAGCCCTGAGATGGTTTTCTTATGCTAATGTTTTGTAGTCTGTTGCTAATTCAGCTATAAAGCAAATAATGGCGTATTTATTACGAAAGTCATGATTCTGAATTCAGTTTTATGAAAGCTGGCATTTGTATTCCTCTTGCACATTGTTCTATTAAAAAATCAGAGTGTCAGAGGTTTTCTGTTTTTCCTTTGCTAGCCTTTAATATTTTTCAGTTCTTTTTACATGCAATTTTCAGCTCCCAACACAAGATGAGCTTAAAACGGTGCTGGATAAAGTGAAGGACTTCTTTGGGGATGCCAAGGAATCTTTTGGAAAAATGACAGCCCTTAACTCAACCGCAACAGAGGAGTCAGAGGAAAATCCAAAGGAGAAATCTAAGTGAGTTATATGAACAGCACTCACTAGCAATTGCAGTAGTTGTTCCATCAGCCCTTGAGTCATTGCCGTGATAACCTGTTTCATCTTCCAGGGTAAAGGGCTGAAGATGAAAAGAATTCACTTGACATATTGCAATGGGTGGGGATCTTTGAGATTGAAGTGCTCCATATGGTACAAAGTCACTTTCCAGCGAAATACAGTTGGGTGCTCGTACACACAACAGTTGTACTGCACAGTTTTGCCCCCCGACACTTTATTGAACATAATGTTACCTGGTCTGTGTGACTGAGCATCTGCTAGCTTTTCTTTGCACAGTGACGAAATTGTGTTTTTAAATTGTTGGTATGGAGGAAATTCACCATGCTTGTTATTATTAAAAATTCATGGCTGAAGGAAAATACTGTTAAAAATGTTATACTACTAGGAAGTACATTGGTGAGGGGCTCTCCCAACTATAGTGTAGGTTCTGAGCTCAACTCTCACCCCTTTCCTTATGCTTTGGTCTCCACTAGCACACACCATCGTGAAGTACAAAACTAAGAGTTCGGTTGAGTCAATAGCCGAGCCAGGCAGTCTGCACTCTTGCTAGTCCTACGGAAAAACCTGGGAAGCCGCCACCTCCTCCAAATGGTAGGAACCTATGATCTTGAACCCTAAAATCAACATCACTGTCCTCAAACCTTTCGGGATTGAACTCCAGAGGATTCTTCCACGACTTTAGGTCCCTTCCCATGGGTTAGATAATCAGAATTCAAGTTCTAGGAGGTATTTCATATTGTTGAGAATGCATCTCCATGGATTCTTGGTGTCCTAGCGGGAAAGAATGGAGTTATGTGCCCCTTTCACGCTTGTTAGGATCACCCTAGATGTTTTATATTATGTAAATAAAAAAGTTTAAAATATAAGTAGTTGGTTTCTGTCACGCTCCTAACTTAATTGGCATGGAAATATAGGAACAAAATAAATTAAATAAAAATCGGTGCTAAAGTCGAGTTTTAATATAATAACAACCAGTAGAACAACTAAATACGTTCTTCATTCCCATATGAAATAAATAAAATATCATCAATCGTGATAAATTTAATGTCACACCCTAATGATTACGTTAAAGACTGACACAGCCTCATAGGTCTCATCAACAACGATGCAATTTCGAATATAAATTGACTTTGGGATCCACACCCCCAGGTCACACAAAGGGGAATACGAACATTTCAATAGAAGTAAAATTCTGTGACAGACCATCTATCAATTTTAACTCAACTTCGAGTGGCTATTTCCTGACATCGCCGGATCACCCGTAATATAGATAAAGTAAATTAACCAGTCAGAGTGTGCTATATACTCAAACATATAATATAACTCATAATAATAGCAGTCAAACATAATATAAAATGCACATATCATATTATGCAATGTAAACATCATATAAAAATGCATATGTGATGTAATGCAGTTATCCAATTTCTATTTACCCAAACCTCATCCATAATTAAGACTGGACTCAAGCCACTTTTGCTTGAGCTGCCTATGTATCCTATCTCGGGAATCAGGTCACCGTAATTCCTAGTTTATATCTTTTATTTCATGACCAAACTCATGATTAATATAATAATCCTTACATCTCATCAATAGATGTAACAATCCCAATAATCTCAATATATATATAACCGAATGGGGAACCGTCTTACACCCTCTGGTCCGTCCGCTAGGGAACCGTGTTACACCCCTAGTCAGGCATCCGCTCATCTTAAGTAGGCATCTGCTCATCTCAAGCAGGATTTGGTTACAATTCGGAGAAAATCCCATAATATCTCACTTCAATATTAATGCTCAACTCCCACTGATTAATCTTTAGTCATATATATATCAACTGGGAATCATCTGATATTTTCAAAATCTCATTTCCTTATTTTTCTCAAATCGCAAATCTAGTCTACATATATAACTCATGACTCGGCACGTCACAATATAAATGTGGCACTCTCAGCCAATCAATATCCTCAACATAGACCAGATGATACTACCCAAACTCTAATGCACATGATATGCTCAATCATATATAATAATTCTTGAAGAGAATTATTAACATAAAACAGAGCATGCCATAAAATCTTAAAATTTACAATTTTTCTAACATCTTTCTAATTCTGTAACATCAATTATAATCCTCCATAACTCTAGGGGCAACATTATGATCCACCCCAATACTTTAGGGGTAAAATCGTAATTTTTCTAAACTTTAGGGGTCACTTTATAATTATTTAAACCTCTGGGGTCATTTTGTAATTATTTAAACTATTGGGGGTCTTTTTGTTATTATTTAAAACTTTGGGGGTCATTTTTTAATTATTCAAAACATTAGGGATCAATTTGTGATTATTTAAAAATTTTGGGCCCAAATGATAATATCTCTAACTATTTTCCCTTTTCTTTTTCTTTTTCCTTTTTCTTTTTCTTTCTCGTTTCTTCTTCCGGTGAACGCCTCCACTGTCAGCATCCAATTTTCAGACTGATTTCGTATTATCAGTCTAAATTTAATCACTTTCATACAAAATAAACATATAGAAATTTATCCTAAAATCTCTATATCTCATTTATATAATCATCAAGGCTCAAAAGTATGAAAAATCCAACGCATATACGTATATATATACATACTCGTGTATATATATATATACACATCTCACAAAATTTCACCAAATCAAACATATAAATATACTAAAATGATCCTTGCGACATCTAGAACACAAATATAGGTCTCATTTACCTCAAATTTGAAGCAAAAAATGAGAAATTGAGAGATTTTAATTTAGGCACCTAACTTTTCGGCGTCGATTTCTCTCACCTCGAGCAAACTTTCGCAAAACAGACATCACCACAGCATTCACGGCATCGAAAATTACCTGGGTCGGTCTTCCTTCCTTCTCGGATCGCCCTCTCTCTCTACCTTTTCTCTCTCTTCTCTCTCTCCCCGTGGTCTCTGGAAAGCCCCCACGGGCCAAACCCGAAAAAAGAAAGAAGCAAAAGCCAAAGAGAAAAGAAAAGAAAAGAAATAAAGAGAAGGGAGAATAAAGGCCCAGTCTGGCTCAGTTGTCCAACTAAATATCGATTTGGGGCCACACCTGATTCACAGAAAAATAAAATAAATTACTCAATCTCATTTTAAATATTTTATTGGCTTAAGATAACACATAAATTACCAAAATTAAATATTGGGTGTTACAGTTTCTTTTTGTAAAAATTCAAAATTGTTAATATATTGTCAATAGGCGTAGGCATTTTAGCCCATCTCTTATCTAACATCTTAACTCCGTTCCTTTCAGAAGAGGCTGATGGGCTTGGACTCATTATTTCCTTTATCATAGCTCTCAGTGGAGGTGTTGGAGGTCACCCACTTCTACCTTTCCTATCGCTGTTGCAATATTTTGAACTTTGTCTTGTGAACTGTGTCATTTTTCGGATCGATGATGATGGTAGTGCCAGCCACAAACAGATGAGTTAGTTGTCATAAGTATTGAAGTAATGCTCAAGTTTCATATTAAAAAAAAAAAAAAATGCTCTAAAAACTAATGTGGTAACTAGAAAATTAGGGATGGCAATTTAACTTGGGAATCTAATTATCCGCTTCATCTCAATTCGAATGGTTCGGATGGCGGGCTGAAGGGCCTGGGACTAATAGGTCCCGGGTTCGACTTCTCTTGGGGGCAGTCCTTCCTCTAATTGTGGAGGGCCATCTAACAGCCTTCTCGGTTGAGCCGGTCAGCCAGGGCTTGCCTAGGCTGGTTTACCTCCTCGTGGTTCTTTGCCGGGTAAGACCACGGGACGGACTTCACCCAGTGCGCACCCATGGATAACGGCTGCGGGTTTCTCCCCGACCCTAGAAGAATAGATCTCGAAGGTCCTCGGACAAGCAAGTTAGCTTTTGGGAGATCTTCACAATTAAAGAGGGAATAATTTGATGGTACATAGTGAGTGTACTTAATTTTGTATTTATGTGATATTTATAAATGTACTTAATTTTGTATTTATGTGATATTTATAAGTGTGAAAAGAAATTATGATACTATTCGAATTTGATTGAGTGTGTGTTTGGAGTGAAAAAAAAGTAAGATAAATTAAGATAAATTGAGAGTTCATAATATGTGCAGTAAAAGAAAAAAGTTAATATGATATAAATTTAACAGAAATTTATACAATTTTTTGTTATTTGTTGATAAATCAAACGGTACCTGAATTGTCTCTCCAACTTACATATCCTCTTACTTAGATATTTGTAAGTGAAGTTGGTAGGCATTAAATGCAAGTGATGACGTGGGTCGCATGAATTGGTAAAAAGTGACTGTTATATAAGATATATTTCTCATTTGGTCTCCTAAAGCATCCAAGTATATTGTGTCAAGTAATTATTTAACTATTTACTAATTAGACTAAGGCTATGTCCTCCTGATTTGAATCACTAAACTCTGATAGAATCACTAATTTCGAGTCGAGGCAATTTTCTATTTTCAATCTATTGTTCCGATAATACCTTTGTCCTTATGGTCGGAAATCTCATGAATAATTACAATTTTACCATGCGATAAGACCATTTCCGTACTTTCACTAACTTGACTAAGATTTGTTTTCAAATCAATGCTTAAAGATTCAAATGTTTATTTTGCTTGCTCAAGTTAAGGCTAAAATTTAAACAATTCATTACTTTCACTTGAAAAAATTATCTGTTTTTATAAAAACAATTGACATAGGTTAATTGAATCATGAATGCTAAAAATGATATAGGCCGCCATTAATTATTAGAATTCATTATTTAATTTATTTCTCGTATTTATGTATATATATATATATATATATATGAATTTATTGTCATTTTTTCAAAAACTTATGTATCATTTGGTTTCCCCTTCTGTTTTCTATTTGGATTAATTATCTTTACACTCCCTGTACTTAGGTCGAAAATCACTTAGACCCCCTCAACTTCAGTATTATGTACTAATACCTCCTATACTATTTACTAAAGTGAAAACGTGGATGGATTTATTAAAGTTAACAGTGTGTGTGCTTCACGTTTAGAAAAAGTGTAAGTATTTAATACTCCAAAAAAAAAGAAAGAATGAATAGACAAAAATGCCCTTGATTTAAAGGAGCAGACTTGTGTGTTGTCTTCTTCCATTTCGTCTGAAGTTTCAGATCGAAGGTACGGGATAAGCCATCGAAGGTCACATAAATCCCATCTTCTCTACTTCTTCTTTCATTCGTTTAGATTTCGGCCTTCACTCCTTTGGATAGCCGGTGGTTTATAACTCAACTTTCAAGTTCAGATCTATACACACACATATATACATGTGTATATATATGTATGTGTGTATGCACGTGTTGTTTATTGTTATTCTAGCCGATGCTTTGGCATCTCGATGAGTTTTAGTTTCATATATTTGATTTTGATTTTGATTTTAGAGACGATGATGAGGAAAATTATACAATCAAACTATAAAAGCTATAAAACTGTTGATGTTTTTGAAAATCATTACTCTATGAGCCTTTAATTTGGTAGTTAGTTGATATTTTGATTTCAGATTTCGACCTTCACTACTCTAGGTAACCAGTGGTTCACAACCCAACCTGCAAGTCAGATGTATACACACACATATATACATGTATACATGTGTATATATATGTACGTGTGTATGCACGTGTTGCTTATTTTTGTTTTATTCGATGCTTTGGCATCCCGATAAGTTTTGATTTTATATATTTGATTTTGATTTTTGTGAGGATTTGTGTGGTTAGGGTTTTGGTTTGATTTGTGTTTTTTGGTTGAAGAGGAAGAGGGTAGAACAGAGGAGAGAGAAAAGGATAGCGAAGAAGAAGAGGGTAATTTTGTAATTTTATTAATTAACATAACAGTGTTAAGGTTTGCACTTTAGTGAACAGTATAGAGGGTATTAATACATAATATTGAAGTTGAGGGGGTTTAAGTGATTTTCGACCAAAGTATAGGAAGTCCAAAGACAATGAACCCTTTCTATTTTATGTATTTTATAATTTAAAAATCCCAAAATAAGGAATTAGAAAATACTTTATTTTTCTTATTTTAAGATTTTCCTTATTTTAGGTAAAAAATACTTAAAATAATTTTTTACTATTTTTCATTTCATGTATAAATTAATTTTCTGTTTTCTAAAATAAGTTTTGAAAACATAAGTGAACAAATACTTTTTGAGCTGTTTTTCTTATCTTTAAAAGCGCAAAATAGGAAATAAGCTCAAAATAGATAATAGAAAACAAAAAATTAAAAAAAAAAACTAAATCAAATGCCATCTTAAAATTTAAAATAAACAGAAAACTTACTAAAATGTTTTTTTTTTTTAATATTTTAAGATTATCCCTACCAATTTCTTGGACTAGAATCTTTTTCAACTTTGCATGCTCTTTGGGAGGAAATAAAGGTTAATTATACCGAGTCCCCACTAAGGTTAATTCTACCAAGACCCCATCATTATCACTTAATTTTCTTGACTTGAAAAATATTTACATTTAAATCCCTTAATTACGAAATTTTATCATCGCGTTGAGTTTTTTATTTTTTTTTACCACAAAAATGTTGTTGTTAAAACAAATTCCCAAACTAATACACTTTTCCCACTATTTTTTAATATGAGTTAATTTTAAAATACTATAATACTATATGTCATGCAGCTAGCTAGGATAGAGAATTTGAAGTTTTTATACGAGTAATGTAAGATATCATTTATTACCCATTTCAAGTCTCTTTTTATTTGGATCAAGAATTGTCCTAATTTTTTTTCTTAAAAAAAAGTTATTAATTATACAAAAAAATTTACAAATTTCAAATAATATTCAAATTAAGTTAATTTCTTATTCAAATTACATCCATGTCTTCATTTATTTGTTGATTAATATTATTAAGACCTTTATTAATAATAGTAAAATATTATCACCATCACTATTATAATACCATGTAAAAGAAAATATTATTTATTTATTCAAAATAATATTATGTATTAACACTTTATACCTATGTGATTATTTAAAAATATAAGGAACATTTAATTCTTTTTGGCATGTAATTAGTAATTTTTGTAGTAATATGTTTGTTTTTTCATAGTAAGTTATTTTAAACTTCTTTTTTTTTTTATGAAAAAGTCAATTTTAAAGTTCTTATAAAAGAAAAGGAATGAAGGACATCCATTTGATTCTATTCCAAAGAAAGAAAAAATCAATCCCAATTTTTTTTGACAACTCCGAAAAAAAAAATAAAAACGAAGGAAAACTTATATAATTTTGCTTTTCATCTAATAAAAACTTAGAAAATAAACAAAAAAAAATTAAATTCCCCTACCTTTTTTTAATCAAATACATGAATATAAAACAGTTAAAAACATAATATTACTCTTGATAAATAATTAATATGTTTACAAAGTACCATTACATTAACATCTATGTATATATTACCTAAAATTATTTAAAAATGTGTTTTATAATAACAAATAATTAATTTGTTTGTTATCAAATAATTTATAATAATTAATTTATAATAACAAATAATTTACAATCCCGACGGGTAGCATAGTGGATTCAGGGTTCCTGTCAGAACTGTAAACCCGGACTTGATGTGTGTTCGAATCTCACTAAGAGCGTCTCGCTTACAAAAGTGGGATGTGCGAGAGGATCGTCGTCTACTATCCCTCTAGTTTACCTATCTGCTACACGGTCCGTTGAGGGCTGTAATAAACCGGTAGAGTTTCGGGTCACAAAAAAAAATAATAATAATAAATAATTAATTTCATGCTCAAGTAAAATTTTCTATTTGAAATTATTTATCATAATATTTTGTTTTTTTTTTTTTTGTTTTTTGTTTTTTTTTTTTGAATGGGAGTAACATGCTTAAAAAGTTATCAAATATTTAGTTTTCTATTAAAAAATAATATAAGCCGAAGAGAAATTAAAAAAAAATTCAGAACTAATGACTTCAAATTATCAAATAACGTATATAATACCAACAAAGTAAGATGAATTTTAATATTGAGTGGTAACTTTAGTTGGAGCTAAATTTTTTTTATATTTGTAAGTTTTTTTATAATTTTTAAATAAAAAAATATAAATAATATGTCTAAAATTTATCAGAACTAAAATAAATATCAAGGTTATTAGAAAATCACAAAAAAAAAAGTAATCGAAAATTTTATTTCTTACAACAAAAACATTGAGTTACGAAAATCACCCAAAAGCTGACCAACCCACAAACAGTGAAATATAGCCGTTACAATTTCCATAATTAAGAGAGACTAGCGTGGCTTCCCCTCCTTTCTTCTTTTTAAATTCAAATACTAATCTATCAAATGCAATAAAAAAATTTTTTCTATCTTCATAGCATTCCCAATCTGGATGTCCCAAACCAATGCAAAGGTAAATAAAGAAAATAGCCGTTAGGAACTTAGGACCAGACCCACCCTTGTTGTGAAATGATCTGTTAGAACTACAATTCAAAGATACAGACATAGATTTCCTTTTTTCTTTCTTTTTTTTTTTCAATAGATTTTTTAGCTCTGCCTGGCCATGAAATGGACCCAAGACTCGGCCATGAGATTCAAATCTCGAAGTGACTGAAAAACCATATTCTCGGGGATTCAAAGAAGGGGGAATAGAGAGAGAGAGAGAGAGAGTGAGGAGCTTAGAAGAGCTATAAAGAGAATCCGCAGAAAGAGATAAAGTACTATTCAGGGAATCAGGGTTTGTCGATCACTTCACTGCAAAGAGATGGGTGAATCATCATCATCATCAGCTTGTCTTGTGCGATCGTTCTCTCAACCTGCTGGCTCTTCCAGTGAATACGAGGAGGTTAGTCCAAAGTACACGGTTGAAAATTTTCGATCTTTGATCTTCCAACGTCAATTTCAGTTAATGGGTTTTTCATATTTCATGGAATTCCCTTGAGGGTTTTGCTTTTTCTGCCCTATTTTGTTCTTCAATTTTATTGCTAGCAAGGGTTTGCTTCATTTATTTATTCATTTTGCTTGGGGGGTTTAACACTTGACTTGTTGAATTTGTTGGTATTTGGTTTTCTCATTGGAGCATTTGATTGGCCCCTTCTGGTTGTAGTTATAGTTGGTTCTTTTCTTCTGATTTTTTGTCCCTCTTGTTGACTTATTACTGAAATGCATTCTTTAATTTACTGCGTATGGATATTTCATGTAATGGTTAGCTATCAATTTTGTATAATAATAATAATAATAATAATAATAATAATAATAATAATAATAATAATAATAATAATAATAATAGGGTAGCTGTTTGCAATTCCATTCAAGTTTTAGTCGTCTTGTTCTGTAAAATAGATTGTATTTGGAGTTGGGTATTTTGTTTTGTTTTGTTTCTTTGTTTTTTTTGTTTTTTTTTTTTTTTTTTTTTTTTTTTTTTTCTTGGCTATTTTATTACAAATATATCTTTGGATATACTTGCGAGATTAGAATCAACTTTGAAGATTTTCATGAGAAATCCATGAAAGTGAAAAAAACCACATTGCAGGGAGATCCACTTTGTGCTGCTCTAACAACGTCAATCTCATTTGGGAGGTTCATGTCCGAATCACTGGCTTGGGAAAAATGGTCATCCTTCTCCCACAATCGATACTTGGAAGAAGCTGAGAAATCGTCTAAACCAGGTTCAGTTGCAGAGAAGAAAGCTTATTTTGAAGCCCATTACAAGAGAATTGCAGCCAAAAAGGCTGCAGCATTGCTCGAGCAACAAAATGAAAGTAATGATGATGTTGTGGATGAGAGCAACAACAGTTATTCCATGGTCCCAGAGTTTTCAAAATCCGACAACCATGTTGTTATTGATGAAATCCAGGGAATAGAGGCCCCCAAAACCGAACTAGTTAGCTCCGTTGATGTAAATGTGTCAGATGTTAATGTTGAAAGAGTCAACTTAGAAACTGACAAGGTGGAAGAAACAGAACAGGTGACTGCAGAAGGTGGTATTGAAGAGAACTCTATTCAGGTGGAGCTATCTAACAAGCATGAAAATGTTGAAGAACAGAAGAAGTTGATGGCCACTCAACAACAGGAGATGGTTGTCATGGTATGTTTGTTAATAATTCCCCCCCCCCCTTTTTTTTGGGCATCTTCTGGGTCAATACGTTTTTCTTTTCATTGTAACCTGCTCTTTGTTTTCTAGGACGCTGCTAACCTTGCAAATTCAGATTCAGCAAGCAAGAAGAAACAATCAGCTTTTGGTTCTTCAAAGTTGTTCACCCGCAGTGGAGGATCCAAACTCCGGTCTTCCATCAAATCAAGTCCTGTTCAACTCCGAAAGGAAGACAATGCCACTCAAACCAGTAAGAAGACTGCAAGAGAATCAGTGGAGAAAAGGAGATCGACACCAAAGTTACTACAAATGTCAATTAATTTTCCTTCCGATGCTGGTGAAGCCAGTAAAACATCTTCTCCAATTATCCGCAAACTTGGGAATTCAAAAATTATTAGAGCTTTTGTCAAGACATCCAATGACCGCTCGAATAGTCCTCTTCAAACTCCAACGAGGGTGCTCTCCTACTTCCTTTCATTTGAACTCGCCCATCTTGGTTGCACCTGGAAGAGTGTGCCAACTCATATATAGGATTTTTTTTTTTTTTTTTGAATTATCTGTAACAGTTGATTTTTTTTTTGGTCACTGCAGGTGTCGGTAAATGGGTTACCAGTGCGACCTTCAGCAAACCCTCAACCAAAAAGTAGAAGGTAATGCGGTTGCGCAAGTTCTGGAGACATATGGTGTATTTCAAATATTTGCATTACCCTTTATTATTGTGCTATTGCTGCTTGATATAGATTCAACACCTTCCACTAAAATGCTTAGTTTCATTGTTTACAGGAATAAAATACTGGACGATTGCTCGGTTTCTAGAAAGAGGGCAGCAGATAAAAAAACACAGTCTCTATCCGTGGAGTATGAAATTTCACTACTTGGTGATTGTAGAGAGTGTTGGTTTGTCTAGGTTATGGTTAGGGTTAGTCCTATGGTTGAAAAAAAAAAAAAAAAGATGGCTGTCTATTGCATACTGTGAAACAGTAACTCCAAAAGAACTTCTAAAAATCTTGGTAGTATTGTGTTTTAGGCATGAGGTATTGATATGGCATGGATCCAAACTCTCTATCCAAATCATGTAGCTTCCCTTACTCTTTCATGTTGCTGCTTTTAATGCAGCAGATAGTGCCATGGCTAATTGGATTCATAAACATTTCGATACTATCGTGTTAGTTATACGTGTTGTGCAAATATTTCCAGAACTGACAAACCAATTTTGCAATTGTAGCATGACACTGTCAGCATTGAGAAACTTGTTTACCTTCTAATAGGACCTAAATATGGTTTCTGATGTCACTTGTCATTTTTAATAATGCAATAATGCTATTTTAAGGAATCTGAATTTTCTTCAATGCTCTATGCGCAGCCATTTGGAATCTTCTGGTGCATCTGGACACAAAGCACGATCTCCTACAGTAGTCTCCTCTTTTAGTTTCAGATGTGAAGAAAGAGTGGCAAAACGTAAAGAGGCAAGTCATGATCCGATAACACCCTATTTCTGCAGTTTCACTTATTTATATATGTGTATATATATTCATTTTTGCTGATGCTATGTGATATTTTCATCATTTGCTATTTCAGTTCTTTCAGAAGCTAGAAGAAGAGAGGAGGCTAAATTCGAAGGAGGCAGAAAAAATGCAGCTCCGAGCAAAAACTAAGGTTATTATTATATTGCAACAGGGATCCAGCATTTGGGAAACTTACCAAATATGAATCAAGCAATGCACATAAGACACAAGCCCTAGGGACCTAAAGGACTAACAAGAACAAGTGTCTGAGTATCTTTGTGGGTCCAAGTTTCTAGTATTGTGTTGGCCAAATAATTTGAAACATGCATAACCCAAGTTAATTGGAAGTTGGGTTCAATATTTCCTTCAAACATGCAAACAATTTTTTTTTTTTCCAGAGACGATTAAAGGTTATTGTGTATTGTTGTCATGCAGGATAAATCAGGGGAAGAATTCAGAAATATGCGTCAGAGTATTGGCTTCAAGGCTAAGCCAGTTGCAAATTCTCATCATAAAACAGCATCTCCAAACAGTCGCACGAAGGTGTGTGTACATAAATGTTTAATATATTGATTGCACTATCAGGTAGCAGCCCATCTGATATTGGATGCGAAACCACTGAGAATCCTGATATCACCCAAACTTCAGTGAATGGATAATATAATGGTTTGAAAACATTCTGTTGTGTGTCTGAATCTAGAATACTTGATTCCTGTGTAGATTTACTCTTATCTTGTTTCATAAAACTCTCAAGCATGCCAAGACCTCCCAAGTTTTCTTAGACAGTATTGGTTGCTGTCTAAGGTGTCCAGTTTCTGCTAGACATCTCCAAGAAGTGCTTTACCTACTTGCTTCTCTACCATCTTCCCTGGCAGAGCCAAGCCAACTAATATATTGTCTTCTTGCAGATACCACCAACACGGCCTCGATCACCAAAGCTTGGAAGGAGGCCCGTCCAGGATACTGGTTCAAGACCTCCTCACAAGCCTTCAGTGCATGGCTCCCAGCATAATATGGAAAAGAGTATTCAAAGCCCAAATCGAAAGGTCCAGGATATTGGCTCTCAGCCTCCTCGGTGGCCTTCAGTCAATGGCTCCAAGCAAAATATGGAGAAGTGTATTCATAACCCAACTCGCTCTATCAATTCTACGTTGAGGAAGAACATGCTTGAGAATACTTCTCCAAATATCCAGTTTTGAGGATGAAGCAGAGGGGGTGCCTTTCCTGGTCCTTTGCACACAGAATAATGTTAAATAATTGATCAGTCTTGCTGACAATGGCCTGCCTTTGAGAATATACATCATGGAGGTAGAAATAAAGTTTGAGATAGCAATGGATCCAAATTGAAGAGGAAAGAAAATTCCTAATTTGTGTTGATCGCTGCTTTCAACTTGGAGTGGAAGTGGAATTCTTTATTGGTTCTTCTAAATTCTTTTTATCCAGATAAACTCAAGTTTCTTCATGGAGAAAAGCTATTTAGAGGCTTGATAATTTTGTAGCACTTGTTCTCTTAAAACGTTTAGCATTGCCATTTATTTGTGCTGGTTTTGTATGCAAATAATGTAAGTTTATTTTATTTCTGAGCTAAATATATGGACTTGTTTGGAACTCTACAAAACTTTATATCTCTATAAAATTTAATTTTTCTACTTACTGCACAAATTACGAGTATCTTGGGGTAGTTATTATTATTATTATTATTATTATTATTATTTTGGATATCACTTTCACCAATTCTTCTTTGGTATATTTATGGTAAATTTTTTTAATGTAGTATTTTACGTCGATAACAATGACAAAAATGCCACTTGTCCAGAGAATATATACTCTTTCTTGGGATAGAGAAGGCTGCAGTGTCTTTTGCACTACAGTAGCTGAAAGTGTAAAGTATCGATGGTTAGATTTTTTTCTTCAAATGATCAACATTAGAATTTTATTTTAATCAAGTTAAATTAGGACTATTAAATTTAAAAAAAAAAAAATCTAACCATTGATATACTTCACACTTTACCTGTTAAATTGCAAAAAGCATTGCAGCCCCCTCTATCCCATCTTTCTGCCACCTTGATTTAATTTTTCATCACATTTACTTAATAGTAATTACATAGTTGGATTCTTGGAATTTCCTTTCAAAAGACAATTGAGAAAGTTAACATTACAACTTAACTTTTGAAAAAAATAAGGTGACATTTGATTTGCTTTTCTATTTTCTGTTTTATGTTTTAAAAATCCTAAAATAAGGAAACAGATTATACTTTTTTATTATTTTTTTTTTTTTTGAGATTTTCCTTGTTTTAGATTAAAAACACTCAAAATGATTTTTTCTCATTTTTTATTTTATGTGTAAATTCATTTTCCGTTTTCTAAGACAAATTTTGAAAACACACGTGATCAAATGAGTTTTAACTATTTTCTTTGTTTTCAAAAAGCAAAATAGCAAATGCGCTCAAAACAGAAAATAAAAAATAAAAACAGAAAATAAAAAATAAAAAAACAAACCAAATGACACTTAAAAGAATTAAAATAAGATTTTGAAAGAGGTGTTATATATATGCAATGCCACGTGGATGCTGCTTGCCACTGTCCACGGTTTGTCAAGTGAAATTGGCAGGGATAGAAAGTAATGCAATTCAAATATCTACCGTCTTAAGGAACACCACCTACTAAATTACTCTGCAACCACAAACTTCTTTTTACAAAACTTGCAAGGATTGATATGTCCAAGCATACATACAAACATATATGTAACACATGGTAGGCATGTCTCACCTATTAATAAGTACTCCAAGAAGCTTGCTTATTGTGCTTGATTCTATCATCACTCTACATATTTCAACATCCATGTCTAAATTGATCGGAAAGATGATTTCCCAATCCATCAAGTGAAATATTTCACTTACATATCAGTTCAATGGAAGAAAATAGTGAGTTCCCCCCTTTTGTAGAAGAAACATAACAAACAAAAGCTCCCTTCAATCAGGCAATGAATAGACCTTGATCTATCACTGGGTATTCTATAGTTTCCCATGGATTCTCATAGTCAAACTTGTGTGCATCAAACAAGTTTGCTTGGGTTTCAGCAAAGAGCTCTGGATAGTTGTGATTAGCAGATTCTTTGGACTTGATTCCAATATTCGTTGTATGACAGTCACCTTGAAGCAAACAAGCCAGCAAGTCGTCGTCTGAAGATGCCAAACTTGAACAATTCCCCAAAATAAGGTTCTTTTGGGCAGATTCCAGACCATTTGTGAAAATCTGGTCTAACCCATGATTCTTTATGTTGGATTTAGTGCTGAGAATTGGCTCGGAAGTATGGAAAGTTTTCATATGGCACTCAGACTGAACAGGATGCAAGTCAGCTGCACTTCGTAATGGAACTACATGCTCTGTATGTTGGGTTCTGAGCTTTGCATTGAAAGGGCTGCTTTCTATGTCTGCTGGCTTGTCTCTATCTCTGTTAAAAGGTCTGGGACCAACAGATGGAGCAGGTTGCACACAACCAACTTGGACTTGATGCTGGAGATTGTGCAGTGGGAGATGGTTGAAGCTATTCTCTAACTGAAGATTTGGCGTAGGTTCTTGTTTGTATGGAAGTTCACTCCAAGGGTATTGTGTTGGGATGGCAGAATCAAATCGTGCATACTTGACATCTGGCGAAAGTGGTCCAAAGGAATTATTGTTGAGGCACATCCTTGAACTGCTGACTTTTGAATGATCAGGAATATCTTTCTTGGGTTCCCTAGTTGGCAACGAAATGACACCTTTCAGCTCACCATCATGGATTTTGGGGTTGACATTTTGAACGAGAGTCTTGTTGCTGGATACTCTATGGATGCCATTAGCAGCATCCTTTTGCTTCATAGCAACTGGATTCTGAATGCCAAGATTTCCAGGATGGTCTTTTGAAGATGGATCTGACTGCTTTGTCCCACAAAAAGAAGCTCTTAGCTCATTTTCTTTTTGTAACCTACTCAAGTAGAGCCGATACTTCTGCACAGTGAAAAGATGTCTCCGTTAAGTTCACAGTGGTTATTGAACAAGCATGACAGTTAAATATATCCCTTTCAGCCCTCTGATAATCAGATATGTACTTCAAGATGTCTCTGTGCTTCATGAAAATTTAACTGAGCTTGTTTATGTGACTGGTAATTAAGAAAATTTTCAATTTGTAAGGAAGAAGGGTTAACAGTAGAATGGTGGATAACTTTTGAGATTAGTAGTAAAAGCTACTTAAATATGTTCAGAAAATGTACTAGGCAGGCATTCATATAGAATATGATAACTGGTAGTATCAAAAAATTTAGAGGAAACACAGAAATCTTCCTCCCAAGACATATGGAATAGACCAATTATTCATCTGTCAAAACAGTTCCAAATTTGACAGTTCCAAATGGGTATATCAAAATAAATCTGTCATCCTCATATTATATCCAATTATTCATATATCAGGGCCTTCCTTTGGCTAATTGGCCTCATGCCTGCCTCAAAACTATTATTTATGAAGGATGCCTACTCAAATCAATAATTACATCCAGCTAATAAAAGTGGCAAAAGATAGAAGCATCTACCTGTAAGTGGCTAGCAACATTTTCTCTTGTCAACCATGGTATGTTCATCAAGTCAAGAATTTTCTTTGGACCAACTTCTGCCAACACAGAATTGAAACTCGTCACCTTCTAGAAGCATGGAAAGAAAACAGCCATATGACTTAAAACCACTCATATAGCAAACAACTGTTACCAATACATTATAAAAACAAGAGGACTTCTGATTGAAGATAATTATTAAAGAACAAGAGCACTTCAAAGGAAGGATCATAATAAACTCACTATCAAAGCCAATCTGATTTACAGCCTTGACAAATTTCTGATGCAGATCTACAGTCCAAACTACTCTAGCCTTCTTCACAGAAGAAGGATCGCCAAAGTCTTTGTTGTCATACTTGTGTTCAGCATCTTTTCTTTTCTTTCCTGAATTTAGGTCACCTCCACTGAGAAAGTACCCATCATCAGATTGGTCCGATCCATGTCTCATCATCTGAATTTCTTCAAAAACTTCATCATGACCTTCAATATCTCTCACTTCATGTATCCTCTTTCTAAAGACATGCTGCCATATATTGCGAAGCTCTTTCATTCTAATGGGCTTGAGAAGATAATCACATGCCCCATGCTGCACGCCTCGCATTACCCTGCTGGTTTCCCCATCAACAGACATCACTGCAGATATTCATGGTATACTGCCATTAGAAATGAGTTTTACAATGGACAAGAAAATTTAGCAATCAAATGTTAATCATAGTGCACTGACTAATGACTGGAAGATCCATCTCAAGTCCAACATGCTCAAGAAGCTTAAAACCATCCATATCAGGCATGTTAACGTCACTGATTACAATGTCAAATCCATCTTTTCTTTCACGAAGTAAGTCCAAAGCCTCTCTTGCCAGACAACATGTAGTCACTGAAACCCACAAAAAGAAGCAAGGATAAAAGGGAGGGAAAAAAGTCAGTACGTAATAGACATTCAGCATATATTATGAGGATAATGAAAAAAAATCCACATCTTTTAAGATGGAAGGATGAAATAGTGCTCTGGTTTCTAATTGCCAAGGTCACAACTGACGTAGAACAGGTAGCAGAGGCTTATGAGGAGCAGTTTGGGCAACAAAAGTCTCAACAGAATTGAAGAATCAGCCTTCGCATCGTCGTGCTTGAGTTATTTTTAATATGTTATTTCATTATTTACTGTTTTATTTATTTATTTCATTATTTACTCTTTTAGCTTGTTTATTAGGGTTTAGACTATATAAATGATGTTTTGAAGTTTTGGAGGCAGCTTATGAAAAAACACAGATCTGAATTTCTTTCTCTTTGAAAGGTTTGGACCAATTTTCTTTTGAACCTAATCAGGTATTAAGTTTGTTCCCACAAAGCTGCGTCACTCATGATTTTTCATAATACAAAAGAGAAGGTTTCAATATCATGAATCAATCAAAGTGATAAGATTGGCTTCCATACTGTGAAGCACATGGCTAAAGATATCTTGTAGGAAGTAACGACACATCCAACACAGGGTATATTCATTAGTCATTACATTCAACTTTCCACTTATCATAAATGAGAATTATGAAACAGAGGCTTATTCATCGTACTTGAGCATGATTATTGTAAACAAGGATCAAATTTTCATTAACCCCTTGGGTAACTCAATTGGTCAACAAGCTGAGATTAAGTACTAGGAGCATCAGGTCTAAGGTTCAATTCCTACAAGGGGCGATTACTCTTAGAGGCTCACCTCAAGGGCAAAGCCCCACTTTACTAGGCTTAGTAGACTATGCAGGTGGAGGTACCCCGAGGTTTACAAAACAGAAATTTGAGGAGTGTGTATTTCACCCCTCTCCATGTATTATATTTATATTTAAGAATTACAACCAAATAGGAAAGACAGCTAAGCATGGCTGTTGATACAAGAAATGAAAATACAATCAATACAATCACGTACAATCACAATAATATTATCTAAATATATGTTAAAAAAAAAATCAGTTCAGTAGGTGTCAGTTTGCAACAAAATGAAAACATTTTTTGAAATGTTTTGGAAATTTAAAAAAAACGACACAAAATATGAAATGCAAAAAATTTTTGGATGTATAAATTAAAATTGTATGAAAGATTTGTAATAAACTAATCAAATAATTCATTATTCCAATGTATATGTTGTATTTTACTGCATTTTAGAATTATTATAGTATTGTTTCATATCGATCTTCTAGAAAACATAAACCTTTCAACCATTTCTTGAAAACAATATTTTATTCCTTGATAATGAGTGATGTAATAGTCCTACGAGCACGTGTTCAACTCAAGCCATTGAACCCTCTAATCAGAGAAACAAGACTTAGTTTCCATCGCTCGACAAAGACCTTCACTTTGGACCTTCAATGACTACAGTGACTTGGAGGCCAGAGTAAGGGGGCCACCGAGGCACTAGCCCAGCCATCCCTTACCAAGGGAAGGATATGCCTTGGCCTGCTAAGAGAGAGACCTTACTAAACCTTCTCCCAACCTCGAATTGACACGCTAACCCTCATCATTGGGAGACATTCAGTTGTCATTGGTGAAGTAAGGCAAACACAACACAACAATAGTACTTTGCCATGACAACCCCAATGACCCATTGCCCGCTCATGCCTCGGAACATGTCACCATCAACCACCTACAAGCAACATGGCAAGCATAGCCACTTCACTTTTGTATAAATACTTAATAGCTTTGCATTTACTACTCTCCAGACTCCCTAATTACCCTCAACCACCCAATCTTTCTTTCTCACTCGGTTGCCTTACTCTCACTCTTGCCACCTTCACACCTTCAAGCAGTCCATCAAGCTGTTAGTCCTGTTTTTTGTCTCCCTTCCCAGAAGGTCCTCACCCACTTCCCACTGTGAAACTCCAGCAACATCCTACACTGAGTTATATATCTACAACTATAAGTGGCCTTAAAAAAGCCATAAGCTGATCATAAACACCCTGTTCCAGGCACAATCCTTGCTCAAATTCTTTTGTATTGTATGTGAGACAACTATGCTAAAGGGCTACTCACTGTAAACTTTTCTCAATATAATTTGGAATAAGGGCTGAAATGAACTAAAAATTACTGTACTCAGATTTTGTAAGAAAATTTATGCCTGGAAACTTTTTTTTCTTTCTTTTTTTTTTTTTTTTTTAAAATTTGAGTTTCCAGGTTGGGCGAATTAGATTTGCAGCAAAACTGACTCACTAACAGAAACAGAATAAGTACAAGAAGACAAACAAAAACAGTATCCCGCTAAAAATGACTTCCTCAGCTATTATCTCATTCCAAAAGTCTTCAAATTTAATGGGAATAACCTTATTGTATGTATCCATAAATTGGAGCTTTAATTAGGCTATAACTCACAAAACAAAAAATCACATGGCAACAATGCCCAATTCAGTATAAACAACCACAGCCACATGAGGAGGCAAAATCAAATGATCCCCCTCAATACCTATCAGGAAATCAAATACACAGAACTAAACACAAATAGTTAGCGCAAGGGTTTCAATCCATTGCTTGAACAATAAACTAATTGGCAAGAAGCAGAAACATATATGACTGTATGAAGAGGTAATTAACCTTCGTAAGAACACTTTTTAAGCATCTTCTCAAGAATTCTGAGCCAGACCAAATCGTCATCGACAACGAGAACACGTAGACCCGCCGGGAAGGCATTGGCTCGGGGGGAAGAGAAACCGTTCTCCATGGAGTAGAACCCAACTATAGCAAATATCGGAAGGTTCGGATTCAGGCAAAGACGAAGAGCTGAACTAGCACGTATATTAATATAGCTATCTATATATGTATCTATCTATACACATAAAAGAGAGATCTTTAGAACGAGAGAGAAAGAGAGAGAGTTTTACCCAAGAGTTCTGAGTTCCGATTTTAAGGGAAGGGAAAGAAAGAGAGCAACGAATGTTGGCGCCGGCTGTGAACAGTACCAACGGTCCCTACGGCGCGCACGTTAGCGTTTTCAGTCTTTCAATCTTTATAGTAATGCTTGCAGTGATGCTACGCTTACACCTCCTTTTTACACCCGCTTAATTTAGGCTCCGTTTGAAAAAAAAAAAAAAAAATGAAGTGTACTAATGGCTAATGATTAATAATTAGTTAAAAAAATTAATTAATTTTATGTTTGGGAAGGAAAAAAAATGACTAATGGTTAATAGTTAGGTAAAAAAAAATTAACTAATTTTGTGTTTGGGAAAGAAAAAAAATTTTTTTTTTTTTAGGTGACTAACTTATAAGGGTAAATTAACATTTTTACCCTTGAAAGTGTAAAAGAAGATTAAAATATAAGAAGATAAAAAAGTCCAACTACTATTAAAGTAGCCATTAACACATGCTAATTGCTACTCTTCCCAAACGGACGTTTATACTGATCACTACTCCTATTAATTAATACATTTCATTCAAAATTAGTTTAACTATAAGATCAAAAATCTTATGACTGTAATGATTTTGAACAAATATACTGGTCACTATGGATAACGACTAGTATAAATTGACAGGGTATAAACATAAGTGTAAAAAAAAAAAAGTGTAAACGCAGTATTTTTTTAATCTTTATTTATTTATTTATTCTCTCTTTCTCTTTCTCTTTCTCTTTCTCTTTCTCTTTTTTTTTTTATTCTTTTAAATAAATTAAAAAAAATACATAAAAGAGAGACCTAAGAGGGGGAGGCATAGAGGGATAGAATAAAATGATGGGTAGCTATAAGAATTTTAGGTGGAACATTGAATGACTTTGGAGCCCTAATGGGGGTGAGAGAATGTTTTCGATGTGCTCTAATTTCTTTTTTCTTTTCTTTTTTTTTTTTCGTGGGTGACAAGGACATGCAATATGTTGTATAAATATATGAAGAAACAGAACATATTTTTTAATCTTACACTGTTAAAACATGTACAAATAATTTGAGATATATTAATGCTGAAACAAAAATTATTATGAACAGAACAATATACAATTGATATATCTATATATATGTATGCGTTATACAGGTGGTTGATGTAATAAATATTCTTGTTATAAAAAAATAAATTTGATATTATCAATTTTCAATAATTTAGTATTTAACCCAAATTTTAATGTCATAAAACTAGAAGGAAAAGGCGAACAAAAGTATCGGTCACTAGGTGGTTGGAAACAAAGAATTTGTCGTGGGAAAAAGATATGCGCCAGGTTTGAAGTAATTGTTTTAGGTATTATTCTACTTTTAGTTTGGTTATTTGGTTAACCGAAATCATTTTAGCTCTTTGATAAAATAATAAAATTAAATTAACCCAAATAATTTGATTGAATTTCAATTAAAATTGAATTAGCTGAAATCATATTGCACAATATGTTTATTATTATTATTTTTTTTGATAACCCGAAACCTGCACCGATTTATTGCAACTTTCAACAAAACCGCGTAATCGATGGGTAAATCGGGAGTGCTTAAACTTACTCGCAAGACTCAAGCACCTAAGCACCAGGTAAGATAGAGTAGTAGCTAGTGAGATTTAAACTCAAGACTTTCGAATTTACAGTTATATATATTGCCTTATTTAATTTATTATACAGTTATATATAGTCTTATTTAATTTTTGGCTATTTTAGTTCCCACAAAATTAATAATTGAAATCGAACCAAAATGGAATTTGGATTAAAGAAAATTAAAATAAATTAACAGATAAAAATAATTAAAATTAAAAATTTTCGTTCAATTATTCAGTTTTCGTTCAATTCTGTGCACTCTTGACTAGTAATTTTTAATACTAGATGTTAGTGCACATGCAATGCGTGTGAATTTCTTCTCTTAATAATTAATAAAAATATCTTAGTTCTACAAATTATGAATATTTACTCAATTTTTCTATTAATTTTTTTATATATGTTTTACATGTTGATGCACACGTGATATATGTAAATTTTTATTTTAAAATTATATGCATATAATTAATTAATTTGTTAATCATAAAAAAATAACAAAAGTGATTTAACTAGTAAATAATAAGTAGTTAAGGTTATTTAAGTAAATAACAGGAACATTTAAAGAAAATAAAAAAATTACAAAATAGTAGGTAGTTAAAAGACATCCAAGGAAGACAAAAAAAAATAAATAGATGAAATTACTTAATTAATGTGGAAGTTATAAAGAAATTACTTTTTTTAATTCTATTTATGTGTAAGTAGTTATAAGAAGTTAAAAGATATTATAGGAAAAAAAAAAAAAAAAGACTTCAGAAAAAATAGGGACCAAAAAGAGTTTCACCAAATCAATGGATTGGTCTTATAAATTTATTTTATTTTATCTTACTTTTTATCCCTCCAAACATACTATATAACTTAGAAATATTTCAAATAAAAGTATGGGAGGTTGAATGGCCACAAAGCGGTATAGCCAGACAAATTCATGATCAAATAATTGAATTTTGATCTCTCTCTCACTCTCATGAAATCATTAAAATTTCATGCACCTTTTTTTCAAGAAAGGGGTGTACAAATGAGGTGTCTAGTTCACAAATTTTTATCAAAAAATCAACTTTTACCATTTTACTTTTTTACTCAGCACAAAATTAATTTTTATCAAATTTTTTGAACTTTTATCAATTTTTACTAATTTTTATTAAATTTTATAAATTTTTATCAAAAACTTAATGTCCAAAAAATAGTGACATGTGTCAATTTAGTGTACAAAATTGGTAAATTTTTACACACCAAACGGCTCCAAAATGAAAATTTGCTATTGAGAGAGAAAGAGAGAGAGAGAGAGATTTCTTGAAGGAGCCTAAGTAGGGGTATTAAAGCATTAATGTGCTTATAGATGCCCAATCATACACACAATTCATTATTTTATAAGGTTTTAAATCATCTTGTACTTTGGTGATTAGTTCAAAAAAAAAAAAAAAGAAAAAATGAGAGATAACATTTAATATTCGACCTATGGCCCCTAAACCCTCCACATATTTGAGACAAAACCTTCATTATTTAACTACGCCATTGGACAAAACATCCTTATCAAGGTCAAATTAGAGAGGCCTAAGAGGTGTTCGGTTGTCTCCATTTAGGTTAAAGCGTGCTTTTGACGCTGATCGTTGGTCACCTCTTCTTCCAACTTGGGTGTGGTGGCTAAAGAGGATTCCTAATTCGATCCTAACTCTCAACCCACCCATGTGGGTTTTACTATGTGCTAGCTTGCACAAACTCAATACAATTAATAAATGATTTTGTTTGAATTAAAAATCTATTTTGAATAAAAAAAAATAAAAAGTGAAATAAAATTATTTATATATATATTACTTATTTTATGGTTAATTAAATAAAAAAATATTTTTTAAAAGAATTTTTTTATTTACTTCTTATCTGTTTAATCCAATTAAAAAGTATAGAACAAATTTAACACAAACTAATTTGTGATTGTGGAGATTAGGAGCTACTTCTGTTCTTGGAAAGCGAGCCAAATCCTTATTCTTATATAGATTAAGTTAGACTGAATGGATACTCATATGATATTCAGCGTTCAAGTCGAGAAAAATACAAATCCCAAAAAAATAATAAATAAACAATATTTTTACATGTCAGTGAAACTATTCAAAAACAGTACCTGCTACTAACTCTACAATGATTTAAATAAAGCAATCAATCTCGATAGTTTCTTCTTTTTTTTTTCTTTTTTTTTTCCCTTAAAAAAATGGATTGTGAAGTCTAAAAAATTAATTAGGTTTTGTGAATAACGGGAGCAAGTTTCCTCATCCACTTTGCACTGTAGCTCCATTATAGGTCATGGCGACATGATTTGACACTTGAGCAAATATTTGATGTTCATTTTATTTTATTTTTTTTATTTTTTTCCTTTTAACAAAGATGAGAATGGGGAATGCACACTGTAGCTCCATTATAGGCCATGGTGACATGATTTAACACTGGGTAAAGATCGGTTTCAATTACTAAATAAGAAAGGAATAAGTATCCGAAGTAGATATTTGGCGCATTCACTAGCTAGCGATATAATACTCGTACGCAAATTTTACCACTAGAGGTTCAGTCCATTGCATATCTTTTAGGATCAATGCAGTTTGGTTAAGTTTTCACTTATTGTAATTGATAATTTGTAATTGAGAATAACAATTTTAAATTTATATTATTAATCGTCAGAGTAAAGTTTCCGAAGTGTATGTTTGGTGAATACGGCTAGAGTTTAGAATAATTCAAAATTTAATTAACCAACTTTTTTTTTAACAGTTGGTAAATCCACTAAGGGTGTTTTGAGTTGTTGATTGAAATTTTACTAAGTACGGAAATTCATCAACTATCTTATTTAATTGAACAACGTAGAAAAAAATAAAAATTTATTTTTTCAAGTTTCTAGTTGGATTTTGTGGGAGATCGAAGTTGGAAAGAATTATTTGACCGTTTAAAAACAATGTTAAGTGTCATCTATGACTAAATCACTAGATGCCAAAAAAATAAAAATTAAGGAGGTCCAAAGTAAAAAAGAAATAAGTACATATATAAGTCAAAAATAATCCCTTGTGGTATTGGTCAAGATAATGTATGGACACGTCCTAAATCATATTAAGATGGTTTTGTATCAATAGATTTCTATTTTTATGTAAAAGAAACTTCTACTAAAGTTTCCTTATATATCCATTTTATTATTAATACAATATGGACATATGCCAATACATCTTAGTGTGTCATTTTAGATTTAATGTTATAAAATTATACATTTATAAAATACAAACACATTTACTTAAAAAGTCTGATGCATCATTTAAATAATTATAAATTTTAAATTAATCACAAAATACAAGTTATAAATTTTATATTGACATTGATGAAAACAACTAATTTACTATATTTTGCATTTTATAGAAGTAAACAACAAAATAAAAAAAATATTTATGTAGAATTGAAATGGAAATATTGGAAAAAGCAACAAAAAAGAATTATATTTGTCATTATTAATTTTATAAGATTTAGGACAAAAAAATAAAAAAAATATCTAAGAAAAATTATCAAAATAATAAAATAATTTCAGTATCGTTTGTGAAATTTCAGTACCATCCAAAAACTTTATATATGTAAAAGTCGAAAATTTCTGCTACCATTAATATATATGTCAATATAATTATTGGTATAAAACATATATTACTTTGTATAATAAAATAGGAAATGGCATTCAGAACAAAGATTCAGATATTACCATTGTCAATTGTTATATGGTGTGTTTATTATACTAAAAAATAAAAATATAAATATAAGAAAAATAAATGGAATAGTGAAAAATGGAGAAGTCTCCAACTTCCAAAGAAAGAACAGGGGGAGGGGAGGTTTAAAACCTAAAAGGTGTACCACCAGCCTTTTTGAGAGTGGGGCCAAGGCAAGGCAAGGCAAGGGATATGGCCATTTCCAAAAGGAACTCAAATGGCTCTAAAAGGAAATGCCCACTAACAAGTGCTCTTTTTGTTAAAGAGAATTATATTAATTTAAACAGATGGGAAGCATGATTGGCAACTAACAAAAAATGTGGGAGGAGGATGAAGATCAACTCCATGCAACTTCTCTCAAGTGGGATCCTTGCTTTTTGTTAATTTAATCAAAAGGTGGACTGGTGGAGGGAATTTTCTCCTCTCTTTTCTTCTTCCTTATACCCTTTTTATTTTCCTCCTGTTTTATTTATTTATTTATTTATTTTGCTCTTCTACCTTCTCTTATGATACCCTCTGATGCCTCAGGTATTGTTCTTTTGCGCCTTCTCCCCCTCCCCCTCCCCCTCCCTCTCCCTCTCCCTCGCCTGCAATTTTATTTTGCTAAATCATTTTTGTTAATATACTTTCAATCATTTTTATCACAACTATATTCATGACAATACATGTATAATATAATCCAATTCTAATTTACCCTATTTCATCAAAATTATTGACAACATGTGGTTTATATTTTTTTAATAATAACTGGTTGACCCGTAACACAGTAATAATTTTTAATAATAATACGAAAGTGAGCAAAGTGGAATGATTTAAATTACAAGACCAAAGTGAAATTTATAATAAAGTACATGAATATTAATGTTGTGTTTGAATCAAAAATTTGTCAAAAAAAAAAGGCATTTAAAATATATTCTCTTATTTGTGTTGTGATGAAAAATGAAAGGAAAAAAAAAAGATTTGAGGAATAAAAAACTAATTAAATTAAGAAACTAATATATTTATGGATGTCTTTAATTTTATTGTATTTTTTAATTCATTCAAATAAGAACATGCGTTCGGGATTTTGTTTTTCCTTCCTCTTTATTCTTAGTTTTTTCTTTTTTTTTTATTAAATTCTGACTCCAAATACACTTTAAGTGTAATTTTTTAATTTTTTATATAATATTATAAAATAAAAAAATTAGCCGAAAAAATAAAATCACATGAAAGACATGGATACGCTTGTCACTTCCAAATAATAATCTCATATAAACATATTTTAGTTGCACTACTCATGACTCTTATTGCTGATCTGCTATGTTCTTGATTGTTAGAATGTTCTGTTATTTAGTGACTTAAAATCCACCATTCATTGGTGACATAAAATTTGGGTTTCTCCGGAGCAAGATTGGAGTTCCAAAAAAGTTAAAAAAAAAAAAAAAATTCATAAGTTAGTGTTAAAGTGATGCAAAAATGACACGTGACAAAATTTGATTAAAGAAAGTTGAAAATTTTGATTGAAAAAAGTTGAAAAATTCTGAATTTTTTTTTTTGGGAGTTTTTAAAAAAAATTTTAAAACACTAAATGAGGTCAAATAGAAGGCACAAATCCCAATTTTCTAAAACCTTAAAGCTCATCAAAAGTCAAGTGCAGCCCATGGAAGTATTGAAGCAGGAGCTAGGAAGGCTAACAATAGGTTTTCATCTACTACGGGCCCTGGAGATTCCTTGAATGTGCAGAAATGGTAATCCAAAACAAGTAATGTTAGCAAAATAGATGTTAAACATAAAAGCATATACCCTATTGCTTGCAATTATGGTGATTATCAAGTGTCACTGAACTTAGATGATCACAAAACCAACTTGATCCAGGTAGATCCCTTTGAGGGTATTAATTGGTAGATCAGCAACTAAATTCATCAAGTTCAAACTTAAGTTACAAGGTTTTCTTACAGCAGAGTCAAGCTAGAATTGCAACTAAAAGTGACATATTATGCTTGGCTCTGCAATCAAACTGCAAATTTCCAGCCATTCAAGATTTTCACGGGCCAAAGAGAGAGAGCACAAGAGAGAATTTTCAGTCAGTATGCTTCATGTATACTTCAGTTCAGTACTTAGCTGTTAATTAGATCAGGTAATCATAGAGAAACAAATGGGTGCCAGGCCCCTTGAGTGGCAAGCTTTCAATATAACAGTAGAAGCCCCTGAGGTTCTCCTTTGCAAGAGTAATAATGTCAATCACTTCGTTTTTACTAGTGAGAACCCACAAATCTCTGGAGCTCACTCTCTTCAGACTGCCTCGGCAGAAGGGGCACGATCGAGATAGCGTGTTCCTAAATGTAACAGATCAAACAGATAATTAAGTCTATGATATGATCCATCAAATGGAAGAAACTGCATATAATAAAAGTGAACAATGGAAGTGAGACTATGATCTGTTGCTATAAACCAGTCACCGAAGCAGCTGTTGCACATGGAGTGGCCACAATCAGGCAACACCATTTTGGTGCAAGTTTCCATGCATATCCCGCATTCATCGTCTCTTTCAAGATCTTTTCCAGATAAATTCTTATTGTCTTCCATCTCCTTTCTGCTCAAAATCTCAGAGATCCAAGTTCTATTGTCATGGTCTTCCACCAATTCTGTGAGACAGCGTTCAAGTTGCTGTAAGTGAAGGATATGTAACAGCTGCAAAAAAATTTCCAAACTGAGTGCCTAACGGATTGATATATACAGTAAAATGAGATGCGGGAATGAGGAAACTGAATTCAAGTAAGAAAGCTTGCACTCATAAGCAAACCGTAGAATTCCCTCATTGTGGCTTTC
Source organism: Vitellaria paradoxa (assembly GCA_019916065.1). NCBI lineage: Eukaryota > Viridiplantae > Streptophyta > Magnoliopsida > Ericales > Sapotaceae > Vitellaria > Vitellaria paradoxa. Next base: position 46,159,215 of record CM034237.1, on the reverse strand, counting down.
CTTTCTTGTGAAGACGTGATTGGCATTCCATCAATGTATACCTGTAAGTAATTAAGATATTGGTTTCGGCTTTGGAGTAAAGAATGTTAAGTAAAATAAATGTTATGTGCATGTGAATATAGGAATATAAAAATAAATTAATGCGAAAAACACATACTTGTTTACTTTAAAATCTTACTTTATCTTGTGATTATGCCATCTCTGAAACTAAAAAAATAGAGCTAAATAGTTAAGATTTGATTTTCCTCTCTATCACAATCAATATGACCGTTATCAATGGAAAGAATTGTCTGTATATTGTGAAAAGTGGGGACCTAACTAATATATATAGGGTAAACCCTAATCTCACTTGACCCTCCCATAAAAAATCTACAGTGGGCTTAAAACTAGCCCACATTAACTATCTAACCCCATTATCCCTATTAAGGCACATAGACCTAATAACATAGATCACAGCAAATGGGTCTTATCACGTATGTTCCCATCTTTAATTTGGTTCTAGCCTTTTTTTGGCAAAAATAAAATTAATTAATTAATGCTCAATATACAAAAAATTCCAACAATGTATACCTGTAAGTAATTAAGATATTGGTTTCGGCTTTGGAGTAAAGAAATATATGAATTATAAACAAAATAAAAAAAAATCTTGATTTCTTTCAAAATGCAATTACTTGAAAAGCAACGTGCTAGACCCCCACCTTGTATACAAGTATGTGAAGGAGGCCTAAATAACTTGGGAGAGAATCTGTGCAACTATAATCCATCCATTCTATCAAAAATAGCAGGAAGGGAGCAAGGGTGCTGTAAGACAATTTCATCTGAATGCAATCTCTGTCTTGGCAAAGCAGCTACCCTGAAATTCCATGTCCCGAAAAAAAAAATGAAATGAAAGAAAGAATTACACCGACCAACTCTTTCTGGTAAATTCTCAGCATATATATAATTCAATATAGGAGCTAAATTGGCAAAATAAAAACCATAAAATATCTCTCAGTTGTGAATCATATTATAAAGCAAACCAAAAAGAAGATGATAAACTGAAAAGGCAACAAACAAAATAATAATTTAGGAACCAGCATTCGAATGGGTTCTCCGTGTGCAGAATTTCAAAGAGAAGATACTTGAAGAAGAAAGAATTGGAAATTAGGGAATTGGGGTTATGGCCTGTTAAGAAATCTCATCTTGAGGCATTTTTCGCCATAATTTCCAAGCGCAATATACCCATTCAATAATACCAACTTTACCTTCTTGACAAGGGTCATCTAATCACCACAATTCTGTTCAACCAACTACTGTCAACCTGCTGTTATCAACGTGCACACATATGTATGTATATATGATTATACATAGGTTACACCAACAGTCAAAAACAAAGATTAAAGGTGAAGTACCATTTCTGAATAGCATATTTCAAATGCAACCAAAACTTTCACGTCTTGAGCAATTTAGAATAATGAAACTGAAAAGCTACAATAAATGTGTATATGCATAAAGATGGAAGGAAGAAATGAGAGTATACAGGGCATTGGCATGTTGAATGTCGTTTTGAAGGGCTTTGATAGATTCTCTGAAAGAAGATTTGTGGAGTTGTTTCTCCCTCATCATTTGTCCTTAGTTCTTACACTTTTGATTTCTTTTCCTCAGAAGAAAGACAGAACCACCAGAGCGAAAAAAAAAAGAGATGCTTTCTGAAAATGACTTTATAAAGAGAGACAGAGAGGAGCTGAAATCTTGCTACTTCAAGGGAAGAAAGGGACACATACTTTCTCTGACTCTCTGTCTCTCTCTCTCGTGTCCTCCTTACCTTTGCTTCCCATTTCTTTCTTTATTGCACTTTGGGGCTACCATTGTTTCCCAAGTCCAAACCCTGAATTTGCTTCTTTGGCCCAACAATTCATTTTGTGCACTCTGACTCAGTGTTTGCTAGTTGACACTAAGCAAACCATCACCCTTAGTCACAATTACCAATCATTATAGCTCAGAATATAAACATTACTTTTCTTAACAAATGGGTAGATGAGAGAGAGAGAAAGAGAGAGGAGAGAGAGAGGGAGTGAGGGAGGGACAGGGAGAGTGGCCTCATAGGTGCCAAATTCACAAATGAAGGAGAGGGGCGACTGCTTGGGCTGGTGGAACCAGCACATTTATTTCCAAACAACACATGTATATACTAATAAATATAACAATATGCGTATAACCAACACATACAGGATTCACATGATGAATACAGGCCCATAAGCATGGGATATTGTTTTATAAGGTCTAGATTTGTTGAATACAAGGCCGGCCTCAACTCAATCCTGATCGTAGACTAGCTTATGGGGAGTTGGGTTTGATCGTAGGCCCAATTTCATGCTGGCTGGTCTATAATAGCATAGCATGACAATTGACTAGCATTTAGCAGCCCGCACCTAGTTCAAACCCAAGCCACCTTTCCCAAAATCATAAAAGATTCAACCAAGATATATGAAGTAAAGCATATGCTCACACAAAATTACAATTAAAAATAAACAAACAGCTTGATTCAAAACCCATGGCCCCTTATAATAATAAAAGCCTTTTTGACTAAACTCAGAACTCTGCAGTAACTTTTTAGAATAAAATTTAAATTAAAATTGATCAAAATTGAGGACTGCCTTGTCATGGATTGCATTAGAGAGATGCCTCAGGCTCCCTCTAATTGAGTAAAACAAAAGGAGCTTCGTTTTAGGCGAAGGAACCAAAGACAGAAGAGATGGGGACCATTTTTTTATGTGCGGGTCCACATGAAAAGGGGCATCACAACTGCTTACTTTTTCATACTTTAGAAAAAGCTAAAGAGAAGTTGGTCTAAAGTGACAACGGAAAATATCGTGCTGCTGTCAAAACAAAGAGAGGAAAAGCAAACTAAAGCCAACAAAATAATTATATTCGATCCTCACTTTCATCTATTTCTTCTATTATCTTTCTTTGTAGATGCCTTTGCCTGACCACAGATTATCTTCTCAGCTCCATATTTGCGACCATATATACAGTACAGCAACCATAATAATTAAAGCTGGGAGTAGCATCCTTCAATCATGCATAATTCATTTGTCAGATTTAAAAGTACAAGATAGATATGATGTAGGGCATACCATCTGAACCATCGTAACCACTCCTGCTCTCTCTTTCTCAAGGAAAGAAAGAGAAAACTAGTATCCATTCATTTGATGACATTAAAGAAAAAAATAAATGAAATTTTCTTCTCTCCCCCTCTATCTCTCTCTCTCTCTCTCTCTCTCTCTCTCTATCTGAATGAAGGAAGGGGAGATTATTTTCCCCTTTTAGTTTCTTTACTGTTTTATTATTTTCTAGGAAATTACTTTTTTTTTCCTTAAAACAACATGAGAGAGTAATTTTAGTTCTTAATTTTTTTTCCAGGTAATAAGAATAGATGTATAACTTAAAATAATAAAAATAAAAAATAAATTACAACTTTTATTGTTTTCAGGCTTCTGCTGCTTATACATTTCCTTTTCCAAAGCAAGAAACAGTAAAAAAGTGAACCTCATTCTTTTTCAAGGAAAAAGCAGATTTCAAAATCAACTAAAGATCCAAAAGTGAATGAACATTGCCACATCTAATCAATCACCAAAAGGACAAAAAAAAAACGAGTATTGGGTAAGTGGAGTAAAGATGGGCAAGACTTGGACTTTACAAAGAGTTCTCATTCTACCAACCACTGGAATGTTAAAACTACAGTCAAGTTCCAGAAGATTTCTTTCTCCTCTTCCTGATCTTCAATGGCTTTAATTTTCCATTACCTTCTGCTTATCATATGCTTGATCCCGCCCAGTGTGTGCCAAGTGAAAGGTATGTTCTCCTCACATCTATTATACCAAAAATTTCAAAAAAAAAATATCCATTCACTATGATTGAGGGGAAAAAACATAGATATTCATTCTCAGAAATTTGATTATCCCATAAAGAAACAAGACAAAACTAGCAAAATATTCTTTGTTCAGTACCTACGAGATCACACACACACACACACACACACACACTGAAGGCAAGCAATCTATTTCGTGTAAAACTAAAACACATTTATGAAAATCCATGTTGATGCAATAACTAACAAACAACCAATAAAACATGCAGAGTTCATAAGTATAGACTGCGGAGGAACAAGTAATTACACCGACCCAAGTACGAGGTTAGAATGGATTTCGGACTCCAGAGTCACGAGCCATGGAAAATCAGTAGAAGTGGAGAATCCAAATGGAGGCTCACCACAGTACAGAAGACGCAGGGACTTCCCCATAGATGGCAAGAAGTACTGCTACACTCTGAGCACCGAAAAGAGGAGGCGATATCTTGTCCGAGCAACTTTTTTATACGGCAGCTCTTATGGAGGCACATATCCCAAATTTCAGCTCTACTTGGACGCAACTAAGTGGGCAACTATAACTGTGCAGGATTCTTTCAGAGTATATGTGGAGGAAATGATCATCAGGGCACCCTCAAGTTCCATTGCTGTGTGCTTGTGCTGTGCAACAACAGGTTCTCCATTCATATCCACTCTCGAGCTCCGGCCTTTGAATCTTTCAATGTATGCTACAGACTTTGAAGATGATTTCTACTTAAAAGTAGCTGCAAGAGTAAATTTTGGGGCTCCAACCAATGAAGCTGTAAGGTAAGCTTTCTTCAGCATTCACATCCAGTAGTAAATTAAGCAGAAGCATATCTTTCTTATCAGCTATTCCGGAGCCATTCAGAGCATCATAATGAAATAATACACAACAAAATCAATTGAAGTCAATCTAAGCAATTTCACTCCGGGAAAATAGTTCCAGCTATGTTTATTACTGCAAAGATTACAGTATGAATGTCTCTTCCAGGTACCCAGATGATCCATATGACCGAATATGGGATTCAGATCTTGAAAAAAGACAGAATTATCTTGTAGGTATAGCCCCTGGCACAGAGAGAATCAACACAACAAAGAACATAAACATTAATACTAGAGAATATCCACCTGTAAAAGTAATGCAAACAGCTGTTGTTGGCAGAAAAGGAAAACTCAGCTACAGGTTAAATCTTGAGGATTTCCCCGCCAATGCTCGAGCCTATGCATACTTTGCAGAAATTGAAGATTTAGGGGTTAATGAAACACGGAAATTTAAAATGAACCAGCCTTATATGCCAGACTATAGCAATGCTGTGGTGAATATTGCCGAGAATGCAAATGGAAGCTACACTCTATACGAACCTAGCTACATGAATGTGACACTGGATTTCGTTTTGTCATTCTCTTTTGTAAAGACCAGGGATTCTACCGAAGGACCCCTTCTAAATGCAATTGAAATAAGCAAATATGTACAGATAGCCTCAGAGACAGATCAGCAGGATGGTAAGACCACCTACATCATAAAATACCATTAGTTGTGACTGCTTCTTGGTCTTTACTGCCTAAATTGTGATAGAGGTTAACTGTGATTTACCAACATGAGCTAATTAATCTTATTATTTCCACATGAAAGTGGATGTTCTCAATGTCCTCCACTCCATCTCTGCTGAAAGTGTTCAGATAAATGAAGGTGATCCTTGTGTCCCAACTCAATGGGAATGGGTGAATTGCAAGTCTACCATACCACCAAGAATCACAAAAATGTAAGTAGCCTACACACCACTACCTAAAGCAAATTCTGGTTTCTTTCAAAAATTTGTGCAGTATTAAGTGTGGAAACGAGAAAAGAATTGAATGGCAAAATTTTCCGTGTATTTTCATTGATCACCACAAGACTGTTTATATACACTTAACCCTAACTACAAAATATGAAAACTGTCAAATTAAATCCTAATCAAATCCCATAATTATAGAAATTTAAATCTCTTAATTATAAAAATTTAAATCCCTTAATTATGGGAATACAATTATTAAAATATTTTCCTACACTCCCCCTCAAGCTAGTGAATAGATATTTTCCATTCCAAGCTTGGATACATTTATTTGAAACTTCGTACTGCTTAAACCTTTGGTAAGCACATCTGCAAATTGCTGATCAATAGACACGTAAGGCATACAAACCAAGCCACTATCTAACTTCTCTTTCATGAAGTGTTGGTTTACTTCAATATGTTTTGTTCGATTATGCTGCACTGAATTATGTGCTATGCTAATTGCAAATTTATTATTACAATAAAGTCTCAGAGCCATCCCATCAAACCTTCAAATCTCCCAAGATGAATTTTACCAACAATAGTTCACAAATGCTCTAAGCCATTGCTCTAAACTCTGTTTCAGCACTTAATCTTGCCATCTGTTTATTACTCTTTCATGTCACAAGATTCCCACCAAGAAATGTGCAATAACCGGAAGTTAATCTTCTGTCAATCACTGATCCGGCATAGTCTACATCAGTATATGCTTCAACCTTGTGCCCTTTTTGAACAAAATCCTTTTACCTAGATCTCCTTTAAGATACTGTGTACTCGATTTATAGCTTGCATATGAATTTCCTTGGGATTGTGCATAAACTGACTTATTACATTGGCTGCATAAGCTATATCTAGTTTTGTGTGGGAAAGATAAATGAGTCTACCTTCCAGGCATTGATACATCTCTTTGTCCACTGAATCATCTTCCTCAGCTTCCCCAAGTTTATGATTGGGATCTATTGGAGTGCTCGCTGGTTTACATGCCAATTTTTCCGTCTCTTTCAGTAGATCCGCGACGTTCTTCTATTGAGAGAGAGATTCCCTGCCTTGAGTGTGCAACATCAATTCCTAGGAAGTACTTTAGTCTTCCTAATTCTTTGATCTTGAATTCTCTGGCCAAATATTTTCTTAACGTTTCTCTCTCCTTCTCATTACGTCTAGTTACAATTATATCATCTCCATATACTAGAGGAGCTATGACTCCTCCTAAGCTTGAGTGCTTGACAAACAATGTATGATCTCTTTGACTTTGTTTGTATCCCATGCTTGTCATAACTTTTGCAAACCCTTCAAACCATACCCTTGGAGACTATTTGGGCCCATACAAAGCTTTCTTCAGCCTACACACTTGATTAGTAGCCATGTTTCTATATCTAGGTGGAATTTCCATCTAAATTTCTTCTTTAAGATCTCCATGCAAGAATGCATTTTTTACATCAAATTGTTACAACCCCCAATCATAATTCACCTCCAAGGATAACAGAACTCTAACAGTATTCATTTTGGTGACAGGAGCAAAAGTCTCCTGATAGTCCACACCATATGTCTAAGTATATCCCTTAGCTCCTAACCTTGCCTTGTACCTTTCCAGTGACCCACCTATTTGGTATCTCACTTTATAAACCCATTTACATCTACCAATTTTTTTCCCGCAGGTAGACCTACAAGCTCTCATGTTTTATTCTTTTCTAAGGCTTCCATCTCTGTATGCATAGCTTGCTTCCAATTTTCATTAGATAATGTCTCAGATAATGTGGTAAGAATATAAATGTTGTTTAGATACACAAGAAAACTTCCATGGGAAGGTGAAATTTTCTCAAGTGATACAACGTTAGAAAGCGGATACAAGGGGGTTTAAGTACATTTTCTGGTTCTCTTCCTAATAGCAATAGGAAGATCCTGATCTGAATTGCTACAAGGGTTACTTTCTGACTTAGTTTGCAAAGGAAAATTAGAAATTGTTACCTCATTTCTGGAAGTCGGGTCAAATTCTTGGATTAGTGCAAGTTCAGGGACTGAATACTTCTTCCTTGAGTACACATTAGCAAACAGAGGCAACTAAGTAGCAACTGGTTCAGAGGTAGGTTTAGGTTCAGAGACAGATTCATTAATAAAAGTATAAGGTAAAGGAATATCAGGGGACATAGGTTTGGGTGATGAAGGAAGGTCAATAAAAAAGAAATCCTTATCTTCCATGATTAGATTGAACCCCATCCACTATATTATAGGTCATTCGGAGGTCTTAGCATTCTTTTAGCTCGTATAAAAAAAGAACCGTAGGATCCCATCCTCTGGAAAGTAATCCTTATCTCCCCTTTAGATAAGAAGTGGAAAAGTAGAATTCACTTTCATGAAAGGTGACGTCTGCAGAAGTATAGAATTTCTTGAAAGGTGGATGGTAACACTTATAGCCCTTCTGAATTTGAGAATATCCTACAAAAACACATTTGATTGCCCGAGGGTCTAATTTACCCCTATTTGAATTGTGAACGTGGACAAATAATACACACCCAAATGTTTTTGAAATGAGATGGTTGGAAATACTTAAGTTAGAATAGAATTTTGAAAGCATTTCCGTAGGACTCTAAAAATTTAAGACTCGAGAAGGTAATCTATTTATGAGATAAGCAGATGTTAGAATAGCTTTCCCCCAATGAGACTTAGGCACGTTGTTTTGAAATAAGAAAGCGCAGGTGGTATCAAGAAGATGACCATTCTTTCTTTTAGCAACTGCATTTTGTTGTGGAGTGTTGACACATGAAGACTCATAAATTATTCTTTCCTTTTGAAAAAATGGAGTCAAGGTTTGGTTAAGGTAATCCCTTGCATTGTCAGAACGTAACCGTTTAATTTTAACCCCAAATTGATTTTGTATCATTGCATGAAAATTTGGGAGAACAAAACTCACATCAGATTTGTTTTTGAGTAGAAAAATCCAAAAGACTCTAGTACAATCATCAATGAATGACACAAACCATCGTGTACTAAAAACATTAGGAATAGGAGAAGGTCCCCAAATATCACTGTGAATAAGATAAAAAGGAATTGAACTTCTTTTATTGCTAATAAGAAAAGGTACACGTTTGTGTTTTGCAAACTCACACACATCACACTGAAATTTCTCAATCTCTAACCCCTTACATAGAGAAAGAATTAGAACTTTAAGAGTCGTGAATGACGGATGTCCAAGTCTACGATGATACAACTAGACCTTTTCTTTATTGGACAAATAATGCTCAGAAAGAAACGATAAAGGTGATTTACTTTTGTCATCATTCGGATTGCTTGGTGTCTCGAGGTAATAAAATCCGTCTAGTTCCTTATCACGTCCAATCATCTTCCTCGACTCCCGATCTTGAAATATACAAAAGTAGGGTGAAAAATGACGTTGCAACACAAATCTTAAGCAAGTTTTTGTATGGAAATAAGATTAGTGGAACAACTTGGGAATATGAAGAACATTTTTTAGGACAAGTGAGTGATTGATTTGAACATTCCTAAACCTGCCATGGTGGTTAATGAACCATCTACAGTGGCAATTTTTCGATTACTCAAACAAGGGTTATATGTGCTAAAATTCTATGAGGAGTGAGTCATGTGGTCAGTGGCCCCTGAATCCATGACGCAAGAACTAGCAAAGATTTCATCTGAGACATTTAATCCAATGGAAATAGGAAGCTTATCTGAATGTACCAAAGAGCAGGTACTTGAAGGTTTTTCAAGAGTTCCAAGCAAAGCTTTCAACTTCTCAATCTCATCTCGATTAAAATCTACTTGCTCTTGAGTTTTTGTCTCATTCTACTGCATTGTGGCCATGTTTGCTTGCCTGTTGTTTTTTTTCTGTCCCCTTTTGTTTCCCCACTCTTTACTAGAGGGTTTGCTATGAAGTTTCAAATACATTTCCTAATTGTGTCTTGGTTTCTTGCAATGGGTACACCACAAACTATTCTTGTTGTCCCGGGTTAGATTCACTGATAGGTCTACCCTTCCTTTCTCAGAGGTTATTGTTTGTTCCAAGTTTGCTTTGAGATTCCCTCCACAAGCTACTATAGCTGAACCTTCCAAGGTTGGAGATTGAAGCATGACTCCTCTTCTACTTTCTTCCACTCAAACGATAGAAATTACCTCATTCAGAGAGGGAACTTCATCCTCACCAAGTATTTGAATTCTGACTTGATCAAATTCAATGTTAAGTCCAACAAGGAAATCATAAACTCGGTCTTTCTCAATGTAGTTCGTTAGAACTATTGCATCTTCAGGGCACTTCGTCTCGATACATCTGTAATGGTCAAGTTCTTACCATAGGTTTTTTAGCATATTAGCATACTCCGTAACGGATTTGCTTCCCTATTTTATTGCTGCAGTCTTGGCCTTGATCTTGTACACCTAAGCTGTATCTCTGGCCTTTGAATACTTTTGTTGAATAGCCTCCTAGATATCCTTTGCAGTGGCCAACAACATACAGATATCACTTATCTCAGGAGTCAAAGAATTCCACAACCATGCCATAATCATCAAATCTTCCTCATCCCAGGCATCAAATTTCGGATCGCCTGGCTTTGGCCCTGATCCCGTAAGATGACTTATCTTGCCTTTGCCTTTCAAAAGGGTTCGAATAAGTTGAGACCATTTCAAGTAATTCTTCCCGTTCAACCGATATGCAACTTGGATCTGTTGTAGTTCTCCGGTCTAAACAACAGGCTAAGTGGCAATCTCTTTTGTCTTTGACATGATGATAAGGTAACAAAATAGCTATTGAAATTGAAGGGGATCGATTACTGTGACAATCAAAGATCTACAGCAAACAAAGCAACACCCACAATGGCTAACGGCGAGAGAAAACGATTGTTACTTTAGAAAGAATTTCTGCTTATATCGATGAGGACAACGAACTCAGCTAGGGTTCCAAATCTACTTCCACAGTTGATGATGGTGAACACAATAATGGTGACCGTCTACGAACAATAATCGGTGAAGGCTGATCTTCGAACGAAAAATCGATGACCGATCGTCGAACCTGAATTGGTGAAGATAGATCATTGAGTAGCAACTGACGAAGAAAGAACTTCAAATCAGAAGTGGCAACTAAAGCGATCGAGCCGACTGAGGTAGTGTAATCGACTGATCCTAGCGAGGAGCAAACAACCGACGAAACCCAGCAACCTTTAACAGTTGACAAATGGACAAACAGAGAGGCTTGGGGACCATCAACGAATGGGAGCGAATGAAAAGCAACACTGATCAACTTTCGTTATGGCGATTGATGACTGAAACTCGATGACATTCAACGAACGATAGTCAATGAGGATTGTATATCGTCAAACCGGAAGAGGAACGGTGCCCACCGAAGGAATCGACACCTATTAAAGAGTTGAACGATGACTAGAGTCAACTATGGTTCCGGCAAGGGTTACGATTAACTTTCTGAGCTGTATATGGCAACTAAGGCCAACCAGCAATTAAGGCTGCAAAGGAAAAATATGTCTGGCAATGAAGACCAAATAAGTAAAAAAAATTTCCAAAGAGCTTAATGCTCTGATACCAAATAGAAACGAGAGAGGAATTGAATGGAAAAATTTTTTGTGTATTTTCATTGATCACCACAAGACAGTTTATATACACTTAACCCTAACTACAAAATAGGAAAACTGTGAAACTAAATCCTAATCAAACCTTAATCAAATCCCATAATTATAGAAATTTAATCTCTTGATTATAGAAATTTAAATCCCCTAATTATGGAAAAACAATTATTACAATATTTTCCTAAATTAAGTCATATATTTGAGTATGAATCTCAGCATCCCATAAGAATTGTATATTTTATCTAAGAAGCATTGGGTAGTATAAGAGATATGGATTAGATATGAGTACGGACACGTATCTAGACTTGAAGTGTTCGAGAAATATGTGTGTCGATACGTGTTGGATACGGAAATAACATCCATTTTGAAGTGTCCATACTTTATAATATTTTCTTCTATTCATCCACTTATATGATGGATTTCATAACCGCAGATATGATTTGTCCAACAGTAGAAAACATATACAGCATCTGAGAAAATAACATTAGTAAGATAAATTTGGAAATTGCAACTCCAGCCCAACAACTCAATGTTAGATCTATTTCGTTGCTAACTCCATCTATTTCCCATACGCACGATGCCTAGTTCAAATCCTGGCCTAGATCATCTATCACAAGGTTCAACTCTATCTCTGACCCTCTGATCCAATCATAGGGAAGACAGATAGAAGTCATCTATGGCCAATAGACATTCAGAAATTCCTACTTTGTGACATGCCAATATTATTTACATTTCTTTTGATCGTCCTAAGAGAAATTAAGGAACACAGCAGTACAAATAGATAGAAATTTAGGTCGTCACATTCGCATAAAAAGAAAAAACATATCTTTATCTGTTTACGTAGATAATTCTCCAAAAACTCTTTGTGTTGCTTGAGCTGCCATACAAATTTGACTCACCTACTTGGACAGTATGCTGTCAGGCAAGAATTTGCAGGGTGAAATCCCATCAGAGCTTAAGAACATGGATGCATTGACAGAGTTGTAAGTGCTATTATTCTATGCGAAAACATATTGTCCATTATTTATCTGTCACAATATGGTCTCTCATTTTCTATTCTCATAGGTGGTTAGATGGAAACTCCCTCACTGGGCCAATCCCTGACATGAGTGGCCTAATCAATTTAAAAATTGTGTAAGCTCTTCATCTAAACTGTGTGAATCCTAATTGCTTATGCTTACAGAAACCTGGTTTTAAGCGAGTACTCATTTTTGGTAACATGCAGACATCTAGAAAATAACAAACTGAGCGGTCCACTACCTTCTTACCTGGGTAGCTTGCCAAGCTTACAAGAATTGTACGTAGTTTTATGAATAACTGAATCTCTCCTAGATTAATTAAATTATCCACTTTTTTATCATGTCTCTATTTTAATCTAAGGATGTTTTTTTTCCTGATATACAAATAAAGTGTGCTCTAATTGTTTATCAATATTTGACAGGTATGTACAGAACAACTCCTTGAGTGGGGAAATCCCTCCAGCACTGTTAGCTGGAAATGTAACTTTCAAGTGAGTATGTTTATGTGGCGTGCAAAAATACAACGAGTTTGCTTCTAATAAATGTTAACTAGTTACCACAGAAATTATAATATGCCATGCATGAGCTGTTTGATTTCAATATCTATGGAAACAAATCAAAATATTTTGAAGCTACAAAGAGTTGCAATTTTTAATTACCTGCCTATTTCAGAGAACCAAACTGCCATCAAGACCTCTTATACATGACTGATAAAATAGAATTCTCACGATCTTCTAGTACTCCCCGTGAATAGATCTCAAGTATTTCAATTACAAAAGCCAAGCAATATGCACAATGGTTCACACATAAGAAGCACAGATACGAGCGTGGACACGGTCATGACTACGTCAATTTTGAAAAAATAAGAACATAGACATGGCGGAGATAGGGCAAATATATATATATATATAATTTTACATATTTTTATTAGTTGTGTATGAATATAACATTGACAAGAAAACTAATTCAATATATAAAACATAACTAAATATGAGAAAGAATATTTATGGTTTTTGGCCTTCAAATTACTCAAATTTAGGCTTGTCTTGATCATACACTTGAAGAAAAAAATAAAATAATTGGATATACCACGAGCCATGTCTTACACGTATTTTAGGTGTCCAATACATGTTGGATATAGATATGGTGGCCATTTGAGATGTCTATGCTTCATAGTTTCACACAAATTTATCTCAGAATTGCACATAAAGAACTTACAAGCAAAGTGAAAGCAATTTTCTGAGCATAATTTCTGACAAAGTATGATGAACGAATTGAGAAACCATAATGAAACACAGATATATACCCCAAACAACTTCAACATGCATTACATAAAAAAGAATCAATTACAACATAAACATGCACTCAGGTATGATAACACAATGATACACAGTGCATACATGTGTGAATTAGCTATGGAAGTAATAGATTGGCATTGTATTTTTTACTGCAGCTATAAAGGCAATCCTGGTCTAAGTCATGAAGCAAAGAACAAAACTCATTATAAGTTGATAGTTGGAATTTCAATTGGAGCACTTGCAATTCTTTCCATACTACTCTTAGGAAGCTTATTACTACTGCGAAGCCTGCGAATAAAGACCTCTTATCAGAGAAGTGATGACAAAGGTATGAACGCACCAATTTCCATTTGCAAGTTCAAGTGCACCTCTGTAGAAAATCAGGTATGGTCTTTTTTCCAATCAGGTGATCCGTTGCGTATCAGCACAAAGCCTTCAAGTGCCTATTCAATTGCCCGAGGCGGGCATTTAATGGATGAAGGAGTAGCAATCTTTATTCCACTCCCTGAGATAGAAGAAGCTACTGAAAATTTTTCAAAGAAAATCGGAAAAGGAAGTTTTGGACCTGTTTATTATGGAAAACTAAGGGATGGAAAAGAGGTTGCAGTTAAGATCATGGCTGATCCAACCAGCCATGGGACAAAGCAATTTGTAACTGAGGTAGTCTCCTTGCCATGGTTTGCATAAACTTCCTCACTAACTTATTTAGCAATTAAATGACCTGCCACTTGTTGCACTCCCAAAGATTTAAATTTCCTCATCTATGGTCACTCATATAAACATAATGATCAAGGAAATGGAGTTTGTACGCTAACCTTATAATTAGTCAAAATTTTCATGTAAAAGAGCTTAATTGCAACTTGAATGGATGGAAGATCTCCCATGCATGGATGCTGCCAGAAAAGAAATGAAGAAATAGTGTTGCCATATGTAAGAATAATATGCATACCTCTGCTGTGGAAAGCAGGATATAGAAGAAAATGAAGGTCGCCAAATTTCTCACCAACAACGAAGTGTTTGGCAGAGAATCACTTTCATGAACAATCACTACTGGCCATGGACCCATAGGCACAGGAAAACCAAATGATTGGAATTTAAGAAAAGAATCACAATGAATAAATAGATATTATATAGATATAAAAGATATTGAACCAAAAGTATAGGTGGGAGCAGTATTTCAGATAGAAGTTATTGAGAAACTTAAATGATTAACATATAGAACAACCCATTAAAAGCAAATGGAAATTTATAAAACCAATAAATAAATAACCAAAAACTAGTTTTGAGAGATTTTAAAAAACATTGTGAACTACCAAACACTAACTAAAGAAGTATGCTCACAGGTTGCTCTCTTGTCAAGAATTCACCACAGGAACTTGGTTCCTTTAATTGGCTATTGTGAAGAAGCACATCAGCGAATGCTGGTTTACGAGTACATGCACAACGGAACCTTGCGGGATCACATACACGGTCTGCACTCTTCCCCTGTACTTCTGAATTCACTGGTCAACTCTATCCTTGCTTCTTGCCTATGGCTACACACAGCTAAACTCCAAATCTCTCACGTAATTTGCTGACAGACAACCACAAGCACTTGGACTGGCTAGCTCGTCTTTATATTGCAGAAGATGCAGCTAAAGGTTGCCATGAAACTTCCCCTATTGTTCAACAATAAAGGAATATCCAAGTCAGTAGCTTAATCACAAATTTTGGTTTATGTAGGCCTTGAGTACTTACATACCGGATGCAACCCCAGTATTATCCACCGAGATGTGAAAACAAGCAATATCCTTCTGGACATTCATATGAGGGCAAAAGTGTCTGATTTCGGACTCTCAAGGCAAGCTGAAGAAGATCTGACACATATATCAAGCGTGGCACGGGGAACAGTAGGATACCTAGATCCTGAGTAAGCCATACTTGTGTGTTGTACAGATCACATGCTTCCTTCCGAATTAAGGTTTAACAATGCACTTTGGCCAACAGGTACTATGCAAATCAGCAACTGACCGAGAAGAGTGATATTTACAGTTTCGGAGTTGTCCTATTGGAACTGGTCTCTGGAAGAAAGCCCATCTCGGCAGAAGATTATGGCGATGAATGGAATATCGTTCACTGGGTATGCGCATTTATAACTTTCTGTTGATATTTTAAAGAGTGATTTGCAAACTATACCTTTAAAATTTAGGCATTTGTGGCTCATTCGAACCTTGGTAAATTAACCTATTCAAGCAAATGCAATGGAAATTACAGGGCAAAGGAGGGGGAAAAAGTGCTGGATTTCTTAAGGATATATAAAATCCCCAAGAGAAGAGTTTAATATGACATGCAAGTGACCAGTAGTAGTAGGTCAGATCTTGGTGCACTGGAGAAGAAAATCCAATATAAAAAATTGCCACACAAAAAGAATATCATATTCTAATTTGAGTATCTTTCCTTATTGGCATGTGCATGCTGAATGCATAAACCATTATTTTCTGCCTACGGATTTTGAAAAACAAAGTCTCTAACTTTAGGAACCATAGGGACATCTTAGAGCCATAGACAGCAACATGTACAAGTTGTAACAATCTTCCAAGAATTTCTAGGTAACTCAAGAGAAAAATGGTTTCTATTAGTTATAAAGCCTAAATAAAGAGGCATACCATTAAACACTTGAAACATCCAGGGCTTAGTCCAAAAACTATCAAACTCCGGTTGAAATTTGACAAGGCATTAATGACTTGTCTATGCTTTAACCTGATCTATGCTTTATTAATACGAGGTAAAGAGTGAGTAAAAGCAACTGGCAACAAGGCAACAAACATCAAAACGAAACAAGTCATCAATTTATTTTCTCATTGTTAGAAATCTCAGGCATTTTAAAGAAAATAGCAATGCCTACCAATTAGTCAGCTGCTCTTAACATAAGAAAAGAGCAAGTATTTCATAAGTGCAAGTATTTCAGCAAAGCCTGGGCTTAACAAATATGCAAGCTTAAGAAGCAGGATAAAAAAAATTTAAAAAAAAAAAAAAAGATTCAATTGCTGCATGCAATTAATTTTCGTTTTTGTGGTACTAGAATTTAGTAAAACATAAATATCAATCACACGAATTTGTTGTGCTGCAGGCAAGGTCATTGATCCGTAAAGGAGATGTAATCAGCATAATTGATCCTTCCCTTGCCGGAAGTGTCAAAATTGAGTCCGTATGGAGGATTGCTGAAGTCGCAATTCAATGTGTTGAAAGACATGGATTTTCCCGGCCAAGGATGCAGGAAATAATATTGGCCATACAAGATGCAATCAAGATTCAGAGAGGCAATGAAAATTTATCTTCAGGGAGTTCAAAAACACCATCTGCACGTAAAACATTACTAACAAGCTTTCTAGACATTGAGAGCCCTGACTTGTCCAGCCCATCTGCAAGATAAAGATCTACCCAATTACCCTGCAAAACTGTACTACAAAATTACAAATACTGTCATCTTGCTTGTACAAATTGTATTGCTTCTTGATGATCTGCATATAGCACCAACTTGTACCCATACAAGTATTAACTTTATATTCTAATTTATACTAATATATAAAGGGATAACACCCTTTGTGCGTCACATTGTTTTTTACAAAGTTACCCTTTTAACCTCCACTAAGCACCTACCATTTTCCTCATAAGAGACAGAAGATAACTTCCTAGAAATTTAAATAAGAGAAAGAAGATAGATAGGGTCAGAGGAAGGAAAATACAATAATGATGAAATTGATGAAACACATAGAAGAGAAGAATGTTAAGGATGAACATGGAGGGGAAATTATATATAACAGATATATAAATATAAAAGATAACACCTGAAGCTGTGTCACAATTTTTTTTTTTTTTAACAAAATTGCCCTTTTAATTTCCACTAACTGGTCATCATTTTCCACATAACTTCCCCTAGAAATGTTTTTCCTTTTCATACTTTCACATTAAATTAATAGAAAAGGAAGAAGACAGATAGGGGAATAGGATGGAAAAAAAAATAAAAAGAATAAAAAGATGGCATTGATGGGAAAAAAAAAAGGTAGAAGAGATCAAGATTAAAGATGGAGATGGAGGGGACAAAGTGCCTCCAATTATTAATTACCTCTTACTTTAATTCATGGATGCATAAATATTGACTATACACACACATACAATCTGCAAGAAATGGGTATGTTCTTCCATGTGAAATTGAACAAAATGTAATTGTGAAAGATTGTAGAGACTAGTCAACATGCATGATAAGCAGCAGTACAGTATTAAAATTTAAAAAAATAGTTAATCTTTACAAAAAAAAATACTACCATTAATATATATAAATTTTTAGATTAAAAAAAATATAAGTTATAAATCAACTTTCTCAAAATTTAATTATTTTTTTAATTGTTATACATAGGTTGTGGTGTGTCGGGAGTGCAAAAAAAAATTCAAAAAATCTCCAATTTTTATTAATTTTCTCGACACTAAAAATTTCTTACTTCTTTTAACTTTTTTCAATTTTTACCAAAAATTTCCAAATCTTATAAAAAAATTTCAAATTTTATCAATTTTTACTAATTTTTAATATTTTCACACTTTTGTGAGATAACCAAACGCCCAGCAATCTTTTTTTTTTTTTTTTTTCGGGGCCAAACTTTCGCACTCCAAACACCACTATATCCCAAATTTGAAAGTTCATCAATGTATATATATTAATTTATTTTTTATTCACTAAATATAATTTATAGTATTAAATTATAACTTTTTTCTAACCTAAATTCAACCTAAGAAAAAAAAATCGTGGCATTGTCCATGCATGCATGTTGATGAGAACTTGAGAAATGGGCTTTTACGAAGGTACAGGGACGAAGAGAAGGTTATTACCTGAAATGGAGAGGGGAAACAAGACTCGCCGGCGCCGGCGACGGCGAGAGAAGGAATAGGTGGCAACCTCCAGAAAGCATTCTGCGTAATGGGCTCACTTTACACGTTATTGAAGTTCTCCCCAGTAATTTACGAAATATTAGTTTCCTGCTTCGCAAATATTATAGATTCAAAACATTAGCACCCCTCAAGTTCGATAGAGCGTCACTCATGAGGTGGGTGCCGTTTCAGTTCTATTATTATTATTATTATTATGTTAAATTACTCCTACCTCCCCCACAATAGTTAAATAGTTATATCTATCAGCTCTTAATATTTAAAAATATACTTATCTCAATATTTAAAAATTATAATTATTTTTTATTTGGTAATGGTGTAAATAAGATAAGAGCAGCCCCGTTTGGAGTTAGAAAAAATAAGATAAATTAAGATAAAATGTAATTTGGGATTAATTTTGGTGTCTTTTTCTAAATAGTAGCAAACCTTGAGAACGATTTTCCAAATGTGTTCTCACGGATTCAAAAAAATTTACATAAAATAGTAACAATGGTACTCGTTTAAAAATTTTCGACACGATGAATATGATTGTAAAACAAATTTACACATTCGATTAACTTACTTTCAAATTTTTTTTTTAACGAAATATTAAAACTTTTTAAAATTAGTAATGGTGGAAAAATTATAGGTATATGGGTTGTTGGAGATTTATAATAATTTATAGTATTTGTTAGGGATGCCAAACGGGATAATTGAAGTAAATTGGATTGGATTCAAAATAAATGTAAGAGAAATAAGAAAATAAAGAAAAAAATTAAATTCACCAACTTGGTCAAAGTAAAGAAATTGAATATAAAAGAAAAATGAATATTGAAAAAATAAAGAGGAAAAAATCTAGAGCGCAATGATAAGATAAAAAAATATATATATATATATTTCAATAAAGGCAAAAAAATAAATTTAACCCTGACAATAGGGTAAATATTATTTTGTTATATTTAAATGACAGGGTTGTATTGTTGACAACCTCAAAGGTGGATTAAGTAATTACTCATACTGAAATTACCTTTCATCTTTTTTATTTTTATACCCTTAGTCATAGGTGCTGTGTTTTTTCTATCCCAGACAGCTAACCCTCCATTGTCTAACAAAGCTAATTTCTTAATTAGTAAAAAGTCTTTCAAGTCTTTCATTGTACCAAAAGTAAATAAAATATAAGAAAAAGAAGAAGCCTCTGAAAGTTGTATTTTAGCTCACAGTAAATGATCCTATATGCTTTTCCTATAAGTTAATCTTTTTTAGTTAAAAGTACTAATAAAAGCTTTGAAAAAAAGTTAGGGGTTGGAATGGGTGGTGACGAAAAAAATTGAACTTTTAGTTAAAAGTAAATTTTGAGAAAAAAATAAATAAATTTTAGATTATTGGATATTTTGTGTGCTCTTCAAAAAGTGTTAAAATTCCATAAAAATTAATAAAAAATTAGAAAACACTGGTAAAAATTATGGAAAATTGAAAAAAAAAAGTTGAAAAAAATTATAAATTTAGAAAAAATAGAGAAACTTGAAAATTTTTAACCAAATTTAACGCTCCTAACACATACTTAATTAGTTTAAAGAGGTTGGTCCTTGTTAACTTTAACTCGATGAAAAAAAAATAGTAATTGTTAACTTTAACTTGATGAAAAAAAAAATAGTAATTATGTCATATTGAATTTTTTGAATTTATCGTGTATGACTTGTATGTAAGGGGTGTTTGTTAAGATCGGATCCACCAAAAATTACAAAAAATTATCATATTCTTCGATCAAATTTCGTCATATATTACTTTTATATTAAATATTTTTACTTTTATTGTACTTTTTTATAATCCAAATACAACCATACGCACACACATTAGGCTTCTTCTTGTAGGACCGCAAAATAGACTCTTGCACTATTTTAATCAATTAACATTTGTCAAAAAGAATGACTTCAGATAAAAGAATACCTTAATTAGAAAATTGACTAATGACTAAATCGATGTAATTATTGTATTAATTTACCTTTATTAGTCAATAATTCTATGTCAAAAAAATTACTATTTGGCTAGCTACTTAAAATAGACACTTGAAAAATTCAATTAATTAAATTCTAGAAGAACATGCCATTTACTGTAATATTCGCCAAAGGCTGCAGGAACAATTGATGCGAAAGGCACAGGATGAGCCAAGGGTAAGGTCCTAAAGTACAAGTTTTGGGGCATCCTTTGAATTCCTCCCATCTAAATCAAACTTTACATTCAACTTTAGGCCTTTCATAGGTTCCTGTATCAATGATTCTTTCCTTGTTGACCTTTTGCTTTATATGGTTGGCCTCCTCTACCGTGATGGCATCTCTTTTAATTTGCCCTTTCTGTATGGTATTTATAGAAATCAAAATATGATTGAAAATCCATTGCACCTCGTTTGAAATGGTGAATTTGATAAATTTTGATTTTATTTGATAAGAATTATCATTAATTCTTAAGTTTGGAACTAAAATAAAATTTTATGAATTGAATTTAATCTCATTTCATAACTTAAAATTTGAGATTTCTATAGGAATTAAAATCCAATTCAAAAAAATAGAATTTGATAAAAATTCATTATTTTTTTTAAGTAATCTAAGTAAGTAGATAAATTTATCCTCTTATATCATATTTACTATATTTTTTTTAATTCATGTTCACGCAATCAAATTTGACATTTCACTTAAATCAAATCAATTCAATTCTTAAATTCAAAATGTTTTTTAAATATAAAATTTTATTTATCAAATCAAATCAAATCATTTTTTTATTTAAAAATGAAATCAATTCTAATTGTAGAATGCTTTCAAACAAAATGTTAAGGTCATTGTATTAGGCATCAAAGATTTTTTTTTTTTTTTAAGGGATTAATATGACACAACATGTAAGGGTGTTTGGTTCACAAAAACTAATTAAAATTTTGTTTAGAAGTACTTTAAAATTATTGGGAATGAATTTAAAATTAAAAATAAATATTCGAATAAATTTGAGATTTATTTGTAGAGTATCTGATATGCATCATACTCATACTTGTTTATAATAATAGAATATCTAGAATTCACTACTCATTAATTACACAATTATTAAATTATATTATTCATATATTATCACTGCTTTATATGAACATGTCAAAAAAATCGTTTAACTACTTTATTTAAAATATAATTTTTATTTTTGATAATAAACATAATATTTATTTTTTATTAATTAGGTCTTACATATTTAAAATAGTTTTAAATTTAATATATTTTTACAAAATAACCAAGATTAAAAAAAATATTGTGCATATACTAATAAACAATTGTAGCATTTTAAAAAGTTATAAAATTAGTACGTAAAAGCATCTCTCTCTCTCTCTTTATAGTTTTAATTTTTGCACATAAACAGTAAAAAACTAGTATATTTATATAATTTATGAATTTATAATCTTTGCCTCACAAGGCTAAGAAGAAACCTAAGAGTAGGAAACAAAAATTAATGACACCGGAGCTATTATATTTAATGTATGATGAAGGAAATAACACAAAAGTATTTGGTCTAACGACAAACTTTTGACGTTTCTTTGTTAAAGAACTTGAGTTTTGAGCCATGCACTGGGAATACAGGTTCCGCAGATTTGAGATTTTTAACTGAAAAACAGACTGATTTTTAATAAGGGCAAGTTTTGTAGTTTTGGAATTTTTAACCAAAAAATGGATTAATTTAGGATAAAGATGGATAGAAATTGACACACGAAGGAAGTTGAAAAAAAAAATGTAATTTTTTATAAATTTTGATAGATTTTAGCCAACCAAACATAACATCAATTAGTTAGAAAATAAAAATAGAAAATTTTATAGATTTTCTATCCATTTACATCCTTATACCAATATGCTTATTCCCTCTCTATGCATAAAAAAAATAAAAAAAATTAATATCACAAATAAATAAATAAACAGACAAACAGAATCTTGACTAGAACAAATAAGCACCTTGATTCAAAACCCATGGCCCCTCATAATAATAAAAGTCTTTTTGACTAAACTCAGGACTCTGCAGTAACTTTTTAGAATAAAATTTAAATTAAAATTGACCAAAATTGAGGACTGGCTTGTCATGGATTGCATTAGAGAGAGGCCTCAGGCTCCCTCTAATTGAGTAAAACAAAAGGAGCTTCGTTTTAGATGAAGGAACCAAAGACAGGAGATGGGGACCATTTTTTTATGTGCCTGTCCACATGAAAAGGGGCATCACAACTGCTTACTTTTTCATACTTCAGAACAAGCTAAAGGCAAGTTGGTCTAAAGTGACAAAAGGTAAATATTGTGCTGCTATCAAACAAAGAAAGGAAAAGTAGCCCCGAAATGGATAGTTGGGTTGATCAAGGGTCGGGGCTGAAGGGCTCAAGTCATGTGAGATTTCGAGTTTGACTCCTTCGGGGGCGGTCTTTCCTCTTAATGTGGAGGCGATCTTTAACGGCCTTTTCGGTTGACTCGATCAGCTAGGACTTGCCTAAACTGGTTTACCTCCTCGTGGTTATTTGTCGGCTAGAGCCACGGGACGGGCTTAACCCAGTGCACACTCATGAGTAGCGGTTGCAGGTTTCTCCCTGACTCCAGAAGAAAAGAAAAGTAAACTAAAGCCAACAAAATAATTATATTCGATCCTCACTTCCATCAATTCCTTCTATTATCTTTCTTTGTAGATGCCTTTGCATGACCACAGATTATCTTCTCAGCTCCATATTTGGCCCCGTTTGGCATCGTGAACAAAAAAACTCTATAAATTTCTATAAATCTCCAACAACCCCTTTATCTTTAATTTTTCATCTATTACGAATTTCCAAAAATTTTAATATTTCGTTAAAAAAATAAAAAATGTGTAAGTAGGTTAACTGAATGTGTAAATTCTTTATACAATCATATTATTCGTGTCGAAAGTTTTCAAACGAGTATCATTATCGCTATTTTTTATGAATTTTTTTGAATCCGTGGAAACAAATTCAAAAAACTGTTCTCACGATTTGCTACTTTTCAGAAAAAAAAAAAAAGACGTTAAAATCAAACTCAAATCATATTTTATCTCAATTTATCTTATTTTTTCTTACTTTAAACGTAATCTTTACAGTAACCACAATAATTAAAGATGGTACTTGCATCCTTCAATCAAACATAATTCATTTGTCAGATTTAGAAGTACAAGATACATAAGATGGAGGGCACACCATCTAAACCATCATAACTAGTCCTGCTCTCTTTCTCAAGGAAAGAAAGAGAAAACAAGGGTCCATCATTTGATGACATTAAAGAAAAAAAAATGAAATTTTCTTCTCTCTCTCCCCCTCTCTCTGTCACAATGAAAGAACGAACGATTATTTTCCCCTTTTAGGCTGTGCTTGGATGCGGGCAAAGCCCAGGCCAAAAATTAATACCCAGTTATTATTACTGGGTCTCACTTTTATCAATGTTTGGCAACCGCACCCCCCTCTCTCCCGGATTTACGCTTTACCTCTCGCGCGGACTTCTCTCGGATAATTTTTGGGTGGGCTCGACCTGGCTGAAAGTTATTCAGAAGGAATAGGTATTATTTTAACATTTTTAGCCCTCATTAATTTAATCAAAATAAATATAATATTAGTCAAAAAATAATAAATAGGCCAACAAGTCAAAATAAACATAATTAAAAATAAAATTAGACAATAACCAATCATTTAAAAATACATATTTAAAAAAAATTATTTAAATAAATTTATAAAAAATTAAATTTTCAATGAAATAAATAATATAACTTCAAATTGTCTAAAACTAATTAAATGGAATGAGTTTTACAATTTAATATTTAATTTAATGGGTGATCAAGTTTGGGACACCACAAGTGCAAAAGAGCATTTGACTGTTTTTTCATCATTCACCCCCTCTTATTTATAAAACATTCAAATCAAATCAAAAGTTATTCTCTTCCATAAACATCGCATCTATATGAGCCAACCCTCTAAAAATAATACTCCATCTTATCTTATACCCCCTCTAAGACTTATCCCCTAAAATTTTAACATCATTCAATCGGGCCCTTAGTTTCTTATTATTTTCCCCTCTTAGTTTCTTTACTCTTTTATTATTTTCTAGGAAATTACTTTTTTTTTTCTAAAACCAGATCAGAGAGTAATTTTAGTTCTTAATTTTTCTTTCTTTTTCTCCATAGGACTAAGAGAAAAATAACTACTAACCCTATAATTTATCCATCATCTACTTTCCCCAACGGGTTAATCATCCCGTTCATCAATGTTGAAACTAGCTCAACTGTGCTTCTATGGCCATAGCAGCATATATCTACCATACACTTTTCCAGGTAATAAGAATAGAAGTATAACTTAAAATAATAAAAATAAAAAGATAAAAAAAATTTATAACTTTTATTGTTTTCAGGCTTAAGCTAGTTATATATTTTGTAGAATAAACGCTTAATACTGTGCCAAAAACTATAACTGTTAGTAGAGGCGCAACTTTATTTCCTTAAGCCTTGGTTGACCACTGCAGGGCACCCCTACAACTATCAACGGTAGCGCAGAGTCCTACTACTCAATGGGCAGCGAGTGGACAAAAGGAGTTTCGCAATACGCTTGTAAACGCATCAACAGGATAGGCGGTCAAGCACCGATGTCATATGGAGCCTTCATAAACCACACGTGGCAGCAAATCCCTAAGAGAGGTGTTTAGAAAAATCCCTTACAATCCCTCCTCCAAATGACACCCTTGGGGATTCAAACCTGCAACCTCACTCTGATACCACTTATAAGATCAAGCGCTTACCACCGTGCCAAAAGCTATAATTGTTAGCAGAGGTACAATTTTATTTCCTTAATCCTTGGTTGACCACTGCAAGACACTTTTCATAACTATCAACGGCAGTGCAGAGCCTCGCTACTCAGCGTATAGCAAGTGAACATGAGGAGTTTCACAATAAGCCTATAAACACATGGACAAGGTAGGCAGTCAAGCACCGATGTCACGTGGAGCCCCCATAACCACACGTAACAACGAATCCCTAAGGGGGCATTTGGAACAATTCCTAACACATTTACTTTTCCAAAGCAAGAGAAAGTGAAACTAATCCCTTTTCAAGGAAAAAGCAGATTTCAAAGTCAACTAAAGATCCAAAAGCGAATGAACATTGCCCCATCTAAATTCTAATCAATCACCAAAAGAAAAAAACGAGTGTTGGATAAGTGGAGTAAAGATGGATAAGACCTGGAAAAGATGGATAAGATCTGGACTTAACAAAGAGTTCTTAATCTACCAACCACTGGAATGTTAAAACTACATTCAAGTTCCAGAGGATTTCTTTCTCCTCTTCCTGATCTTCAATGGGTTTAATTTTCCATTACCTTCTGCTTATTATATGCTTGATCCTGCCTAGTGTGTGCCAAGTGAAAGGTATGCTCTCCTTACATCTATCACACCAAAAATTTCGAAAAAAAAAAAAAAGCCATTCACCATGATTGAGGGGTAAAAAACATAGATATTCATTCTCAGAAATTTGATTATCCCATAAAGAAACAAGACAAAACTAGCAAAATATTCTTGGTTCAGTGCCTACTAGATCACACACACACACACACACACACACTCTGAAGGCAAGCAATCTATTTCGTGTAAAACTAAAACATATTTATGAAAATCCATGTTGATGCAATAACTAACAAACAACCAATAAAACATGCAGAGTTCATAAGTATAGACTGCGGAGGAACAAGTAATTACACCGACCCAAGTACGAGGTTAGAATGGATTTCGGACTCCAGAGTCACGAGCCATGGAAAATCAGTAGAAGTGGAGAATCCAAATGGAGGCTCACCACAGTACAGAAGACGCAGGGACTTCCCCATAGATAGCAAGAAGTACTGCTACACTCTGAGCACCGAAGAGAGGAGGCGATATCTTGTCCGAGCAACTTTTTTATACGGCAGCTCTTATGGAGGCACATATCCCAAATTTCAGCTCTACTTGGACGCAACTAAGTGGGCAACTATAACTGTGCAGGATTCTTTCAGAGTATACGTGGAGGAAATGATCATCAGGGCACCCTCAAGTTCCATTGCTGTGTGCTTGTGCTGTGCAACAACAGGTTCTCCATTCATATCCACTCTCGAGCTCCGGCCTTTGAATCTTTCAATGTATGCTACAGACTTTGAAGATGATTTCTACTTAAAAGTAGCTGCAAGAGTAAATTTTGGGGCTCCAACCAATGAAGCTGTAAGGTAAGCTTTCTTCAGCATACACATCCAGTCGTAAATTAAGCAGAAGCATATCTTTCTTATCAGCTATTCCGGAGCCATTCAGAGCATCATAATGAAATAATACACAACAAAATCAATTGAAGTCAATCTAAGCAATTTCACTCCGGGAAAATAGTTCCAGCTATGTTTATTACTGCAAAGATTACAGTATGAATGTCTCTTCCAGGTACCCAGATGATCCATATGACCGAATATGGGATTCAGATCTTGAAAAAAGACAGAATTATCTTGTAGGTATAGCCCCTGGCACAGAGAGAATCAACACAACAAAGAACATAAACATTAATACTAGAGAATATCCACCTGTAAAAGTAATGCAAACAGCTGTTGTTGGCAGAAAAGGAAAACTCAGCTACAGGTTAAATCTTGAGGATTTCCCCGCCAATGCTCGAGCCTATGCATACTTTGCAGAAATTGAAGATTTAGGGGTTAATGAAACACGGAAATTTAAAATGAACCAGCCTTATATGCCAGACTATAGCAATGCTGTGGTGAATATTGCCGAGAAAGCAAATGGAAGCTACACTCTATACGAACCTAGCTACATGAATGTGACACTGGATTTCGTTTTGTCATTCTCTTTTGTAAAGACCAGGGATTCTACTGAAGGACCCCTTCTAAATGCAATTGAAATAAGCAAATATGTACAGATAGCCTCAGAGACAGATCAGCAGGATGGTAAGACCACCTACATCATATAATACCATTAGTTGTGACTGCTTCTTGGTCTTTACTGCCTAAATTGTGATAGAGGATAACTGTGATTTACCAACATGAGCTAATTAATCTTATTATTTCCACATGAAAGTGGATGTTCTCAATGTCCTCCGCTCCATCTCTGCTGAAAGTGTTCAGATAAATGAAGGTGATCCTTGTGTCCCAACTCAATGGGAATGGGTGAATTGCAAGTCTACCATACCACCAAGAATCACAAAAATGTAAGTAGCCTACACACCACTACCTAAAGCAAATTCTGGTTTCTTTCAAAAATTTGTGCAGTATTAAGTGTGGAAAAGAGAAAAGAATTGAATGGCAAAATTTTCCGTGTATTTTCATTGATCACCACAAGACTGTTTCTATACACTTAACCCTAACTACAAAATATGAAAACTGTCAAATTAAATCCTAATCAAATCCCATAATTATAGAAATTTAAATCTCTTAATTATAAAAATTTAAATCCCTTAATTATGGGAATACAATTATTAAAATATTTTCCTACACTCCCCCTCAAGCTAGTGAATAGATATTTTCCATTCCAAGCTTGGATACATTTATTTGAAACTTCGTACTGCTTAAACCTTTGGTAAGCACATCTGCAAGTTGCTGATCAGTAGACACGTAAGGCATACAAACCAAGCCACTATCTAACTTCTCTTTCATGAAGTGTTTGTTTACTTCAATATGTTTTGTTCGATTATGCTGCACTGAATTATGTGCTATGCTAATTGCAAATTTATTATTACAATAAAGTCTCAGAGCCATCCCATCAAACCTTCAAATCTCCCAAGATGAATTTTACCAACAATAGTTCACAAATGCTCTAAGCCATTGCTCTAAACTCTGTTTCAGCACTTAATCTTGCCATCTGTTTATTACTCTTTCATGTCACAAGATTCCCACCAAGAAATGTGCAATAACCGGAAGTTAATCTTCTGTCAATCATTGATCCGGCATAGTCTGCATCAGTATATGCTTCAACCTTGTGCCCTTTTTGAACAAAATCCTTTTACCTAGATCTCCTTTAAGATACTGTGTACTCGATTTATAGCTTGCATATGAATTTCCTTGGGATTGTGCATAAACTGACTTATTACATTGGCTGCATAAGCTATATCTAGTTTTGTGTGGGAAAGATAAATGAGTCTACCTTCTAGGCATTGATACATCTCCTTGTCCACTGAATCATCTTCTTCAGCTTCTCCAAGTTTATGATTGGGATCTATTGGAGTGCTCGCTAGTTTACATGCCAATTTTTCCGTCTCTTTCAGTAGATCCGCGACGTACTTCTATTGAGAGAGAGATTCCCTGCCTTGAGTGTGCAACATCAATTCCTAGGAAGTACTTTAGTCTTCCTAATTCTTTGATCTTGAATTCTCTGGCCAAATATTTTCTTAACGTTTCTCTCTCCTTCTCATTACGTCTAGTTACAATTATATCATCTACATATACTAGAAGAGCTATGACTCCTCCTAAGCTTGAGTGCTTGACAAACAATGTATGATCTCTTTGACTTTGTTTGTATCCCATGCTTGTCATAACTTTTGCAAACCTTTCAAACCATGCCCTTGGAGACTATTTGGGCCCATACAAAGCTTTCTTCAGCCTACACACTTGATTAGTAGCCATGTTTCTATATCTAGGTGGAATTTCCATCTAAATTTCTTCTTTAAGATCTCCATGCAAGAATGCATTTTTTACATCAAATTGTTGCAACCCCCAATCATAATTCACCTCCAAGGATAACAGAACTCTGACAGTATTCATTTTGGTGACAGGAGCAAAAGTCTCCTGATAGTCCACACCATATGTCTAAGTATATCCCTTAGCTACTAACCTTGCCTTGTACCTTTCTAGTGACCCACCTATTTGGTATCTCACTTTATAAACCCATTTACATCTACCAGTTTTTTTCCCACAGGTAGACCTACAAGCTCTCATGTTTTATTCTTTTCTAAGGCTTCCATCTCTGTATTCATAGCTTGCTTCCAATTTTCATTAGATAACGTCTCGGATAATGTGGTAAGAATATAAATGTTGTTTAGATGCACAAGAAAACTTCTATGGGAAGGTGAAATTTTCTCAAGTGATACAACGTTAGAAAGCGGATACAAGGGGGTTTAAGTACATTTTCTGGTTCTCTTCCTAATAGCAATAGGAAGATCCTGATCTGAATTGCTACAAGGGTTACTTTCTGACTTAGTTTGCAAAGGAAAATTAGAAATTGTTACCTCATTTCTAGAAGTCGGGTCAAATTCTTGGATTAGTGCAAGTTCAGGGACTGAATACTTCTTCCTTGAGTACACATTAGCAAACAGAGGCAACTAAGTAGCAACTGGTTCAGAGGTAGGTTCAGGTTCAGAGATAGATTCATTAATAAAAGTATAAGGTAAAGGAATATCAGGGGACATAGGTTTGGGTGATGAAGGAAGGTCAATAAAAAAGAAATTCTTATCTTCCATGATTAGATTGAACCCCATCCACTATATTATAGGTCATTCGGAGGTCTTAGCATTCTTTTAGCTCGTATAAAAAAAGAACCGTAGGATCCCATCCTCTGGAAAGTAATCCTTATCTCCCCTTTAGATAAGAAGTGGAAAAGTAGAATTCACTTTCATGAAAGGTGACGTCTGCAGAAGTATAGAATTTCTTGAAAGGTGGATGGTAACACTTATAGCCCTTCTGAGTTTGAGAATATCCTACAAAAACACATTTGATTGCCCGAGGGTCTAATTTACCCCTGTTTGAATTGTGAACATGGACAAATGATACACACCCAAATGTTTTAGAAATGAGATGGTTGGAAATACTTAAGTTAGAATAGAATTTTGAAAGCATTTCCGTAGGACTCTAAAAATTTAAGACTCGAGAAGGTAATCTATTTATGAGATAAGCAGATGTTAGAGTAGCTTTCCCCCAATGAGACTTAGGCACGTTGTTTTGAAATAAGAAAGCGCGGGTGGTATCAAGAAGATGACCATTCTTTCTTTTAGCAACTGCATTTTGTTGTGGAGTGTTGACACATGACGACTCATGAATTATTCTTTCCTTTTGAAAAAATGGAGTTAAGGTTTGGTTAAGGTAATCCCTTGCATTGTCAGAACGTAACCGTTTAATTTTAACCCCAAATTGATTTTGTATCATTGCATGAAAATTTGGGAGAACAAAACTCACATCAGATTTGTTTTTGAGTAGAAAAATCCAAAAGACTCTAGTACAATCATCAATGAATGACACAAACCATCGTGTACTAAAAACATTAGGAATAGGAGAAGGTCCCCAAATATCACTATGAATAAGATAAAAAGGAATTGAACTTCTTTTATTGCTAATAAGAAAAGGTACACGTTTGTGTTTTGCAAACTCACACACATCACACTGAAATTTCTCAATCTCTAACCCCTTACATAGAGAAAGAATTAGAACTTTAAGAGTCATGAATGATGGATGTCCAAGTCTACGATGATACAACTAGACCTTTTCTTTATTGGACAAATAATGCTCAGAAAGAAACGATAAAGGTGATTTACTTTTGTCATCATTCGGATTGCTTGGTGTCTCGAGGTAATAAAGTCCGTCTAGTTCCTTATCACGTCCAATCATCTTCCTCGACTCCCGATCTTGAAATATACAAAAGTAGGGTGAAAAATGACGTTGCAACACAAATCTTAAGCAAGTTTTTGTATGGAAATAAGATTAGTGGAACAACTTGGGAATATGAAGAACATTTTTTAGGACAAGTGAGTGATTGATTTGAACATTCCTAAACCTGCCATGGTGGTTAATGAACCATCTGCAGTGGCAATTTTTCGATTACTCAAACAAGGGTTATATGTGCTAAAATTCTATGAGGAGTGAGTCATGTGGTTAGTGGCCCCTGAATCCATGACCCAAGAACTAGCAAAGATTTCATCTGAGACATTTAATCCAATGAAAATAGGAAGCTTATCTGAATGTACCAAAGAGTAGGTACTTGAAGGTTTTTCAAGAGTTCCAAGCAAAGCTTTCAACTTCTCAATCTCATCTCGATTAAAATCTACTTGCTCTTGAGTTTTTGTCTCATTCTACTGCATTGTGGCCATGTTTGCTTGCCTGTTGTTTTTTTTCTGTCCCCCTTTGTTTCCCCACTATTTACTAGAGGGTTTGCTATGAAGTTTCCAATACATTTCCTAATTGTGTCTTGGTTTCTTGCAATGGGTACACCACAAACTATCCTTGTTGTCCCGGGTTGGATTCACTGATAGGTCTACCCTTCCTTTCTCAGAGGTTATTGTTTGTTCCAAGTTTGCTTTGAGATTCCCTCCACAAGCTACTATAGCTGAGCCTTCCAAGGTTGGAGATTGAAGCATGACTCCTCTTCTACTTTCTTCCGCTCAAACGATAGAAATTACCTCATTCAGAGAGGGAACTTCATCCTCACCAAGTATTTGAATTCTGACTTGATCAAATTTAATGTTAAGTCCAACAAGGAAATCATAAACTCGGTCTTTCTCAATGTAATTCGTTAGAACTATTGCATCTTCAGGGCACTTCGTCTCGATACATCTGTAATGGTCAAGTTCTTACCATAGATTTTTTAGCATATTAGCATACTCTGTAACGGATTTGCTTCCCTATTTTATTGCTGCAATCTTGGCCTTGATCTTGTACACCTAAGCTGTATCTCTGGCCTTTGAATACTTTTGTTGAATAGCCTCCCAGATATCCTTTGCAGTGGCCAACAACATACAAATATCACTTATCTCAGGAGTCACAGAATTCCACAACCATGTCATAATCATCAAATCTTCCTCATCCCAGGCATCAAATTTCGGATCGCCTGGCTTTGGCCCTGATCCAGTAAGATGACTTATCTTGCCTTTGCCTTTCCAAAGGGTTCAAATAAGTTGAGACCATTTCAAGTAATTATTCCCGTTCAACCAATATGCAACTTGGATCTGTTGTAGTTCTCCGGTCTAAACAACAGGCTAAGTGGCAATCTCTTTTGTCTTTGACATGATGATAAGGTAACAAAATAGCTATTGAAATTGAAGGGAATCGATTACCGTGACAATCAAAGATCTACAGCAAACAAAGCAACACCCACAATGGCTAACGGCGAGAGAAAACGATTGTTACTTCAGAAAGAATTTCTGCTTATATCGATGAGGACAACGAACTCAGCTAGGGTTCCAAATCTACTTCCACAGTTGATATTGGTGAACACAATAATGGTGACCGTCTACGAACAATAATCGGTGAAGGCTGATCTTCGAACGAAAAATCGATGACCGATCGTCGAACCTGAATTGGTGAAGATAGATCATTGAGTAGCAACTGACGAAGAAAGAACTTCAAATCAGAAGTGGCAACTAAAGCGATCGAGCCGACTGAGGTAGTGTAATCGACTGATCCTAGCGAGGAGCAAACAACCGATGAAACCCAGCAACCTTTAACAGTTGACAAATGGACAAACAAAGAGGCTTGGGGACCATCAACGAATGGGAGCGAATGAAAAGCAACACTGATCAACTTTCGTTATGGCGATTGATGACTGAAACTCGGTGACATTCAACGAACGATAGTCAATGAGGATTGTATATCGTCAAACCGGAAGAGGAACGGTGCTCACCGAAGGAATCGACACCTATTAAAGAGTTGAACGATGACTAGAGTCAACTATGGTTCCGACAAGGGTTACGATTAACTTTCTGAACTGTATATGGCAATTAAGGCCAACCAGCAATTAAGGCTGCAAAGGAAAAATATGTCTGGCAATGAAGGCCAAATAAGTAAAAAAAATTTCCAAAGATCTTAATGCCCTGATACCAAATGGAAACGAGAAAGGAATTGAATGGAAAAATTTTTTGTGTATTTTCATTGATCACCACAAGACAGTTTATATACACTTAACCCTAACTACAAAATAAGAAAACTATCAAACTAAATCCTAATCAAACCTTAATCAAATCCCATAATTATAGAAATTTAATCTCTTGATTATAGAAATTTAAATCCCTTAATTAAGGAAAAACAATTATTACAATATTTTCCTAAATTAAGTCATATATTTGAGTATGAATCTCAACATCCCATAAGAATTGTATATTTTATCTAAGAAGCATTGGGTAGTATAAGAGATATGGATTAGATATGAGTACGGACACGTATCTAGACTTGAAGTGTTCGAGAAATATGTGTGTCGATACGTGTTGGATACGGAAATAACATCCATTTTGAACTGTCCATACTTTATAATATTTTCTTCTATTCATCCACTTATATGATGGATTTCATAACCGCAGATATGATTTGTCCAACAGTAGAAAACATATATAGCATCTGAGAAAATAACATTAGTAAGATAAAGTTGGAAATTGCAACTCCAGCCCAACAACTCAATGTTAGATCTATTTCGTTGCTAACTCCATCTATTTCCCATACGCACGATGCCCAGTGCAAATCCTGGCCTAGATCATCTATCACAAGGTTCAACTCTATCTCTGACCCTCTGATCCAATCATAGGGAAGACAGATAGAAGTCATCTATGGCCAATAGACATTCAGAAATTCCTACTTTGTGACATGCCAATATTATTTACATTTCTTTTGATCGTCCTAAGAGAAATTAAGGAACACAGCAGTACAAATAGATAGAAATTTAGGTTGTCACATTCGCATAAAAAGAAAAAACATATCTTTATCTGTTTACGTAGATAATTCTCGAAAAACTCTTTGTGTTGCTTGAGCTGCCATACAAATTTGACTCACCTACTTGGACAGTATGCTGTCAGGCAAGAATTTGCAGGGTGAAATCCCATCAGAGCTTAAGAACATGGATGCATTGACAGAGTTGTAAGTGCTATTATTCTATGCGAAAACATATTGTCCATTATTTATCTGTCACAATATGGTCTCTCATTTTCTATTCTCATAGGTGGTTAGATGGAAACTCCCTCACTGGGCCAATCCCTGACATGAGTGGCCTAATCAATTTAAAAATTATGTAAGCTCTTCATCTAAACTGTGTGAATCCTAATTGCTTATGCTGACAGAAACCCGGTTTTAAGCGAGTACTCATTTTTGGTAACATGCAGACATCTAGAAAATAACAAACTGAGCGGTCCACTACCTTCTTACCTGGGTAGCTTGCCAAGCTTACAAGAATTGTACGTAGTTTTATGAATA
The DNA here is from genome assembly GCA_019916065.1 of Vitellaria paradoxa. Taxonomy (NCBI): domain Eukaryota; kingdom Viridiplantae; phylum Streptophyta; class Magnoliopsida; order Ericales; family Sapotaceae; genus Vitellaria; species Vitellaria paradoxa. The sequence goes on along the minus strand of CM034237.1, from coordinate 46,124,567 downwards.
ACTGAATCTCTGCTAGATTAATTAAATTATCCACTTTTTTATCATGTCTCTATTTTAATCTGAGGATGTTTTTTTTCCTGATATACAAATAAAGTGTGCTCTAATTGTTTATCAATATTTGACAGGTATGTACAGAACAACTCCTTGAGTGGGGAAATCCCTCCGGCACTGTTAGCTAGAAATGTAACTTTCAAGTGAGTATGTTTATGTGGCGTGCAAAAATACAACGAGTTTACTTCTAATAAATGTTAACTAGTTACCACAGAAATTATAATATGCCATGCATGAGCTGTTTGATTTCAATATCTATGGAAACAAATCAAAATTTTTTGAAGCTACAAAGAGTTGCAATTTTTAATTACCTGACTATTTCAGAGAACCAAACTGCCATCAAAACCTCTTATACATGACTGATAAAATAGAATTCTCACGATCTTCTAGTACTCCCCGTGAATAGATCTCAAGTATTTCAATTACAAAAGCCAAGCAATATGCACAATGGTTCACACATAAGAAGCACAGATATGAGCGTGGACACGGTCATGACTACGTCAATTTTGAAAAAATAAGAACATAGACATGGCGGAGATAGGGCAAATATATATATATATATATATAATTTTACATATTTTTATTAGTTGTGTATGAATATAATATTGACAAGAAAACTAATTCAATATATAAAACATAACTAAATATGAGAAAGAATATTTATGGTTTTTGGCCTTCAAATTACTCAAATTTAGGCTTGTCTTGATCATACACTTGAAGAAAAAAATAAAATAATTGGATATACCACGAGCCATGTCTTACACGTATTTTAGGTGTCCAATACATGTTGGATATAGATATGGTGGCCATTTGAGATGTCTATGCTTCATAGTTTCACACAAATTTATCTCAGAATTGCACATAAAGAACTTACAAGCAAAGTGAAAGCAATTTTCTGAGCATAATTTCTGACAAAGTATGATGAACGAATTGAGAAACCATAATGAAACACAGATATATACCCCAAACAACTTCAACATGCATTACATAAAAAAGAATCAATTACAACATAAACATGCACTCAGGTATGATAACACAATGATACACAGTGCATACATGTGTGAATTAGCTATGGAAGTAATAGATTGGCATTGTATTTTTTACTGCAGCTATAAAGGCAATCCTGGTCTAAGTCACGAAGCAAAGAACAAAACTCATTATAAGTTGATAGTTGGAATTTCAATTGGAGCACTTGCAATTCTTTCCATACTACTCTTAGGAAGCTTATTACTTTCATGAACAATCTCTACTGGCCATGGACCCATAGGCACAGGAAAACCAAATGATTAGAATTTAAGAAAAGAATCACAATGAATAAATAGATGTTATATAGATATAAAAGATATTGAACCAAAAGTATAGGTGGGAGCAGTATTTCAGATAGAAGTTATTGAGAAACTTAAATGATTAACATATAGAACACAACCCATTAAAAGCAAATGGAAATTTATAAAACCAATAAATAAATAACCAAAAACTAGTTTTGAGAGATTTTAAAAAACATTGTGAACTACCAAACACTAACTAAAGAAGTATGCTCACAGGTTGCTCTCTTGTCAAGAATTCACCACAGGAACTTGGTTCCTTTAATTGGATATTGTGAAGAAGCACATCAGCGAATGCTGGTTTACGAATACATGCACAACGGAACCTTGCGGGATCACATACACAACAGAACCTTGCTGGATCACATACAACGAGTTTGCTTCTAATAAATGTTAACTAGTTACCATTGAAATTATAATATGCCATCATGAGCTGTTTTATTTCAATATGTATGGAAACAAATCAAAATTTTTTGAAGCTACAAAGAGTTGCAATTTTTAATTACCTGACTATTTCGGAGGACCAAATTGCCATCAAGACCTCTTATACATGACTGATAAAATAGAATTCTCATGATCTTCTAGTACTCCCTGTGAATAGATCTTAAAAATTTCAATCACAAAAGCCAAGTAATATGCACAATGGTTCACACATAACAACGGTTCACACATAAGAAGCACAGGTACAAGTATGGACACGGTCACGACTACATCAATTTTGAAAAAATAAGGATATAGACACCGTGGGCATGTGGCAAAAAATATATACATATATAATCTTATATATTTCTGTTAGTTATGTGTATAAATATAATATTGATAAGAAAACTAATTTAATATATAATTCAACATATAAAACGTAACTAATATGAGAAAGAATATTTATGGTTTTTGGGCTTTCAATTACTCAAATTTAGGCTTGTCTTGATCATATACTTGAAGAAAAAAATAAAATAATTGGATATACCATGAGACATATCTTAAACGTATTTTAGTGTGTCCAATACGTGTTGGATATAGATACGGCGGCCTTTTGAGGTGTCTATGCTTCATAGTTTCACACATATTTAGCTCAGAATTGCACATAAAGAACTTACAAGCAAAGTGAAAGACATTTTCTCAGCATAATTTCTGACAAAATATGATGAACGAATTGAGAAACCATAATGAAACACAGATACATACCCCAAACAACGTCAACTTGCATTACATAAAAGAAGAATCAATTACAACATAAACATGCACTCAGGTATGATAACACGATGATACAAAGTATTAAGTTAGTCAGTGCATACATGTGTGAATTAGCAATGGAAGTAATAGATTAGCATTTTATTTTTTACTGCAGCTATAAAGGCAATCCTGGTCTAAGTCACGAAGCAAAGAACAAAACTCATTATAAGTTGATAGTTGGAATTTCAATTGGAGCACTTGCAACTCTTTCCATACTACTCTTAGGAAGCTTATCACTACTGCGAAGCCTGCGAATAAAGACCTCTTATCAGAGAAGTGATGACAAAGGTATGAACGCACCAATTTCCATTTGCAAGTTTGAGTGCACCTCTGTAGAAAATCAGGTATCGTTTTTTTTCCTATCAGGTGATCCGTTGCGTATCAACACAAAGCCTTCAAGTGCCTATTCAATTGTCCGAGGCAGACATTTAATGGATGAAGGAGTAGCAATCTTTATTCCACTCCCTGTGATAGAAGAAGCTACTGAAAATTTTTCAAAGAAAATCGGAAAAGGAAGTTTTGGACCTGTTTATTATGGAAAACTAAGGGATGGAAAAGAGGTTGCGGTTAAGATCATGGCTGATCCAACCAGCCATGGGACAAAGCAATTTGCAACTGAGGTAGTCTCCTTGCCATGGTTTGCATAAACTTCCTCACTAACTTATTTCGCAATTAAATGACCTGCCACTTGTTGCACTCCCATAGATTTAAATTTCCTCATCTATGGTCACTCATATAAACATAATGATCAAGGAAATGGAGTTTGTATGCTAACCTTATAATAAGTCAAAATTTTCATGTAAAAGAGCTTAATTGCAACTTGAATGAATGAAAGATCTCCCATGCATGGATGCTACCGGAAAAGAAATGAAGAAATAGTGTTGCCACATGTAAGAATAATGTGCATACTTCTGCTGTGGAAAGCAGGATATAGAAGAAAATGAAGTTCACCAAATTTCTCACCAACAACGAAGTGTTTGGCAGAGAATCACTTTCATGAACAATCACTACTGGCCATGGAGCCATAGGAACAGGAAAACCAAATTATTGGAATTTAAGAAAAGACTCACAATGAATAAATAGATATTATATAGATATAAAAGATATTGAACCAAAAATATAGGTGAGAGTAGTATTTCAGATAGAAGTTATCGAGAGACTTAAATGATATCAGTTAACATATAGAACAACCCATTAAAAACAAATGGAAATTTATAATATCAATAAATAAATAACCAAAAACTAGTTTTGAGAGATTTTAAAAAACATTGTGAACTACCAAACACTAACTAAAGAAGTTTGCTCACAGGTTGCTCTCTTGTCAAGAATTCACCACAGGAACTTGGTTCCTTTAATTGGATATTGTGAAGAAGCACATCAGCGAATGCTGGTTTACGAATACATGCACAACGGAACCTTGCGGGATCACATACACAACAGAACCTTGCTGGATCACATACACGGTCTGCACTCTGCCCCTGTACTCGTGAATTCATTGGTCGACTCTATCCTTGCTTCTTGCCTATGGCTACACACAGCTAAACTCCAAATCTCTCATGTAATTTGCTGACAGACAACCACAAGCACTTGGACTGGCTAGCTCGTCTTTATATTGCAGAAGATGCAGCTAAAGGTTGCCGTGAAACTTCCCTATTGTTCAACTATAAAGGAGTTTCCAAGTCAGTAGCTTAATCACAAATCTGGGTTTATGTAGGCCTTGAGTATTTACATAATGGATGCAACCCCCGTATTATCCACCGAGATGTGAAAACAAGCAATATCCTTCTGGACATTCATATGAGGGCAAAAGTGTCTGATTTCGGACTCTCAAGGCAAGCTGAAGAAGATCTGACACATATATCAAGCGTGGCACGGGGAACAATAGGATACCTTGATCCTGAGTAAGCCATACTTGTTGTGTGTTCTACAGATCACATGTTTACTTCCGAATTAAGGTTTACTAATGCACTTTGGCCAACAGGTACTATGCAAATCAGCAACTGACCGAGAAGAGTGATATTTACAGTTTCGGGGTTGTCCTACTGGAACTGGTCTCTGGAAGAAAGCCCATCTCGGCAGAAGATTATGGCGATGAATGGAATATTGTTCACTGGGTATGTGCATTTATAATTTTCTGTTGATATTTCAAAGAGTGATTTGCAACCTATACTTTTAAAATTTTGGCATCTGTGGCCCATTCGAATCTTGGTAAATTAATTAACCTATTCAAGCAAATGCAATGGAAATTACAGGGCAAAGGAAGGGCCAAAAAAAAAAAAGATGTGCTGGATTTCTTAAGGATATAAAATCCCCAAAAGAAGAATTTAATATGACATGCTAGTGACTAGTAGTAGTAGGTCAGATCTTGGTGCACTGGAGAAGAAAATCCAATATCAAAAATTGCCACACAAAAAGAATATGATATTCTAATTTGAGTATCTTTCCTTATTGGCATGTGCAGGGTGAATGCATAAACCATTATTTTCTGCCTACGGATTTTGAAAAACAATGTCTCCAACTTTAGGAACCATAGGGACATCTTAGAGCCATAGACGGCAATATGTACAAGTTGTAACAATCTTCCAAGAATTTCTAGGTAGCTCAAGTAGCACTGTTTCTTCATCTTTGTAGAGAAAAATGGTTTCTATTAGTTATAAAGCCTAAATAAAGAGGCATACCATTAAACACCTGAACATCCAGGGCTTAGTCCAGAAACTATGAAACTCCAGTTGAAATTTGACAAGGCATTAATGACTTGCCTATACTTTAACCTGATCTGTGCTTTATTAACACGAGGTAGAGAGTGAGTAAAAAAAAGCAATGCCTACCAATTAGTCAGCTGCTCTTAACATAAGAAAAGAGAGAGTATTTCATAAGTGCAGGTATTTCAGCAAAACCTGGCCTTAATAAATATGCAAGCTTAAGAAGCAGGATTTAAAAAAAAAAAAAAAGATTCAATTGCTGCATGCAATTAATTTTCTTTTTTGTGGTACTAGAATTTAGTAAAACATGAATATCAATCACACGAATTTTGTTGTGCCTGCAGGCAAGGTCATTGATCCGTAAAGGAGATGTAATCAGCATAATTGATCCTTCCCTCGCCGGAAGTGTCAAAATTGAGTCTGTATGGAGGATTGCTGAAGTCGCAATTCAATGTGTTGAAAGACACGGATTTTCCCGGCCAAGGATGCAGGAAATAATATTGGCAATACAAGACGCAATCAAGATTCAGAGAGGCAATGAAAATTTATCCTCAGGGAGCTCAAAAACACCATCTGCACGTAAAGCACTACTAACAAGCTTTCTAGGCATTGAAAGCCCTGACTTGTCCAACCCATCTGCAAGTTAAAGATCTACCCATTTACCCTGCAAAACTATACTACAAAATTACAAACACTGTCATCTTGCTTGTACAAATTGTATTGCTTCTTGATGATCTGCATATAGCACCAACTTGTACCCATACAAGTACTAACTTTTTATTCTAATTTATACTAATATATAAAGGGGTGCGTCACATCTTTTTTTTTTTTTTGACAAAGTTACCCTTTTAACCTCCACTAAGCACCCACCATTTTCCTCACAAGAGAAAGCAGATAGCTTCCTAGTAATTTAAATAAGAGAAAGATAGGGTCAGAGGAAGGAAAAAACAATAATGATGAAATTGATGAAACATATACAGGAGAAGAATGTTAACGATGAACATGGAGGGGAAATTATATATAACAGATATATAAATATAAAAGATAGCACCTGAAGCTGTGTCACAATTTTTTTTTTTTTAACAAAATTGCCCTTTTAATTTCCACTAACCGCTCATCATTTTCCACATAACTTCCCCTAGAAATGTTTTTCCTTTTCATACTTTTACATTAAATTAACAGAAAAGGAAGAAGACAGATAGGGGAATAGGATGGAAAAAAATAAAAAGAATAAAAAGATGAAATTGATGCAAAAAAAAGGTAGAAGAGATCAAGATTAAAGATGGAGATGGAGGGGACAAAGTGCCTCCAATTATTAATTACCTCTTACTTCAATTCATGGATGCATAAATATTGACCATACACTCACATGCGTGATAAGCAATGTGCAAGAGTAATGGGCATGTTCTTTCATGAATTGAACAAAATGTAATTGTGAAAGACAACATGCGTGATAAGCAACAGTATAGTAGTAACACACCAAGTTTCTAGTGGGGCACACGGACGGACATGCACATGGGTGCAGGGGCGGAGCTCCTTTAGGGTAAGGTGTCATGGTTTCCCTAATACTATTAGCAGATGTAAATTTTTAAGTGAAAAAAAAAATGAATATAGTTTGATCTTCTAAAATTTTTAAAAATAATTAATCTTCATAAAAAATATATACATAAATTTTTAGATTAAAAAAATATAAGTTATAAACCAACTTTCTCAAAATTTAATTATTTTTTTAATTGTTACACATAGGGTGTGGTGTGTTTGGAGTGCAAAAAATTTCAAAAAATCTCCAATTTTTATTAATTTTTTCCACACTAAAAATCTCTTTTTTTTTTTAACTTCTTTTCAATTTTTCCCAAAAATTTTCAAATTTTATAAAAAAATTTCAAATTTTATCAATTTTAACTAATTTTTAATTTTTTCACACTTTCAAGAGAGATAACAAAACACTCAGCAATCATTTTTTTTTTTTTTTTTGTTTAGCCCAAACTTTGGCACTCCAAACACCGCTATATCCAAAATTTGAAAGTTCATCAATGTATATATATTAATTTATTTTTTATTCACTAAATATAATTTATAATATTAAATTATAACTTTTTTCTAACCTAAATTCAACCTAAGAAAAAAAAATCGTGGCTTTGTCCATGCATGCATGTTGATGAGAACTTGAGAAATGGGCTTTTACGAAGGTACAGGGACGAAGAGAAGATTATTACCTGAAATGGAGAGGGGAAATAAGACTCGTCGGCGCCGGTGAGAGAAAGAATAGGTGGCAACCTTTAGAAAGCATTCTGCGTAATGGGCTCACTTTACATGTTATTGAAGTTCTCCCCAGTATTTTACGAAATATTAGTTTCCTGCTCGCAAACATTATAGATTCAAAACGTTAGCACCCCTCAAGTTCGATAGAGCGTCACTCATGAGGTGGGTATCGTTTGAGTGAGTTTTTTTTTTTTTTTTTTTTGGTTCTGTTGTTAATTGGTGAAAATATAGGCTATCTACTGCTAGGGAAAAAATATTTGTGGAAGTACTGTTAATGAAAACGCTCTTTGAAAATGCGTTTTTTGAATACTAAAGACCCCCTTACAACAGCGTGCGTAATTTATTTTTCTAAAGAAAACGCTATCTGATTTGGCGTTTTCTAAAAACACTATTTCATTTAGCGTTTTCTCAAAGCGCTATTTCATTTAGCGTTTTTTCAAAGCGCCACCTCATTTAGCGTTTTCTCTTATACTAAAAACGCTATATGAAATAGCGTTTTTCATTCTCCCCCCCTCTGGCATTTACATTACATTTATAAAAACCAAATTTTCTCTTGTTAACCTGCCGAGTTACTGAAAACGCCATTCAACATTTACATTACATTTATAAAGTAAAAGAAACTTAAGCTTAATAAGCTAAAAGCAATAATAAAAGAAACTTTTAAATAATATCCTAAACATATAACCAAATATAAAACTAAAGTAACTTTTAAATGATATCACAAAATCTATAAACTAAAACTAAATTAAACTTTAAACGATATTACAAGATATGTAAAGAAATAAGATTGCAAGATAAATAAAGAAAGTTATGAAGAATATATACATGAACTTTTGAATTGTATATCTTGTACAATGAATCTACAAAAGTCAAGATAAATAATGGTTACTCTGTCCCACAAGGAGGCTGCCTCCTATTACGAGGAGGAGGAATCCTCCGCCCCTCCTGCACCTGTGGCTGAGTCCGTGGTGCTGTAGGCTGTACCTGAGGTGGTGGGTCCTGAGGTAGCTCTAAATGGGCTGGATCCTGACTCGGGTCAAATAAGTTCTAGGCCTCTTTCGGGTGTAGTGTATGGGAGGAAGATGAAGAGGTACTGTGATGTCCTGTGACGGCAGTGCTATGGTAGTGGTAGGAACTGATGGCGTAGACTGCGACAGTGGTGACGGTGTAACATTCACGTCATCCATGACTATAGTGTAATCATCAATGCTCTCTAATGGATAATGTGGATCAGGAATCGGTGATGGTGGCCTGGCAGACACAAAAGGTGGCGCTCCTGGAGAACTGCAAGGTATGGCTCCTGCAGAAGTAGATGGCATATCTCCTGCATAACTAGATGGTCCCGCTACAGTAGATGATGATGGTCTGCCATCGGGGGAAGATGACGAGGTCGCAGTGCGTCCAGTCTCGGTCAATCGATACTCCTCATCTATGATTGCAATGGTCCTCCTCCCGATGCTCCTCATCATCTCAGCCAACCGACGGACCTCTTCCCAATCCATACAACTGAGGATATCTATCGCTATCTGATTAGCCCTCACAGCGGTGTCCACTTGTAAACGTACGAAAAACGATTAACGAGTCATAAGTTATACTGTATTGAAAACAATAATAGCAATTCATTACTCAATGAATAACGAGTCACTCACCAATATAGTCCTCGTAACTGCAACAGGCTGAGATCCGATCGGAGGCACAGGTCGCAGAAGTCCAATCAGTGTCCTGGTGATCGTCCGATACCATCGCATGTACAAATCATCTGCTAGCATCTAGCCTATAAATGGGTCTACTGTGACCACTCTATTAAGTCGATCCTCCCATGCAGTGATGTGCTCTCGATGGTGGGCATCCCAGCGAGTCCCCCCGCGACCTCATCAATCAAATGCATGCAATGCAAGGCTGGTGTCGCATGTGGCTGGCTCCTCCTGAATCATCTTAAACTGCCGCATGACCCGATCTGGGAAATACATCTCGACCACATCATAGCATATAAGGGACACTCTAGCCCGCCAAATCGCCCGGTCACGTGGTGGAATGGGAAGATCTGCTGGATATGGTTGCCACGCCATCTGTGCCTCGATCATGATATCTAACTGATCTCTATAGCATCTGAGAGTACGGGAACTAGTCATCGTAAGTGGAGCCAGCCACCTACAGTGAGAAAATGTAATATCAGTTGCAGTAATGCGTATGTTCAATAAAATAACAACCATAATAATAAGTGATTACTGTTCATACCTATAGCCATATGGGTCGGCTGGTAGTGGTGGGGGGTCGGGATGTGCGTCTGCAGCATGGGCTGGGTCAGCAGCTGCTATCCCCTCTGTAGGTGCTGCGTCCTGTATGGGTGCATCCTGCTCCGGAAGATCCATAGGTGCTGCAATCGAATCCGGTTGGCGGATTAGTGGTCGTACAGGGGATAATCACTCCCATGCCCAGATCTATAATAGGACCAGTGGCCCTGAGATCTCCTTAGCGCCTGGCTGCGCTGCCCTACACATCTCTCGATACAACCACGCAAGTGTTGCGGACCCCCAGCTATATCGACCAACATGCTCGAGATGCTCCAACATCGGTAAGTGCATCAGCTTGACCATATTCCTAGACTTGTCTGCCAGCAAGCCACCCCCAATCAACAACAACAACGTGGTCCGTGCATGCTGCCGCACAACCTCGTCATCTGCACCATCCGGTAGTCGTGTAAAATGTCGAGTCAACCAAGTGATCTGTAGGCGTGCTCCATGGATAGCAGCTGTAAGAGGGGCAATGCCTAGTAACCTCTGTACGATGGCTATCCACTTTGGCACACTGTGCTCCTCGTCCATGCCACTCACGGCAAATCCATCAACTGGAAGGCCAGTGATAACACTGATATCCTCAAGGGTGACTGTGCACTCCCCACAACGCAAGTGAAATGTATATGTCTCAGGCCTCCATCGCTCAACTAGGGCCATGATGAGGGCGTGGTACAACTGAATGGAACCCATCCTGTAGAATCCATACACCCCTACTCTCACCAAGTACTCAACCACCCAGGCATCTCTAGGTATACGAGTGAAGTCACGCAACAACTGCTTACTGTTCCTAACTTTAAGGACTACCTCTTCCTGCAACGAGGACAAATAAGACGTTAGTATATGTGTGAAGATAAAACGTAGAGATTCCTTTAATCTAAACAATGTGTTTTATAATATAAAAATGACTTCAATGTAAAGAACCTAAACAAGAGGTCAGTAATAGGTGGCATCCACATTATAAATTATAAACTTATCCCATCAGCCCATATCCGTGAAGATCTATGCGACTCCTGGCGGTGTAACACTGATGGGTCCTCAGGTCCGGGTGAAAGCAAATCCGCGCGTGCGTCTATAACTACTGTACAACTACCTGCATATAGGACAGTAAATTACACCAAAACATCACATGTAATGATAACATGCAAATAAAGTAAATGTTAACTTGATAGGCTTTATACAGAAATAAATTCTCATTCAAATTATTTGACAAATATTGTACTAACATGCAAGTAAAGCAAATGTCAACTTCATTACACTTAAATAGAAAAAGTGTCAGTGACATTACGTTCACTTTAGTCATTACATAACCTTGAAATATCCAACATAATACATCAGTATATTCTCAAAAACAAAACAACATGTTCCATCATAGCTACCCCGGAAGTTTGCCTGGGCACTTCCTCTTATTATGACCCTCCTGACGGTAAATTCCACATCGAACTTTCGATGCGCTTTCACTTCTGTCCATCTCAGTTCGGATGCGGGTCGACATTGGCCTACCTTTTTGTCGCTTTAGACGATGATTTGGGATAAAAAGCGGAACATTTGGTGTTTCCCAATACTTTGGATCATGCAGGGGCTTGAAACGAGGAGTATAAATGTTGACATAAGTATCAATGGAGTATTCTTCTGCTAGCATTCCCATCCAATCATAGTGTCGCTCCTCACAGATGGCAATTACATATGAGCATGGAATCCTAAGTTGGTTCCATTTACCGCATGTGCAAGTTTCCTCTTTCAGGTTCACAACTTAAACATTGCCTCCTCCACTAACATGGCGGCCTGTGGTGATCTCATACACACCGTCGACTTGGTTGAAACGTACAATACGATGTGCGTGAGCACAAATTTGGAACTTCTCAACTAACTCTTGGACATTAGGGGAAAGTCGAACTCCAATCCCCTGGCAAGCCACTCCCACTGCATTTTTATCTCTGAAATATGTCAATACCTTGTAGAAAGTAAACTGAGCACAAGCTGCAATTGGCCAAAGACCTTGCACCCCGCATTACATTGTTGAAGCACTCAGAGATATTGGTGGTTTTGTTTCCATATCTGTGGCCCCCATCGTGAGACATAGTCCACTTCTCCCTGGGGATCTCGCCGAGGTACTTCCACGCATCTGGGTTTAATTCTCTAATCGTTTACATTATGGCCTCAAACTTACGAAGTTGAGGGGTTTTCGCCGCATTTGACATCAACTAAGTGAGTTGGACTCCGCCGTGGTTCTTATTAAAGTTTGCCTCCACATGGCGTAGGCAAAACTGATGAGTGGTATTAGGTGATGCCTAACCTGAAGTAGGTGTATTAACTGCGGATACCAGGCCAGGATGCCGATTTGAAATAAGGCATAAGCCTTGTCTGTTTGGCACTACATGAACCCTCAAGTTGCGGAGAAACCAGAACCAACTATCAAATGACTCCTCATCCACCACAGCAAAGGCAAGTGAGAAAATTTGCAGGTTCGCATCAACTCCCATTGCTATCAGAAGCTTGCCTTTGTATTTCTCGTATAAGTGCATGCCATCAACGCGCATGACAGGTCTACAGAATTTGAACCCTTCGATAGCTGGTTTGAAAGCTCAGAATACGTATTGCAAGATTGCAGTACCCGGAGTACCTGATGGATGGTACAAGTAGTTAACAACGTTACCAGGGTTGAATGTTTGGACTGCGTGCAGGAAAATTGGTAATTTACTGTACGATTCTTCCTAATTGCCAAAAATATTAGCAATTGCCTTCTGTTTTGCAGCCCACGCCTTGTTGTACGAAATGTGATACTAATATTGTTTGCTAACTATCACAGATATCATGCGGGGAGATATTGAAGGATCTTTCTTGACCATCTCCTCAATGTAAGACGCAACAAATCGGGCATCCAACTGCGAGTGATCCTGATTCATCTTGGCATAAACACAAGTATGCAGCCCAACGTAAACAGTTATCTGCCACTGTCCATGTTTCTTTAACTTAGTTGCACGTAGTCACCATCCAAACATCTTGCACTTGATCACCCATCTCCATCTATCAGACTCAACTGTCTGGTACCATGTGTTGGTCCTCAGTGAGTACGTCTTCACGGCATTCACCAGATCAAGTTTCTCATTGAATAGAACACCAGTACGAGGTTCCTGACACGTGGGATCCCATTGTTTGCAAGTAAACCCTGATGTGGAGTAGGCAGTGCTAACTTCAGGCAATGTTGTAAACGTTTGTGAATCAGGTTGATGAAACTCGGGGACTACCTCCTCCACTCCTTGGGATACAGTGAAGCCCACCTCAAAATCCACACTGTCATCAAAATCTATCCCAACTTCTTCGTCATCTTCAGGCTCCGCCATCATTTCCTCCATGCATGGCGACTCAACTGACTGATTGTATCCCATTCGCTGCTGGTGATCAGCTAGCTCTCTAACTGCATCCCATTGAGCAACATCTACAGCCACGTGGTTAGAAAGCTCCTCACTTGAAATGTTATGTTCTCCTCTTGAGCTAGCCACGGGAGCTGGATCTGTCTCGGGGATCAATGGTGCACGTATAGGCTGCTCAACTGATGTCATTTTAGACTGTATGTACAAGTCAGTGTGAGACCAGTTCAACTTCTTGATTCCTTCCAGTAATGTTCGAATTAAGTCATCGTCATCTAATCTAAGCCCCCGCGTGCGAACAGTACCTCCAAACAGATACGAGTAAGAACATATGATTTTAATGTTAACCCGGCCTTGTTGCACACCTAACACGGAGCACAACTTCGTGACTAACTCCTCGTAGCTTAACTCGGAAGCACCCGAATGCATCGCTCGTAGTCACGATCATATGATAATCTTTCTGACGTTGATACAATACTTCCCCCCCCAATAACAAAAAAGTGACACGTATTCTTTAGCCATGATACCTTCAATTACCAACAAAACATCCTCATTAGTTTATCACATATACGAGAAGGATAAAAATTATATAAGACATCCACAAAAAGTAGTTAACATTTAACTACAAAAATTTATTTCTTATGAAAAAAATTGATTTGTTATTTCTTTTCTTTTTTTTTAACATTTAACATACAATGTCATATGAGGCCGGAAAAAAGAAAATTCCGGATAATCCAACCCTTATCACTGGAGCTACAAGCCAAAGCTTATTTATATATTTATATATATATGAAGTAAATCCATGCGAGATCAAAAAAGTATTCCCCGTAGTTCTTATGTAAACTCCCTTAAGAAGCAAAAGTTATATATATATATATATATATATATTATAGTTAGGTATTAAAAATATATATATATTTTACATTTGGGAAGTTAAAAAAAAGTTAATTTTTAATTTTTTGTTAATTTGGCATATTTGTCTTTCATAATTTAATAGAAATCTAAAATATAAAATACCAAGTAATTTCGATCAATTTAAAAGAAAGTCAAAAAACTAAAACAACCAAAAGTTCTAGGATGGGCTAAATTTGTTCATTTACTCAAATTAATTTAAGCTAATTTTAAAAAATTTAAAACTTCTAAAATTATTGAGAAAATATTAAGTTGAATGGAGTTGTATGCATAGCAAACTAGCTTAAATAATATTTATAGAAAACCAAACTCTAATAACTTAATTTATTAATTTACCTTGATTTATGCTTGTCAAATTCACTCATTCCAGCTACAAAAATTACAAATGTATAAAAAAAAAAAAAAAGACAAATGATATTGTCAAAGTACTTTTTATTTTTACGAATGAATCAAAAAATGTTCTAAAAATATCATTTATCAAAAGAATATTATGAAAATATTCAAAAAAATTATGAATTTAAGCTACACATGACTTCAATATCCAACTGCCACTCTCACGTTAGCTTGCAAGGCATAAAATTTAGAAAAAGAAAAAGAGATGCTGATAGTAAGGTCAAAGTTATTAGATTAAAATTTAACGATTTATATATATTCATAATTTTATTAATAAAAAATAAATATATTTAGATTGTTAAATTTTAATCCAATAACTTAAATAACACTGTAAAGCTTCCCGTAAATAACTCTCAAATCCTCCGTTAACACGCTACTCATTTTTCAGCTTCGTAGAAGTGCATTAGGAAGAACATCAATTAGTTGGTAGGTATCAAATCATATCCTTTAGACATCCAAGCCAAAAACTAAACATTCAACGCCAGAAAGAGTAGTATGTATCTAAAATTCACACAACATAATCTACCCAAAATAGGAATCTCTACACGTGCAAAACAACCCATATGTCAATTTCTCATAATTCAAAAAAAAAAAAAATTCTACACTACCTTTCCCAACCCCAACAATCACATACAAATATTTTCCTACACTTTCTCGGCTATCAAACACAACAAATCAGCACATTCATCCAACACAATCAATTACAGCCACCACAATCAATCAATTGAAATTAAATGATCAATCAAAATAAAAAATGGAGACAAATCAAAATATCTATTGCAGCCACAAAGGCTGCCGTAGTACCCAAAAAAAAAAAAAAAAAAAAAAAAAAAACTTACCTAAGTCCTTTGTGGGTAAAGCTCGGTAGGCAGAGGTCGTCGGCGGTGAGAGAGCTCACGGACGAGCGATCACGGATGAGCGAGAGGACGGTTGAGAGAGAGGAGGGCTACTTCAACCTTGGGCGAGAAAGAGAGCACGAGAGAGATCAGCCTTGGGCGAGAGAGCACGAGAGAGAGAGGGAGGAGAGATAGAGGGGTTCGAATGAGAGGGGAACTGGGTAATAAGGAGACGTAGAAAACGCTCTTTCGTTTAGCGTTTTCAGAAAACGCCCTTTCGTTTAGCGTTTTCAGAAAGCGCCCTTTCGTTTAGCGTTTTCAACAAAACGCTATATTGAATAGCGTCTTCAGTTTAATATGAAAACGCTTTTTCAAACTCCGCTTTCATTAACGGTACTCTTCCAAATACTTTTAAATCGACAGTAGATACCAAATATTTTAATTAAATAACCGTAAAACAAAAAAAAATCCCCGTTTGAGTTCTATTATTATTATTATTATTATGTTAAATTACTCTTACCTCCCCCAAATATTTAAATAGTTATATTTATCAGCCCTTGATATTTAAAAATATACTTATCTCAATATTTAAAAATTACAATTATTTTTTATTTGATAATGGCGTAGATAAAATAAGAGCGAAAGAGTTTATAAATGAGATATTATGATTGGAGTAAGTTGGATTGGATTAAGAATAAATGTCAGAGAAATAAGAAAATAAAGAAAAAAAATTAAATTCACCAACTTGGTCAAAGTAAAGAAATAAAATTTAAAGAAAAATGAATTCTAAGAAAATAAAAAGAGAAAAATCTAGAGGGTAATGATAAGACAAAAAAATATACATATATATATTTCAATAAAGGCAAAAAAATAAATTTAACCCTGGCAATGGAGTAAATATTATTTTTCATATTTAAATGAAATGATTGTATTGTTGACAAAGTCAAAGATGGATTAAGTAATTACCCATATTGAAATTACCTTTAATCTTTTTATTTTTATACCCTTAGTCATAGGTGCTGTGTTTTTTCTATCCCAGACAGCTAACCCTCCATTGTCTAACAAAGCTAATTTCTTAATTAGTAAAAAGTCTTTCATTGTACCAAAAGTAAATAAAATATAAGAAAAAGAAGAAGCCTCTGAAAGTTGTATTTTAGCTCACAGTAAATGATCCTATATGCTTTCCCTATAAGTTAATCTTTTTTAGTTAAAAGTACTGATAAAAGCTTTGAAAAAAAGTTAGGGGTTGGAATGGGTGGTGACGAAAAAAAATTGAACTTTTGGGGTTGGTGGTTGTTTGGTTAGAAAATATTCTTCTAAAAGAAGTTTTTTAAAGTCATATTAATAAAAAGTAGGAGGCACATTGTGTTAAATTTTGAGAAAAAAAAAAGGAAATAAATTTTAGATTATTGGATATTTTGTGTGCTCTTCAAAAAGTGTGAAAATTCTATAAAAATTAATAAAAAATTAGAAAAATTAGAGAAAATTAATAAAAATTACGAAAAATTAAGAAATTTGAAAAAAAAAAGTTAAAATTTAAAAAAAATAGAGAAATTTGAAATTTTTTGACCAAATTTAACATTCCAAAAATACACTTAATTAGCTTAAAGAGGTTGACCCTTGTTAACTTTAACTCGATGAAAAAAATAGTAAATTTTTTGAATTTACTCTGTATGACATGTATATAGACACACACACACATTAATCTCTTTCTCTTAGGACCACAAAATAGACTTTTGCACAATTTTAATCAATTAACATTTGTCTAAGAGAATGACTTCAGGTAAAAGAATACCCTAATTAGAAAATTGACTAATGGCTAAATCGATGTAATTATTGTATTAATTTATCTTTATTAGTCAATAATTCTATTGCAAAAAAAAATTACCATTTGGCTAGCTACTTAAAATAGACTCTTGAGAAATTCAATTAATTAAATTCTAGAAGAAAATGCCATTTACTATAATATTCGCCAAAGGCTGCAGGAACAATTGATGCAAAAGGCACAGGATGAGCCTGGAGTAAGGTCCTAAAGTCCAAGTTTTGGGGCATCCTTTGAATTCCTCCCATCTAAATCAAGCTTTACATTCAACTTTAGGCCTTTCATAAATTCCTGTATCAATGATTCTTTCCCTGTTGACCTTTTGCTTTATATGGTTGGCCTCCTTTACCGTGATGGCATCTCTTTTAATTTGCCCTTTCTCTATGGTATTTATAGAAATCAATTACGATTGAAAATCCATTACACCCAGTTTGAAATGGTGAAATTGGTGGAGTTTAATTTTATTTGATGATAATTCTCATTAATTATTGAGTTTGGAATTAAAATAAAATTTTATGAATTAAATTTAATGTCATAATTTAAATTTTAAATTTTCTATAAAAATTAAAATTTAATTCAAAATAACAGAATTTGATAAAAATTCATTATTTTTTTAAGTAATCTAAGTAAGTGGACAAATTTATCCTTTTATATCATATTTACTATATTTTTTTTGCTTCATATTCACACGATCAAACTTGACATTTCACTTAAACCAAATCAACTCAATTTTTAAATTCAAAACGTGTTTCAAATACAAAATTTTATTTACTAAATTAAATCAAGTCAAATTAATTTTTTATTTTAAAATGAAATCCATTCTAATTGTGGAATGCTTTCAAACAGAATGTTAAGGTCATTGTATCAGGCATAAAAGATTTTTTTTTTTAAGGGATTAATATGACACAACAATGTATGGGTATTTGATTCACTCAAACCCAATAAAATTTTATTTATATGTATTTTAAAATTATTGGGGACGAATTTGAAATTAAAAATAAATATCCGAATGAATTTGATATTTATTTGTAGAGCATCGGATATATATCGATATTCATACTTATTTATACTACTAGAGTGTCTAAAATTCACTACTCGTTAATTACACAATTATTAAATTATATTATTTATATCATCACCGCTTCATATAAACATGTCCAAAAAATCGTTAACTACTTTATTTAAAATATAATTATTATTTTTGATGATTAACATTATATTTATTTTTTTATTAATTAGGATTTACATATTTAAAATTGTTTTAAATTTAATATATTTTTTACAAAATAACCAAGATAAAAAAAAATATTGTGCATATACTAATAAACAATTGTAGCATTTTAAAAAGTTATAAAATTAGTACGTAAAAGCATCTCTCTCTTTTTTTTTTTTTTTTTTTTAAGTTTTGATTTTTGCACATAAACTGTAAAAAACTAGTATATTTATATAATTTATGAATTTATATTCTTTGCCTCACAAGGCTGAGAAGAAACATAAGAGTAGGAAACAAAAATTAATGACACGGGAGCTATTATATCTAATGTATGATGAAGGAAATAACACAAAATTATTTGGTCTAATGACAAACTTTTGACGTTTCTTTGTTAAAGAACTTGAGTTTTGAGCCACTAGGAATACAGGTTCGGCAGATTTGAGATTTTTTAACTGAAAAATAGATTGATTTAGAATAAGGGCAAGTTTTGTAATTTTGGAATTTTTAATCCAAAAATGGATTAATTTGGTACAAAGATGGATAGAAATTGACACATGGAGGAAGTTGAAAAAATTTTGAAATTTTTTATAAATTTTGGTAGGTTTTAACCAATCAAACACAATCAAAATTAGTGAGAAGATAAAAATAAAAAATTTTACAGATTTCTATTCGTCTATATCTTTATACCAATATGCTTACTTCCTCTCTATTCATAAAAAAAATTAAAAAAAATTAATATCACAAATAAATAAATAAATAAACAAATAAACAGAATCTTGACTAAAAGTGAACGATTATAAAATATAAACATTGTGGTCTCATTTCAAATATATATTTAGCTTGTCATCGTGATGAGATTTTAAGGTAATATAACAATAAGATTTGTGATTAAACAATAGCACTAATTCTCCAAGTTTAAGCTTTCGTAATTTTGCTTGAATACACGCACACATTTTACTTCTTCTATTACGTAAAGAAAAGAAAGTGATTGTTTATTATGATAGTTCATCATAATTTATGCTTTGTTGGATGGATTTAGCTAAATAACAACAGGTAATAGTTTATATATGTAGCAAATTTTTGTTATACCATATATTAAGATAATTGTATAAAAAAAATATTTATCAGAATAATGTTAAGTTAAAATTTTAAACCCCAAAAATAAAAATTATTTATGTATTTTAATAAAAAAATTTATTTAATGCGTCTGGAACATGTGTTCTATGCTGCCGAGATGATGTCACACAAACTTATTTAGGCCCTGTTTGGCATCAGATAAACCTTTAAAAATCTCTATAAATCTCCAACAACCTCTTTACATCTAATTTTCCCACCATCACTAATTTCAAAAATTTTTAATATTTCGCTAAAAAAATAAAAAATCTAGAAATAGGTTAACTGAATGTGTAAATTTTTTATACAATCATATTTTTCGTGTCGAGAGCTTTCAAACGAGTACTATTATCGCTATTTTTTGTAAATTTTTTTGAATCCGTGGGAACGGATTTGGAAAACCATTCCCATAGAAAATCGTTCCCACGGTTTGCCACTTTTCAGAAAAAAAGACGCCAAAATTAACCAAAAACTACATTTTATCTCAACTTATCTTATTTTTTCTTACTCCAAACGGAGCCTTAGTGCGAGTCCCATGACATGTCTTGACAATATAAAATACTCAGATGGCATTTAGTTTGTATTTGTATTTTTTGTTTTATATTTTTTTTGTTTTCAGATTCATGTTTTAAAAATATTGAAAACACATTTAATTTGATATTTTTTTTTTGTTTTCGTGTTTTTAGTCAAAGAGATCCAAAACGACTTTTGACTATTTTACATTTTATATGTAGACCCGTTTTTATTTTTTAAAATAAGTTTTAAAAACACAAATGACCAAATGTGTTTTATGCTGTTTTTGTTATCTTAAAAAACGTAAAATAAAAAACAGATACACCAAATAAACCTTTACTATTTTAAAAGTACTAAATAATTTTCCATTCCCATGCTTATATATGCATATTTTCTCAAGGGGTTAGATTCTAATAATTAATTAATGTTGCATATGGGGGGAGGGTAGTTGCTAGATTGTCAACCATGGTAATGATACATGCAAATAAATAAACAAATATTAATGATATTCGATCAACTAATCCTTGCTGCATTCAACACGTCTCTCTAGTCTCTACTAGAACAATATGACTTTGTATTTTATTTTATTTTTTTTGGTGGGGGATGGACTCCTAAACAGGTTGCTTAATCGGCAGATATCCCAAATAATATTATCATCTAACCTCACATTTTATGGGACTTATTTTATTATTATTATTATTTATTATTATTTTTCAGGGTTATAGACTGAGAGAGGCACCTAACTTTAATGATACTTGGAATGAAGTTAGACAACCAACATCATATATATATATATATATATATATATATATTGGGTGTGTTTGGAGTTGTATAAAAGTGTATAAAATAAAATAAAATTATAAAAATAAATGTCTCATAATTCGTAGAGTGAGTGAAAAATTTAAATTTTATTATCTCATAATTCGTGTTTATAGAGATTTGTTAAATTTTATTTTATTTTATTTTTTTTTAGCTCCAAACGGAGCCATTATGCCTACCCCACGCTATACTCTAATCCGAAATGTTGAATTACTACTCTTTCCATCCTGAACACTCAATTGCTTTAATCTAATTTATTACTCAACTAATTGCCACATCATAATTAGCAAGTCCTCAATAATTAGATTTGGCCATTTATCTTTAGGGGCTGTTTGGTGTGTCAAAAAGTATAAAAAAAAATTTCAACAAATTTTAACTTTTCTTAAATTTTTTTTAATTTTTCCAACTTTCTTCAAATTAATTTTTTCAGTTTTTTTCAATTTATACCTAATTTTCTTTTCAAAATTTTATAACTTTTTGTAAAAATCTTTAACTTTTTTAAAAACATACCAAACAGCCAACAGTGCAAAATTTGACAAAATTTGTTACTCCAAATGGCCCTTTAATATAATTTTGTTGACATGATAGTGTTGCATTTTAATGATAAAAATAGATTTTTATGTAAATGTTTTAAATATTAATATCTCCATTAATTCTAAATAGTTTGGAAAAATTTTCTCAACAGAACCATTTAATTTTAAGTGTGAACTATAAGTGAGTATTTGAATGTAACTCATGATTTTTAAGAAGATTTTGTTTCTTTATCAATTAAAAATTACATTTTTGTCTTAAACATTTAATTATATATTTGACATTAAGAAAAATCCAAAGAAAAAAATAATCTTAAAGTTGATATTCACCCATTGGCATAATTTTATTGATGAGCCTTACTTTCCAAAAAAAAATCTAATTCATAACATTATACAAATTATGTACTATAATACTAACAACTAATAAGTATATTGCGATTGGAAGATACTGAAAATAGTATACAATATCTAGGGGTCATTTGATATTATCAGAAATCTTCAAAAAAATGTAATTTTGCACAATGAACTAATACACAGCACTTGTTAATTGAGTGTTTGGTAAAAATTTATAAAAATTAAAGAAAATTAGAAAAAATTTGTCATAATTAAAGAAAATTAATAAAAATTTTCTTGTTTTGCACTATGTTTTAGTTTTTTGTTTTGATAATTTTATAGTGAATAATTTTACTATTATTAAATGTATTTCTTTTATTTTTTTAGAGTTTAAATATTAAATATTGTTTTACATTAATATTCTCAAGGATTTTTGACAATCAGATATTATCTTAATTTTTTTATTTTTTGTATTTTGTTTAAAGGATCAATATATGTTGAATTTTTTATGAATTTATAGCGAATTATTTTGTTATTATTTAGACTATCTAAGAGGTTTTTTTATTTTTTTGGCTGCGTTTGAAGATTAAATGTATTTTTACATTAAATATTTAAAGAATGTTTAACGGTTTAGTATGTATCTCATTTTTTTTTTATTTAGAGGAATAGTATGGGTTGCACTTTTTTTTAAGCCTATATTATTATTTTGTTTTTGTTGAATATGCAAAATATATTTTTCTTTTTTTAATGTTTTAATATTATAAATTTTTATATTAAATGTTATATTATATTTGGGTATATATTAAATTTTATGTGCAAAAATTCACAGTCAAGCGCCGCGATTCTGCTAGTATATTTTATATATATATATATATATAATTAATTTTGGAGCAAGCGATAAAAAGTAAGATTGGGATGACAACATAGGCGCCTTGACAAAAAACCCAACATCGTACGGCAAAAAGGCAGAACCTTTGAAATTATTTTCTGCCAGACCAAAACAACACCCATCAACCAAATTGGTCATAATCAAAGCCGCCCCATTCAGAAGAATCACCAGAAAGAGGTTAGAGCGAGAGAGGGAGAGGGAAAGTTAGAGAGAGAAACAGCACTCTTTATATTCTTCCCGGCTCTCTTTATTTGGTGAAGATTAGGTTATCGAAGAGCCAACGCAAGGCTTGTGGTTCTCGCAGCTCATCTAATATAGGTGAAGGAGGAGTTCTTTAATCTGTCCACGGATAGATACATATAATCGATATAGAGAGAGTTTTAGAGAGAGAGAGAGAGAGAGAGATGGAGCTGATGTATTACCAGTTCCCAAGGCTTTCTTACCAGGACTCTCTGAAAATCCTGGAAGCTGATATACAGCACGCCAACGCCCTGTGAGCTTTCTTTCAACTTCAGTTCCTTGTTCTGTATCTGGGTTTGTTCTGTTTTGCTTTATCTGCTTTTGTTTTCACCTGTAAATATGTTCACGCTTAACCTACATGTATATATATTCCCCAAATTTTCTTTTCCCCCTCTTTTGGGTTCACTGCGATCATCATCATCGTAATATCCAATGTTTGATTGGGAGCTGCTCTTGGGTGTTTCTTGTACAGTATGTGAAGTTCAGAGATTTGTGAAATCAAAAGCTACCAATTTGGGGATTTCATCATTTATGATGTCTACTCCGGCTTTTAATTTAACTTCCATTAGTGATACCAAAATTGCAATCTTTTCTCTTGGGCTGAAATGTTTATTTATTATTACGACTAAAATTGTTCTGGATTTTGATGATGGGTAGGAATTTTTTAGACAAGCGTACAAGCTAGGTATGATTAGGGCGTGGGTGTGTGTTTAGGCGTGACGTTAGAGACCTCCCCTAAACTTTGAAGTTAGGATTCTGAGATGTGTTCAAATTTTCGTATGCACACGTGGACACCTCATGGACATGCAGGGCTCCATAAAACACGCTAGAGCCTCCTGGGTTGCATTGTGTATATATATATTGAATAATATACCAGTATAAGTTAGTTAATAAACATGAATCTACTTAAAGAATTGGAGGGGGAAAAAGGGATATTTTTATCATATGTCCATGTGAAAATTCAGATTATTATTATTATTATTATTATTTATTACCCATCAAATGTGAAGTTAACTTTTTTTTTCCCCCCACTTCTTTGGACGGATTTATTTTGTTAGCTTCTTTGGACGGAGGAAATAGAAGAGTCCATATAACAATGCATACAAGCTATGCATTGTGAAATTAAGATTTTATGGACCATGGCCAATCTAGAATTTTATGATTTCCTCTTCCTTTTGGTTTTAATGTATTCTTCTTGAGATATGGACCCATGAGAGAGGTGTTCCGATGCTCGAGAACGAGGCTTGGAAGTTAGGGAGTGGAAAATAGATTGGTAGTTTGGACTTTGAAGCATGAAGTGCAGTGTCCATTGATTCTTTGGAAATTTATATTTACAAGTTAAATTGTATGTAAGCCTAATCTGTTTGAGTAAATTAAAATGCGGAGGTGAGCCAAAATGCGATGTAATCTGCTTAATTCATTTTTCAAATTGAATTTTTTGGTACGCAGGGCTGCTGCAATTCCAAGAGCCAAAAGTGGTGCACGGCTGCAGATGAAATTGGTTTACAATCAATTGGCACCTCTCTTTTTGTATCTTCTTCAATGGATTGATTGTTCCTGCACGTGCCTCCTCCCCAGATATCTAAATCTTTTTCACGTTCTTGTATATAAGGTTGGTTCCAAGTATCCCTATTTTGAGTCTTGTTTGTTGCATTTAACATGATTGTCTGTGTGCTTGGTGGAGAGAAATGGGGAAGGATTAGAAAGTGCATACAGATGGGTTCCTTCGTTAATTTCTTAGAAGTTCGTATATTTTACCTCGTTCTTCTTACAAATGTGAGGGTCTGAGAAATCAGTAAAGATTATTGGATGGATGTTGGGACTTCTCACTTTTTATTTGCACAGATCAAAGGCTTCCTGAATTTAGGCCATTGAATTTGTTCTTGTTTGCAGGTATACACAGATGGGAGACCAAACATTTCCAAGCACGGAAGAAAGGCTACTATTACGGATTTCTATGGTTTGTATATCACCCACTTGTGAGCTTTTTTAAGAGAGCTAGAGAACTGCTGAGTCCTATGTTACATGGACTCTTGTAGGGGTGTCGGGTACAAATATGTGTCTAAGGGTTGGATTCATTAGTTCTCTTATTCAAGGATACAGGGACGCAGGAAAATATTTTAATATTTAATATAATTATTTTGTTTTATAGGATAATATGATATTAACAAATTTCCATTAGAGTATTTCATGTATAATATGTGATTGCTTCTTAGGTTGAGTCTGGTGTATGTTCTTATACTTCTTTTTAATTCCCAAAATTCAAATTGCAGCTGTTATATTGCCATCTCTTCAGCGGCTCCATGTTGATTTGGTGGAGTCCGACAATTGTAACTATGAGAAACCTGGCACGGAGGTAACTGGTAAGAACAGAATGGAAGGCAGTAGTGGGGTTTCCAGTGTCGATTTGGAGAGAGAAAATGAATGTGGGATTTGCTTGGAGCCCTGCACCAAAATGGTCTTGCCTAATTGCTGCCATGCAATGTGCATCAACTGCTACCGGGATTGGTAAGTACATGGATTACGGTTCTTCTCTGAAGTTTCTCGACTTCCCTGACCACCATTAATACTCGGATTTTATCCTGTATAATATTCCCAAGGTGTGTTTCGTGCGAGGGTAAAAGGGTGAAAAGTTGTAAATGTAACCCGTTTTACATGAGTTTGGAATCGAAGCGTTAAGTGTTAATCTCGATAACATTTCTAATTCGCAGGAACATGAGATCAGAGTCCTGTCCCTTTTGCCGGGGGAGCATTAAGAGAGTGAAGTCAAGAGACTTATGGGTCCTCACTTGTAGCAACGAAGTAGTCGATGCTGAAACAGTTTCCAGGGAGGATTTATTGAGTTTCTACCTCTACATCAATAGCCTGCCAAAAGATTCGTCGGAAGCTCTCTTCTTAATGCATTATGAATATCTACTCTGAACTGAAGCAAATAAGAAGATTGGTGTACAGATTGAAGGAGTGAAAAAAAAAAAAAAAAAAAAGAGAAACAAAAAAAAAAAAACAAAAAAAGCCGACCTTCAAATGTAAATAGAGTCTGGTAAGAGAATTTCTCCAATATGGGGAATGATAACTTTCTATATTGTGCTTGTAAGCAATTAATAAATGTCAGCCATCAATGCTAAAAATCTCTCATTTCTGATGCATTTTTTGAGTTTTTATTTCCATTGTTTGCTTATCGAAGCTGCTCTCTCGTCTCAGCGTGAACTTTTGATTTTCCCTCAAAACACAAAGGATGCTTTTGTTTGTGAGAATGTGAACGTATTGAGAATGTACAGGGCAGTGATCTGGTTGGTTGTCTCCTATTGGGAAGATTTTATTCTTTCTTGTTGGTCAAAACATGTCTTATGCCCTCGTGGATTTCCCACAGATAAAGTTGTTCTTCTAATGAAGAGCTTGTGAAATTTGCAGAAGTTTGCTTTGTCTTGCCGGAAAAACCATTATTCAAAGAGTAAATTACACCTAAACCCATTAAACATTAGGGTAATCACACTTAGTACCCCTCAACATTTGAAATTGACAAATATCCCCTCATTTTGAAATGTTGCTTACAAACGATCCCTCTCCGTTAGTAAATCGTTAGTTTTCCCGTTAAAATGCTGACGTTAGCAAAAAGAAAAATTAATATACCAATTTTACCCTTTTAAGGCTAAAGACTAAAATAACCCTCCTTGTTTGGATTGTTTGGATGTTTGGACGAAGGCTTCTCTCTCTACTGTAAAATATATATACACATTATATATATATATATATATATAGATATACGCCACTCGTGAAAGAACCACCAAACTCTCCGACGAAGCCACCGCCCACCTCCCTCGGTGGTTTTGACTTCAATTCCTTCAATACAACTTCAATTAGGCTAATTTCGAAAATAACCGTACTATCGATTTGGTGTTAGGAACTAAAGATTTATCGAACTTTCCGACGTTCTAAAATTTTCGACAATTCACAGGTTTCTGATTTTTTCTCAACAAACAAGCTAAGGTAGGGATTTTGTTGCATAAGATGTGTTTATGTCATATAGCAATTATATGTATGAGTTTGATAGTTTCAAAATGGGGTTTAATTGATTGGTAGGAAGTATACATACGTATGTATATACACACACACACACACACACACTTGTATCCTCTTTCTCTGTTTTTTCGCCTCTTCGGGAGGATGCATAACCCCATTTTTTACCATATTGGGGGCAAAGGGGGAAGGTTGGGTTGCAGAGCACGTGGGAGAACGTTGAGAAGACCTTGGGTGGACTTGAGGCTTTCACGGCTGGAGAACGAAAGGTTGAGAACCTCGCTGTTACGTTCTCTTCCACAATCGACGACTGACGACAGCGAGGAAAGGGTTTGTATGGAATGGCGATGGCACCGATACCATCGATGAGGTTGAGAACCTCGCCGTTGCGTTCTCTTCCGCAATCGACGACCGACGACGACGAGGAGAGGGTTTGTATGGAATGGCAATGGCGCCGGTGCTGGCGATGAAGGATTGGCGAGTAGAGGGTCGTCGATGATTTTTATTGTGATAAAGTTTTAATCTTCTGTAATTTTGTTTATTTGTGATGTTTGATTTTTTTGAAGGGTTTTTTTATTAATATATTTTTCTTATAATTTTTAATAATTAATATATAATAAATAAAATAAAATTTTATAACTATATTTAAATAACTATAAAATTTTGGACTGTGTGTTGAAAGAAAAAGAAGAAAGAATGAGTTAGGGGTATTATTGTCTTTTCATTAAAATTTTAATGGTGTAAGTAGCGAAATTAACGGAAGAGGGTCGACGGTTAACAACATTTCAAAATGAGGGGGTATTTGTCAATTTCAAATGTTGAGGGGTACTAGGTGTAATTACTCTAATGTTTAGGGAGTCTAGGTGTAATTTATCCTTATTCAAACTTAAACCATTAATCCGTTTCATTACACATAATGAAAACGAGAGTTTGATACCCTTGTACTCTGAAAATTTGAAATGTAAAAGAACAGATTTCTCAAATAGTTGTTATATTCTTAAAATATTTTGATATATAAGGGTGATTATTTAAAAAAAATCAAAATAATAAAATGGCTTGGATATCCATTTTATGAAGTGCACTCTTCCAGTCCGATACAGATTTTTATTTATTATTATTATTTTTTTAGGGGTAAAAATTTAAGTTAATATATTGTCACACAATTTGTTATTAATTCATTATTTTAAGAAATTTTTAAAAAATATATATAATATAAGTATAATACATTCGTGATGTCAAATTTAATGTACGTACCGGTCTGTGAAGTGTTTAAGAAGAGTGCATCAGAATATGATTTTGCAGAGGTAACAATGATTTTTGATAACTTGTTGAAATTTTGAAGTCTTCAAGCTGTTTGCCTCAACATTTTGAATCTTGCTTGTTTATTTCAAAATATACTGAAATTAGAATACGACACAGGAAAGTAATATAGGTGTAATTCAAAAATCCAAAACTCAAAAATGGTTCCCATTACCAACATTGCAATTAATTAGGGTACACAGCAAAACAAAGGCTACATTTCTTTTCCCCTGCAGACCAACAGCAAATAATGCAAGGCTGATGGTGTGATGGGCTTCCCTTTCTGTGGCTTCAGAAGTTAAGGATGGAAGATTTGGCTACCAATCTGGCAACTTCCTCCCACAGAACTAAGCAGCAGCAGCAGCCAATGCCTCTTTATTTATCAATCTGAAAAAAAACACTTTGTCTAGGAGCAAAATTTTATTGTCTCGCGCTCTGAATGGATCCATCAGGGCAGTACTAAATCAAACCAGCCGCCATGAACATAGGGCCAGGGCTACATATATATATATATATCTACATGCCAACCTTGGCTCCAAATCGGAGCTTTTTCTGGACCACCATGTCGAAGGATGGTTTACAGAAGCCCTTGTGGAGTAAGAGATCAGTGACTTGCTTGTTCATTGCGTCAGTGAGGTGGATTCCATCCCAGACCATGTACTTGTCGGGGTTACTGCAGGTGGAAGTTCCTTGTGCTCCGCAGAAGGTGTCCATGTTGAAGTTGAGGTTTCCTCCTCCGGCTCCACAGCACGACTTGAACCGCTCCTGGAAGTTGTACCTGGCCGGATTCTTCAGGATCTCCATGTAGGCGGCCCAGTAGTCTGCGTATATGATCGTGCAACTGGGGAAGAGTCTCTGGAAGAATTCGATCTTCTTCTGGAGGATTTCGTTGTGGAGCTGAACCGCTGTGTTGGCTCCGATGGCGCAGCCGATGCTGTCGATGTTTCTCAGTGGGCACAGGGAAATTCCTACTGGCATGCAGCCAACTGGAGGCAGCCCTTGAACCACAACATACTTGGCACCCCTCTCTAGCACTTCCTGTCATATTAGATATATAGTTTTTTCAGTGTTAAATTACTGTTAATATATATCCAATATAATTTTGATATATCTCTACATGAAGTATAAAGTTTGATTAGAATAGGTATATTAGAATTTGATTAGAATAAGTATATCTGATATATATTGGCCCCGTTTGACATACAAACTTCTCTATAAAACTCTATAAATCTTTAACTACCCCACTACCTCTAATTTTCTCGCCATCACTAATTTCAAAAAATTTTAATATTTCGCTAAAAAAAAAAATCTGAAAGTATGTTAACCGAATATATACATTTTTATATAATCATATTCTTCATGTCAAAAGCTTTCAAATGAGTACCATTTTCGCTATTTTTTGTGAATTTTTTGAAATCCGTGATAACAGTTTTCCAAATCTATTCTCACGGTTTGCTATGTTTCAGAAAAAAAGGGTACCAAAATTAACTCCAAACTACATTTTATCTCAATTTATCTTATTTTTTCTTACGCCAAACGGAGCCATTAGCATTCAGGATCAAACAATTAAATTGCATTTCACAATGTACAGTTTTGTGGTTTGGTTTTTGATTGATGGGATATGTTATGTTATGTACCTGTAGAAGTCTGCAGATATGTCCAACAGAGAGCTCTGACATCTTCTGAAGGGACATGGTGATGCTGGTGGAGTGGGCGAATTCATTGACCCCCATTGGGCCGATCCAGAAGAGCGCGTTCTCAAGATCAGCCTTGCACCTCGCTGCATCTCGCCCCTTGCACTCTACCCCCTGGAGGAAGCTGTTGAACCAGTCCATTTGAGTCTGCAAGCTCAGGGACACCTCCTTCTTGAAAAACAGGCCCGGGAGCTTCATTCTGAGACCGAATAGGTTGACGGGGAGCGAGGATGATCCGGACACTGCAAAGTTGGCACCGATGCTGAAGTTCTTAGAGAAGCCTGCTTTGAAGGGTGGCAAGGTTGGCAGGCCAAAAGCGTCGCAAAGGTAGTCGAGGACGAGGCGGCCGTTGCAGAATCTGTTTCCGGATGTGTCGGATGTGGAGATGCTGCCGCCAGTGGCCTGGCCCCCTAGCGCCTGAGCATTGCCAGTGTCTGTGTAAGAGCCTCCGAAAGCAAAGATTTTGGTGAAGCTGCCCTTGAATGTGATTTGCCCCGAGGGAGTTGACTGAGATGGGATGCTTGGTGGTTGAGATGGGATGTTTGGTCGAGGAGGAGTTTGTTGATATGGGGTGTTTGGTTGAGGGGGAGAATATTGTTGGGGAGGAGCTTGTGTAGGTGGGGATTTTTGAGGGGGAGAATATTGTTGGGGAGGAGCTTGTGTAGGTGGGGATTTTTGAGGGGGAGTTTGTTGGGGAGGAGCTTGTTTTTGAGGGGGAGTCTGTTGTTGGGGAGGAGCTTGTGTAGGAGGGGATTTTTGAGGAGGGCTTTGTTTAGGAGGAGCTTGTTGAGGTGGGGTTCTTTGAGGGGGAGCTTGCTGAGGTGGGGTCCTTTGTGGGGGTGTTTGTTGAGGAGGGGTTTGTTCACAAGTGCAAGAGCAATTTTTTGGGTGATGAGGCTTTTTGTGTGCTAACGAAGGAGAGAATGATAGGGAGAGGAACAAGACTGCAAGGAGGAGGAAAAGGCTTTTGAGATTATTCATCTTTTTTTTCTTTTTATCCAATAGATGAAAGACAACCTTAGTTTCCCTTATTTTTTTTTGGGTTTTCTGTCTTCTTCATTTGGAGTTCTAGGGGTATATATACGCATTGAGAGTGCTCCCTTGTGGCTCATTGCTGTTGAAGTTATCAACTGAACCTCCTTACTCTTAGGGAAAGCTCATGGATGAGCAAGCAAGACCTAGTCTCTAATCTATTTTAGCCTCAGACTTTCAACAAACAATTCAAGGGCAGTGCAGAAGTATTTGGGTACCTGCCCTGGTTTGCAGGAAACTGAATTCCAATTTATTCTCTTCCCTGCGGCTCTAGTAACTGTAAGATTGTTAAACGTTAAGAGTCCGAATTATTAAAAAAAAAAAATCATTTATATTTGACCATTCTCAAATTCCGAAATACTAGCTTCTTATTCATCATCATCATCATCATTATTATTATTTTAATTAATATTCATTATTCATACATACATCTTGTTTGCAAGCTGCATGATGCATTTGTCCAAGATTTCCATCATCAAGTAAATCCGCAAAATTCTATTCAAAGTTATTTGTATTCATGAAAATAGTTTAATGAAATTGAAAGAGAATGGGAAATAGAAAATATATTTACATCCTTTATTCTGTTATCTATTACTATTACTATATATAAAAGTATGCTAATTTGAAAAATAATCACTTTATATATGTATATATATATATATGTTCTGAACAAATACTAAAATTCTTTACATATCTTACAATATTAACATAAGCATGTAACAAATAAAATAAATATTAAAATTGAGCCAATATAAGTGTCGTAAATTTATTTCATCGTATTATTACATTTCAAATAATTTGACAAGAAATTTCTATTATTTTTCATATTATATTTCCATTTTTCAAAATTTATCAATGGTATCAATTGACAAATTATTGTTTTCAAAAATTACAAAAAATAATAAAGTAAAAATTTCTAATCAATTATATTATTGTAAGGATACCTGTGCCACAAATGAATTTGTTTTACAGGATATTTGTACTAAAAATAACTTTACATTATTTAGAAAAGTCTTCATATGATGAATTATTATTTTTTAACCATTTATTATACTTTTACAAATAAAACATAATGAACTAAACATTAAAAATAGGCCAACATAAGCTAATAAATTTATTTCATCATATTATTACTTTTCAAATAGCATGACACAAAATTTTAATTCTTTGTCATATTATATTTTCAGTTTTCAAAATTTATCAATTGTATCAATTGATAAATTATTATTTTAAAAAGTAAAAAAAAAAAGTATAGAATTCTAATAAGTTATATTATTTCAAGGATACTAGTGCCAAAAATGAATTTGATTTTTTAAAATAATTTGTCATCTCTTAGCAAACTGATTATAAGTTGGATTTTTTTTTATAAAACTTATATTTAATATATATTATGATTTCATATTCTGTGAGTAGCACATATTTATTACTAATACAGGTAAATCATTGTTTGCAGTAACAACAAAAATGATGTTTTATAATTTATTATCTATTTCAAGTCTTTCTAAATCGGGAAGTATCTTATAATTGTTCAAAAAAATTTCATTAAATCCTAAAAAAATTTAAATTCAAATAACTTAATATTATTAATTACTTATTAAGATATAGCCATGTCTTCATTTATTTAATAATGAATATTATTAAAATCTTTATTGATAATTATAATGTATGGTAATAACATAATATTACTGTCACTAATAATATACTATATGACGGTAAAATATTATTTATTTATTGAAAATAATATTATGTATTGAAATTTTTATAGCCATGTAATTATTTTAAAAAGATAAGGGACATTAAGGGTTCATTTGGTTTGTTTTTCTATTTTTTGTTATCCGTTTTTATTTTCTATTTTCTGTTTTGAACTCATTTTTCATTTTATACTTTTGAAAATAAGAAAAAAGCTCAAAACGTATTTGGTCACTTGTGTTTTTAAAATTTGTTTTAGAAAACAGAAAATGAGTTTACACATAAAATGAAAAATGACAAAAAGTCATTTTGAGTGTTTTTAATCCAAAATAAAGAAAATTTGAAAATAATGAAAACATAGCATTTTTTATTTTTAGATTTTTAAAATATAAAATAAAAACAGAAAATAAAAAACAGAAAAATAAACCAAATGCCACCTAAAGTTTTTGGGGGTTATTTTTTGCTTTTAGTTTTTCACTCAAAAGTTATAATAATAATAATAATAATAATGTGTTTGGAGTAAGAATTTGTGGAGGAAGAAAAAGTAAAAAATAAAAATAAAAAAACAAAATTAATAGAGAAATGCGTAATTTATTTTATTCTGTTGGTTGGGTTAGAAAAATAAAAGAAAACAAAAATATATTTCTCAATAAAATTTTATTTTGATGATTAACTTATGATTTTTTTTTTTTTGGAAAGATATTTCAAATTAGTATATGCTTGATTTCACTGATTGGAAATAATTTAATTGCATGATCATGGATATTCCACATCTGCAACCCTTCTGTAAAGTTTGGCTAATGGGCTATTTGAACTTTGGTTTGAAAATTGATTAAAAATTTAAATGTATATTCAATCTCAAATTAATTTAAACGTGATGGATCATAAACCCAATACAGATAATTTACTTTTATTATTTATAACTTGAAAATATTCAAAGGTATAACATAATATTTCTCAAATCAATTCAAGGAAATTAGGTATTTGAACTCATTAAATGCCCTATTTTTTTTCATGTAAAATAACACACCTTCTCATTATTTTGAAAAAAAAAATATATGTAACATGATTTTACTTAAAAAAAAAAAGAATTAATAAAATATCAAATATTTAAGTTGCTTGATATCACACACGTCTCAAATGGACTGAGTTTGATGTGATTTTAAAAAAATTATATAGCTAAAACTTTTGGTACGTGAAAGCCTGTAACCGCTACCCCATAAGAGATGCGCTCTGGGTGAAGTACGTGCTCATGACCCTGGTTGGCAAAGGATCATAAGGAGTAAACCAGTCTAGGTAAACCCTCGCTAATCGGCTCAGTCAGGTAGGCCGTTGAAGATCACCTCCACATTGGAGGAAAGACTGCCCTCCGAAAGAATTGAACTCGAGACTTCACGCAATCCCGAGCAATTATATAACTAAAACTTATTTAATATGAACGCATATATAGGGTTGGTTTGGACCACTAAAAGTGGTCAAAAGTTGAAAAAGTGGAGAAAGTCAATTACTTTTTAATATTTGGAAGGTCAACTAAAATTGACTAAAATAATTTGTTGAAATAGTGGAAAGTAAGCCGTTCCAACAGTTTTGGTCAAAAAATAGTACGAGATGTTGACAAATATTTAAAAAAAAAAAGAGAAAAAGTGGATAACTTTTTCAAGCTTTTTGTAACTTTTTATATAAGTTTGTAAAATTTAAATTTTGAAAATAAATATACGAAAAACGAAAATAATAAAAGTTTGTAAAAGTAAGTGAATATTTATAATTTTTTATAACTTTTGATGATTTTTAACCCAACCAAACGAGGTCATAGCATATCAGACGTGATTTTAATTAAATCCTTTGGTTTTATAGTTTCAAATATGGGTCGCTTTATTTATTAAATTCGGACAAGCATAATAAGTAACCCTTTAATTTGCTAAGAATTAAAAGTTTAACCCTTTAGTCTAAAAAAAAATTTGCTAAGAATTATTTTGCATTTGACTTTATAGAAGTTTCACATTTCAGCCTTTACCTTTCATAGACGAACTACAAAAATTAAAAATTCCAAACACTTCAGTATAATTCCAAACTTGTTAACACGGAACTAATATTAAGGGTGCTTGGTTTATTAAAAAATATCAAAAATTTTTTAATTTTTATCAACTTTTTTCAACTTCTTCCCATCAAATTTCACCCCATGTTACTTTTGCACTAGCTTTTTATTTTTTTAACCATCCAAACATTATTCTAAATTCTTATGTTTATAAAATTACCCTTTATCTACTTTAATTTTGGATAAACCAAATGGACTGAATAGTCCATTAACATATTTAGACTTACTTATTTAATAAAGAGATAATTGTCTTTTTGCTCTAATATTTAAATAAAAATCACTTACACCCCTAAATGTTAAAAAATCTACCTTCATATCTTTTATACTTTGTATTAAAGTAAAATTGTAAACAGTGTTAAATTTTTAAGTGAAAGGACAAAAATACTTATTAAAAATTAAATAGAATCAAGGAATATAAGTATAGATAATATAACGTATAGGAGTATAAATGTAACTTTTAAACTTACTTAAAGTCAAAATTATTATGTTTGATGAATTTTTTAAAGTTTTTATTTTAATTCAAAGTATAAAAGATATAAAAGTAAGTTTTTAAAATTCAGGAATGATAAGTGGTTTTACAGAACTATATACCTCTTAATAAATGATTCGAACTAAAACACTGGCCGTTCAAACTTGATTAATTAATTTATAAATTTAACATTATATATTTATATAATTTGAATATATATATATATACTAGACTATATATTGTATGATATAATCACAAAATATGATATAATCACAAAATGTAAAGTTTAATTTTGTATTTTTTATATTTAAAATCACTATGACCAGTGGTGTACGCAGGAATTTGGGTTAGTGTAGGCCAAATCACGTGTAAAATTTTCAATTTTAAATAAATACATAAAATACCATAAAATATAAAATACTATACATTGATATGAAATACATTGCCACTTTTCTACTCTGTTACAATAATTTGCTCTATTTAAAAGTTGTCAAAATTTTTACCAAACACACAGAAGTTACTAAAAATTACCAAAAATTGCTAAAAGTTGCCAAAAGTTACTATAATTGCTAAAAGTTGCCAAAAATTTTACCAAACACCCAAAATTGTAAAAAAAAATGCTAAAAATTTTTTGATAAAGAAATACCAAAAGTTATTAAAAAATATGCCTCCAAATGCATCTAAAAATTTTTTATAAATATTTATAATTTTTTTATATCAAATAATTAAAAAACAAATTAGCGTAAACTTTCGTTTACACTGAGTACTATATGGTTTCGTCACTGACTGTGACATGACAAGCTCAAGTTGAAATCTAATAGTCTCAAAACAGATTATGATGTCGTTTAAAATGATAAAAAGTGAAAAATAATAATTTAAGATAATTTATAGATTCTTAATATATGTAATAAAATAAAAAATAATTAATTCTTAAAAATTTTTAAAAATTTTCAACATATCTCACTTCACCAAAGGAACTCTAAATCTGATTCGACTCTCGTCCGCACCTAAAAATCGATATGGCTCAAGACGAAAACGCCTGCGTTTAGCGTTGTGCAAAGCGTGTTTCGCGGGGCAACCTTGAAGGCAAGCAGACATAAAGGCCTGTACATGTCATACCCGTGGAGAAACGACGCCGTTTTAACCCAACAACCATCCCACCCCGGCACCCCAACTCATGCCCCTGAAAATAACGCCCATCAAGGGGGTGCATTTCTGCTACGTTTGTCTCTCTCTGCAATCCTCGGATCGACTCGGTGAAGTCATCTATCTTCTTTCCGGGAGAAGCCGAACTAATCTCAACGGACAGAGATCGCGCCCTCGATTTTTCAAACATTTTCAATTCCATTTCGCTTGCCCAGGTAAGCTTCCTCATAACATATATATGTAGCGAACGAACGGATATTTGTATTTCCATTGCGAGTCAATTTCTAGGGTTTTACCTTTTCACTATATGAATTGATATTTATTGGAAAGTCTGATGTGGTTCAGCTCAACTTATATTGGAATGCTAGTGAGGGAATCAAATGTCCGTTCAGCTCTTGAATTTTGGGGTGTGTGTTTTTGCAGATCTGAATACGGATTATGATTGGAGAAGATGTCGAGTAATCATGATTCGAAACCGTTTCTGGAAGGTTCTGGATCTGCCGAAGATGGAGAATTCGCTGATTCTCAGTCAGTACCACTAAATGATGATGCAACAGGAGGTGCCAGCAGTGAGGAAGTTTCCGTTAACGTTGAACCAGTTGATGGTGTAACTGCTGGCGTGGTTGACATTGTTAATCAGGTACTGGAAAATTTCGTGGTCCTTGGCAAACTTCCTGAGTTCATATTGTTTCTTTGGTTATTGAGCTTGCTATCTTGTTTCAACTATGCCTATATTTTACAGCAGTTAAATTCTGGATCCTGAACTTGTCTAAAAGATTTCAGTGGAGATTTTTTTTTAATGTGCTCAAAATATTTACAAGTTTCAAAATTTATTCAAGCAAGTGTGGAATGAGAGCTTGCCTTTCTTATTTTGTTTTGATCAGTTCTTTTTTTTGGATTCGTTTTGATTTTTGTGCAATTGTTTTTCATATTTTTACTGAAGAAGACCTGATCTCTGACTGATTTAGCTGCTGAGTAGTGAGTAGTTCCCATCTAAATTGGTCATTGTGTCAGTATCCAATATGCTAAGCAAAAACAACTTGCAGGAACCCAGCTCGCTTCAGGTAGATCATATCGATCAGAGCAGTGGGGTTTCGTTGACTAGGGGCGCTTCTGTTGAAAATGACCCAACTGACTTAAGAGCAACAGATGATGGAGGAAAAGAGGACATGTTTGTTGATTGCCCGGATGAATTAATTGTTTCTGATAATAGAGAAGCAATGGCAGTTTCTGAAACCCAACAGTGGTTAGAGGAAAAGAATAATATGCTGGAAACTCATGTTTACAAGTCAGACAATGGGACACAAGTTCATGATTCGGTGGGTGAGCTGGCATATCCACGGACTATGCTTGGGAAAGCCATTGGTGAGAAAGATGGTTCTGCACAAGGATATGAGGTTGCGTATCAGTCTTTGTCAGTTTTTCTATTTTGCTGAATAGTTTGGCCCTCAGTCATAACTGTACTTGTCATGCAGGAAGAAAAGAATGCCTTCATGAAAGAACTTACCAATCTTCACCATCAGCTCAAGGCTCTGAATGGTCAACAGCCAGTGCTTAATGAAAATGGTGGTGGTTTGGTTGATGGCTTTGCAGAAATGGGCGAGGTGGGAGCAAAGATTCCATCATCAGATAACCTGCTTCGTGATATGATGAATGACTGCACTAAATTTGCTGAGAATGCTCTGAATGTACGGTTACAGACAGAGGGAAAATTTAGAGAGCTCCAGCAAATGCTGTTTATGAAGGATCAAGAAATTGAAGATCTTCATGCAAAGGTTACTGAACTGTCCATATCTCGAGATGTTGCTGCTTCTTTCTCAAGTTCAGCTCAGAATTGGTCTGATTCTTTAAAAGTATTGCCGGACGTTCAGGATGAGCTACAAAACATTGAGGCTATTGCAAACAGGCTGCTAGCTTCTCTTGCCACGGTGGTTAATGAAGAAGAAGTGTTGGATAGCTCCATTACTGGGAAAATGTCTCACGTTGAGAAAAATACTTCCATGCTAATTGAGAAGTATAACAGTTTCCTTTATGAAATTGATCTACTTGGGCAGTGTTTGACTGAGGTCAGGTCAGATGTCAGTGTACAGGATGAGTTTGGGACAACTTTTGTTGCCACACGTAATGTCTTGCTTGAGCTCAAAAGAAAGGAAGTAGACTTGGCTCAAAAAATAAGCAATTTGGAAGATGAAAATAAGAAACTACTGGAACAGTTTGATAAAGACAAGGAAATGGCAGAGAGGGCAAATGCAGATGTTGAAAAGCTTAGAGTAGAACTTGAACAGGAGAAAACCAGGTATGCTAATACCAAAGAAAAGCTCAGCTTGGCTGTGACAAAAGGGAAGGCACTGGTTCAGCAGCGAGATTCACTGAAACAGTCTCTTGCTCAGAAAACAAGTGAGCTTGAGAAATGTTTAAGTGAATTGCAAGAGAAGTCAAGTGCCCTGGAGGATGCAGAAATTAGTAAAGAGGCGTTGCTCAGAACTGAAAATTTGGCTTCTTCATTGCAGGAAACACTCTCACAAAGGGACAGTATTCTTGCAAAATGTGAAGAAATTTTGTCTGAGACCACTGCACCCCAGGAACTTCAGTCAGCCGATATTATGGAGAGAATCAGATGGCTTGTGGATGAGTTGAATACACTGAATGGTGTAAGGATGGAATTTCACAAACTGATAGCTGTCTTATCTTCAATAGATTTGCCAGAACACATTTCACCTGCTAACCTGGAATCTTTTGCCAGCTGGCTCGTGGAATCAATTTCCCAGGCCAAGAGTGAAACTAATAAACTGCAAGATGAAATTGCCAGGATTAGCAAAGTTGGAGATTATGAGATAGAGCACCTAACCACTTCACTTGTAGTAGAAACAGTGGAGAAGAATTATCTTAAAGAGAAGTTGGAAGATCTAAACCGAACGTATGAAGAGGTTGTTGAGAAGGAGCGCCAAGTTTCATTGGAGAAAGATCGGATTGTTCATATGCTGTTGGAGGCATCTAGAATCACGATGGACAGTCAAGAAGAGGCTGATAATCCTTCTTCTGATGCGGCCATGCTCATAGAAAGATGTTTTGTTAAGGTCAGAGAACAAAGCAATGCCTCTTTTGAATCTTCTGGTCTTGAGGCAGAAACATTTGAAAGAATTCAAACTCTTTTGTATTTAAAAGATCTAGAGTTGATGCTACACGTGCAATTATTAGAAGAAGACACCCTTGTTAGATCAAAAGTGGATATTCTATTAGATGAGTTGAGGGTTGTATCTCAAGAACTTCAAGCATTGAAAGATAAGGAAAGTGCTCTGCAGAAAGATCTTGAACGTTCTGAGGAGAGATCTGCTCTACTGAGGGAAAAGTTATCTTTGGCAGTTAAGAAAGGCAAGGGACTTGTTCAAGAGAGGGAAAACTTGAAGAAACTTCTGGATGAAAAGACTGCAGAGATTGAGAAGCTAAACCTTGAGTTACAGCAGCAAGTATCTGCACTTTGTGATTGCAAAAATCAGATTAGTAAATTATCTTCTGATGTGGAAGTCATACCCAAGTTAGAGACTGATCTTACCACTATGAAAGACCGAAAGGATCAACTTGAGCAGTTCTTAGCGGAGAGCAATAACGTGTTACAAAGAGTGGTTGAATCTATTGATGGTATTGTTCTTCCCATTGACTCCACTTTTGAAGAACCTGTAGATAAAGTAAAATGGCTTTCAGAGTATCTCAATGAATGTCAAGTTGCAAAAATGCGTGTAGAGCAGGAGCTAGAGAAACTAAAAGTGGAAGCCAGTAATCTTTCCAGCAAATTAGCAGAAGCCTACACAAGCAAGAAAACATTGGAAGAGGCATTATCAATCGCAGAGAACAATATTTCTCTACTAGCCGAAGAAAAGAAAGAACTAGAATTTGGTAAGACATACACGGAACAAGAGTTACAGAAAGCATTGGAGGATGCTTCTTCTCAAGCTGGCAAGTTTACTGAGGTTTGTACAGCAAGAAAGTTACTTGAAGATGCATTATTAGATGCTGAGAATAAGATTTCTATTCTTATGAAGGAGAATGAAGATTCCCAACTTAGTGGGGCTTCTGTGGAGATGGAGCTGAAAAAAGTGAAGGAGGATGTTTCAATTCAGACTACAAAACTTGTAGAGGCCTATGGAACAATAAAATCACTTGAAGATGCATTATCAGAAGCGGAGGATAAATTTTCTATTATTATGAAGGAGAAAGAAGATGCCCAACTTGGTGGAGCTTCCATGGAGATGGAGCTGGAGAAAGTGAAGGAGGAAGCTTCAATTCAGACTACAAAACTTGCAGAGGCCTATGGAACAGTAAAATCACTTGAAGATGCATTAGCAGAAGCTGAGAACAAGATATCTATTCTTATGAAGGAGAAAGAAGATGCCCAATATAGTAGAGCTGCTGTGGAGATTGACCAGGAAAAAGTGGAAGAGGAAATTGCAAGTCAGACTGCAAAACTTGCAGAAGCCTATGGAACAATAAAATCATTTGAAGATGCATCAGTGGAAGCTGAGAATAAGATTTCTATCCTTACTAAAGAGAAAGAAAATGCTCAACTTAGTAAAGCTGCTGCAGAGACGGAGCTTGAAAAGGTGAAGGAGGAAGTTTCAGTTCAGACTACGAAACTTGTAGAGGCCTATAGAACAATAAAATCACTTGAAGATTCATCATCAGAAGCTGAAAATAAGATTTCTATTCTTATTAAGGAGAAAGAAGATGCTCAATGTAGTAGAGCTGCTGCAGAGACGGAGCTGGAAAAATTGAAAGAGGAAATCTCAATTCAGGCTACAAAACTTGTAGAGGCCTATGGTACAATAAAATCACTTGAAGATACACTGTCTCAGTTGGAGACGAACATTTCTCTGCTGTCTGAGGAAAATAATAATGCACAAATTGTTAGAACTAATTTGGATTATGAAATGAAGAGGCTGAAAGAAGAAGCTGACTCCCATGCTGGAAAACTTGCAGATGCCCATTCAACAATAAAATCACTGGAAGATACATTGTTGAAGGCAGAGAATAACATGTCTGAACTGGTTGCTGGAAAGAAAAATGCTGAAGAGGAGATATCAGCACTTAATTTCAAGTTAAATGCTTGTATGGAAGAGTTGGCTGGGACCAATGGCAGCTTAGAAAGCAGGTCTCTGGAGCTCTCTGGTCACCTTAACAATCTTCAGTTGCTTTTGAAAGATCAGACCCTGTTGTCATTGCTAAGGCAAAGCTTTGAGATGAAATTTGAGAGTCTCAAGGAGATGGACCACCTCCTTAAAGACATAAACTATCATTTTGTTGAAATGGGATCAGGATCAGAAATACCACTAAGTTATCCTGCCACAGAGGTAATGTTGAAATTATTTTATTGAATACACTTCTTATAAAACTTCTGGTGCACATGACTTTCTGATATGCTTTTCAAAACCCTCCCTCCTTCCTCCATGGCTGGGCAAACATGTGCATACCTAGGAATTTCAATTCTGCCTCTTCAGCCTTTTTCTGCCCACATGATTAATGTTTTCTTTTTCCTTTTTGTATTTGTACATTTTCATAATGACTCTTCTGATCATACTAAAGATGCCAGTTAGGCAAGCTCCAGCTATGCACAAAATAATTGTTGGCTGCAACAGAGTTAACAAATGAAGTTTACCCTCTGATTTGTAAAAGCTTGGGATATGCAAGCTAGAAAAATCACTTCATCTTTTTTCCTGGAATTAGAATATTATTATTGTCAATGGAGAGTGTTGGCACATAAAGTGGCTTCTGCCTCATTTTATACCCACACATTCTCATTCTTGGCTTTTAAATTCAATCCATCTCTATGTCAAACGTGTAAATTATCACAATTAACTTGTTTAGAACTCTGATGATCTAAATCTTGGTTTTACTGATCAGTGATATCTCTCTGTTATATAGGAAGATTCCCATGCAATGAAGTTCTTAGCTGGTCTTGACAACATTGCAAATGTTGAAATGGACAATGGTGAGGGCAATGCAGAAGGCGACTGTTTTGAATCCTATTTCAAGAAGACAGTGGAAGGAATTCATCATAGAAACAAGATTCTTGCAAATAAATTTGAAGGTTTCTCTACTTTCATGGATGAGTTTATTGCAGCTCTTTTGATGAAATTACAGGCAACACGAGATGAATTAGTAATTAAGCTCAAGGAAATGAGATCCTGGAAGCACAAAGTGAATATTCTGGAAATGTGCAGGCAGGAACAAGAAAATAAGATAGCAGTGTTGGAAAATGATATTTCAATTTTACTGTCTGCTTGTACTGATGCTACCCAAGAACTGCAGATCGAAGAGAACATAAATCTAGGGGAACTGAGCTCTGTCCCTGCGCTAGAAAATTTGACCAACTTGTTCTCTGAAGTGAGGGACGTTGGTGGAGATGCTGCGGTAGACCAGCAGAGGCTTGATGGCAGCAGATATGTCATGATTGCAGAGAACCTGTTATTGGCTGCGAGAAAATTTCGAGCCCTGGCTAAACAGTTGGAGAGTGCTAGGATTGTATCAGCCTCTGCAATTAAAGATTTGGAGAATAAATTGACAGAGACCAGAATAACTTTGGAAAGTTCCATAGAAGAAAGGGACATAAACCAAAATCGGCTTTCCAAGTTGGAGAGTGATTTAGAAGCATTACAAAGATCTTACCAAGAGATGAGGTTCAAACTAGAGGATTATCAGGCAAAAGAGGG
This sequence comes from Vitellaria paradoxa, assembly GCA_019916065.1. Lineage (NCBI taxonomy): Eukaryota > Viridiplantae > Streptophyta > Magnoliopsida > Ericales > Sapotaceae > Vitellaria > Vitellaria paradoxa. The sequence continues at coordinate 46,081,571 of CM034237.1, read as the reverse complement.
TAAGTTGAATGACAGAGAGGCAGAAATTTCATCTTTGCACAATACTTTATTGATGAAAGAAAAAGGTAATTCTGTTAATTTAATTTTATTGTACATATTTTGCTATTGTCTATTGTAGCATCTGAGCTTTATGTTCATATTTGTTGCAGAGTCTCAAGACGCTCTCCTGTCAGCATCACAATTGAAATCCATCTATGATAAGATAGATGGCATTGAAACCCCCTTTTCAGATTTCACAATGGAAGATACTGAGTTCCACGATTCAGACCATGCGAAGAAGCTCTTTTACATAATTGATGCTGTTGCGTCAATGCAGCATCATATCAAATTATTATCTCATGAAAAGGAAGAGCTGCAGTCAACCCTTTTGAAACGGGTTGGTCAAATTGAACAACTGAAAGAGGAAGTTGAAGAAAAGAATGCAGACAAGAAAAACTTTGAACAGACAAACAGTGAAGTACTTGAGATGGAGTTAGGGTTGGAAAATATTATTAAGAAGTTGGGAGGTAATGAATTAGTTGGAGACCAGAAATCTGCTGGTGTGAGGGAACTCTTACCAGTATTAGAAAAGCTGGTCATGGCTGTGATTTTGGAGAATGAAAATTCAAAATCTAAAGCCAAGGAACTTGGTGTCAAGTTGCTTGGAAGCCAAAAGGTTGTGGATGAATTGTCAACTAAGGTTAAATTACTTGAAGATTCTAATCAAAGTAGATCTGTTTCACCCGAGCATACCCAGGATAGAAGCATCTTTGAAGCACCTTCTTTGTCTACGCGGTCGGAGATTACCGAAATTGAAGATGTGGTAAATATTTTCTGATTTGTTTTTCCTTTTCAAAGTCTTCCCTGATCCAATATTTGGTTGTCACCGAGTGACTTGAACGTTGAACTTTGAATTATACTTGACTGTGTCTCATTTTTGGTGGTCATTTTTATGATTTAAACTTTTAAGATGTATACCAGTTTTCATTATTTTGAACTTCTTTGGCATTTAAGATATTTGCTTGAGTTGTACATAGAGAACTAGAAGACACTTCTGGAGCATACTTTGAAGTTTGTATAGGTCAAAAAATTGAAAGTTTCTTTAATTCTTTTCTAACCTCTTTTCTGGTTTTTATTCTGTTCCAATGCCAATTAAGTGTGCAAAATTTCTTGTTTTACTAGCTTAATTTTCCATTTTAACTCTTTAGCTTTAAATCACATGGAGTGGGTCACCTTTTATCATAGGCCTTTAGGTTTCTCCGCTGCTTTAGTACTGTCTTCTTTGACATAATATGAATTTGGTATAGACGAAAGAGAGAACAGAGATTTTCTTCCTTGATAATACCAAAGAAAATTTCACATTAAACACGACAGAACACCCCCAGAACCGAGCATTCTGCATCAAGCTTACCTCTGACTGAAAGAATAAGTGACTAATCTTTCTCGACATTACCAAAGATTCCACTTCCAGGTTTGCTGCATTTTGGAGCTGCCCCCAGATGATTAGTAACAAGCCTCCTTCCATGTACCTACTGATGTCATCACACTCCTATATGTGCCTTACTTAGGGTGCAAATCATCCTAGCTGAGCTGAGCTGAGCTTTATTCAAGCACGTTCATTTGTTGTCTAGCAAAGCTCTAGCTTGGGTCCTCCTTTGAGGTTGTGCGCTCAAGCTCGGCTCAGATTGTTTCACATTCACAAGTTTTGACCCAAGCTTGAGCTCGGATGGGCTCAGTTTATTTAGGTATAAAATATTATATTTTATATGTTATTTATATAAGAAGTATTATGAATTTTTTTATTTTACATGAGTTGAGCTCAGGCTTGTACAAGCTTTTAGCTTGTTTGGTAAATGAGCCTGATTTTTTCTCCCTTTTTTTCAATCTTCCTTCGTTTACAAAATGAACCAACATAAATGAGCTATTTGACAAACCGACAAACCAAGCCCATTATCCATTTGTGACCTTAGACATAGTGCACGGAAAGGGCAGCACCGTCCTGACAAATAGGTTCAGCAAAGGTGAACGACGTAGCTTCAATTGGACATTATTCACTTTAATTAACTTAGTAATACATGAGCAAAGTTTATAGGTTTTTATGCTGGGTGTTGTGCTGTGTGGCATTAACATGCTGCTGCTGTTGTTGCATATTTAGCTGATTACAATTTTTCCCTGTACATTACATGATGAAAGGAAAGTGCATCCATAAAGTTGTCGCATTCTATTACTTATGCAGGGACCCCTCGGAAAGAAAACAGTTACCCCAGCCCCTTCTGCTGCGCATGCGAGAACTCTGCGTAAGGCATCAAATGATCACCTTGCAATCAATGTTGATACAGAATCAGACCTTTTGATGAAAAATGAGGAAACCGATGAAGACAAAGGTATGATTTCTGAAGATCCATGGTTTCCCTGGAAATTAAGCTTCAATGCAACTTATATTGAACTCTTGTTTTGCAGGTCGCCTGTTCAAATCTCTTAATACATCTGGTCTCGTTCCAATACAAGGGAAGATGATTGCAGATCGAATTGACGGAATTTGGTAAAGTGCCATCAGTGATGCTTTTACTCTGCTGCAATTTATTGTTGTTATTGTTGTTGTTGTTGTTGATGATGGAGGTAGGTCTATTAAGGATACATGTAATTAATTCTGACACTTTTCTATTTATTCAGGGTATCTGGTAATCGAGCTCTGATGAGTCGTCCAAGAGCGAGGCTAGGTCTCATTGCCTATTGGCTGTTCTTGCACATATGGCTGCTGGGCACAATCTTGTAACAAAGTCTGTGAAACCACGCCAACTCCATTCCTTTTGTCTACAAAAGCAAATTGTATCATAGATTATAATTCTTTTTTTTTTTTTTTTACATCATCTCCCAAATTTGGATTCTCTGCATCAGATTTTAGGGTTTCAGAGGATCCAGACCCTCCGTGCTTATGGAGAATATTTGATCTTTGTACTGCATGCGTTTTCAATTGAAATATTTAGATGTTGGTCAATATATAGAACAGGAAATTATTCCCAATGTATAATTATTCTCTCTCTGTCTTCCTCTTTGCTCAAATCCCATTTTCTCCTTGAAGCTTGAAGGTTACTTGGTTGTCCTGTGATTGTTGCCTTCTATTGAGTTATCAGATGAAGGTCATTGCTGGGCGGTAGTCTGTAGAGTACGGTCGCGGCAAGTTTAGCTTGAATGTAGGCATTTCGTGCATGAAAATGTAAAGGAGGCCGGTAAAACGGAGGACTTTCTTGCCTAAGGTGTTTGATCGTGGGATCAAGTGAGAAATTAAGTTGTCAATTCGTGGACTTCAAACAATTCTTAAAATAACGGTATACAATATTTATGGTGGTGTTTGGAGGTTTCTAAAATCCTAAAATTTTTTATTGATTTTTTTTATAAAATTTAATTTTTTTTCACTGTACAAATTATAAAATTATAACTTTTATAATTCTAGATTGTTTCTCATTAAGATTTAAACGTTGAAAATTATTTTCTAATAAATTGCATTTCTAATATTTGTGAGCTTTATTAGAATTTCTAATTTGTATTTTTTTCTTTTGCTTTTAAACAAAAGCAAAACGTAAAATTTTGAAAAAAATAGCTCTTGTATCATTGTCAATTTTCCAAAATTTTAAAAACTTTAACTTTATTTTAAATTATTTTTTTGAAAATTTCCAAAAAATAATTTTAGACTCAATTTTTTATTTTAATAAATTTAGAACTCGAAATTGATATCCCAAGCACATATATTTGGTTATACTTAAGTTATGCTTGATGTAGAATTAACTACACATTTATAGAATCCAGCTACAACGAATCTCGATAGTTTATCCCCACCTATCTGAATAATCTATTTTAACTCTGAAGAAATAATTAGTAATAGACACAAAACCATCTGTTCTGATTATTAATCTTTGTGGAACCTATGCAAAACAATTAAAATTTGCCTGTTCTAGCATTTCTTATAATTTATTGGAATTTTTATAGCTTCGTAAAAATTAAATTTACAAACTATCCAATATTTGAAAATTTTAAAAATATTGATTTCTCAAATTAGAAACTATGTAAACATGAATTTCTAAAATTAGAAATTACAAATTCACAAAATATTTCTATTCATTTTAAACCAAAAAAAAAAAAAGAAAAAGAAAAAAAAGGCCATTTCTTTTAAATTTTACTTTTCTTCTTCTTCTCTTTCTAATCTTTAGCTCAATTACCACTACCTCAACTCCTAACACTACCAGGTTTTTTTTTTTTCTTTTTATTTTTTTTCTCCAAGAAAAGGTGTTTATTATCACAATATGAGAAGCTGTCCTTATGACATATAAATCTAATTATTATAATATAATACGTTAGTTGTTATAAGATCTCAGTGCTAATCCAAGTTACAATGAGTACCAATTAGCACTACATAATTCCCGTAACCAGTATTGCATAGCACCCTATCCCCAACTTTTCCACTCATTACCCTAATTTTGACCGCACTAATCATCATTATCTCGTTCCACTTCTTCTTCCTCATCTACGTATTGCTTAGTTAATGTCAATTGTTATTAATATAAATAGCACATGGATGGCATATTATTTTTTAAATTTATAAAAAAAAAATAAATAAAGATTAAGATGAAAAAAAAAAAAAAGAAAAGGATTGGGGATAGAGATGGTGATAGATGGAGTGCGACAGCGAGTAAGGGAGTGAGATAGTAGGTTAGGGTAGGGAAGGGATAGGGTAAGGGATCGATTATAGGATTTAGATGAGGGTTGAAGGAGCAAATATGTCAGGTTGCAGCAGAAATGTTAGGGTTAAAGGGACTAGATTAAAGAGTGTCGGAACTAAAAATGATTGGTATAATGACTTGAATTATTTTTTGATTTTTATTGTCATTTTTGATATCATAATTGAGAGTATTTTGGATTTGATTTAGGACTTTTGGCAAAATTTCTCAAACTATACCGTGTCATGTGTACGGTTATCTCTTTTCTGTGTGCATGGTGTGTTTAGTTGTAGAACATACATGCGACATGTTTTTTCTCATGTGCATGGATGTTTTGGTATTTGTGTGCACATGTCATTCACTTACTTATGTATACAACCTAGTTTGGATTTGTGTGTTACCTTTAATTTTTCCTCTTTTTTTTTTTTTTTTTTGGATTCCCTGAGGTGTTATTGGATCAACAATCAATCTTGGTCCTTAGTCTTACGATATGTAGTTGTGATCATATACCAATATGGGATAAAAATAAGTAACAAGAGAAAAAGAATACTGAAAAATAACAAAAAAATGAGGGTCCCATTCAAAATTTTCTTAAAAAAAATGAAATGTAGAGTGATAAATAAGAAGGGTGCACATACGATTTGATTTCATAAGAAAAAAGAAAAAATTACACAATTTTGATATATGTACACATAGGTAATATAAATTTATAAAAATAACTCAAATATTGAGAATTATTAATAGTTTAAAAATTATTGACGTGAACCAATTTAAATTTATTTAAAAAATTATTTCCTGACTTAAATAATATTTTGACATTTTTTATATTTTTAAATTTACGATTTAATAAGAATTATTATTATAAGGGAAATTATATTTTTTTAAAGTTAATAAATATTTATAATTTTAAAATCATTTTTCAACTCAAAATAATTTTTAGTAAATTTTATAATTACAGTGAACCAACAAGTAGGTTCCGTTTAAGGAAACCATGAATTAAACGGAACCATGAATTCATTTTATATTGATGAAAATCACATTTCACAATTACTTTATAGACCAAAAAAAAAAAAAATAGAGTTATATCATCTATTATGTGAATTTGTGTAAAGAGAAGTAAGTAAAAGAGAGATTATTGTACGTAACACTTTTTGAGATTTTTGTAATTGAAAAGTGAAAATTCATGAGTTTAGATTTAAATTTTTAAAATTTATTTGTTTTGAATTTCGTTGATGAAAATAAAGTTATTTTATTAAAAGTTTATTTTATTTATTTTTCCTATTTTTAAAGAATAGTATTATTTGGGGAAAAAAAATATAAGTCAAGGGACGGTAGAAGAAAACCTCAACAAAACCCTCAAGGGAGCGAGAGGTATAGTCTCACGTCACACTACTCCTCTTAAGCGCCAAAATGGCGCAGCCAAAGCGTGAGTCTGATTCCGATGATATAACGACGACGGAAACTCACTGGACAGCCTTCATCGACACCAATCTCGACACTCATCTCGCCATGATCGTCTCCGATGCCGACACTGCTCTCGACCTCAAAAGTATCAATTCCTCTCTCTCTCTCTCTCTTTATGGATACATTCATGGGTATTTCTTTGTATGCGTCTAATCTGGTACTTTGGTTCATTAATTGGAAATCATGCAACTTTATTTTTCGTTGTTGATTGTTTTTTATTGATTTGTAATAATTTCTTGTTGTTGTGCCCTTTTGATTGGTTGAACTGGAGCTTATTGTTGTGAATATGAAATCTAGAAAGTTACTCCTTTGAAAATGCTGAGCAAACACTGCTTGAGGAGTTAAAACTACCTGCAGCAGAAGTAATATGCTTGAATGGAACAACTTTTGATGGTTGTTATTGATGGAACAAGTTTTGAACATGAGAATTGTGATTGGGATGGAAATGCAGGTTTCACTCCAAGCGATTCACTGAAAGGGAGCGCTCGAGCCCTTGATTGGATGGAATGGAGCTTTCTTATATTTCTTGCTATGAGAGGGTGGTCTCGAGAGTGCTTTTTCTGAAGTGCAAGTATGGTTAGCTCTTAAATCACTAAATGGGGATAAATTGCCGGGCTCAGATAGCATGATTATGGCTTTTTTTTTGTAATGAAGATTTTTTAGGAATAGTGCTGAATTTGTAAAAAGCTTAAATGCTTCTTTCATTGCTCTAATTCCAGAGAAAAGGGGTGCAGAGGATATAAGGGATTTTTAGACTGATCAGTTTAGTTGAGAACCTCCATAAATTGCTGAACTACTAGTATCGAGACTCAAAAAGGTTCTAATTGGCCTCAAATCTGAATTATGGAATGCTTTGGTTGAAGGAGGCAGATTTCAGATGCAGTTTTGGTAGCTGATGAAGTGGTAGATCCAATGCTTAGAAGTGGTATTTCAGGATTATTATTCAAGTAGAATATTGAGAAAACTTATGATCATGTCAGTTGGGATTTTTTTAATGTATCTAATGGAGAGGATGGACTTTTAAGGTTAATGGTGAAAATAAATTTTATGTTGTATTTCAACTGTTAGATTCTAGACTTTTGTAAATGGAAGTCATGCATTTCTTGTTTGGGTAATTAAACTTTATCCCCTTGGGGTTTGACCCAAAAATATGTTATCCCCTTTGGTATAAAAATAAACACGTGAGTCCTTTTTGATTTGGATTAAAGTGCAAATTGATGAAATATGTTAAATTTAACTAGACTTGTACATTACATGTCATGGAGACTCGTATGTAATTGCACAAAAGACTTTGAAAAAAATAGATGCGAATTTGCCTATGAATTTTGTATGGTCTCTTTAACAAATGAAAAAAAAAATTTTTTTATTTCAATATAAAATGTGTAAAAATGTATTTTATTTATCTATTTTATTTCAGGGGCGGAGCAAGAAAATTATTTGTGAGTGGGCACTAATTGTAAGAAATATAAATGGTTAGTGAGGTTCCATAGGAGGAATAAAAAAAATAACTTTGATTGTTGTTGGAAAGAGAAGAAGAGAGAGAGAAAAGGGACAAAGTGAGGTTAGATATTTTTTATATGTATTTGAGTAGACTAGGCAAAATCACATTTGTGTATTGAGTTAAAATTTGATTCTTTCATTGGGCGGACACGATTGGTATTGGGCTATTTTTTTATTTTTGTTATTTTCTTGGGTGAACACAATTGGTATTGAGTTAAATTTTTCTTCCTTTTCTTGGATGGGCACACTAGAGCATGGAAGACAATACCAAAAAAATAAAACACAATAAAATAATAGTAATTTTTTTTTGGGGGTGGGCATGTGCCCCCCCCAGGCAAGGGGTGCCTCTGCCCATGAGTGTAATTACCTCCTTTTTTTTTTAATTCGTCTAGAGACTTTCGTTAGGAAGATCCACTTTCACCTTTATTGTACGTATTGGTGATGAAAGCTTTAAGTAAGCTTGTTGAGAGAGTAGTTTAGGAAGGATTTATTGAAATTTTGTGTTGGGGAATGATTTTACCACTCAGGTAGATGTTTAACATCACTTATTTGCGGATGATTCCATGCTGTTTTGTGGACTTGATCTTTTGCAAGTGGGTTATTTGAGTGTGTTATGCAGTATCTGGATTGAAAGTAAACATAATTATGTCGGAGTTGATCTTGGAGGAAAATGTGTGTAATATGGAGGAGTTGGCTTTTGTAATGGGGTTTAAGATAGGATCCCTTCCATTTTTATAACTGGGGCTTATATTGGGTTCTTCATTTGAGGCAAAGAGTGTTTGGGATGATATTATTAAAAAGTTCAAAAATGGCATTTAAGGTGAAATAAAATAAATCTGTCAGAAGGTGCAAAAATTACTCTCATACTTTGTCTAATATGGCAACATGTTTTGTCTCTATTCCTATTACCAAGGCTGGTGGAAAAATGTTAGACAAGATTCATAGTGATTTCTTGTGAGGGATTGTGGATGATTTTAAGTATCATTTAGTAAATTGGAAAATGGTGTGTTGGCCAACTAGGGAGGGAGGTGGGGGAGTTTGAAGGCTTCAAAATTTTAACTAAGCTTTACTGAGAAAATTGATTTGGAGTTTTGCTGTGAAAGGGATAAATTGTGCGAAAGGTTGTGGTTGCTAAATATGAAACTTATTGTGGAGAGTGGTCTACACTTGATGAGTAAGGGCAAAAGCTTATGGAGGAGTATTCATAGAAAATGGGGCGTGTTTACGAATTTCATTTCCTTTGAGGTGGGGAGAGGAGATTGGGTGAAGTCATGGAGTTTGCTTTGGTTAGAGGACAAATGCTTAAAGGCTATTTTTCTAGACGCTTTTGTCATGTCTATGAATTTAGAAGGCAACAATTGAGGATTACTTTCTATGGAGAGTGGGAGTAGGTATGGAATAGTAAACTTCTTAGAAATTGCATGATCGGGTGGTTGAATCATTTTCTAATCTTCTTCAACTGTTGTACGTCAACAAGGTTGGTGGTGGCTGAATGTTTCCACTATATCCCAGGAGTAGTCAGCAAGTACAGAGTTGGCCTTGGATGGAATACGCCAAAATCAATGGTGTTTGATGTCAAGTCATTTTACAATGCTATGGTGGGCAAGAAAGATGAAGATTTTTCATGGAAAATGTTTGGTGTTCCTACTAAAGTAGCATTCTTTAGTTGGAAAAGTGCTTACCATTTATAATGTTATTGCTAGAAGAAGGAATTGGTGTTGTTTTTGCAAAAAGGATGGTGAACCTATTGATCATCTATTTGTTCCTTGTCCTTGGGCAAAGGAATTGTGGCAGTTAGTCCTTTCGTGCTTTGGAATGCAATGACTTTTTCCAAAAGAGGCAAAACAAGTTTTTGTGGCTTGATGAGGTGCTCAAGTCAACAAAAGAAGAAAGAAAGCATGGAAAATGATCCCCTTGTGCTTAGGATGAATCATTTTGGGGGAAAGAAATAGAACATTCCAAGATATGGAATTTCTAATGCATGGACTGAAAACTAATTTTTTTTCTATTTAGTACAAATGGTTACCCCCCCTCCCCGGAGGGGTAGAACCAGACGTACATTCTTTTTTAAGTTTTATAGAAACCGTGGAGATTTAAATAATTTATTTGTGTTGATAAATGAAACTAAGTTTGAGCTTAATAATAAGTTGTAATGTTGGAGGCACACTTTATAGCCAAGAACTGTTAAAAGTAAATAGAACTAATATAGAAAATATGCATGGAAAATTCAGTAAAATTAACAATATGGATGATGACAGAGTTAAAATTCAGCATCAAGAAGTGCCAAAAAATAATATTCTAATTAGTGTTTTTTTTTTGCATTTTGTTGTTATCTGGAATAATATTTATATGACAATATATATATAAAAACATGTTTGTTTTTGCTCCTCTGCTGTGTCATGTCCTACGTTTTTTGAAAATTTACATGTTGCATGTCCAAATCGTGTCATGTCATGTGGTGGTGTCCATGCTTCTTAGATGTTGGGCCATTAAAAAACAACTCTTGCATAAGATGAGTGTAGTGGAAATGAAAATGTTTAAATGGATGTGTGGTAATACAAGAAGTGATAAAATAAGAAATGAATATATTTGGAAAAAAAAAAGTTTAGTTGGCAATGATTGAAAAGAAGTTGAGAGAAAGTCATTTTAGACCGTTTGGATCATGTCTAACATAGACCTAGAGATGTTCTAGTAAGAAAGAGCAAGTGGGTCCAAGTAGAAGAGTAAATATGAAAAAAGGTGGAACTGAGATTATAGGAATTGAAATTGTGAAGAAAAATCTAATTTAATATTAAGTTCATGGAAAACATTACCCATGATAATGAATGGAGAAAGAGGGTTCATGGAGCTGACCCCAGCTTTTTTGGGACTAGGTTTTGTTGAGCTGGGTTGATTTGGTATGGGCCATTCTTTGTAAAAGGGTGGCATTCCCTTTATGCCTTTATTTCATTAATAAAATATTTACTTATCAAAAAAATATAAATACTTTAGTGGGAATGGTCATTTCATTTGTTTGGTTTTGTTTTGTTTTGTTCCCTCCCCCCCCCCCCCGGGGGGGGGGGGTGGGGGCGGGGATCATTTCCTTTGAATAGCCTTGCAGGATATGTTAAGCTTTGGTAATCAGTCAACTAAGTCACAGGTAAAGCAACTTTGGATTTTAGAATGTCTGTGTCATTGTTACTCACTTTGTCTAGTTTATTTACAATTTTTGCATTACCATGTCTAGTTTTAGTTCCCTTAGAAATGCATGGGGAACTTATTGCAGCCTTGAAAACAGAAGGGACATGTTTAAATGGACCATCAATGAAATGCATGCACTTGCACACCTCATCCCTTTGTAACTATTTTTTGGATTTATAGCTTCCTTTTTTCCATGAAAAATTATTATTTCAACCAGTATCAACTTTGTGTCATTATGTTTTTGGAGTCAATTATGATTGGAGATTTGTATGTTTTTGGCATGCAGAAAAAATTATGAAAGAGCATCCCCAGTGCTTTCCTAACTTAGGCGAGATAAACATCCATGCCTTAATGGTATGTTGTTTTAGCATGCAGCTGCAGGTGATTAACAACTTCCCTTATTAACTGTGTCACTGACAAGGGTGCTTGATCCTGGCAGGTCAAGCGCAAAGGACACTTCTATCACCTATCAGACTCTATGCCTGTTAAATGTGCTTTTAGTGGGTCCAAAAAATTTTGTTTTCTTTCTGTTGATGCTTCTAGTTTAAAGCAACATGGGAATAACCAAATTCCCAGCAAGCCTGATGGTGGCAACCAAGTAGCTTTACTTTGCCTCTCAAAAACTTCTTCAGGTGATAGAAACAATAAACTACCCGATGGTCCTTCAACTAGTGTTTATCTTCTTGACACATCATCATTTCCACAGCCTGGAACCATGCAGTATGCCGACCAAAAAGTTCCTGGTGTTGACCAGTCTGGTCCAGGTGATTCCAGTAAAAAATTTTTGAAGGATTTGGAGATGGAAGTTAAACATGTTACTGAGGATCCATCCAAACATTCATCCTCTGACTCCAGACGGAGGTCAGATTTTGAAATGAAGAAGTATGATCCGCTAAGTTACGGAAACAAAATCCCAGAAACAAATGTGGAGCACAAACATGGAAAGTTTCTAGTTGAGGTTAATAATGTTAAATACAATAATTCACCAGAAGGATCTTTGATGACAAGGCCTGATTCAAAGAAAAAACGCAGGTCTAAGAAGAAGAGCGTTGATGCAGTATCTAACTGCTTTGTGAAAGGTAATAATGCTTCAGTTGTGGCATCTGATATGTCTGCATCACAACCAGGGATCATTGGTCCTGAAATTTCTTCAGGTAACACTGATAAACAAGATTTGAATGATATGGAGGCAGAAAACATGAATGTTGGCAAGGCACATTGCGAGGTTTCATTGCCTGGTACCAATTTCAGGTCAGATTTTGGAGAAATCCATGAAACACGTGTTGAATGTGTGAATCTCAATTCCAGGAATATGATGGGGGATGCGCATGGCAATGACTCATTAGTGGAAGCTTCAAAATCCATGCATCGTGCAAAGAAAAAGCGGAAAAGAGAGAGTAAAGGAGATGAAAATCCTTCTGAGTTAAACAACACCCTGCTGTCTAATTTTAGCAAAGAGAGTCCTAAGCCAATAGCTATAATCCCTGATAACTCTATGGACAAACCGAAAACTACTACCGGAACTTCAGATTGTTTATTTACTGAACCTCCAGAAGATGTCCATCTGGTTGCCAGCTCAATCAGTGGGAAGAAGAAAAGCAAAAAGAAGAAATTACGAAGAGACCAACTAGTCACTGCTGATACCTATTCTCCGCATATTGTAGGAGAAGAGCGTTTTCAGGAAAGTGTAGAGATTGTTGCCAAGGATTCAGATAAGGCATCTGAAGCAGCATTAGTTTCTGATCAAAATGTTCAACATTCAACACTTTTGGGACCTTTAGGAATCTCTCAGAAGCAAAACCACCCTGAATCTGTCCAAGAAGTGGTAGAAGGGTACAAATTACCTTCTTTATCAATAGGTAGGCCCTATGTTCTTTTACCATCATGTGATGCAGGAAACTTGTAGGTATTTTTGATTCATCAAATTCTTCAATTCTAATTGTATGATAAGTAAAAGTCTAAATAGGCAAAATGGTTTTTCTTACTGGGCTGCTGATACTTTTGTAGGCCTTGATGTAAATGGGCCTGATGCTGCAAATGCAAACTGGAAAAATGATGCTTCTGAACTGGGTACCAAACATGGATCAAGAAGCAAAACAAAACCAAAGAAGCATCACTCCACTAATGTGAATGAGTTTATCCGGCTACCTGTCAGTGAGTTAGATAACCTGAAGAACGATGTGACACTCCATAGGCATGGACGTGTTGTCTCTGATGATCCCAAGCTGGATACCATTTATCCTGATAAAATTGAAGAGCGAATGAAATTGCCACAGAACTGTGATCCTGAAGCAATGCTGTCAGAGAAGTTTGAACCTCCACCTCAGGGTGAGGCAGGTGTGCTTTCTAAAGAAGCAGTTGTCTCAGCTAATTTATCAGAAACCAACATAGTTATGGAATCTGGGAAATCTGCTGGCAGTAAAAGGATAAAAAAGAAAGCAAGGAAATCTGTTCCAGCAGAGCAGGTTAGGTCAAATGTGGAGCATGCCGATAACTTGGCAACTGGCATTTCCTCAACTGAGAAGAATTCAACTTTTAAAGATCATTACAGTAGTGAAGCTAAGAAAGATGAAATCATCGTGTCTCAGACTGAAAGGACAAGAATATCAAAACCTACTGTGAATAATGGGGAAAATGATGATGTGGGTGGAAACAAGGCAGAGTCTTTGCCATCAACTCGAGTGAATAAAACTCAAGAGAATATAGAAAATATTGATGGGAACTTAAGAAAGAGAGCAAGAAAGAAGCGAAGCTCTGATTCAAAGACTTCTGCAGATTTTCCTGTCAAAGAGAAAACCCACGAGGTGGAGCCTCCGCAGCTAAACCAGATTAACATGACTCAAGAGTATTCTGAAAGCACGCAAGAGGTTTCAAGAAAGAAAACAAAAAAGAATCAAAACTCTGCTGCACAGAGTCTTCCAGATTTGCCTACTAATGAGAAAGAAATTGGCGGTGAAGCAAGAACTTTAAATGAAAGATGCAAAGAGGTGGACACTACATCCGAAACTAAACGGAAAACTGAATCAGTCAAATTGAGTCCCAAAACTGAATTAACTGGACAGGAGTTGGAACCTGAGAAAAATAGTGATACTGAATTTGGTTCTTGCCATCCCTCACAGACAACGAAGACTGTTGATTCAGCCATCGTTCAATCATCAGATACACTGGAAGGTAATTCCATATTGAGGCCCCTTCATGGTCATGCTCATAAGAATTGCAATATGATTGATGCTAATTATCAAATAGAAGTTCGTAAGTGTGATGATGATAAAGTTAACTTCAAGGACTACTTTGTGCCTGCAGAGCACAAGCATGAAGTTGTGCCTGCTGAGTTGGTTATTGACAAGGTAAATGAAGCAAAAGGATTGGTCAAGGACGTGAAAGCTAAAAAGGATGCCAAAAAGAAGTTTACACCTTCTACAACCACCTCATCTGATCTTCCGAACTCACCTGAGTTCTCAAAAGTATCTGATGTAAACCAGGGGAGTGAAAGAAAATCTCATGGTAGAAATTTCAGTAGCATTCAACGTCAAGAATCATTGTTGGAGGATAAGCATGAGGCTAGGCTTCAATCCAAGTCAGAAGTCTATGAGAATGGAGTAAATGCTCCAGATTCTCATGACGTCAAACAGATCAAAACCATGCTCAAAGAGGTCAAGCAGTCTGATATTGTTAATGGTTCTAATGTCAGTGGCTCTGTGCCTGCTTATCCAAAGGAAATCAGTAAATCTGCTGGTGCAACAAGCTCAAGCTCTGAAAGTTCTGACAAATATCTCCGAAATAAAAAGGAAACCAAACATCAACTAATCTTGGATCGCCGTCATGTGATTGTTTCAAAACCTTCCAATGAAAAAAAGGGCAAAGTTGTGAACAATTCACGGCGTGAGATGAGTTTGTTGTCTACTCCTGGAGCCATTTTTAGGGATGGTAGTAGTGAGAGTTCTGAAGATGGGAATGGGGTTGTAAATTCAGATACTAGTACCAAAACTCCATCAGATAATTCGTCTTCATCAGGATACTCAGAAGGTGAAGTGAAGTCACCAGTAAACGGTAACTCAAGATCCTTGGCTGGTTCATTTGTTACTTCTGGGTCTGTCTGCTGATAAATTGCATTTTGTCTTGTTATAGTGCTTGCTTGGCATTTCATTTACTTTTTGATTAAGAAATTGTGGTGTTTAGGTATTTACTATGTAAAATGAATATAGATGTTGTGTGGAAACATTTTTTTCAACTAATTACTTCCTAATACACCCTTATTGGCATACTATTCCTGGAGCTTCTGATAGCCATATCTTCTATTTCTGTCTAATTTTGCTGCAGGAAATTATGGTGAAAAAGGAAATGATGGTGGGAAAAGCATCATAAAATCACAGTACGTACAATGATAAGTTACATTTTAGTTATGCTGCTTATTTGGGTTAACTATTCCATTTTGAGAACTGCTTATACTTGATAAAAATTTGTTCAAGTATCTATGAAGGATTATTATTATTATTGTTATTATTTTTTTTTCTGTTGTTAAAGGACCCAATATTTAGGAAACTACTGATGTTTTTAAGTGTTTGTCAGGATACTGTTAATAAAAAAAAAAAAAAATTTGTTCAAAGTAGCGTTTTTTGAAGATAAAAATGATTCTCAAATAGCGTTTTATCACCTTCAAAAAACGGCTACTTGAAACTATTTCATTCTTAATTAATTAATTAATTTATTTTTTGTTGTCGAAAGTACAATACAAGAAAAATCCATTTGAAATAGTAGGAAATGAGTGTTGTAGCTTTCAGGATTATCATGTTCTTTGCCCTTGTTTGCTTTATTGCCATAGAAGGCACTTGTAAGCGCCGTCCTACCTATTCCCACCCAAACAAGCTCTCAATCAATAACACTCCTCAATTGGGATTTCAAGCTTCAGTCACACAAAAATGGCGTTCCCAATTACAACCCAAATCTGCTCTGCTTGATGTTGTTTGATTGACATGGTTTTGGGAATTGGGTAGGGCTTGAATTTGACCTCTGAACAGGGAGTCACCACCACAGCTGCCTGAGATCATGGATATGGTTATTATCTCTTCTTAGCTTCTAAGCGCTATTGAAACAATGTTTTTTTTCATTTGAAATCATAAATGCTATTTGACAATGTTTTCTCAGCTTCAAAAAATGATATTCAAAATAGCATTTTTTGTTTGAAATTATAAAATGCTATTTTTTTTTTTTTTTTTTTATAAATGAACAAAATATAAACGGTATTTCAAACAACATTTTCGAAGCTTCAAAAGATGCTATTTGAAACATCATTTTTCATTAACAGTATTTTGACAAATAGTTAAAAGATATTAGTATTTCCCTGGATATTAACTTTTTAAACAGCAGAAATAAAAGGGGGGGAAAAAATTCCCTATGAATATATGAACACGAGGTATAGACAAAACATGGTATGGATGATGATGGTACTGTAAATTCTAAGAAAATCACATGTCAAGATCATGACAATATCCATATGCACAAAGTACTTGTGTGTTTGTTTGTCTTTTTGTAATTATGATGATCACGATGACTACAATGTCATTGAAAAGAGTTTTGTTACATCTCACTCCTCGTACCCTCAACCCACTAATCATTCATGAATATTCTCTTTTTTTTTTTTTTTGGTGGTTCATTTGTCTTTGTGGGTGTTAACCACAACAGCACCACGTCAGTCTCACTCTGGATGCCCTACTTTGGCACTCCAGCTGAGACATTTTGGAGCTCCCCAATTGCAGCAAGACTTCCCCTTTTCAGGAACCGCTCTTCCTGTGGGGGCATTCAAATCTGGAGGCATTCCAGTCTGCTAAGAGGGCATTTGTGTCTGAGGGTATTTCAGGTCCCCATTGTGGGATTCTCGCAGTGCCGTTCCCTCCGCGCACTCAACCTTGATGTGGGAGCTTCACGTAGATACCTTTGTGGACTCCAATGGTTCTGCTCTTATAAAAAGCATGCATTCCCCAATAAAGAGGACAAAATCAACTAATTTTATTGTGAAATCATTTCATGCTGTAATCATTGGCGAAGGGGTGGATTTGTTTCTGTGGAGAACCATTTGGCCTTTTGGAGCACTAAAGTTCTTTTTTTTTTTTTTTTTCCTTATGCATGTTTGTTTTTTTTTTTTTTTTTTTTCCTTATGCATGTTTGTTTTTTTTTGGGGGGGGGGCGTGTTTACGTCATGGAAGCATTCTCACCATTAACAATCTTATTGCAATATATATATATTGTTAATTAAGTGTTATCTTCGTAAAAGTGAAGGGGATCTGTTGGCCACCTTTTTGGTCATTGTGATCGGGCAAAGCAGTTGTAGGGCATGACTTTAGGTAGGTTTGTCTTGTTTTGCGTATTTCCTGGAAGCTCAAGAAGTTTATTTAGGGTGCGTTTGGCACCCTGAAATTCTCTCAAAAACCTCTAAAAGTTATTTACTTTTTATCCCACTATATGAATTACGAATCCACAACTTATCTTATTTTTTGTCACTTCAAACGCCCCTTAGTCTTGGTAGGGGTAAGGTTGATTAAGAGAAGTGTGGTTACTACCCACCAGAGTCTCATAAAAAGACTTGACCTCAAAACAACTGGATTTTGTAGCAGGCCACCTCAAACCATAATACCCAGTTCCCATCTTCATGACATACAACTTGACTGGAAGACGAGAGAAGCTTTCAAATTCCCAGTCTTGAAGGTTTCTTCTAAGGCTTAAATCCCAAGTCACATTTTTCCCAATTGCATGAAGATAATCTGCTACTAAAGTAACCTTGTTCACTGCCAAATCATAAATCCCTAGATACGTATCACCTAAAGACAATCATCACGAAAATTTCACTGTCACCTTCCTCAACATCAAAAGAGTAACTTACCAAAAAAGTAAAAATAAAGAATAAAGTAAAAACATCAAAGACAAAACTCACAAAGTTACTCCAAATTCTAATTTCTTTCCAAAGACTCGAACCACATACACCTTGTGCTTGCAAAGATGTCCAGTCTCCCAAAGAATAATCATACTTGACCACTACCAAGTGTAAAGTGGAGAAAGAAAGAAAAGAACTTTTTAAGGGTTAGAGAGATCTACGTACAAATTAAAAACTGTTTTTTTACTTATTTAGTTGGTTATTAGGTAAGGCATATCCTAAATTAGGGCATTTTGTGGATTTCATGGAGGGATAGTTCTTTTATAGCTCATGGTTGTGCCCTTTTATTTTTTTAGGTGGGGCTTTTGTATCCAGGCGCATCCCCTTGATACTTTCTTAATACATCTTATCTTTAGTTATAAAAAAAAAAAAGGAATGAACCACAACCATTTTCCTCCAAAATCTCTCTTTTACAAGCAAATCTCCAAAGTCATTTTCACAGTAAAGCTTGTTGAAAATTTTAACAAGGCTACAAAGTTTGAATATATACCAACCCCACGGTCCACCCCCCCTCTTCTTTTTTCTTGGCAAAGCACACTATGTCCCAATTCACTAGATGATTTAGCACTCTACAAAAAAGATCTTTGAAGCTTCTCCAATCTCCTCACCACTGAAACCAGTATCTTAAATAATGACATTGAGTTACATTTAATTAGGTTGATTCTCCCAACTTTTGATATATCAGATCTTTTTCATCCTATAAGTTTCCTATTATACTTTCTATAATTCCATCCCACACATTTTTGGCCTTATAAGATGACTCTAATGGCATGCCAAAATAAGTTAAAGGGAGGCTCCCAAATTTATAACCCAAGATAACAGCTAACTTAGCTACATTATTGATGACAATCATGGCAATCAGTTCTAACTTGTTTTACTTTTAAACTGGATGTAACTTCAAGACAGGGCAACAGACATCTTAAGTGGCCTAGTTGCAACAGATCTGCGCCACAGGAAGGTGCCTTATCCGTATCTGATACGTGTCGGATACACATACTTCTCAAATACTCTAAAATACGCATCGGACACGCCACATGGTGTGTCCTATTATTCTATCATTTTTTCTTCTAATGTTTTATTAAGACAAATCTAGATTTGAGTAGTCGAAATTCCAAAAATTATAAAATCTTATAACTTATATTTCATTATGGTTTAGGTATTGAATTAAATATTAAATAAGTATTGTTGTGGATGTTATATTCACATATATAGTTAATAAAAATATACAAAAGTTATATATATATATATATATTTTGTTGTATCTTTACTGTGTCCGTATCCTTTTTTTTTTTAAAATTGTCATATCCGTGTTTGTACCCGTATCGTATCCGTATCACGTATCCGTATTCATGCTTCTTAGATCACCAGCAAACAAAAGATTAGAAACCTCCATCCTAGTTGTACCTGATGCAGCCACTGTAAAAACCTTTACTAAAATTATCACTCACTAACTTGCTCATAAGCCTGCTAAATGCTTCCATGGCTAAAATGAATAGGGAAGAGGAATAGAAGAGCTTTTCAAAATTTAGAATTGCCTTTATTTAAGCTGAAAAGGTGGATGATTGGTGTCGAATTGTATGCTTCGACCATCTGAAAACAATACTAATCATTGTTGGTGGCAGGACTTGACAGACTTGAGTGGAGTAATAACAAAGCTGTAGATGTCATCATTTGGGAAAGGGGGAGAGAGAGAGGGGGGATTTTTTTTGGGTTTTGGGGGGAGGGGGGTTGTAGAGAAGGAATGAGAATTTTAATGCTTCTCTGCATTGGTATTGGCTACTTGTGTTTTGGTTTTATTATTTCTCGTAGCCTAGAAAACAAAATGCTTCCATCGAGCTCTTTTTAGTTGATGAGCATGATTTTACTGTTTTTTTTCCATAGGCCTCTAAATCTATGCTATCAATGCCTGCCGTAATTTCTCTGTTCTATTCTTTTAACAGAGGAGCTTCAGGCCTCAGGAACTTACCCATGGACATGATTCTTAGATCTTCTAGCAGATTCAAGAAGGCCAAACGCACAGCTGATCAATCACAACTTGAAGATACTGAAAGTCCGCCTGTTGATTTTGTTCCAGAGAGTCAACCAAACACCTAGGTTGTATCTTTTGATTTCCAATTTTGTTTTTGTCACCTGATGAAGTCATTTTCTCAGAGACAGGTGTTCCGAGATTCGGAGATTTTGATATTGCGAGGTTAGCAATGCCCTCTTCTGATATATATTTTGTTCTTTTTAAAGTTTGAAGGGCTTGTAATTACAGTAACGGAAAAACAAGACGTTTGATCACTTCCTATGTTTTGTAGTGTGGCGTGTTGGCATGTCCTTTTTGTGTGTCGCACAAAGGCGATTAAATGTATTTGAAATTAACGAATTCAAGTTTATCTAAATTATTAAATTCAAAGTGTTTAAGCATAATATGAATGGATTCAATTATGAATCAATTAGACATTTTAACACGAACGACTTACCATTCTTCCTACACTCTCGTGATAGACCCATGAAATGAAATTAAAAAAAAAAAAAATTGTATCATGAGCAGGTGTACATGTTCTCCGCCAATTGCAAGTTAATGAAATTTAAGCCCCAAGTAACAGCAGAAAAACACAATTAAAAAAAAAAACTGATCTTTGCGTTCGTCGGCGGAAGCAGAACTAGAAGCAGCGACGGAATCACCGGCGGAGCGGGCGACGGTGAGCATTGGAGGATACAGTCTTGAATCTCTTTCTTTTTCCGATATACCACTTCTTTGTTTCTGTTCGGGTAAAATATAAACGACAACACTAAGATGGTTGGTAAAGCCAATTATGCTCCGTAAAACTTTTTAGTTTTTTATGTATCATATCCCTCGATCACTTATGACGATTAAGGGTCTGTTTGGCATCTGTTATTTTTTTTTCCAACTTCTACCAGTTTTCTTAAATTTTTACCAAACACGCACCCAAAAAAAAAAAAAAATGTCATGCACAAAACCACCGATTGTCTCTAATTGTTCTTTAATTTGCTCTAATTTTCTTCAATTTTTTTCTAAATTTCTCTAACTTTTAAGGTTTTATTGAACACAAAAAAATTTCTTAATTAGCAAAAATTTCAATTTTTTGGACCTCTAAATGGGTCCTAAGTTATTTATGTAGTTATTTTTAAAACTTTTTGTATTTATGTTTTAAACTTTTTGCATTTACTTTAGTAACCTCATCTACCTGTTTATACCAAAAAAATAAAATTAGGCACATAAAAAGCACATGAGAACCTTAAACTCAATTGGCAGTCAAAGGAAATAAAGGGGCTGGTAGTTATAAAGGAAACTTATTCAATGTAACTGTAATCCATCCTAGAATAAGATTGGAGTAGATAGAGATCAGATAATGCATTGTTCATTGTGTTATATTTGTATTGAATATATGACATTTTATTAAGATTATTGTGAATTATTATGCGTACTTGGGTTATATACACTTATACACACTTAACAATCCTATTTAGTAGGCGGTGGTGCATACCACTTCCATATTACAGGTGAGCTCTTGAGAACTAGGAACACTTGGAGTTGACTAAAGGTTAACATAGGCTTTTAATATTATCTTTTGTATTGGATAACTGTTTTTTCATTTATGCAACCCATAGTGTTGGTTCTAGACTTGATTAATTATTATATTTCTAAAATTTGTATTGTTATAATGATGATGTTGTGGCCATGTAGGTCTTTAGATTTTGTCATTGCAAGTGACCTTTATTATAATATCCTAGATTTATTTATTAATATAAATTGATGGTTTTTAACACATTTTGGATGTGATGATATATTATTTAAGCAATATTAGTCATTAGAAATGTTTTATGGTTGAAAATTTTAGAAGTAATAGATCAAATAACCCAAAAATTGGTATTTTAGCTTGGAGAAATGTAGGGGGTGCCCCGATTCGAGGGGTGGGCGCCTGGGGTGCCTAGGGGGTGCCCGACCTGTGTAGCAGATTGACAGATTGATGTGACTCAAGTTGGTTTGGTTGGGGGTTACTTTTATGGCTTTTCATAATCAGATTAGGGGGTAGGGGAAGGTGTAAGGCCTTATAGCATGGTTAAAAACCAAGCCAAGCATGTGTATATATATGTATGAGAGAAAAGAATGAGAGTTTAGAGGTTAGAAGAAGGAAACCGAGAGAAGAAGTGGAACCGAAGGAGGAACCAAGAAACTTGGTTTTGGTAAGTTACCCTAACTCTCACCAAACTCAAATTAATCTTGCAAGATTGAAATTAAGCACTCAATGAATACTTCTATGTGGTTTGTTTGTTGTTTGGATCAAAGAGTGAGGAGATTGATCAACTCAAAGTTGGAAGCCTAAAACTGGGTGTTCACTACCTCTGTGTTCAAAGCTTGAGGTAGAGATTTCTAGTCTCTTATTAGCATATATAAGATATATTAAGTTAGAAAATATTGTTATAATGATTATTTAAGAATTTGGAAGTACGAGGAAGTGATTCATGTGGTGTAATGTATATGTATATGTATATGTATATGTATATGTTGAAACTAAGATTTTATTTTGATTGACTGAGTGAATTAAAACTTGTTTTGATTTGACTCCTGAGAGTCTTTTAGGTCCTAAACAATACAAAGAAAAAAAAAAGTTTTAGATTAAATATTGGATTTGGCTAGGTTTGGGACACAAAACCATAAGTTATAACTTGAATCAAAACAGAATAGCTCACTGGACAACATGGGGGCACCTGGGGTCCTTGTGCTGGCACTCAGGGTGCTTCATCTGACCTTGGTGGAGTGGTGAGGGCGCCCAGGTCCCTTAAGGGGGCACTTGGACCTTTTCAGAAAGCTAAAACTTGGGATTTTATTATTTAAGTTGTCTTTTTGTTGAACACACAAGATTTTAATTTTCTCATCTACTCAAGTAAGGTTTATAAGTGTAAGAACTTGGTTATAAAACGAGTTTTTGGAATGAAACATGAGAAAACTTGGGCGCCTCGGCCCTTGATGTGAGCACTCGGGTCCTCTACAGGGGCGTCCCAGATGCTTCAGAATTTTAGTTTAGGTCTTATTTGATGTATTTTTCAGTTTTAAGCATCTTGCTCTTGGATATATATTTCTCATTGGGTTATAGTAAATTTGTGAATATTAATTATGTGACATTTGAGTTAAAAAGAGTTGAAAATATATTAAGGAAATGAGAGAATGTTATAATTAAGAGATATTATGTTGAATCAAATTGAGATTGTTATATTGCTTATTATGATGATATATAATGTTCCTTAATTGAATAAGATGATAAAAAGAATATCATAAGGTCAGTGGGAAAGAAAAGAGATAAATGAAAATGTGAATGATATGTATATATATATGTGTATATATATGTGTGTATATATATATGATATGGTGATTAGATATTATGAATGAATATATACATATGTATATATATATATATATGATATGGTGATTAGATATTATGAATGAAGAGAAATTAGTGTTGATTAGTTATAGTACACGGATTATAGTCGGATGTTTATAATAAAATGACCAAATGAGATATTAGTGGTAGAAATGTTTGGATGGGAGATGTTTAAGAGATACGATAAAAGACATTAAATTTTTGAAGAGATATGTGATTTAGTATTTGTTGCTTTATGAACGATTTCATTATTATTGATTGATTATGATTACTGGAATATGATTGGTTATTTATATTGAATGATATTGATTATTTGATTATGATAAGAATAACTTGATTACGATGAAAAGGTTATGATAATTAGATTAGTATATGTTAAGTTATTGTTGAAATTGATAATGAAAGTAAAGAGAAATGTTGAGATGATATGTACTGATTATGGATTATGATGATATGTTATGGATAAAATGATTAAGGATGATAATGAAGAGAGATAAAGAGATAACGTAATTGATGTTGTGACGCAGGGATGGAAAGTACCGAAAAATAGGAAGTGTATAGAGACTACCCTAGAGTTGAAAGACTCGAAACCTGCGCAGAAATTAGTATTCATACCAATAGGTTAGTAACCTATAATATGACGTGTATCGTAGCTAATAGTGACCCTTAACAACGACGTGTATTATGGCTAATTGTGGCCTTGTGGTTAATTGTGGCCCTAAACGACGACATGTGTTGTAGCTAATCATGGCCCTTAACGATGACGTATAATCTACCTACCCCGTGGATTTAAATGGAAATGAAAGTGTGATGGTTAAACACTGATGATAATGTTAAGAAAGATAATAAGTGGATTGAATGTTGAAACCTATAATGATGGTTGAAATATGGTAGTATGGAAGTATGTCTTTTACTTATTTGATTATATTGAATCTTACTATTTATGACTGCTTATGATAAAGTTGAAGATGTTGCTTTATTTGCAATCATATTGCATGTTTTTGTTTTACATTTTGTATATGCTTTTATGATGTTTCGTGAGCACAAGTAGATTAGTGCTCACGTTTCTATAATCTTTGTTCCAGGGATGGGTCCCAAGGACTAGGTAGGCATTTGGTGGGGTTAGAATTGTATAAGTTATTATGGGCATTGCATTTCCATTTTCGTAAGTTAAAACTGTATTTAGGATTATAAAATTATTTTAATTTAGAGATTTATTCAATTGGGCTGTAAAAGGCCATAACACCTATATTTGTGTATTATATTTATGGGATATATTGGAGTATTATAGCCTATCAATAGTTGAGGCTTGGTTTAGATTATGTTATGTTATTATATTGAGTGAATGTCACTCCAGGGTTGTTATATTGCTTTGATCAGGGGGATGGTTACTTATTGTATGATATGTATATTATTTACTCACCCCTCGGGTCACGAGATCTGGGGCGTGACATTTACAATGTGATTTAATATTATTTTTAATATGGAAATCAGGAACGTGTATAGATGCTCTAATCAATGGTATGCTGATGTGACCTAACTTTGATTTAAGTTTTTAAATACTTTTAATTAGATCTGATATTTTCACACCTTTTGTCCCAGACTATGACATTAGAGGGGTAATAAGCTCATTTAGACCTAGCTAAAAGATGAATGATTTAAAAAAAAAAAGAAAGAAAGAAAGAAAAAAATAACTTTTCCCTTGTTTGATACAAATTATAATAGTTTCATATGACTTAATTAGTCCCAGTTAACACATTTACCTTTTAATTTTAAAACCCATTTATAGGGATGTCAACGGAGCGGGTATGACATTCCTCGTCCCCGTTTAACAATATCCTTACCTGTCCTCGTTTAGCAATACCCTTACCCATCCCCGTCCCCGTCCCCATCCCCGTTTCGAGGAAAAAAATTTTCTCCATACCCGTCCTCACGAGGTAATGAATTTCCCGTCATTGTCCCCGTTTACTCGCCATGTATACTAACTATTACAAATTATATATTATATGTATAAAATAAATATTTAAAATTATTATAAATATTATATATATTACTTATATATATTAAATCAAAATTAAAAAAATATATATAAATATTTGACTTTGATTGGTACCCTTAACCAAAGAGGAAGATGCATTTATTTATAACCTCACAAGACCTCAACTTCTTTGTGAGAAACCGATGTGGGACTTCTAAAAGAGCTACCACGCCAACAAAATTAACAAATAAATATTTAAACGGGTACGGGCCGCGGTATGAACTATCGTACCCGTTCCTATCCCCGTACCCGTTCGGGTAACATTTCAAATCTTCATACTTGTCCCCGTCCTCGCTATTAACATCCCCATGCTCTCTTCGAACGGGACAGGTAAAACAAGTACCTACTAGGTACGGGTATATTTGACATCCCTACCCATTTATGAACGGTGTTAGTATTTGAACTGGATTCAAACGAGATCAGGCATTTAAACGCTGTCCAAATGAAAACAAATCAGAATTGAGTTTTAGGTTCGTATTCTTCCCCAACCTTGAACCCAAAATTCCCAAATCATCAAATCGAGCTACCCAATTAACAATGCAACTTATGTAAACATGTGATAACATCTATCACATATCAGTCAACCAAATTTTCAATTGAAACTTATGGATTTCACATAATTTCAATATATACATACACCTTCATATATATATATATATATATATATATATATATATCAATGCATATATCCTTCAATTCTCAACCAAATTAAGTATATAATATATCAAATTATACTAGCAACAAGCAAAGATATGATTCACCCTATTTAAATCAAATTAACAAAAAATAGCAGAAATGGAGAACAATCTTCAAAGCCCTCCAAACTTTAATTGCTTGAAACTCTTAGCTCGAGCCTAACCGACACAAACGAGCATCACCATGACGATCACTATGTTAGATAGCTGGAAATCCCCCCGTCTCAATCTTTGGTCTTCAATCTCTCTCTTTACTTTCTATCTCACTTTTTCACTTTCTCTTTTCTATTGGCAGTGTGAAGAAGAAGAAAAGAAAAGAAGGAAAGACAAAGAAAAAAATGAAAAGAAAGAAAAAGAAAAGAGGGTTAGTCCCTTGAGACCTAGCTCTTCGATCCAAACACAACTTTAGATCAAACTTGGCCCAAGAAAATAAAATAAATCTAATTATACTTAGATTAAATCTTAGGTTTAAATATTTAAATGACTCAAAATCTAAATAATCAAAAATAAATACTGGGGGTTACAGAGCTAGCTTTTTAGATTATTAAAAAAAAAGTTAACTTTTAAGATAAAAAATTTTAAAACCACTAATGCCCAAAAATATAAAATAGAAAAATAAAACTAAAAATTTTGAGTTTTTTCAACTTTTTATGAACGTATTTAAAATTTTTATTGACTTTCCAAAATATCTTTATCCTGTGTCCATAATTCTCACATAAAAAATTTAAAAACCAAATTCAACCGCATTTTTTTAAAGAATTATATTTGAACAAATGTATTTAAAATTATAAAATTAATTTTAAAAAATATTTATTTCAAATATATCTTTAATAAATTATAAAATTATTAATAAATTATTTGTTGTCAAATTTCTAAAGTTACCATCTAAAAAAAATAATTTTAGCCTTACTAATTAACAAGTCTAACATATTATTCAAATAATTATAAATATATTTCAATCATTTTAGTATAAACCAATCAACTTTATTTCATCCCGCAAAGAGCAACCTATACATAAAAATGTGGCCAGAAGTTAGTTTTTTAAATAGGTTACCAAATGTTCCAGACAACTATTTTTTATTTTTTTATTTTTTTCAGCCGGCATAAACACTCACTTTGTTTTCAACTAACTTTTTAATTTAAAACCGACACCAAATGTAGTCATAGCCTGAGGTGAGATCTTAATATTCAAATATTCAAATATCTATTCATCAAGGTCACAACATGGTTTACATTATACCATTATTAATTAGCAGATAGGTTAATAGAGTACAAGATACTAAATGTTTGATTATAATATATATTTAATTAATTTTTTTACGTAATATTATTTTTTTGACATTTTACAAGTGAGACATCGAGGGTACAATAAGGGATGCAGTATAAGATAAAATAATAAATAAATTACAGAATCATCCTTATGATTTACATTCAGTGACATTTAGTTCTTCTCATTTTAATTATAATAGTTAAATATTTCGATTAAAATACTCTTGGATCCTTTTCCCAAAATAAAACTATCTCGGACGAAAGAAAATACAATATTACAACATGATCACCGTCCACTCTAGAACTCATCATGAAGCAATTATGCACAACTAAACTTACAATGAACAAGCTAACTCATAAATAACTAATTCAATTCCCGACCATGTTACCCAATCAAACACAGCCATAGGCAGTTTGCAAAAATGTATGGAAGGTGTGGATACATGTAATCAGTACTGCGCAAGGACATGAGCTAGCAAACAAAAACATAACACATATATGGTCTGAGTCTTGATCAGATCAACTAACTTCATAACAGGGCAGTGAATATATGAAAAATTACACAAATCTTATCCACTATAAGATTAAACTAAAAAAAAAACTATTTTATCGAAAAAAGTTGAAAATTAATTATTTGGTATTATGAGGCACCCTAGGAATGAAAAGTATGATATGTAATAATGTTTTACATTTTTTTATGCATAATTCTATTAAAGTGTGAAATATTATTATGTGATATATATTTATCGATTTTTAATGAGTTTAGAGTATTTGTTAATATGATAGTAAAAAAAATTATAAATATATGGTTTGAATATTGAGATCAACTAATTTAATAATAGGGCTATGAATATATGAACAATTACACATGAATCCCACCCATGACATGATATCAAAAAAAGGTTCGTTAAAGACGGGCAAATTAATTACAAACCACTAGTCTTCATGAGCAATATATCACACCCCCACAAATATATAGAGATATATATATATATATATATATACCATACATGGGAGCTAAATCTGTAATATCACTCAGACCTCATCCTGTTGAGCTGATTCAAAGCTGGTTGCAGAATATTGTAGAGGACCCAAAGGATAGCTGGCAAGATGACAAACAGAAGAAGCTGACCCCTGTTGTCATTTGCGGCTTCAGCGGCAACCATGGCGATTTCCCCAGCTGATGCGTGAGGGGTTGATATGAACCCTTCTGAGGCAGCCAGTGCTCCTCCTAGTCCAAGCCCAACGACCAGCCCTTTGGTGCTTCTCATTTGGTTGATCTGGTTAAGTGCTGGCTGGAGGATGTTGAACAAAACCCAGGCTATGGCCGGAATTATCGGAAGCAGCAGCGCGAGGCCGCGGTTGTCCCCTTCCGCCGCTGCTATCACCGCTATTTGCTGTGCAGCCACGGCGGCATCGCACGCGCTCAAGGTGGCGAAGACGGCTCCGGCGAGGGCGGTTCCGGCGAGTGAAGCTGAGAGAGTGTTGGGATTGTCCGATGGTTTTGAGGTGGAGAGACCTCTGGGGAGGTTTTTTAGGGAGAGGAGGGAGATGGGTTTTGTTGTTGCTGGTTTGGAAGAGTTGATGATCGGAATTTTTGGGGAGTTGGTTGTGAAGCACTTGGCATTGAGCATGGCCATTGTTGATATGGTTGCTGCTGCTGCCATTTGGTGTTGGTTTTTGCTCTTGTTGTGGCTTGAGATTGAAGGGCTGGTTGTGTGTGAAGGGAGGAATACTACTGGCTAGAAGATAGGAACGAAGATTGAGGTTGAGGCAAAAAAATGGCGTCCAATGGCATCGTGATTTCTAGATTTGCTCTCTTATCCTTAAGGAGCGCAATTGGTGAGATATGGACCTCATATTCCAGACCCCACCAAGGCTTTCTTATCACTTCCTTACCAAACTGTGCTTTTGCAATTAAGCTCTCATCGTTAACAGCGACTGAAAGTAGACTGTTTATAAATGAGAAGAGAAAATCAATCGGGTTGGACCGATAGAATTAGGAGCTAGATTTCGAGCGAGTTTTGACTGACCTGAATTCGACTTGAGTTATTAGTATTAAGTTTCTACTGGCCGGAGCTCTTCAATAAACTTGAAATCAGTTTGACAAAAAAAAAAAAAAATTGGGTTATGACCGACTCGTGAATAACTCATACAAACCAAAATGCATCATTTTAATTTAGAATATAATAAATTAATATTATATCTAAGCTCGTAATTTAGAATGAATGGTGTAGAAATATAAGAACAGATTTGAATCAAATAAAAAACGTATTCTAAGATTCGATCACATCAATTAATTAATCAAAATATCTAATCACGTTCCTAATTCTCTAAAAAATAATTATAAATAATAAATAATTCAAAGGTTGCACATTGGTGTTGTAATAATATATTGCAAGTTTCATAATAAAATAATATTAATTTAGATCTAAATTTGAACCATCACTTTAAATCGCACAAATAAAAGTACAATAATCTAAATAAAGAAAATAAAAGAGTCCCCAAGTTACAATCATCGGCCTCAACATAGCTCGAGTTGAATGCTCCCAACTTTTGAAGGCCCACTTGTGATAAAAAAATGGTGAGGTTCACTGCTTAGTAAGTAAGATTGTACATATGTGCATTAGTATATATACTAAAGTACACAATATAACAACCTAATAATATCAACAAAGTGAAATAAATGTAACCACCAATACAAGCTCTAAATCCTATTTACCCCCAACTTCATCCTTGGACGGCTGATACTCCATAAAATATGCGAAATCACTAACCACACTACTTTTTGGTCATGTTAAACGTATATACTAATTACATAGCACTATCGGAGAACTATGATATGCTCAATTATGTATAATATGAACAATGCATATTCTTATTATCACACATACCCTTAAAACTTCTTATAACTTATCTATTTTATTTACATAAATCTAAAAAAAAAAAAAGTAAAAACAAAAAAATGAAAAATTATTGTAAATAAAATTAGTGAATATGTGAAAGAAAGAATTACCAAAAAAAAAAAAAAGAATATATGAAAGAAAGAGAGGTAAAATTGAAAAAATATCTAAAATTTTGTTTACCTAAAAATTTTTTGTTAAGTTTTAACGATTGATTTAATGAAAAGAGATCAGTGTTAACAATGTTTTAAAATAAAGGAGATAAATGTAATTTTTAAACATTAAGGGTTGCTAGTATAATAACTTAAATATTAAAAGAAAATAATTTGTTTGAAGATACATCTTTCCTTTATAAATCAATTTAACTTAAAAAAATTGAACAAAAAGTGTTTTGAGCTCAGAAAGAAAATATATACTTTCTTAAATTATAACTTATTTCTTACCTTTTTCCATTAAGTATCAACTGCTTTATATTTCACTCTAAATTATGTCATATATATAAACTTATCCCAAATTACTTTCTTGTATAAATTGTTGATAGAAAGAAGTCACATAATAAGCACATAACTTTAAATGGGAGGTAATTTGAACAAAATAGTAAAAACACGCGAACACAAATACTCGCATGCACGCACGTGCGCATACACACGCATGCCTCATTAAATTATGACTCACATCCCTCTCTCTTTTTTTTTGAAGCACATGACTCGCATCCCCCTTTACCCGATCAACTATTAATTATATTATATTACACCATAAACTATAAATTTGTATTTCAAATTGCTCAAAACCTCTTACACAGCTTAAATTATCAATGAAAAACAGTCACATGACTTTAAGTGAAAGATAAATCAACTATTTTAACCCAAAAAAAAAATAAAAATAAAACAAAAATAAATCAGCTCCTTTAATCCTAATGATCAACCCATCAACACTTGATTACTTACTTAGTTTGAAGATTCTTCTTTTGGATGACCCGTCTTTACTAGTTGTTTAGTTTGAATCAATTATCCATATAAATAATACTCATCTCCTGCTGCTCATTAGTGTCATTGTTATCACTGGAATGACCAAGCGAAATTTGTTTATATTCAATTTCCTCACCTAGTCTTGCTTCATCAAATCAACAATACGGTCCTGAAACAGGTGAATTTGGAAATTGAACTTTGCATTCAACATGGATGTGTCATTGCTATTTAAAAGGACATTTGGAGCTCTAAAAAATAATAAAAAGCATAGTTTTGATGATTTGTTTGGAGGTCAGCCATCAAACTATATTTTTTAAGATGAATAATTCTATTTGAACGGATTTTTGTAGAAACTTTTTTGACTTTTGTTTCAGATTTTTTTTTGAAATAAATCCATTTAAACAGATTTTTCATCCGTTTAAATGGATTTCTGTAGAATTTTTTGATTTTTCTAATAGAACTTTTTGAAAATTGTTGAAAAATTTTTGAGATTTATAAAAATGTTGTTGGGGTTTGTGGAAATTTATTAAAACTTACAAAAATTTGTTGGGATATATATAGACATATAAATTTATAGAAATTTCATGAGATATGAGGTGAACAAAATGTGTTAGAGATTTTTACATATTTTTAGAATTTTTTTAGAAAATTTTGATATTTTTTATAGTACCAAATAAGTCCTAAAACTTTGTTTACTAGCTATATCTTCTGTGACATGGGATCATTGTTCTAATCATCAACTATTTAGCTTGATTTTCCTTTACTTGAAGTCGCATGCCTATCACTCCTTTAACAATTTAAATAGCGTAAGTAACTTAGACAATTTAACATACAAAGTCACGATTTGGGGTATAATATTTGAAAGGGTAGAGTGGGACGCGAGCCAAAGCTTAAGATGGATGTTTTTTTTTTCAACCTGATTTTCCTTTACTTAATCTTTTATATTCATTATGTGGTTATTTTCTGTTAATAATTTAAACAGTATAAATAGTTTAGAACAATTTAAAATACATAATCATAACTAAGGGTACGATATAAAAAAATTAATAATTGAGGAGTAAAATAATAACAAATTATCATAGTGTGTTTTTGCCATGAACTCCATGGTAAGGATGTGCACAGTTTAATTAAAATTTAGTTTTCGAGTTGTACTAACTAAATTTAAAAGTTTGGTTCAGTTATTTATTTAATAACGGTTGGTTCAGTTCTTTTTTGTAAAAATAACGGTTATTAGTTTTGATTATAATTTTGAAATTCTAAAATCAAATAAACCGAAATAACTAAATTAAATTTACTTAATATTTAATATATATATATATATATATATATATATATGTGTGTGTGTGTGTGTGAGAGAGAGAGAGTGTGTGTATAATTAATCTAAATAGTCACTTTTATAAATGATTTTGTCTTTTAAAATCTTAAATGTTATAGGAAACCAATAAATCATTATAATTTTAAGTACACACTCTAAATCATAAGTAACACTTGTATAAAAATTATTATTATAATCATATAATTAAATTATAAAAAATATATTTAAATTTATAAGCCTAAATAACTCTACCAGTCGTATTCGAATCAATATAATTTTGTTTAATTAATATTAGATTACTACAAATTATTTGATCTATTTAGTTATTATTTTTAATTTTCAAAATTAACGGATTCGATTGTAAAAAATATAATTTTCAAACCATATC
Organism: Vitellaria paradoxa; assembly: GCA_019916065.1. Taxonomy (NCBI): domain Eukaryota; kingdom Viridiplantae; phylum Streptophyta; class Magnoliopsida; order Ericales; family Sapotaceae; genus Vitellaria; species Vitellaria paradoxa. Next base: position 46,048,839 of record CM034237.1, on the reverse strand, counting down.
ATTGCTCGCCCTACTCCATGCCCCCTCCATTTGCCGCCTGGCGCCTAGCATCCGAGTTAGCCGGGCTAGAGTTGTGACTCAGAAAGTTGAGTCTTTCGCTTCCCAAAGCGGCGCACGCGACTCACCTTCCCCACCACACGAGGCCGCCCGTGAATTATTGACACGTGAAAAATCCCAGATTTTTTTTGTAGAAGTCCACTCTAGTCATGGTTTTGTCGTCTTCCTCCTCTTCTTTCCATTTTCTCTAAACCCAGAATCGAAATGGCCAACCGAACCGACCACCCTCTCCCCCTTCTTCCCCCCACTTACGGTCTCTGGACGTGTGTATAAATATACCATCCTCAATTTCTAGGGTTTGCACAAGCGAACCTCAGCAAGAAATGTCCGCTTTCCTCTCAACTGGACCCAACTCGGTCCTCTCCCTCTTCCCGGACCGAACCAGGGCTGTCGCCAACCCTCTTCTCCACCGGACGACCCACTATTCGGGTCTGTCGCATCAGAGACATTTCCTCCGAGGTAATCTGGCTGTGGCCAGATTCGGTTTCAACCAAGTACAGTTTCCCGATCCGGATGCAGCGGAGGGCCTAATTCGGGACCTCCTCGGGAGAGCCGAAGGTTTTCTCTTCACGATTGCAGACGCCGCCGTTTCTTCATCTCCAGAATCTGTGACGACCGCCGAGCAGAGTAGTGATTGGCTCTCTGGGATTTCGAATTGCATGGAAAGTGTTCTTAAGGTGTGTTTGTAAAAGATTCCAACTTTGGTACCATGTTGTTTGTGGCTTTTATAGAGGCAAATTGGTGCTACTACTAGCTACATAGCATCTGTAGAGGAGATTGTAATGAACGGCCAGACACTGGGGAAAGATAGAGATGTCAGTCTGTGAATCAAAATTTCAAACACTTGGTTAGCAACCAAACTGACAACGCTTGTATTTCTTGAAAGCTCATTCATGAACAATATATGTAGAATATAATTAACGTCGTGTCTTTGATAATTTCATTCCTCAAACTTAAAGCTGTAAGTACGCAATTGGGAGGAAAATAAGGTTCAGGTTTTCAAGCTTGAAAAACCTCATCTTTTAACCCAAAACTACCATTCCATTCTTGTTGTAGTGTAGAATATCCAAAGGCCACTTTATCACATTGCTTCTATGGTACGCAAATTGAAGGAATTCTGCTAGAAGGGCGATTTGAGGAATCCCCTGGTTTTTGAGTTCCAGAGCAGATGCTAAGAGAACTTGCCTTAATTGTTTCTTTATATTTTACTACAATTTCTATTTGGTACATCTCATGGTCATGTCTGCTTATAAAAGTTAGTTATATTGATTTCAGGTTTTGAAGGATGGGTTATCTGCTTTACACGTTCCTTACGCCTATGGTTTTGCAATTATTCTCCTGACTCTTCTCGTTAAAGGTGCCACATTCCCTTTGACAAAGAAACAGGTTTGCCTTCTGCTTTATTCGTTATAAATTGATATTTTCATGTATTGCTGCTTTCTTGACTTAAGGTGGCAGATAAAGTTTTTGGATTTTTAACTGTTTTCTTAATGTTGGGAAACTTCTCTAAATTTTCAATTGGAGACATTCTTTGCATTTTAGCCATAATGGCGTACAAAACTGTCTTATTAAAATGATTATCGGCAGGTAGAATCTGCGATGGCAATGCGATCCCTACAACCTCAAATAAAGGCTATTCAGCAACGTTGCGCTGGAGATCAGGTTACTTTGATCCTGTCCTATGCATAAATTGAACATCTTTTCCCAATATAGATTACTGGTGCAACTTCATATTCTGATTGTAGCTATTAAATCAAGATACTAATGATGAATTAAAGTTTCTTTTTTTTGATGGTGAATCAAGTACCTAGTGAAAATTTATTATGTGAGAGGATTCTTGATCAGTTGATAGCTCAGTGTGAAGTTCTTTTTTTTAAAATAATGATTGACTAGCACTTGTTATCCAAACTGTGTTGTTAAAAGAAAAAGAACAGGGTCAATTTCTTATTTGAGATTACAGGTGAAAGTAATAAACACTTCAGCTGATTCTACAGTACTGACATTTGAAGCTTTTTTATTTGGAAGAGTAACATGGCAAACTAATTTGTTGAGTATTGTGTGACTGAACTCTAGATCTTAACTTAAGCAAAAATTATGGTTAGATACAGTAGTTAGTTTTCTTTGAGGCTTCATAATCTGGAAATGAATTTTTATTGTTCATTTTGTCCTGCTAAAAGCTATTGAGGAGTGAAAGCATGTTGATAGATGAGCTCATGCAATTCCTATGGCCAATCCTCACATCTGTATGTAATTGCAGGAGAGGATTCAGATTGAAACTGCTCGATTGTATAAACTAGCTGGCATAAATCCACTAGCAGGTAAACATTATAACTTTTTACCTGGTTATCGAGTTTTATTGTGGATGGATTTGATTAAATTTATGTATTCTTGGAACATTTGAATTTATGTATCTATAATCTCAACTAAACAAAGCCTTAGTGTGTGTTTGGAGTGATAAAAAACAAGAAAGAACATGGTTTGGGGTAAAGAAGGGTGTTTGGTGTTTCTTTCTAAACCGCGTTTTTGGGAGATGAACAGTGCCAAAACCGTTAGAACGATTTCCCAAATCCGTTCTAACAGATTCAAAAAAATGCTTCTTCCCTCTCTGAACAGTGCCAAAACCGTTAGAACGGCCTTCAAAATCCATTCTAATGGATTCCACACCAATAAACTGTTAAAATGGTTTATCCAAATTTATCCAAAGCGACACTGGTATTCGTTTGAAAGCTTTCAACACGAATAATATGATTGTGAAAAAAAATTTTTGTACTCGGTTAACTTCCTTATGAATTTTTCATTTTTTTAATGAAATATTGAAATTTTTTGAAATTAGAAAGGTGGGAAAAAGTAAAAGTGTGATAGAGAATTTTAGTGATTTATAGAGGTTGTTGGAGTTTTATTGAGTTTTTTGGAGTTTATTAGCACTCCAAACGGTGCCTTAGTCCCAAGCTAGTTGGGTTTAACTACATGAATCCTTCTCCTCAATTAATTTCTGTCAAGAATTTTTATATCAATAATCATGCAGTAATTTATTTAGAACAAAAAAGAGTAAATTTATGGGTTGTGGCAGAATATCTTCTGGTAAAAGTTTATTTTCTCTCCATCCATAGTTAAATGTCACCATGTCTTATATTTACATCATCAGAATGTGGTTATGGATGGCAAGTCGACACCATGTCTGCTGCTTCTTAATCTAATCGTGACCGTCATGTAGTTAAATTATAGGCCTTTGCCAATAAAACCTCTGAGAATATTTACAATTTTATGGTCTTGCTCTTCCTGTTAGTTTGTTGTTGTAAGCATAGAATTTTTCTCATTTTACCTTTTCATCTGCATCAGGGTGCCTGCCAACTCTTGCCACCATACCTGTCTGGATTGGGCTTTATAGAGCCCTTTCAAATGTGGCAAATGAGGTAACATGCCAATAGGGTGTTTGAGTCCTATGTTTGCCACTTCTGCATTTAGTTTCTACCCAACAATGTATTGTAATCTACTTGATGTTGGTTCTATTGTTAAGGGACTCCTGACAGAGGGTTTCTTCTGGATACCATCCCTGGCTGGTCCGACTACAGTTGCTGCTCGACAAAGTGGCAGTGGCATCTCTTGGCTTTTTCCTTTTGTAGTAAGTGCTGCAACCTTTCTAAATCAGTAACTTCCTTTGCTTATGAAGATATATTTCTATAATAGACACCTTATTCCATAGGTCTTGTGTGTGTGTGTGTGTGTGTGTGTTTTTTTTTGGGGGGGGGGCATGTGTGTGTGTTTTAGAATTTAATTCTGCGCACAATATAGTGGCAGGTTAACACTATGTTTGGTTTGGGTGGAAGAGAAATGAAAAGGCTTTCCTCTTTGTTGGTTGTTGTGTTCAGGTAGAAGGAGAAGGGAAAATTATAAAAGAAATTCACACGTTTTCTCTCCTCTCTCTTCACTTTTCCTTCGTACGAAGCGCATACACTTTAGAATGGGTGTCATATCCATATTCAACATGTATCAAATACATCAAAATGGTATCAGGCACGCCATGTAGTGTAACCAATTATTTTATTATTTATAATTCAATTATAAGATTATGATAAGCATAGACCAGAGTAGCCAAAACCCTTATAATCATAAAATCTTATGTCTTGTATTTTGTTATATTTTATACATTGAATTATTTATTGAGTTAGTTTTATTATCGATGTTATATTCACAAATATAGTTAATAAAAATATATAAAATTATATATTTTGTATCATATTGTATTTTTTTGGTCATATCATTATTGTGCCCGTATCTTTATTTTTTTTAAAATAATCATATTTGTGTTTGTACTAGTATCATATCCGTATCCCGTTCCGTATCCATGTTTCTTAATTCCCCTTTTTTCCCCTCTTTCCTTCCCCCAAACCAAACAAAGCCTAAGTCATCCACTTAGCAAGAAATAAACCCTTGTTGAACTTGAATCTATTTCTAATAGATTGTAATTATCATTTAATACCATTAACAAGTTTATATAGGGGAGAATCTTTGATGCTTTCAACACTGTAGATTTATGGGTATTCTTAAGAAACAATAATTATTTGTTCTCACCGGAGTTATTGTCATCCTTGACTGTTCAAATTTCTTTGCAGGATGGTCATCCTCCCCTTGGCTGGTCAGATACGTTGGCATATCTTGTTTTGCCTGTGCTGCTGGTTCTATCACAGTACATCTCTGTCCAAATCATGCAGTCTTCACAGGTTAGTTATTTTGTAGGTGTTGCTCTCCACATTTCAAACATAATTTGTTTTATGTTTCATTGCTTCAACAATCTGCCTAGGTGTATTATGCCGCTGCTTCAATTTTTTGCATTTTCGGGGTGCTCTGTCTGTTGTTTTTCTGATATGTTGAATCTGTTCTGAACCTTACCCATCTTTTAGATTTAATCCTCAATTAGAAAAGGATGTCTTAGATCATTGTCTATTATGTTTTTTTTTTTTTTTTTTTTAAACTTCTGCTATCTCTGACTTCTTATTATTATGAGTATTGGGTGACTAGTGATCTTACTGATGCAAATTGGTGGTGCTTTGCAACTACCAGACTGTCGTAGTTAAGTTTTTCTCATGGTAGCACCAATTGTCCTCCTTTTGGCCAGTGCTGTATGCTTTACCGTCCCCAGTAATTTTCCGTGAGGTTAATTTTTCTTCAACTAAACAAAAACAACAAATACAACGGTGAGTGACTGCAAACATGTCTTTCTAAGATAAACATGTTTTCTCATTCCCTGTTTGGTGGAGATCACTATCGTTTAGTATTTCGGGTGGATTTAGATTGACAATTTATAATATATTTTATTGTTTTCTAGTTGAGATGATTCTTGTTTAAATTTAGAAAAGGAATTTAAAATTCTTCAAGAAAACAATCGTGCTAGAAAACATAGCCTTTATAGTATATGGTAATATGATTTTATGTTACCATGCCCTCTGCCCAGTGGTAGACTTATGATTGTTCCTGTCATTTGCTTTGTGGGTTTATATTCAAAATTCACTGTATTAGTCAACTTGTCTACTTATCACAAGTTTCTTGGAAGTATGTGATATCAGCATTTAGTTCCCTTCATTGTATGGATCTTTCTTTTCTATCTAATAACCGTGCAATATTGTGGTTTCACTTTAAGGCCACAGCTTCCCATTGCTTTATTGTTTGACATGTCTCATATCTTTCAGGCTAATGATCCAAGCTTGAAGAGTTCTCAGGCCATAACAAAACTTCTGCCCTTAATGATCGGTTATTTTGCTCTTTCAGTTCCTTCTGGGCTTAGCCTTTATTGGTGAGCAACTATTTTCCCTATACTAATGAAAGTACGGCATTTTGTTTGGAACTTCAATTGTCATGGCCAAGATCAAACCATAAGAGCCGTCTTCCCCAACACACCCCCCCTTTACCAGTTTATCTTAACTTAGAGGTCCACTAGAATTAGACATACTATATTTTTTGCAGGTTCACAAATAACATATTGAGCACAGCACAACAGGTATGGCTTCAAAAATCAGGCGGTGCAAACAATCCAGCAAGAAAATTCAGTGCCATCATTAAGGAGGAGCAATCCCAAATTCAGAAGTCCATCCTTGAAACCAATACCACCAAAACAGAAAGTGGAGGGGAAAAGCTGACTTCCACTGGGCTCCGTCCTGGTGAAAGGTTAGTTCTTGTTGGTTTCTTGTAATATGATTATATTGCTGCATACTGAAAGAAAGGACAAGAAAAAAATAGCAAAATAACTATATATTATTGCTACGCAATTGTTGTTTTTGGTCTCATCTCAAGGTATTGGTGATACCAGATTTAAACAGATAAAGGAGCAAGAGGCAAGAAGAAGACAGCAGAGAGAGGAAGAGAAGAGGAAAGCTGAAGAGGCAGTAGCTACTGCTACTCAAACAATTGGAGAACTCAAGAAAGATGCTGTTTCAGTTCAGACAGAAAATGGAGTTGAAGCCAAGTCAAGTGATTCTAGGAATGGAAGTGGTTATTCTTTGACTGGGATTACCAATTCATCAAGCCTTGGACATCATGCGGTGAATGGAGAACTGTCAATTCTGGACTCAAAGGAAGATCAGAAGACTTCTATCCTTGATATGGACAGTGGTGAACTTTCTTCTAATTGTGAGGGTGGGAAAGGTGATCAACATCTCCATGCGAATTCAGAAAAGGTAGCATCGCGAGTTATTCTTTGAATTTGTAACTCTTGAGTCTTGGTTAAATTTGCGATTTATGATGCTGAATCACTGATGATGCTCTCACACATTGCCATTTTCATCTCTTTCTGAAATTTCATATCATCATCCATCACCATAAATAGCACTTATGCAGAACAGTTCAAATCTGAGAGACTGCATGGGTTTTTAGTAGCTCTAAAAACAGGAGATGGACTGAAAATTATGGTTGCGTTTGGCATAAAAAAAAACACTGAAAATCTCTATAAATCTCTAACAACTCTTTTATTTTTAATTTTCCCGCTATCACTAATTTCAAAAAATTCCAATATTTCGCTAAAAAAATAAAAAATCTAGAAGTAGGTTATCCGAATGTATAAATTTTTTATACAATCATATTCTTCGTGTCGAGAGCTTTCAAACGAGTACTATTGTTGTTATTTTTTGTGAATTTTTTTGAATCCGTGGGAACGGATTTGACAAACCGTTCCCATAGTTTACGAATTTTCAGAAAAAAGTGGCGCTAAAATCAACTCCAAACCACATTTTATTTCAATTTATCTTGTTTTTTCTTACGACAAACGGGGCCTATATTGGTAGTTTGCATTTCAGTGTTGTCTTTGATGTCACGACCATTTAGGCAATTGGCTGTATTGCTAGCAAGAGTCTCTAAATTGAATTGATGAATGCCTCTGTTTTTTGCATCGTGCAAGTGTAGAGCTATTTCTGAACCTTTAGTTACCATTTCATTTGTCCAGGAAGCCGTTAAAACCACCGGTAATGGGGGCAGCCAAGTTTCTGGTGAAGACACGCATGCCAGGAGTGAGTGAACGACAGAAATTGAGGCTGAGCAAAGATCGGCAGATATGGTTAATTCTTGGACTAATTAATGGGAAGGGCATACGAGCAACTTCAGACTGTCTACTGCATAGACAAAAGCACCCAATTAACCTTGGAGGATCAACAAACAATTTGAAATCTGCTTGCTTTATGAGGTTGCAGGGCCAATAGGGTGTATATTATTGTTGTCATTGATGGACATCAGGGTTAGTGGAGTTTTGGTTGCGGTTCTATTTCATGCAACTTATCTTTAGCAGTAATATGAAAGTGGTCTTCACCAATGCTTTTTTCTTTTCTTTTCTTTTTTTTCCTCCTAAAATTTCTTATACTCTTCTAGAGTGACAATAATGGGACCTTTGTTCCTAGTGCTGGGAGCCCCCAACCCCCCCCCCCCCCCCAAAAAAAAAAAAAAGAAAAAAGCAATAGAATTCAAGTGGGGCGCATTCTGGGCCATGACTCCTCTGTGCATATATCCTGCTTTGTATTTCATTGGTGACAAAGTTTAAATCTTGAGCAGAAACAAGAAGTTATTGATAGAGAATATGAATGCAACACGAATACTTGAAATTTTATTGCAATTTTTTTGATTTGAAATTAACACAATTTGATTCAATTTTGAGTTGAAGTATTTTACATGTTCATTAAATTTTTGAAAATGTTAAACATTCACACGGACTGATACAAATCAATGCACCATAATTGAATTATGAATCGAAACATACGACCATCCAATTGCCACCCCTAATAAAAGATATGGGTCGGTGTCAAAATTTTATGGAAGCCAGCTGTGCTTGTAGTGTAGTGGCTTGTGTTGAGTCCTAAAATTAGAAGGTAAGATGGGGTGGGAGGGTAAGTATACAAACTTGGGCAATGCACGTTATAGTCAAAATTTTCTTATCAAAAAATATCATAATGATATATATATATATATCAAAAAGTATCATAATGATATATATATATATATATATATATATATATATTTGACCAATTACTTTAAATAATAAAATTTGTTAAGACGCACTTAATTATACAAGTGCTGTTCATATATTTTAAAACAAGAAAAGGTTATGTTTGGTGTGAAGTTTTTGTGAGGAAAAAGAAAATGGAAGGGAAAAATAAATGAAGAAAGTAAAAAGTTAAAAGAAAAAAAAAGAAGGAAATTAACGTAAAATTTTACACACGTGTTATTACTTAAAATGTAATAAGATAAAAGGTATTTATTAATGTGTTAAAATTTTAATTTCTCAAATTTTTATTTTTTTCTGTACCATTTTTATCATAAATTAAAAAAAAGGAAAATTTTTGAATTTTTATTTCATTCTTTTTTTTTTTTTTTTTTGGATGACAAATCCTTGACGTAAATATAATCTAAAATTTTGCCCTCTGAAAGTTGGTTTTGCAAAGGGGGCGCTGACTTTGTGCGACAAGTTCCTTGTGAGAATTCTTTAGGAGCTATTCTTAGTTGCCTTGGACAATAATCATCAATGGGCCTATGCTTAAAATTCTCTGGACTTAGCCCATCTCTGGGACTTAGGAATTGGATGAATCGAGTAGAATAAGGGCGAGAATAGAATACAAATGAAAATAAAATGAAATGCTTATTTTATTTTATTTTTTTGTTCAGTTGTCAACATAAAAATTATGAGAATCGAATGAACATTTAAATTTTTATAATTTGATTACATATTTTAAATATAATGAAATAAAATAAAAAAATAAAAAAATTACTAACATTAACTTTTAAAAAACTATAAAAAAATTTAATTTCAGAACTTGAATATGACTTAAAAAAAGGTCGTAGGGTAAAATGGTTATTTTACAGTTCGAATTACAATTGAAACAAAATTTTCTTAATTATTAAGAAATATATCAATAAATAATTTTTAATCTTTTGAGAACCCAAAACAACAAATTTGGACCGAACACGAGGCCATAGGCAATATAGTCATTTTACAGTCTAAATTCAAATTGGGTTGAAATTTGTTTGACTATTAAGAAATTTGTTAATAGATATTTTTTAAGCCTATTAGGTAGTCTAGAATGCAAATTTGGACAAGAAAACCTTAAAATTGTTATTTTACATTTTGAGTTTGAGTTGGGCAATTGTTTTCTTAGTTATTACGTAGATAAATATTTTTTAAACTTTGGAGAAGCCCAAAATATAAATTTAAGAAAATAATAGACCTAAGGGTAAAATAGTTATTTTATGACCCGAGATTGGATTAGACCAAAATTTGCCTAGTTAATAAGAAATATATCGATGAATTTTTATTAGCATTTTAGGGAGCCCGAAATATGAATTTAGACAAAAAAAAAAATAGACTCAAAAGTAAAATAGTTATTTTACATTCAAATCTAAGTCGAAAATAAGGTTCAGAGGTATTCATTAAGAGAAATTTATAATCAGCAAATGGTTACTCGTTTTTTAATTTATATTTTTGTCATTTTTAGGTCAAATCTTGATTAGAATAAAATGATTATTTCATCACTTAAATTGTGGAATGTATTTTTCTATTTAATATAAGAACAATTATTTTTAAGGAATAACATTCTAACTTGAACTTTTTGATACCAAATATAAAGATAAATTAAAGTAGAAATGGATTTTATTTAGTTCCGTCCCATTTTCACGAATCAAACATAACTTTAATTCTAAGATCAATATAGTAAAACTAATATATATCTCATTATTAAGGGCAGAGACATGTGAGTCAAGATAAAGCAGCTGCTCCTACTCAGTTTCTTTAAAAAAATAATAATAATTATAAACATTTTTCATTATTGTCCCCACCAAATTTTTTTTACCCACTATCCCACATTGTCTTGGAAGATTAAAAGTCAAATTACATTTTTTTTTTTTTTTTGACAAAACTCTCAACCTTCTCCCTCATCTCTCTTTTTTCTCAGCAAACACCATCAATTTTTTTGAGCTGCAATATAGGCGTGTTCGTTTATATACATATGTATGCATGAGTTATTTAGTTTATCCTCACCAACAATAATTTTTATCTTTGTCACTACTCATTTTCTCTGTTCATACATATTGGGTGTGTTTGGAGTGTAAAAAATTATTAAAATTTGATAAAAATTGTAAATTTATAACTTATGCAATAAAATAAAAAGTGAATAATTTTTAAAAATTTTAATCTTTTCAGAGAATTTCAAAACTCTGCCATTGTATCTAGTTTGAAAAAGACCTTGCACGTACGTACGATATTTGATTTAAAAGTCTGAACCGGTAATTAGAAAAAGAAGGGTGTCATAAATATACATGCGTGTATCCAACCAAGAATGCAAGTCACTTAGAAAAGACCTTACACGATGTTTGATTCACTTAACGGGTTTTGTGTGAAAGGGGGAAAGTCATTGAACTTTGGAATCATGATACGGATACTTCCGCGCTGTACGTACGTAGCGGAGAATCGAAGCCAAGACTTCTGCAAATTTGATCGGTTAAGTTTGGGTATGACAGCGGAATAACTTGACAGAAACAAAGATAGATTTTTCTAATCTTGTGTTGGAAGAAAGTTATTAGTTACGTGCTTAATTGCTTGCTTCCTAGCCAACCCAAAGAAAGAATATTACGGCTTGGTTTGGGAATAAATTTATAGCTAGTTAAAAAAAAGTTAGGTAAATTTGTATTTAGGAAGGAAAAAAAAGTGACTTTTTCTGAGATAGCTAATTTATTTTTGTTAATTTAACATATTTATTCTTGAAAGTTTTAAAGAAAATTAACATGTAAAAAGATAAATTTGACTAAATACTGTTGAAATAACTGTTAGATTGGCCAATGACTACTTATGCCAAAGGGAGCCACATGCTAGAGATTTAATTAGTGCCTGGTGGATCAAAATTGTGATAAGGAGGTTTTAAAAAAATAAAATAAAACTAAAATAAAAAATTAAGGTTACTCTTGTACATTATCGTATAAGACTCAATATACCCATGTATATATATTGGCTCCGTTTGGAGTAAAACAAAACAAAATAAAATTTTATAAATCTTTACAAACACGAATTATAAGACAACAAAATTTAAAAGTTTCACTCACTGCACGAATTACGAGATATTTACTTTTACAATTTTATTTTATTTTATACACTTTTATACAACTCCAAACACACCCATTATAATTCCACTTAATATACAATACCAACTCGTGGAGACTATGTATACATATATTTTGTTGAATGCCAAGGGAAAATAATAATAATAATAGGGATTCATAACAAGATGCAGATTTACACTCGAGGATTTACCAAGGAATAGAAAAAGTAATACGAATTTAATTTTTTTTTTCCTATTTGGATTGTGAGAGAAAATAGAATGAAAAAGACTGAAATTTAAAAAATTAAAATTAATATATTAATGAATTAATGTCTTTTATTTTATTATATTTTTTAATCCATTTAAATAAGAATATGTCTTTAAGATTTTTTTCTATCTTTTATTTTTTTTCTTTTTCTTCCATCACCAAATCCCCTTCCTAAATGCACCCTTGCAACGTTATATTTGGTGCAAGAATTTGGGAAGGAAGAGAAAAGTGAAGGAAAATTATAGAAAATGAAATTTATTGAGTTTTTTGGTTTGAGTTAGAAAAGTAAAAAGATAAATTAATAAATAGTTGTCAAAAAAAATAATTTGTATTCAGTTAAGTATACCAAAACACACAAATTGGTAATTTTATTTTTTTTAATTTACCGTTCATTTTTCTCCATAAATTTATATTCTAAACATAGTCTTTTAAGTGTGTGTTTGGAATGCAAAAAAGTTAGTATAAATTAGTATACATAACAGCTTCATAATTTGTGCAGTGTGTAAAAAGTTGAAGTTTTATAGATGGATGGTGATATCTCACTCCACAAAAAATCTCTCCCACTCTAATTTTTTATTTTTCTTATTTATTTATTTTGATGTCATTCAAACGGAAAAATTATTCTTGATTCATTGGTTTTTATAGATTATTTTCACTTATTTATTATAAAAATTTATATTATATTAATAGATTATTTTTTATAATTAATGAAATTAATTTATAAAATCAATGAATCAAGGATAATTTTGTCATTTGAGTGGCATCAAAACAAATAAAACAAAAAGAAAAAAAAAAGAAAAAAGAAAAAGGAAAACAAAAAAAGTAGAGTGGGGGAAACTTTTTGTGGAGTGGGAATATTATCACCTTTTATATAAATTTAAAGAGATTTATTTATTCCAAATGAAGATTTCCCTTTTAAAAAAAACAAAAAACTACTGTCAATGGCGGGCTGAGGCTGATGCCTTGCCGTATACGAAGATGCTAGACCTTGGACGAAGGGCTTCTGCTGTGACGGAGGTTTTTTTTAATAACAAATTAACAACGTGACACTCAACATCTATTGATTTCCACCATCCAACCGCCTATTAACCTTGTGGAATATTTTATTGTTCCCAAAAACCTTCTTTACTCATTATGGGTAAGTTTGGAATGCGGAACTCTTGACTTTCTTTAAGGAAGTTAAGAGTTCTGTTTAACTATTTTAGAACAGTTGGTTAATTATAAGGATATATTTGTAGAGTATAAATGCATTCCTTTTTTTTTTTCTTTAGAGATTTATTAACTTTTATTAAATAAAATTATATAACTCCCTTCATTATTCTTCTAATAATATTATATGTTATTTAATTCTAATACTATAAATTTCTTTTTATAAGAATAAGAATAATTGTATAATTTTATTTAATAAAAAATAAAATGAATTCTAAAAATTTATTTGTAGAGTACAAATAGATCAACTCTAATATATATATATATATATATATATAATTTTAAATGTATATTTTTATTTGAGTAAATTAAATATATATATAATTAAAAATTATTATTAATAAATTAATTTTTTAATTGAATTATTTTTAATTTTTTAAATTTTAACACCACTAAGAAGTGATTTTAAATTCTTATTTTTTTCTTTGTTGACAAATTTTTAATATGAACATAATCTTAAAATGGCGGCTTCAACCACCCCCCCCCCCCACCACACACACACAAGTGATTCCATGCGATGCAAGTGACCATTGAACAAGCTGGTCATGGCTTTAATTTAATCGTACCGTGATCAGTTGTTTCAGATCTGGACGAAAATTTCTTGATACAAATTCAAGATAACGGATCTTTGATCAAGACGTCCCGGCTGATCAGGGCGGAGCCAGAATTTTTGCTCAGGGGGCACCGGGTGCCAGGGGGCATCGGGCGCCAAGGGGGCACCGAACACCCAAGAAAAAATAACAATCGACTTATTTTTCAATTGAGAGTAGGAGAAAAATGATATTATTTTTAGAGAGAAAATAAATTATTCCTGAGTATTGACTAGTGAATATATTTTTCACAGTTAATGGTTCAAGCACCTGAAGTTTATTAGAGATATCCCTTACTACAAAAAATATAATTATTATTAAATTTTATTATCTATAGAATTTATTATGTTATATGCTCAATTTGCTGATAGTATAAACAAAAATATGTAATAATGTATTAAAAGATACACTTTATTTCACAACAAATACCAAATTTGATTCTTTTAAACTTCTTATATGTTAAAAAAATTTGAGTTAACTTTAAATTTTTAATAAAATCAAAATATCTTAATTTTTAATTAATTTAATTTTTAAATAAAATTAAAATAATAAGAAGAGCATTTTAATAATTTTATCTAAAAAATTGAGAGGGATCACTTGCCCCCCCTTGCCCCAACATAGCTCCGCCCCTGCGGCTGATGCTCACTAATCAAGCCTGATGCGTATGATTAATTGATTGCCGATCCTAATGTCCATTATATATATGTGGGATTGTATTTGTATGTATGTGTGTGTATATATATATATATGGGTGGAAACATTGGCACAAAAGCTTTCTTAGTCCTTGTAATTTTTTTATTATACAAAGTTACTAAATTAATCTTATAATTAATAAAGAACAATTATTATAAAATACCTTAAATACCATAATTACTCTTTGTTTATTTATTATTATAAAACTAACATCATCCATATTTTACTTTTTTTAACTAAGTCTCTTATAGTCTCATGTTTCTTTCATCCATATATGTCATCTCACTTTAGTTTATTAAAATTTAAACAAAATATCGTGAAAAGAAATTCTGTTAAAGCAGAACTTTCAAATATGATTATTATTTTTTTTATACAAGTGACATGGAGCAAATTTCTTATTAGTATGAATTATCAAATCGCACAAATAGTAAATCAATTGTTAAGGGCCCGTTTAGTAAAACTGTCAGTTTTAAATTTTTGTGTTTAGTTTTTATGTTCAATTTTTTAGTTTTTGTATTTAGTTTTTAATTTTTTTGTTTTCATTTACATGGCAGGAAAAGAAAACAAAAATGTGAAAACACGTTTGGCAACGATAATTATTAGTTAGTAGTTACAGTTGTTAATTAATTAAATTTAATAAATTTAATTATTTTAATTATATTAATTACTAAAAATAATTTAATTCTATAAAAATAAAATATAATAAACATAATTTATTATAATTATTTTTAAAAACAATTTAATAGAATATATTTCCTCATTAATTAAATCTAATTAATATAATTAATTAATTAAATCAATTAAATTTAAGAAATTAATTAATTATATTAATTAGATTTAATTATTTTAATTATATTATTTTTTCAAAATAATTTGATTCAATAAAAATAAAATAAAATATATGCAATATAATTTAATTATATTATCTATTAAAAACAATTTATATTAAATTACTTTTATATTATTTTAATTAATTAAATTTAATTATATAATTAATTAAATTTAAATTAATTAAACGTATTTATTTTAATTATATCTTTATTAAAATAATTTAATTCAATAAAAATAAAATATATTAAATATATTTTATTATATTATTAATTAAATATAATTTAATAAAATAATTTTATATTAATTTGACAAATTAAATTCAATTATAATTAATATAATTTGATTAATTAATATATTTAATATAATTTACGTAATTAATATATTTAATATATGTTAAATTAATTATTGATAAAAGTAATTATTAATTAAATTATATTTAATATATTTTTACATAAATAAAAATAATATATTATTAATTTTATATATTAATATATTATTATTTAATATATAATTATTAATATATTAATAATTTATTATTTTATTATTTTATATATTAATATAAAATATATATTAATAATTATATTATTTTATAAAATAATAGTATATAAAATAATAATATTAATATATTTATTAATATATAAAATAATATAATTATTAATATATACATATATATATTAATATATATTAATATATTTATTATTTAATATATAAATATATATTAATATGTTTTATCTATTAATTTAAAATTTTTATATTAAATAATAATATATATCGCGGTGGTCGGATATTGGTAACAACTAGTGGATGATAGTAATTGATAGTTATAACTAGTAGTAATTGTATAAAAAATTGAAAACTGAAAATGAAAACTTGATAAAACACATTTTCTATGTTTTCATAATTTTTAAAAATTTTGAAAACAATTTTCATGTTCTTGAAAACTGAAAACAAATTTACCCAACGCGTTTTCTAGTACAGTTTTCAAAAAAAAAATGAAAACAAAAACTAAAAACAAAATGGTTGCCAAACGGGGTTTAACTTTTTCTAATTTTTTTCTTTCATGTGATTAATTTGTTGATAGCACAATATAGCATAAGTTGCATGTCATATTTTTTATTTTTTATTTTTGTTAGTATATATGCTATAACATTATTAGAATCTTTTTCCTTATTAAGTTTTTTTTTTTTTTTTTTTTACAGTTTCTATTTATAGTATTTTTTTTTTCGCTTGGTAATTTATAGAAGATTTTTGTTAAAAATATTGAATTATTTTGAACAGTGCCATATTACTTTTTATTTAATGGTGGCCAATTTTGGGGATGAATATTAGGATTCGAATTTCAATTTGATTTACTTTTATTTTAGTTATTTTCAATAATGTATGAATTGATTAATGATTATAATATCTTACTTTGTATCAATTAAAAAAATAATTTTTATTTTCTTTTTTGATTTTTGTTAAAATAAATTTAAAAGATATATTTACAAAACTAATTTAAGAAAAAAAGCTATTTAAAAAAAAAAAAACTCTCTCACATAATTTTATGAAATTATAATTAACCGTTGATTTTTAATTTAGCATACAAATTAATAAAAAGTGGAAGATGTTATTAAAAATGTAAAAAGTGGATAATGTTTGTTTCGTAATAATAAATAGAAAGGAAGGGTAATTATATTTTTTAATGTGTTTTGTATTAATTGACCCCTACTACAAGACTAATTTTGCAATTTTGAAAGAGCAAAAAAATAATAAGAAGTGGATAAATTTTTTGGACGAGTGCCAATATCCCTACCCTATATATTATAATATACATATATAGGTTAGGGTATATGGTTGCTTTTAATGTAGATGGTTAATTAAATGGGCTCCGGCTGGCGTAATTAATTGTACCAATGGTAATCCAAGAATATATATATATATACGTTTAGTGGTTAAAAGTATTGGAAATATCAAATTGACAAGTAAATTGGACAGTCATATATATTTATTAATAAATTGTCACAATGAGTAGTATAAATTTAATCATATTTATTAGTGAATATTAACTTTTAGACCTGCATAAATAATTTTTGTAAGAAAAAAATATTTATTATTTTACTTAAAATATCATATTGTTATATTCAATTATACATCACTTGTAAATTTAAATAGTCAAATTTTATTTTGGTAGGATACCAAAAATTACAGTTGGGAAAACTATAGTCAATCGATCCCACCTCCAGTGACAAATTTAAGGCCGGCAATGGTATGGCCATGTGCAGGACTAGAGTGGAAGTTTCAAGTTAGAATGGTCCACACTACAAAGCCATGGTTTCATGCTTGAAAAGCTGCACACAAAGAATCATGTTTAACCCACGATGAGGGAACATCCAACTAAATTTACCTTTCTGCCTAATATATATATATATATATATATATGCATATGTATATTCTTGTTGATTGTGACCTGCAAAACTTACATTGGAAGGTCCCAACCGGTGAGGACTTTTTCCAGACAAATGTTCCGGAATTCATACGAGTGTAAAAATTGAGTTTATATATATATATATATATATATTTGACTATTTGAAAAGGAAGAAGGGGAAAAAAAAAAAAAAAGCTTGCAATTTAAGTACTTGCATCTCTTGTTTTATTGCATCAAGTCACTGTTAGGGGAGGCTGACATTGCAAGTCTTAACATTGGTTTGATACTATTAAATTAAAATTTAACAGTTTAGATGTATTCATATTATTTTAATTAAAAAAATATGAATGTATTTAAACTGTTGAATTTAACAGTCAGATTGCAGATCAGGTAGTTGATACAGATGTGAACTCCCCAAGTAATGTAATGTTTCTTACACTCGGGCATTTTGAAGACTTTTTTTTCTCGAGGGTTTTTCATATATAGAACCAGAAGATGCCCCTCAGGATTTGTAAAAAAGGATTAAAATGCCCTTGCAAGGAGAGGAGAGGGGAGGACACACAAGTCTTAATTTATGTTGTGCCCAAGGCACTAGGTAAGAGCAGTGGTGGCTCCATTGTTCCCCTGGCCTTAATTATATATAAACAATGCCTTCCCTCAATTATTTGCCACACCTGCTGTCCCAACCCTGTCTCATCCCTTGGCATTGGATACTCACTCTCACTAAGTTGAATTTATCCTGACTTCATTTAAAATTGGATTCGGATAAAGTAATTTTCAATCCGGTGGTTGCCTTTGAGAAGTTTTTAAGAAGTGTTTTTTTAATTCGGAAAAGACTTTTGAATGACTTCTCATATTTTTTTTTTTAGATATTTAGTAAATTCGCATGAAAGATTTTGATAGATAATAGTTGTACTTTTTTATTAGTTTTTCTCAATCTGTAATAATTTTAATTTAATAAATAAAAAAAGAGTAATATGAAGTAAAAAAAGTTAATAAAAAAACATAAATATTTTCAGCAACAAATTTTTAGGGAAATTCATTTTTTTAAAAACTTATTTTCAAGAAGCTATTTGACTTGACTTTTTGAAATAGATTTTTCGATAAGTAAAAAAACAAAAATGGAGGACCTGCGACCACGGCGGAGATTCCGATGGTGGTGGAGTAGAATTTCTGTTTAGGTATTTTCTCTTTATTATTTATGTACTAATTTACCCCCTTAAAAAATTAAAATATATATATATATATATATATTTTTTTAAATTCAATAACGAGATGAGATGAGATATACATTAATTCAATAGTTGGAATTTAATTTTAGGAACTTGAATTTGGGAAGAAACTTCAGATCCCAATATCCTTTTTATTTGTCTATAGTGGGTGCCCGAGCACCTAGCAATAAATGTATAAAATGTCAGTTGTTAAAATAGATCTTCCAAAACTAGTATAAAATTCAAATGAATATCTTTACCCGTTGTTTATTAATTTTTAAGTTGAACGCTTTCACACTTTGCAACCCATTAGTAGGGAAGGGAATGAGGCGGGTAGGGGAGGGGTACGCATATCTTCATACTTGATCTCCGAACTAAAATCAATCTCCATACCTTACTCGATCTCCACTGGGGATTTATTTTTACCACCCATCCCCAACCCAAACAGGGATCTTCATAGGGAAACGGGTACCTAAATTGAAAAAAATATAAAAAATACAAAAATTCTAAAATATGACTTATAAAAAAATAAGGCAAAATCTTAATACATATTTAAAAAATCAAAAAATACCATATATATATATATATATATATATATTTAGAAAGCACTTATTAGGTTTCTATTTTCCTACCATATTAATAGGTTCCATGGTTCAGTATAAGAAAAATAAATAAAGAAACGGGTACCTGAATTGAAAAAAAATATAAAAATACAAAAATTCTAAAATATGACTTAAAAAAATAGAGCAGAATCCTAATACATATTTAAAAAATCAAAAAATACCATATATATATATATATATATTTAAAAAGCACTGATTAGGTTTCTATTTTCCTACTATATTAATAGGTTCTATGGTTCAAGATAGAAAAAGTAAATAAAGAAACATTTACAGTTGGTCCACCTCAATTTATAATTTCTTTGTAAATTAGAAAACAAAGTAATTTAATAGGAAGCTAATAGATAAAGAAATTCAAAATTTTAATTCGCCACCTTACTGAAAAATTTGTAGTAACAAATATACTAAAAAATTAAATATATATATATATACGAGAATATGAGGGAGGGTTGGGGAACGGATAAGGTACGGGATGAGACGGGGACAGACTTATACTCGCACTCTACCTGATCTCCAAATTTTTTTAAAAAATGCCCCCATACCCTACCTGATCCCCAAAAAATCTCCAAATCCCCTATTTATTTAGGACGGGGATCAGATAGGGTACGAACTGGTCGGCCAAGATGACCATCCCTACCCATTACCACCCAATCACTCAAACAAGAAACTCTTGAAATTTGAAATAAGGGGTAAAAAGCATGCATTTGATCACCTCTATTGAGGAGTCGTGTGCTGTCCGTCTCTCTCTCTCTCTCTCTCTCTTTTATCTTTTTCTTTCTTAATTCAATATGAAACACCTTTAGTGGTGAAAGGATAATTTGAACTGGAAGAGTTCATGTACACCAAACAGCGCCTTCGTAGATCCTAAAAATAAAAAATATACATATTAAAAAAAGAAAACACCTTCTTCTATTAAACCAGTCTCGAGATTTCTTTGAGCTGGGAAGAATCCTTTCCTTTCTCGTACATGATCAATGCAAAATGTTAATTGTAAAACAATTAGTTTTAATGTGTGGAAAAAAATTTGATTCTGTCCGAATATGCCCTCCTTGCCAACTGAAAATCCAAAAGTGAGCCTGCTGAATACAAGAAGATAAAGGGTTATGGCCAAAGATGAGTTTCTTGACCAAAAAACCTTTCGACAGTCAAGTCAGTAGTGGCTTGAGAATCGAAATCTAGGAAAATAATGAAAATAGTGTAATGAAGTTCGTAATGGAAGGCGTATCTGGATTTTTTAGACAAGTGTCTTATTTATACTTATACTTAGATGATTCATTTTAAATTAATAAATAAATTACTAAATAAATAAATTAATGATACGATGACAATTATTATGTATCCCACTTTCGTATACCTTTGTGTGTTGCTCCTCTTCTACTACATGTAATACTTTTCTCTTTCCATTTAATACCCCATCCTTTATTTAATGTGTGTGGGTTTAATGGCGCCTGAATTGACTGGTCCTGGGCCCACAATTGCCCAACTGTCACTTCTATCTGTTACTTGTCATCACTTCTATCTGTTACTTGTCATCACCCGGAGAAGGGAGAACTAACTAAATTAATTTCCATGTAATTAAGTTAGTTCATTTATGACTGTTTTGCATTTATAGTTAAGTCTTAACCCTTGGGCCCTCGTTCCGAGTGGATCCTTCCCTTGATCTTTTTCTAACTACCCCTTATTTCCCTCAACATTCATATCAAATCGCTCAGGAGGATGCAACGTGTCAACTCTTTCAATTCGCTCAGGAAAGCTCCACGCATCGCGGCATTTGTCTCGAAATGCTCGGGAAAATGCCACGTATCGTGAATCGTACGTCACGTGTCAACTCTCTTACTCACTTGGGAAAACTCCACGTGTCATGACATTCATCTCAAAATGCTCGGGAGAATGTCACATGCCGTGGATTGTTTTCGTACCAACAGTTAATATCAGAACTGTTATTATAATTGGTGTTGTTGTAAGTGATTGATACAATAAATGCTCTTACATTAACATTTCCCATGGGAAACACCATTTCTGATCAGACTCTATGTAAACAATAAACTTATATAACTATTTATTACAAAAGAGAGTAAATTATTCTTTACCACAATAATGCAGCCTAGGAATAAAGTAAAAGTTTGGCCAAGGCTGACCCAAAATCTTAAATTAAGGCCTTGACAAATTAAACATCATTTTCATGTGGGTGGCCAGCAATGTCGCTATAAGATGGCTCTTCTAATAGCTTTATATAATTTTAAAACCTTGTGGTAATTGCATGTCTGTCGGTACTGCCTAAGTTCTTATCTTGAACTCATGATGATACTTGAAGTCTTTTTAATCAATCTCTAAAAGCGGGATCACACAAGCAATAACTGGACCCAACATCCTTGATGAGCATATAAATAAGAGGCTCCTCTAAGAGTCAAGTGAGATATATGTAAGAGTCAATAAGAATCAACTATCGTTGATGAGAACAAGAGACTGACAGATGAACCAACATGAAGAGAAAGCTATGAATCTGAAAACTAATGTGATTTGTGATGGAAGAGTACTGATATACAATCTGATTTTTTTTTTTTCACGGTAAAAATATGCAAAGATAATGTAGCTTTCTAATGCCCAAACTTTTGAAAGAAAAAAATTTAGGGTAAATTATAATTAGTATGTGACCATGCAAAATTTTTAACTTTTGATTCAGTTATTTTTAATAATTATTTATTCGTTGACCTTATTCTTTAATGTTTAATTTGGTGATTTGCTAAATTGGGTGATTTAGAATTTTATTTACTTTGAGCCATTAGTTTAAGGGCGTATTTGATTGGAAAAAAAATAATAATAATTATTACGTTTTTAGTGTTTGGAAACACTATAAAAAATTATTAAAAATTTCTCCGACATTTTTACCAAATAATTAAAAGTTACTCAAAGTTTCTTACAATGAATAATTTTTCTAAAATTATGTGAAACAAAAAGTAAAATGAATTGTTATTTTAATTTTAAGTGAAAATCTACTATTGAAACAAACGTAAGATCCTCACATTTATAGATTGGTCGAATAGAATAATATAGTTTGAATTTATTTAGATTAATCGATAAATAATAAAAAAATAAAACTAAAGTTATTAATATCGTAAAGCTTAATTATTGAAATATATTAATATTCTCACATTTATGTATAATAGGGTAAAAATACACAATATATGTGACTAAATCTTCTTATTAATTTTTTTTCTATTCTCATTTTTTACCTAGTGTTTTTTTATTTTCTTATTTTTCCTGTACATTAATTATAGGATAAGAAGTTAGAAAAAGAAATTGAGAGAAATTAAGAGGAATTGGGTACTTATAGAATTAAAAAATTGCACAGAGTTTAAAAAAAACAAAAAGAGGTGATATCAAAATTGATTCTCCCTTGTATTAGTATTGATAAGGAATATATATGTTTGGGTAATTAGATATGTGTGTGTATATATATATATATATATATATTTGACTTTATAGTTAGCAAATAAATGTGATTTAATTTGATAATTAATAGTGATGGTTTTATTAACTTTTAACCTAAATTGTAAATCTTAGTGAATAAAATTAAAAATTATAAAGGTTAGTTTGATAATCAATAATAATTGAATTTTTAAATAATGAAAAAAGTAGGCATGCTAACATATTTTAAATCAAGTCGTATTAAATTGTAATATTAACATGTCTTAGATCATGAAATTTTTAAGTATTTATGATTTTTATGTGGATATTTTGATTGAAAAAACACGAATTAAGTTGTAGGGTTTGTAGTTTTTTTTTTATGAGTACATTTTTATCAAAAAAGCTTTTAATTTATTGAATCATTACAATTCTTAGATATTTATTATTTTTATAAAGATATTTTTAGTCAAATTATATTTTAAATCATGAAATTTTTAGGTATTTATGATTTTTATAAGGATATTTTTTTCTATAAAATGTTTTTAATGTATTAAATCAATGAAATTTTTAGGTATTTATGATTTTTATGAAGATATTTTTGGTCAAAAAATAACATATTAAATTATGGGATTTTTTTAGGTGTTTATGATTTTTATGAGGGTAATTTTGTCTAAAAAAATATCTTTTAAGTATGCATACTTTTTTATAATAGTAGTAATGTCTTTAATATATTAGATTATTGGAATTCTTAGGTATTTATGAGTTTTATGAGAATATCTTTGCTCCAAAAAACAAATATGTATAAAATTATGGGTTGTTTAGGTATTTTTGGTTTTTATGAGAATATTTTTGCCCAAGAAAGTTTTTAATATATTAAGTCATTGGTGGTTTCAAAAAAAAAATATTAAGTCATTGGAATTCTTTGGTATTTATGATTTTTATGATGATAATTTTAGTAAAAAAAAATTATACATTAAATCATGGGAGTTTTTAGGTATTTATAATTTTACAAGGATATTTTTGTCGAAAAATATTTTTCACTTATTCATACTTTTATATAGTGTGTTTATATACACACATATATAATATAATATAATATAATATAATATAATATAATACAAAAATTTCAATGTTTTAAATTATTAGAATTCTCAGGCATTTATGATTTTTATGAGAATATTTTTGGTAAAACAATATGTATTAAATCATGAAATTTTTTTATGTATTTATGATTTTATGTGGACATTTTTATCCAATTCATGTATTCATACTTTTATATAATAGTACCAAAAAAGTTTTCAATGTAATAAGTCGTTGAAATTCTTAGGTATTTATGATTTTTATGAGTATGTCTCTAGCAAAAGCATTATGTATTAAATCATTTTTAGGTATTTATAATTTTTATGAGGATATATTAGTTGAAAAAATATTTTTCGAGTACTTATACTTTTATATAGTTATATATATACATGTATATGTAAATCGTATATAAATATATAAATAATATAATATATAATATTAAAAAATTTTCAATGTATTAAATTATTAAAATTATGTGGTAGTTATGATCTTTATGAGGATAGTTTTGATAAAAAATGCATTCAATTATAAGTTTTTTAGGTATTTATAATTTTTTAGGTATTTAAATTGATCGTGTTGACCATTTTTAACCAATTAATTAATAATGCTTAATATTTGAGTATTTTTCTAAATCTATACATATACTAAAGTTGCGTAATTATTTCATTTTTTCTCATTAATTCAAATCTTATGTGCACTTTTTTTATTTATCTTTCTAATTTTTATGTTCTTTTAAAAATTTTTGACTGAAATATTTTTTTTTCAATACACTTTTTTTCTTATTTTACTTCATTTTGTCTCACATTGCGACTTGATCACAATTATATTTATTTTTTTTGTTTATATAATCATAGGGTTATAGCATGTGATTTTAAGAATGTATAGTGTGCTAATCGGTTTCTAAAATGAACTTATGTACCTATTGATTCACTATTATTGGAAAATTTACATATTTCAAATAATTATGAATTACATTTAAAAATACAAAAAAAATCTAAGTACTAATTAGCCTTAGAAAATGGTTTAAAAATATTTGAATATTAGTTAAATTTTAAAAATTTAACTTTTCTAACAATAATAACTCTTAGTATATTTTAAATTTAAAAATGCAAAGTAAAATGCATACTATCAATTAGGTTTGGAAGTGCCTAAATATCAATTAGTCTAGGAAATAATTTTTTTTAAATTCTAAATTTAAATTAGTTATATTTGTCATTCGATTGAAAACCGATTAATAGTAATAACTATTTGAGTTATTTTATAAAGTGCAATGTATGACTAATAAAAATAATATTTTTAATTTAAATTATGTTTATAAATTCAGATAACATTTATTTTAATAGAGTTAAGGGTAATAGTATTTTTAACTTAAGTTAATTTTTCAAAATGAGTCACAAATTAAAAAAATAAAAGTTTATATTCAAAATAAAAAACATTTTAAAATTAAAAAAGAAGATTGGACCAATTAGGTAGGTTTAAGATTTAATATATATTCTAAACCTAACCTTAATTTTTATATTTAATAAAATATACATTTTTAGCACTAATATAGAAATTCGATTTTGATAAACTCTATTGGTTTACTAAAATTGACACGGATAAAAAATATAAATATTAAAAAATAGTTTAGTAACTATTTTACAAAATTATGTAATTTTACTAAACTATTTTATAATGTTTTCAAAAACTATTTTTTGTTAATAAAAAATATTATACAATTAAGCTCTACACTAGTGAGTGTGTGTGTATGTATTGGGTGGATCTGTTTACACTCTACAAATAAATCTTTGCACTCTATTTTATTTTTTCATCAAATAAAATTACATAACTATTGTCACTCTTCTAATAAAGATATGTTGTATAATTTTAAAGATATAAATGTCTTTACATAAGAATCAGAATAATTGTAACGACCCGCATCCATATAGTACAATATTGTCTGCTTTGGATTTGGTAAGCTGCTCCCCAGGAGGTCACTCATCCTGGTACTACCCCCACTAGAGCATGCTTAACCCTGCAGTTCCCACTGACTTATCTATATAGTACAATATTGTCTGCTTTGGATTTGGTAAGCTGCTCCCCAGGAGGTCACTCATCTTGGTACTACCCCCACCTGCAGTTTCCACTGACTTCAGTGCCCTCACGGCTTTAAAACGTGTTGTTTTATATTGATATCGAATATTACATATATGTTCTTTTCACTATCCAGGCAACGTGAGATGTAATGTATTACTTCTCTACTTCACCTCTTGCTTCACTCTCCCGTAGGCAGAGTCCCTCACAGGCAAGTCCCTCGCAGTCCCTCACAATCCTCCCCCCTTACAAGGCACGTGT
This sequence comes from Vitellaria paradoxa, assembly GCA_019916065.1. Lineage (NCBI taxonomy): Eukaryota > Viridiplantae > Streptophyta > Magnoliopsida > Ericales > Sapotaceae > Vitellaria > Vitellaria paradoxa. The sequence goes on along the minus strand of CM034237.1, from coordinate 46,022,573 downwards.
CCCCGCATGACCCCCTGCTTTACTCTCCCGCAGGTAGAATCCCTTACAAGCAGGTCCCCCACATGCGAGGCCCACACGTGATCCTACACTTCCGACTGGATATTGGCTCTGATATCATTTGTAATGACCCGCTTCCATATAGTACAATATTGTCCGTTTTGGGCTTGGTAAGTTGCTTCCCAGGAGGTCACCCATCCTGGTACTGCCCCCACTAGAGTAGGCTTAACCTTGAGTTCCCACTGAATTCAGTGCCCTCACGGTTTTAAAACGCGTTATTCTATATTGATATCGAATATTACATATATGCCACTTCCTTTCACTACCTAGGCGATGTGGGATGGAAGTTATTGCTTCTCTACTTCACCTCCTACTTCACTCTCCCGCAGGCAAAATCCCTCACAGGCAGGTTTCTCGCAGTCCCTCACAATAATTATATAATTTTATTTAATAAAAAAATAAAATAGAGTATAAGAATTTATTTGTGAGTGTAAATAAACTCAACATATATATATATATATATATAAAACTTCAAAAAATTCCAACAACCTTTGTAATTCACTAAAATTCTTTATCACACTTTTACTTTTTCCCACCTTCACTAATTTTAAAAAATTTCAATATTTCATTAAAAAAATAAAAAATTCGTAACGAGATTAATCGAGTGCGAAAATTTTTTTTCACAATCATATTTTTCGCCTTGAAAGTTTTTAAATGAGTACCATTGTCGCTTATTTATCTTTTTTTTTTAAATACGTTAGAACAGATTTGGATAAATCGTTTTAACGATTTATCAGTGCAAAATCCATTAGAACGAATTTAAAAAGCCATTAATTTTGACATTATTCAGAGAAAGAAAAAATATTTTTTAACTTATTTAAAAAATCATTCTAACAATTTTAATACTATTCACCTTAAAAAAAACGCAATCGGAAAAGATGCACCAAACGATGAAATGAAAAAAAGGGAAAAGAGGAGGGGGGGCATGCGTCTTATGCCCTAGCGCATGGCCTTCTTTAGTCACCCACTTGATAGACACCTCATCTCTTCCTGTCCCTTTAAAATAACGTACATTAGAGAGCCACCGAATACAGAATATAATATATATATATATATATATAAAGGTAAAATTACCATCACAATTTTCATTCACTCCACCAAAAAGCATTAAAAATCTCTCTCTCTCTCTCTCTCTCTCTCTCTCAATTCTTCCAAAACATCCCATCAACCATCCCTATTTTCTGACCTTCGCGTCATCTGTGTTCCTGAGAAAGAATCACCTGAGGCTACTTTTGATCAGATACCCAATTTCCATAGTATTCAATTTGATCTGAAATTGTTGTAATCGACGGATTTTACATGGGATTTAAGCAATCTTTGAGTTTCTATGACATGTAATCCTTTATTTCTCGATCTGTGACAATTATAATGTACAGATTCAACAGATAACCATTTGTGATTATGTTCTGTTTTGATAACTTTCCAGTTTTACTTAATTTTTACTTTTCTTGTGATACAATATATATATATTTATACACTTCGCTAATTGAATTATCTGATGGTTGGATGATCCATCGACCTTTGGCAAGTTAAAAGATCAGATTTTTTTGGGGTTAATTTCTGGTTAGAATTGTTTGCAACAGTAGTATCTGCTACGGGTTTGTATCCGATTGTCTTGTTTTTGAGTTGTTGATTCTGAATTTTTTTGGGGATTCATTTTTATATTTGTGAACCGAAGCATATATCTTCTGCGGTGGAAATTCCTTTTCCCCTTTTGGGTGTGGAATATCCATTGTGCAAGGATTAGTATTCTTTGGGCAACAGTTTCTTAATATTTTTGGTGCATCTATGTTGCTTACTTCGATTTACTTCTTTGATCATATCTGTAATTCAATTGCTATTCATAGCTGTTTGTGTGGTTTACGTGCTTCTTTCTTTCTCCATCCCAACACGTTTTGATTTGGGTGTTCTGAATTATTTCTATTTTTGTTTCCTCCCCAGCATCACAAACTTCTTATCTTCTGTACACTTGTGTGTTTATTTTTGGATCCTCAAATCTGCAGTGTCCATCAATTCAGATTTTGATCAGTTTAGTCCATGTGATTTAGTTATCTATCAGTCTTCTTTTTCATGTAATAATTCTTAATTATGGGTTTATTTTTTTCAACTTAGGTGAGGTCCATCCTTATTATGTTTTCTACTTCAAGTTCTATAAAATGTGTGTTTATGATAATGTGCTTTATGTGTAGGTATGATACCCGAAATTCTCTGACCAGTACATAATTTAAGGTAGATACTTTTGCACAGGACAGTCACTTGTAAATTCAATTGCTTACACAAAAATTGGAAGCTTAAATATTAGAATTTCTAGTGTCCACGATTTGACTCAAATTTAGTGATTTTTACACTTTAGTTACAGCATTTAGATCTTCTACTCAGCCTAGTCTGGGCACTGCACATACACAAGCAGTGCCCATGGATACGTCGACGAGTGGACCTCCTTCAGCCATTCGATACTGCAATATTGCTGAACAATCAATTGCTGCTCTTGTCACCTCTGGTGTGCCAGCATTTCAACGGCAACAACGACATTGCTTTGGGGATGCTAGTCCTGGAGAGTTCCCATTGTCTGCCAATCCCTCAATTGTTCTTCACGTCCTTACCGGCTGTAATTTGGACCCTCATGATCTCGCGAGACTAGAGGCAAGTGCGCTTTTTTCATTCCGTTCTAATGATGGACCTCTTCGTGACATTAGAATTGATGGTGCTGCTGATTGAATTGTAATGGTGTGTTTGCAGGCTACATGTTCTTTCTTCAGGCAGCCTGCACACTTTGCCCCTGATCATGAGCTGTCCTTGTCGGAGCTTGCTGCTCTGGACATGTGCCAGAGGAGAGCCATATTCAAGCCAATGACGGCGGAAGAACGCCAGGTTTTTAAGCAAACATGTGGGGGCTCGTGGAAATTGGTCCTGAGATTCTTGCTTGCTGGAGAAGCGTGTTCGAGGAGAGAAAAATCGCAAGCAATAGCAGGGCCAGGTCACAGTATTGCTGTGACTTCAAAGGGGGTTGTCTACTCTTTTGGTTCTAACAGCTCGGGACAGCTTGGACATGGCGATACAGAAGAGGAATGGAGGCCTCGTCCAATCAGGTTGCTAAATTTCTATAGTTTTAGAGCCAATAATGTAGAAGTAGGAATGTGGGAGAATGGTTCAGTTCAGAGAGAATTTAATGGAAACCCTTCTGTTGCAGATCTCTTCAAGGGATTCGAATTATTCAAGCAGCTGCTGGAGCTGGCCGGACAATGCTGATTAGTGATTCTGGGCAGGTCTATGTCTTTGGAAAAGACTCTTTTGGTGAAGCTGAGTATGGGGTTCAAGGAAGTAATCTAGTTGCTACCCCACAGCTGGTTGAGTCTTTGAAAAACATATTTGTTGTGCAAGCTGCAATTGGAAATTTCTTCACCGCTGTATTGTCAAGAGAAGGAAGGGTCTATACATTTTCTTGGGGCAATGAAAGCAAACTCGGTCACCAGACAGAGCCAAATGATCTGGAGCCGCATCCTTTACTTGGGGCACTAGAGAATATACCAGTGGTTCAAATTGCAGCTGGATACTGTTACCTTCTTGCTCTGGCTTGTCAACCTAGTGGAATGTGAGCACTTTCTTCATCTCTTGACCTTGACAAAAGTTTCCAATATGATATTTGATTCAGTATGCAGAACTTTGTTGCATCAAATTCACTAATTTATAGAAAATTTTGAATTTCAAGAATGACGGAAGTATTTTGAATTTTGTTGAACCAGGGAAAATTTTCCTCATTGAAATTTTATACGTGTGTTGGTTATTTACCGCCACAAGTCACTCAATTTATACCTAAATTGTTTCTATTAAATTTCCTATTAAGTTTTCCCCTTTAATTGCTTTGCAGCATCTCTTATGATGTTTGACTGTCAACTTACCATATGCAATATTTGCACATGTATGAATTATTCCACAAAATGTATACCACAGGTTACTTCATTCTCATTAATAAAAATAAATTATTAAATTGTTCTTTTGTTAACATGTCAGGTCAGTGTACTCTGTTGGATGTGGCTTGGGTGGAAAGCTCGGACATGGTACAAGAACTGATGAGAAGTACCCAAGATTGATTGAACAGTTTCAGACATTAAATCTTCAGCCTGTAGTGGTGGCTGCTGGGGCTTGGCATGCTGCTGTGGTGGGGATGGATGGAAGGGTATGCACGTGGGGCTGGGGGCGTTATGGGTGCTTGGGCCATGGGAATGAAGACTGTGAATCGGTCCCAAAGGTTGTAGAGGCATTGAGCGAGGTCAAAGCTGTTCATGTTGCTACGGGGGATTACACGACCTTTGTGGTGTCTGAAGATGGTGATGTATATTCATTTGGATGTGGAGAATCATCCAGTCTTGGACATAACACTGGTGTTGCTGATGGGCAGGTATATGGCATTCCCCTACATTTTTCTTTTTTCTGCTATAATTACAACTTGCTTTATTGGCTTGACTACAAGATTGTGTACCGATCCCCATGTTAATCCATTGTCCTGAATTATATGCTTTCATAACTAATTAATCCTTAAATCCATCCTGATGATATGCAAATTTATTGGATTTTTTGGGATGCACATTTTAGCTGCAAATACTTTTAAGGCAGCACAAGAAGTTTCTTTTGTGTTTTTTAAGCACATCATGCCTTCCCTGTGTTTAGGTTCTTCTGGGTAATCTGTGTCTGTATACAGATGTATGTTTGGCTATGAACATCTCGTAATTCTAGGCAGAGATGATCACCATATTACGGTGTGATTTCCACTGCATGTAAATTCCCTCAGTAATTCCATTGTCACAGTAGTGGATATGCAATCTAATATGCTAGCTGATTTTTTTCCCAGAAGAGACTAAAATGTGAGGTGGACAGATTCTGGCATCGTTCCTCGTTCATTAAGAACTAACTGAAGACATGATTTTTCTCCAGGGGAATACACACACAAACGTTCTAAGCCCGGAAATAGTAACATCTCTGAAGCAGGTGAAGGAGCGAGTGGTGCAGGTCAGCCTCACCAATTCGATATACTGGAATGCGCACACTTTCGCGCTCACCGAATCTGGTAAACTCTACGCATTTGGTGCTGGTGACAAAGGGCAGCTGGGAGTGGAGCTTGTTGGGAACCAGGCTGAAAGGGCAAACCCCGAGCTGGTTGACATCGATCTCAATTAGCTACCAATGCCTCATCCATCCATGCATTTCCCCATACCTATAATATCATTGCCTTCTATCTTAAATTGACATCATTCAAGTCAGCATGATTGTGCATTTGGTGTTCATATTTGCATGTCTGTTCTGTACATAGAAGGAACAAAGGGTTGTGAAGAATCAAATTGATTAGCTGGTGGGGGGGGGGGGGGGGGGAGGGGGCTCTGAGCATTCCCAAACAATTGTTAGCTCTCAGGCCTCTCAAGCAGTAAATAGCTGATACATTTGTTAATGTTCATTTTATTAACTTAAATTTATGTCTCATGGATTCATATATCCGCTTTAGACTAAGAAGAAGAAGAAGAAATTAAACAAAAAAATTGGAAAAGAAAATGGATGTGGAAAATGCTCCTCATAAATCATCTATTCTTTTGGGTGATTGTGCTTCAGTTTTAAATTGTACAAAGCCTATTTGCATTCTTTGAATGTAGGGTGATGTTACTGGAGTTTCTTTGGTTTTTGTAATATGCATGTGTGGAAATTGAGAGTGCAACGGTCGGGTTCCTGGTTATTGGGTTGGGTTGGTTTGGGTTGTACTCAACTCGGTAATTTCAAAGACACCTTGGCTCGCTTGTTAACTTGTTTTTAAGAAACAGGTTAAAGGTTGTAGGTTGTATGGTGCCGGTTAATTCTTTAATTTAAATTATATATATTTTTAAATACTTTAATTTTCTATAATTTAATTTAAAAATATAAAATATTTATAATTTATTTTAAAATATATTTTATTTTTTATTTTTAAAATTTTCTAGTCTTAGTGGGTCACCCGTTTCGGAAACAACCGAAAAAAAGGGGGGGTTTGTTTTTTCTTGGCGGGTCGAGTCAGACTCGACCAATTTATTTTCCACTCATAATTCGACCCATGAAGGATCGGGTCGGTCCATGACGCCAATTTAGTTCGGGTTACAAGTTAACTCACACACCCCACGCACAACCAAAAAAAGAACCCCATAATCTGAGTTATGCAGCACAACTGAAAAAAGGATTGTGAGAAGAAAATAACTAGAATAATTTGAAACATTTGTGTCTTAATCACTTGAGAACAAATAAAACAAAATGAATTGGCAAAAATAGCTGGTAGCTCGCTAGCCTTTTCGCTTTACTTCCAATTACCGAATACTTCCCCATTAAATAGAAAAAGTTGTTGTCTATGAATGAAGAGAGCAGCAAATTGGGGAGGTGTCGGACCACCGAATCCACTGTCCGTGTGCAGTGCCTGAGACCCAAGAAACACCATCTTTAATGAAATTTGACCCTTCAGATCTGTTTATATATATATATATATACACCTTTTCCCTCAAAACCCTTTCCACATACAATGAAGACTGGTGTGTGTGTGTGTGTGTGTGTGTGTGTGATGCACAATTGATCCTGCCATCTTTCATTAATATAACCCAAGGCACAGTGCAATTCTACATACATTGATATATGTACTGACGTATAAATGGAAAATCAATTTTGACATCTCTCTCAATGTCATGCTGCTTTACATTTCTGAATCCCTCAAATGTTCTCAACTTCTGACTTTTTTTTTTTTTATTTTTTTGACTTTTATTGACTGCATAATAAGAAAGAATTAATTAGGAATAAGGAAGAATATTTACACACACGCATATATATATATATATATATATAAAAGGGAATGAAAAGGGCAATGGACAAGCTGGGTCCTCCTGGCTTCAGCCAAGCTAATGAAGTTTCACCATCCAATGTTTACCGTTTAAACCCCTGTAAGCTTCAATGGTCGAGCGATGTGGATTGTGGACCTCTTGCTATGATAAGCATCCACCACTCTCTCTCTCCTCTGCCAATCACATGCTCATCATAAATCTTCGTAGCAAAGTACTGCCTATATATATATAGAAGCAATTTTCATGTGCGACGTGGATGTGCGATAAAGGTGTCCGGGACTTTGGAAAGCTGATCGGTTTGGAAAACTGTCGGTGAACAAAATAAAACAGCGAACAAAATAAAATAGAGAAACTTAGAGAAAATAAAAGCGGCAGTTTTGGGTTCTCAAATATCATCAAATGTCGCATCATTTCGGTTGACATATAGCATTCAAAGTTCCTTTCAAATGGCCACAAAGCACATGATAAATTAGTTTCTTCTAACTATTGTTAAGGACACAACTATTCAATGTCCATGGATTGCCCATAATTTGCATACGTGTATACATATATACATATACTCACAGGGTACTATCACAAAAACCAACCCGAGCAGAGCATGGTACTTTCTGCCAAATATTTGCCCGATCAATTTATGTTGATGCGACCGGGTTACAGTCGGGGTTAACTGTAGTCAATGCAGTTACCTCAAAATATTGCTATTTCGTCCGTTTTCCATCAAAACGATGCTATTTCACTGAACTTGCCATATTTTTTAAGTTATCATATTTGAATACGACAATTTAAGTAGAGTAGCGTCTTTTTAGGTAAAAAATAAATAAAATAGTTACAGTGAGTGCAGTCAACTCCCGACTATAGCCCCCTCTTCTCGTTTCGACTCGGGGGACTGTAGTCGGGGGTTGACTGCAGCCACTACAGTCGTCCCAAAATGTCATCATATCGTTCATTTTTTATCAAAACAATGCCAATTCACTTAAATTGTCATATTCGAATATATCAATTCATATTCAAATATAACAATTTAAATAGAATGACATTATTTTAAGTAAAAAATAAACAAAACAATGTTATTTCAAGGCGACTGCTGCAGCTGCAATCAGCCCCTAGCTGCAGCCTCCTCTTCTTATTTTATTAGCCATCGAGTTATATATATATAAAGTCAAGTTTAAATTTTGAATCTAAAGTTGACCCTTAATTTTATTCAGTTTTAAATATATTTTAGATTATACTTGTTGAGATATATGATTCATATTCAGACTGAAAAATTAAGAAAGAACGAGGAGTTTTCGAAGCGGAACGTAGCAGAGTGTAGTCCCCTGCGGTACGATAAGGGTATTTTTGTCTTATGAATAGAGTCAAAGTTTTTTTTAGCATATATATGTGTCTTGTACTATGTAACCCTACAAGAATTTTGAAGTTAATAAGAAAAATATTTTAACCGTCGTTGACGTAAGTAATCTGGCCAAGTCACGTTAAATCCTTTATATCGATTTCTTACTTTTCTGTTATTTTTTTCATTCATATTCACACTATTATACTTTTTTACTAAAAAATAATTTAAAAAATTATAAAAATATATATTTCAAATTTATAAATACAAACTTAAATCTAAAATTCTCAAACGAAGAAATCGGCGGCACAAAAATTGAAGTGGCGGAAAGGAATGGCCATGTCATCGCATTAACTGATAACAGATGGTATGGGGCTCCACGTGTCCCCCATGTAACGTACCTGGCATGTGTGAGAATTCCAAGATGCCACGTCGGCAAACTACTGATCCAACTGTTTTATCTTTCATTCACATAAGATGGCAGTTGGAAAACCATTTGGTGCTCTAAAGCCATCGGAGAAACTATCATCAAAATGTTTAAGCCTCCACTAATTTAATCTACAGATCAGATGGTTCCCCCACCAGTCAACCCCCTTCCTTCCCGATGTAACTTCTTCTGAAATCATGACTAGATCGTCTTTGAGTGATTTGGCTAGAATTCAATCGAGTCGAGTTGAATTTTGAATTGCTCGAGTTAATTTGAAGTACATATAAATTTGATTTCACTCTTACAAATAATAATTTAAATCGAGTTCTTTTTACGAATAATTTAATTAATAAAAAAAATTAAAATTTTAAATACAACAGTTAAAATCACATTTTAAATAACATCTTATCACAACCAAAAATAAGAATAAGGTTCGTTTCAAAAAAAATATATATATATATATATATATTCAAAATAAATGTATTATAATGTTAAAATGAATACTACATCCAAAAATTATAACTAAATCAAAATTTACCATAAATTTTCTTTTTTTTTTTATTAAATTCTAGGGTAATCCAGCCATCAACATCCTAATTCCCTGTCTAGTGCCCATTGCCACTACGGGTTCTTCCCACCAAATTAACCATTTAGCTTGAGAGTTGAGAAATTGCATAATTGATTTGCTAGAACAAATTTAACTAGCAGAGACTGTTTCCTTGGGAATGACTTAACAAACCCATACGTGGATAGATGCAAGCATATGGTATAAATAGAAAGTTGATATCCAAAATGAAAGTCCTCTAGTGACCAACGGCGTTAACGTGCCAACGGAACACGGAATACGTCAGGAACAGACACAATTCACAAAGGTTAATTTTCCCATTGCACAAGGCAACACAACACATGCAGAGACTATATCGTCAATGTAATAAATACGTGTGTTTATGTATCTGTCCGTCTGTCTGTGTGTCTGCATGGATATAGTTGTAGAATAAAAAGTAGAGTGAATCTATTTGTATTTTATAAATAATTTTTTTTTTCATTTTATTTTATTTTTTTATTAAATAAAATCATATAAATATTTTCATTCTTACATAAAGATATTTATGACATTAAAATCATACAAAATATTTTATTAAAAGAATGAGGCTAGTTGTATAAATTTATATAATAAAAAAATAAAAAAATAATAATAATTTATTTATGGAGTACAAATTCATACATCCTGAAAATTATATTTCTTTGTGTATAATTAATACGGCAATGTCCTCTTCATCATTAAAAACTTATTGCTAATTAATTAAGCACCAGTTAGACAGCTTATAAAATACCGAACTAACTAGGACCTTAAATACAACAGATCACCAAGCAAGTAGGTCCAAAAAGTTGTGTCTAGGTCTAATCAATTAATGTCTTCCCAGGCCCCCATCCCTCTATATAAATCTTCGTCTTCTCTCGACTCTCTCATCCACTCCCTCTCTCTCTATCTCTCTCTCTCTCCCGGGGGCCAAGACTGAAAGTATATATATATATATATAAATATGGCAGCTCCTCTCTTTCTTTTATTTCTCATTCCTCTCGTAGCTCCAAATTTCATTTTCTGTTCACCAGTTCAAGACCCCGAGCAAGTAGTCCAAGAAGTGCACGAGTACGTGTAAACCTTATAGTACTTACATTTGTATTACACTTCATATTACTCTAACATGCATGTATGTATGTATACATATATATATATATATATATATGAATGTATTTATGTATCTATATCTGGTTAATTTCAGGCGCATCAATGCTTCGAGGAGAAACTTGGGCATTCTTTCTTGTGGGACAGGGAACCCCATAGACGACTGCTGGAGGTGCGACCCAAACTGGGAGAAGAACCGCCAGCGCCTGGCCGACTGCGCAATAGGGTTCGGCAAGCACGCCGCCGGAGGCAGAGACGGAAGGATTTACATGGTCACCGACCCCGGCGACGACGATCCCGTGAACCCGAAGCCCGGCACTCTCCGCCACGCCGTCATCCAAGACGAGCCCCTGTGGATCGTGTTCGCTCGCGACATGGTGATTCGGCTCAAGGAAGAGCTCCTCATGAACTCATTCAAGACCATCGACGGCCGAGGGGCAAGCGTTCACCTCGCCGGCGGGCCCTGCATCACAATTCAGTACGTTACCAACATTATCATCCACGGGCTGAACATACACGACTGCAAGCAGGGAGGGAATGCTGAGGTGAGGGACTCCCCAAATCACTACGGGTGGAGGACCGTATCGGACGGTGATGGGGTGTCCATTTTTGGCGGGAGTCATGTTTGGGTGGATCATTGCTCGTTGTCTAACTGTAACGATGGGTTGATTGACGCCATCCATGGATCAACGGCCATCACCATCTCTAACAACTATATGACCCATCACGACAAGGTTATGCTCTTGGGGCACAGTGACACCTATAGCCAGGACAAGAACATGCAAGTCACCATTGCCTTCAACCATTTTGGGGAGGGCCTTGTCCAGAGAATGCCTAGGTAAATATTTGCTAATATTGATTTTTCTTTAAGCAAAATATATATAAATATATAATTATCCCCCTCCATGATAACTTAAAAGTATGGTAAGTAAGATTTTGGTCCAAATTTTTTAGGTGGAGTATTACAATTTATTATAAATTTTTATAAAATTCAAATTTTTTAGTCACAGTAAAAATTACGAGATTATAATTTTCATAAATTTATATTAATTTATACCACTCTAAACGCACCAAAATAACCCAACTACTTATAACTCAGTTTAATATTTAGTCATATTTTAATTTACGTTTAACAACTGTTAGTTATTAGCTATCAATCTTTTAACTACTCAGTGTTTTTTATTTTTCTAAAACGATCAAATTTACTCCTTTATATTTTAAACTTTTTTCGAATCATAAAAAAATGAAAATATTAAATTAATAAAAAGTTAAAAAAGTTAACTATTAAAAAAAAAAAAACTAATTTTTTATTCCTTCCCAAACATTTAAAAAAAAATTATCTTTTTTACTTCCCAAACACTACGTCAATTTAATTCTCAGCCTATAATCGAGGATCTGAAAATTTTTTAACCCAATTTAATACTTCATAACCAGTTTATACCCAAATGATGAAAAAATTTCATGACTCGTTGAGAGGGACAGTGGTTCTAATGTCTTGTCGTGATATTGAACCGATCACAGATGCAGACATGGGTACTTTCATGTGGTGAATAATGATTACACTCATTGGGAGAGGTATGCAATAGGTGGCAGTGCTGCTCCTACCATTAACAGCCAAGGGAATAGATTTCTGGCTCCTAATGACAGGTTCAACAAAGAGGTGAGGATGACCCAAAAATATGTGACAGCAAATTAAAAAATGTTTGTAAATTTTTAGCTGAAAGTGACTGATATAATTTGTACGTGCAATATATGTATGTGTATATATATATATATATATATATAATTTCATTTATTTTTTTAATTAGGTTACCAAACATGAAGATGCGCCAGAGGGCGAATGGAGGAAATGGAATTGGAGATCTGAAGGAGACCTAATGTTGAATGGTGCCTTCTTCAGAGAAACAGGTGCAGGAGCAGCATCTTCTAGCTATGCCAAGGCCTCGAGCTTGGGTGCGAGACCCTCCTCACTCGTCAGCTCCTTGACATCAGGAGCAGGCTCACTTAGCTGCAAGAAAGGCAAGCGTTGCTGATAATCAGAGGCTGAGATCTCTGAGTGGAGTTCAAATAATAACACCAGTCTTTGTCTTTTCATATTTTCTTAATTTTTGGATGATTCCAACCTCAGCATTGCCCCAGTTAATTAATTAATATGGGATCAGAAAGAAGAAACAAGAGCTGAAGTGTTGATGAATTGAAATTTCCAGCTTATTTATAATATGTTATATCGCAAAATATAATTGTTTAACAGATGGAATATCTCATGTCATTGCATGTCAGAGGAGAGCAAGCTCCTCCTCTCCCTGGGTGTCCCCCACTTTGGGCATTATTGGGGTAGCACGATGCCTTGTAGTTTTAAAAACTGTGACGGTAATAAAAAATAATTTATGCAACAGAGTGTAATGAAAAAAAAAAAAAAAAAATGTAACGAAAACAGAGAGGTTATGAGAATGCTACTAATAGCAGTCGATTTTTAAAACAATCGTAATGCTATATAAGTGCTAAATAATATTATCGAAAAAAAAAAGTTAGTAGGATAAAGTAAAATATGTAGATTTTTCTTTCGATAAATTTATGTTTGCATCGTCTTCTATATTATAATTTTGTAAAGAAATAATTCGTTAATTATTCTAATCTCAATCGTTGAATTTTAATCTATCGATTCAAATTTACTTTTAAATATTTTTTTAATAAAAAATTTATAAATATATTTAAACCGTTAAATTAAAATTTAACAAGTGAAATCACACTCATCACCGTGCTAACATCAACACCAATGTCGGTTCTCGAATCCTAATCTTGTATCAAACATTATGGCCCGCCACGGGGGACGAGAGAAGTGAAAAGGGGGGAAAAGGCAAAGAGGCTAGGAGGTACCCCTAGTACTCTTTTTTGGCAGGAACTTCTTATTTGGACTACAATTACAATCTCCCCACTATACATCATTGACGAAGTTGGCTGATTCATTTAAGGTCCAGATCTTGTTTTTTTCCTAAGTAGTTGCACCGCTATCAACATCAGAAACAACCAGCTGCATATGCCTCCTCCCTCGTCCTGCCGACAACACAGTTGCTAGGTGCCATAAATTTAAACCACCAACCCTTCTTCCTCACCTTAATGCCACTGGCAGTTTCCATGCACTCATTAAATAGTAAATGAAGGGCAGTCGGTAGCTTGTCAGTTGTCATGATCGGATGCAGAATAACGAATCTCAATGTGCATGTGAGAGAGAGAGATAAAAAACTTTCATGCTTTAGAGAAGTAGATTTTTCTGTAAATCGTGTGAATGAACCGAATTAAGAAGTAATGAAATATTTTGAATTGAATTCAAGCGACCCTTCAATCAAATCGAACTGGAACATCTTGACAATTATTTACACTATATTTATTGCATAATAGTTCATCAAGTTGAATACCAATTGAGTTCAATTATATAATGAGTTTAAAATTGTGATTCAAATTCAATTTACTTATACTTTAAATGGAGCTCAAATGAATTTACTATTGAGTTCAAATCGAGCTCAAATGAATTTACTATTGAATTGAACTCGAGCAAGTCTCCAGTAGTTTAGTTCATTATATTGCACAACACTTGTCTTGGAATATGAGATATGACGAGGGTCTTTTTACTACACATCATCAAAGGGTCGGGAATGGACGACCTAGATCGCCCAAACAATTGAAACTCAAATGGAGGCGCGTGCTTTGCAATCATGCCTTCATGCGAAAGCAATTTAAGACGAAGATGAGGTTGAGGGCTTTCAATGAAATGGAGAGAACCAAATCCACAAGTAAGAAATTCTTTCAGAAGAACATCAATTTACATTGTTTTATTCGGAAATGAGTGCATGGCCGCTCTATCCCAGGGTCCCAGCAAATGAGCAGTCAAGAATGTGAAGTTGAGGTTCATGAGCTGAATGAGTGAACCTATAATTAAAAACAGTACTCATGGTAAATGGAACACCAGGCAACCGAGCTGTGAGTCTGGAAGCCCCCAGCCGAAACAGGCTTTTCTCTCTCTCTCTCTCTCTCTCTCTCTCTCTCTCTCTCTCTCTCTCTATCACATGCATCAGGAATAGAATTTGCAAGTAACCACCGTCGTTCCATCATCCTCCTGACTAAACGTGATCAAACTCAAACAGAGTCATACAGATATTAATACATACTTTGCTCAAGCCAAGCCCGCTATTTCGGGTTTTCAAGAAATCCCAACTCTAAAACAAATAAGTAATCCCAAACCTATTTGTAATCCATAAACCCGATCAAGAATATACTATATTATATATAAATCTAAAATAATATTAATTGTTATTAAAAGCGAACCAAGCTTGGACATACAACCACAAACACAAGCTCCGGCTGACAAAATTCGAAATCTAAATTCATGTCCAAGTCTGTCACATGGTAAACAATTTCTCTATTGTTCAAGCCCAAAAACATTTAAGCCATGCAAGTTGGGGCCAACCAAGCCTGAGCCGCCATAATCCCCTGTTTTGGACCTATAAAGTTCTTGTGTAAGGGCAACAACCAATGCTTCAACCGCTACAACATGAAAAGCACAAGAACCCCTCAGCAATCTTCTTTAAACAGCTGCTTCATACTTCCTGCAGTGCGTGCATCCAACCCTGACACAGCAATCTAACACCAAAGTTCAAACAACTGGCATGACAATAAAAATAGAACTGGCGTTGGGTCAATAGCACGCAAGTAAAGAATTAGCCAATGCAAAAATGTGCACGTTATATTGAAATATTCTATATTCCAATAGAACAACTGTAGCAAAAGAGTAATTAACAAACCACCCACCGATCCATGAATGTTTGAAAGATAAAAATACAAAATCTGCAATCCGTTGACCACAAAACAGCGATTGTATTACTAAATAGTGATATCACGTAGGTAGATCTCACCCAAGCAACGTGTAGACTAAGTGAAGTTGCCATTTGAGCCAATTAAATGATGTCGCCACCATTCCATGCAAAGCAAATCTTTCACGTTAATTATCCAACGCATCAGTAATCAGAAGGGGAGATAACATCATCAATCTTTAGGATCATCTTCACAACTTGTGTTGCAAGCAGGACCTGCTGCTGCTTCCCAATGAGAGATTCAAAGACATTTTGCTCACGCATGTCATTCGTGCCAACATCATTGCAGTCTATACCACAGCAAGGATTGCTTTCCTGCATATTGAATAAAAAAATGATGCTTAAAAAAATTGATGATGGATGTACTCAAGATTATACCACTCAAACTACTTGAGAAGATTGTCTGCGCTCGGATCTTCATGTCTGAAACTATACCTTAATTTGCTGGGATTTCACAGCAGATAGTATTTCAATTGGTTGAAGACCACTATTCTCAGCAAGTGCCATGGGGATAGAATCCAAAGCATCCGCAAATGCCCTGATGGCATACTGCAAGCAAAAGGAATAAAGATCAGCTTCAAATAAGTTAGTCAAAAAGGACAAAGGGAGAATTTAAAAAAAAAAAAACTATACATACCTGTTCAACTCCTGGATATCCATCAGCAGCTGCCTCCACAGCAAGTGAGCAAGAAATTTCAGCCGAGCCACCACCATACACAATAGAATTGTTGCGGATGAGATTCCGAGCAACACACAATGCATCATGGATGCTTCGCTTAGTCTCCTCTATCATCATCTTGTTGCCTAATGCATCATCAAACAAAAGAACCTATTACAAGCAAGGTCCAAGTCTATCCAAAATCATTGTTTTGCATTTTTTTTTTTCAGCACTGTCTTTTCTCAATCTTTAACATCTCTCAGCTTTCTTCATGTCTGCAAATTAGACTTCTAGATAGAACAACCTCCCACATCATTACCTCCGTGAAAGTAAAAGTAGAATGACAGCCAGGTTACATGGACTAGAATGGAAAAGAAAATAATTATCAAATCAAACATGCGATCAAATGCTCTGGTTAAAAAGCATGGCAAACAAAGTCAAAACGTAGGATAAATTGATCGCGTGTCAAAACTTGGAGGACATGCTAGAATAACTAAATAGCTTCCTAAAAAAGAAACCCCACCCCCGAACTCTCACTTTCTTAAACTTCGTTATCGACAAATTCTTCTGCAAAATGTGGTTTGACAAATTATTTTAATTAAATTCTACTCCTTTTCCAGTTGACAATACAGAACTCATCAAAAGCAATTAGAAAAATCAGCTTTAATTATAAATATATATATATATATATATAGCATAATCTGGAACAATTTTACATTCTTAGTAGATATCAATATATGTGATGGTAAACAAAGACAGCACATGAAATCACAAAATTAGAACAATATAGCAAAATAACAACCAAGCTTACAGTGGAATTGCATTAGATAGGACACAGTAGTTAATAGCATCCTTCAAGAGTACACATAAACAGTATCTGTATATAAATATTTGTGGTATTCAGTTTTAACCAATATAATATAAATATTTGTGATATTCAGTTTTAACCAATATAAAAAGTCACAAGCAAAAGAGAGGAATGGCCCAAGGGACTGTCAACTTACTGCCACGAATGAATATGGTTACAGCCCTTGAATTTGCACAATGTTCAATATAAAGCATTCGATCTTTTGTGGTGCCAAATGATTTTTCCCTCACCAAACCAGCCTAAACAGATAAAGAAAAATATGTAATAAGTTCTTATTCTGCAATGTAATATGAACTTATAGATGACAAGGTCATTAAATGGAAGTTCAAATGAACAAACACAGAGAACAAGGATGAGACTAGCGGGAACTTAACAAATGCAAGACTTTTCTAATAAGAATTGTAATAAACAAAAGACATTTCAACAAACACTCCAGGGAAAGACAGAATAATATGTGAACATTACACGTGTTTGGTCTACCTTGTAACATAGATAGAATAACATATGAACATTCACTGCTTGCTCTACCTTCTAACACATGCATGCTATATGGCATGATTCACCATTTCTGCCAGAAATAATGTTGTATTGGTAACTACATAAATTCATCAATTTACCAAGGCAGCGGTGGGACCAACAACATAAAATGTGTGTTCATAACACAATGTAAAAGGATATCTTAAATTGTAGAACTAGGAGATAGGAGAGAATGTAAGAAATACCTTGCCCAGCTTTTCAGGGGTCAACTCTTGGAACCGTGGCACAATTCGCCCACCTAAATACGACAGATACCCATAGAACAACTGTGAGCACAGAAAATAAAATAACAGTAAAAGCACCAGAATGGACACAGTTTAAAAAAACAAAAAAAAAGACAAAAACAAAAACTAGTCATAAACCTGTGGCTATTGCTATCAGCTCCAACTCCACACCACCAACCCATCGTACAGCAGGCAAGTTCCGGTGCATTAACAAGTGATTAGCTTCATCATCAAAGCCCCATTGACAGATGACCAGGGTAGCACCAACATCCTACAATTCAGATAGGAAGAAATTAGGGCAATCACGTTCATCATTGAACAAAATGGCATAATAATATGGAGACTTGCTCTAAATAAGATATCTTAGGGTACATTTGGAGTGACAAAAAGTGAGATAAAATGAGATAAAGTAAGATAATTTGTGAGTTTATAATTTGTGTAGTGAGATAAAAAATGAATAATTTTAAGAGATTTTTAGAATTTTTCAGCGGTTTTTAACAAACCAAACACACCCTTAATTGCTACACAAGTGAACAAAGGAAGCATGAGTTCACAAAAATGCACAGATATACAAGTCGTAACAGAAATTAACACTCAATGAAGGAACAAACAAAGTCAATACGAATAATTTTACATTTATGAACACGAGTCAAAAGAAAGATTGTTAATTACAGCCACTTTTATATAGATAACATAAGCTTGTATGTGTCGCAAGGTCATAACATTGACTTATGCATATTCAAAAACACAATCATATCTAAAGAAGGTTAACACAACAGTTCCAAACAAAATCGATCTGAACATTGACGAAATACACACGCATATGCCCAATCCAAAAAGAAAGCATTGATAAATTTTAGACCTCTATGCAGTATGTACAAACATCCTCTAAAATATTTACTGAAGTCCTACCTTGCATTTTTTAACCATATCATCAAAATACTTCTGCTCTTGCTGACGTAAAGTCTGGAACTTTTCCACCGTATCAATATCAACCTTATGCTTTGTCTTTGGCTTAGGTGGCTCAAATGGACAAGTCAAGATCGCAATTTTTGCATCCTTAATTTGCTTTGGCATCTGTGGATGGCTCATATCCTTGTCAACAATTATTCCGTAAATTAGCTCTGTATCTTCCAACGTCCCACCTACTCTGCCCTCCACCTTAATTAGATCCAAGTTCACATCCTTCCTCTCTAAATCCGCAACTGCCATAACTGCTTTGACAGCAATCTCAGCCAAACTGCGCTTGCATCTTTTCACACTGCAACATAATGAAAGGAATTAAAATGCAGTATTGACAAAGACAAAGGAAATAATATTTTGGAGAAGATAAACCAGTTACACGGTCAGATAATTGTAGTTAAGCAGCTCTACTCGGCAAATAAATTGAAGTCACAATTGCACTTCTTTTTGTCAAGTTTGATTTTTTTTTTTTTGTTTTTTTATTTATTTTTTTTTTTGGGTGGGGTGGGGAGAGGGGGGCACACCGCCCGCCACCACCAGGGGAAGGGGTCACACCAGTAGATCTAGATATAGCCATCCTCAGACCAAATCAGCATAAACATGCAATTTGAAGCATTCTTTCTAAGTAAAAATTGCACTGCATTATTATCCTCCATCTGAGATTAAACTACTGCAACACTCATTAATCTTCACCACGTATAGTTTACTCATGACGCAGACCAAATGTATACCATAATGCCAATGAACAGAACAACTATAGACTCTCTCATTGTTTCATCATTTCAAGGAAGAAGTTCAAAAATATATCCATAGTCTATGCATCTAAATTTGGGGAAGCTGAGTACGAAAATATGTCTTGGTAGATGGTGAACCAGATTTATTTTAAGTTTGCGTCCTTCCTAATGATTTGCATCCCTGGCTCATACGACTGAAATTAACTGAATTACCCTTCACCATTGTGTAACTTACAAGATTATATTTAAAAAAAAAAAAAAAGTAGTTGCTGCAACAATTTCTGATCAGTATTAATAAACCAGCGTTTGAGATGCAAAACCACCACCAACTCAACTTTCTTTTCTTTCTCCAGTGTTGCCAATTCAACCCCCAATCAATACTTAATGCATTGGCACAGATTAGATTAACCTAACATGCTGGGACGCTGTAAAAGTAAGAAGACAGAGCAACAAAAGAAGACAGAGCAACAACCTTAAACAAGTTTCTGTGTATGAAAAATGCATACAATAAACAGAGATAAAAGGCATGTCATAAATGATTCTATTTAGATACTATGAATAGAACTCTGATGTTTCATGGACTGGTTCAATGCACCATCAAAGTGGCCTCAAGTTCCCCCAGCTTCAGATATTCCAATCATTGCCTATTGGTCTACCAGCTATTGCATTTAACAATGACAATAAAAGGTGTGTTTTTTAAAATTAACATATATAATGGGTATCCCCACCTTCAGTGAGAGTGGGACTAATCCCTTGAAGCTCTTGACCCAAACCTCCAGAACCAGAAGGTTTGGACTGATGACCTCTACTTTAATTAGCATAGGTCTTACCGCTGAACTATCATGTGTGCGAGTATTTTTGAAAATTAACATATAGAAGATAAAACAAAGGTTAAATGTCCAAATACAGAAAGACTAAAGAACTCACAGGAAACAAGCAAGTGAAAACCTTTCTAGATGAGCATATCAGAGGCAAAAAGACATAGAATCACTGCAAGCTGCTAATAGTTCTCTTTCCTTTTCTTTTCTTTTCTTTTCTTTTTTTTTTTAAAAAAAAAAAAGAGAAAGAAAGAAAGAAAAGGAAAAAAAAAAAAAAAAAACTAGAACCAGAATAAGAATATTAAATAAAGACATAGTCCGAAGAACCATCTAAAAATGGGATAGTGGATGGCTTACCATAAGAATGGCAATCAACTATGACAAAAACAAAAGGAAATAGTGCTGGCATACGTACATCTTAGATGATAAAGTAGTCATACAAGTTTGAACCAAAGGCTCTAAGTTTGTCGCATTAAACTCGAACTTATATGCAATCTGCTCCAAATGTTCAAAAGCTATTCTGGAAGCCATTTCATAGCCCTCTGCAATTCGGATAGGATGAATACCACGTTCTAAAAGCTTCTCGGCCTGTTCCAGAAGTGCACCAGCCATCACAACTACTCCAGTGGTTCCATCACCTATTTCATAGTCTTGACTCCGTGATAATTCGACCATTAATTTTGCAATTTGATTGTCAACATCCATCTGCTCCAGTATAGTTGCACCATCATTTGCTGACAACAAAGAAACAAATGGTGAGGTAAGTTCATAACAAAAGGGTAACTAGAGCTAATTTACTTGAGCAAAATCATTTGCTCTTCCTTGTATGTGTGTGTGACTGCAGAAGAGTCTGTGCGCGTTTTCTTTTTATTATTTTTTACTTTTTACACTATGCACCATTGTAGCACTAATATATTTGACCTTAATTGTTTAAAAAATAAGTCAGTAAAGCAGAAAAATGATAGATTATCTAAAGATATCAGCTGTGCAAGTCTGACCAGGCATTATCTTTGTACCCAATACAAACATGAAAGAGAGGCAAAAAAATGGTTTACTTCAAAAAATTTATCAATATCAGAGGGTATCTGATAACATAGCTAAGAATAAGAATATTGTAGGAGTAACCTTTCATCTATGGAATATTAACAGGCAGGAAAACTTCTCGAATTCAATTTTTACACTAGTACCTACATTCAATTTTTATTACAACTTAAAGTTCTCACTATTTACAGAAATTTTTTTATGAGCTAAAAAGGGAGCAGCAGAACTTCCCAGGGACACTTATGATAGGTTTATATTTGTAATTGGCAAATTGGTGAACAAAACAATGATTTTAGACTTGTATTTTTAGACATTTGGCTAAGGTGTCAAAGTATAGGTTTGAAGGTTTTTGAGCGCCAAACATACATGGACCAAGTAGCCAGGTTCTAAGGATATTGCCTGAAAAATTTCAAGACAAAATTTGTCCCATACCTCATTGGAACCTTGTTAGGAACTCGTTGGGAAGCTCACACCAACAAGATTGCCAACAAGCTAGCCAACGAGAATTTTTTTGATTTATTTTGCACATTTTTGATGTGGTGATAATTCCATAAGTTGCTGGATACCACACTGAGAACCTCACTGGGGAAAACAGAGAACAATTTAACTAGCTGGGAAAAGTCAAGAAGGTGCTAGCTACGTCGTCCCAGCGAGTGACGAGATTTTCAGAATATTCAATCCGATTGTGTGTTCTATTTCAAGCAGGATTCAATTTGAAAGTTGCCTATATGTATTGGACAGCTAATAGAATCATCTTGGAAAGTTTTCTAACCAAACCAAACCAAGCCTTTTCCCACTAGGTGGGGTCGGCTATATGGATTTGCCGACGCCAATTATATCTGTTTAGGGGCATGTCCTCCGATAAATCTAGGTAAGTTAGGTCATGTTTAATGGTTTCTTTCCAGCTTCTCTTGGGTC
Source organism: Vitellaria paradoxa (assembly GCA_019916065.1). Lineage (NCBI taxonomy): Eukaryota > Viridiplantae > Streptophyta > Magnoliopsida > Ericales > Sapotaceae > Vitellaria > Vitellaria paradoxa. The sequence continues at coordinate 46,000,601 of CM034237.1, read as the reverse complement.
TTCCTCTACCTCTCCTACTCCTGACAATCTCCATACTTTCACACCTTCTAACAGGTGCCTTTGCTGGACACCTTCTAACATGACCAAACCATCTTAATTGATTTTCTCTCATTTTATCTTCAATCGGTGCTATTCCTACTTTGGCCCTAATCTCCTCGTTCCTAATCCTATCTTTCCTTGTAATCCCGCACATCCACCTTAGCATCCTCATCTCTGCAACTGCCATCTTCTGACCATGATTATACTTTACTGCCCAACACTCTGATCCATATAGCAGCGCTGGTCTAACCGCTACCTTATAATACTTTCCTTTCACCTTGAGGGGGATTTTTCGGTCGCACAAAACCCCCGAAACACTCCTCCATTTGGTCCATCCAGCTTGAATCCTGTGACTTACATCAGTATCAATCCTTCCATCTTGTTGCACCATAGATCCAAGGTACCTAAATTTATCTTTCTCTACAATCTTTTGTGTGCCTAAACTTATTTCTATACTACTCGTTATCCTACTTTGACTAAACTTACATTCCATATATTCCGTCTTACATCGGCTTAGCCTAAACCCTTTTGTCTCTAACGTATCCCGCCACAATTCTAACTTAGCATTCACTCCTCCTCTCGTCTCATCTACTAAAACAATATCATCTGCAAATAGCATACACCACGGCACCTCATCTTGAATATGTCTTGTAATCTCATCCATAACTAAAGCAAACAAGTACGGGCTTAACACTGAGCCTTGATATAAACCAATCGTGATAGGGAACTCATTAGTCTCTCCACCAGTCGTCCGTATAGATGTCATGGCTCTATCATACATGTCCTTTATCGCCTCAATATATACGACACACGCTCCTTTCTTTTCTAATACTCTCCATAGAATCTCCCTAGGAATCCGATCATATGCCTTCTCTAAATCGATGAACACCATATGTAAATCTTTTTGACCTTCTCTATACTGTTCCATTAACCTCCTCAAGAGAAAGATAGCCTCCATGATTGATCTTCCAGGCATGAAACCAAATTGGTTCTCTGAAACGTTTGTTGTCCTTCTTAGTCTTCTCTCAATAACTCTCTCCCATAATTTCATCGTATGGCTCATCAATTTAATCCCGCGATAGTTCGCACAGTTCTGAATATCTCCTTTGTTCTTGTATATGGGTATAAGGATACTTTTCCTCCATGCATCAGACATCTTCTTGCTCTTTAGCACTACATTAAAAAGTTTTGTCAACCAACTTATGCCATCCTCTCCTAAGCACCTCCAAACCTCAATAGGGATACCATCTAGTCCAACCGCTTTCCCATTCTTCATCCTTTTTAATACTTCTTTTACTTCTTCCCTACTGATTCTCCTATAGAACATGAAATTTAATTCTTCTCTAAAAGTGGTTAACTGCCCCAAATGTATGTCACTACTACTGCTTTCGTTAAATAAATAACTTGTAGTTTCGTTAAATAACTTGTAGATCTTGGAAAGTTTTCTATTGGAAATAATTTAAGTAAAGTTTCCTGAGCTTCAAGGAAGTTCGAATCATTTATAAAAGGGTTTTTAAAAAGATTTTGAAAATAGAAAACTATACAATCCTATGAAGATTGAATTACTTGAGTGCTCGATAAATAGATATCTTGTTCTAGGATCTTGTATCACTTTTAAAAAAAAGAACACATTTTTTATGAGCTATAATTGATCTCTCTCAACTTAGCTAAGATAGTTTTAACGATTAAATTCATGTGTGTGGGTTTTTCAAAGGAGTTTGAAGACGGTACATTCTTCATCAAGTGTGGGTGAAGATTAATGTGTTGCAGAAGACATCCATTGTGATCGATGCGACAAGGGTTGGAAAAATAGAATGTGTACGCTATTGCGATCCTCCTTATAACCATTTGTGCGTGGTGAAATTTTTGATCTTTGTGGCTTGAATTTTTTCCTCCTCTATTTGTCAAAGGTTTTTCTCATAAAAATTTTTGTATCCATCTTTTTTATCTTTTCGCATGTTGAGATTGTATTTGTATGGTGATCCATAATTAGTAAGGCCGAAATTTAAGATTAACGAGAGTTATGATAGGATCCAGCTCATTAGTGCAGGTATCATCGCACCCCAAAATCAAAAGATATACAGAAAATAAATAATAGATTAAGCATAAAAACCAAAAAAGCAAACATAAATATTAAGCAGAAACAAGCCACATCCGTGTTCGGTACAAAAACCCTAACAAAGCATCCGAAAATTCATTTCATCCCAAAACTATGGCACCTTCACAACATAACTGAGATCAAACATACATTTCATCTAATGTGCGTGCGGATGTGTGCGCAGATACGTATAGAAAGAGAGAGAGAGAAAAAGAGAGGTGGGGATACTGATGGTGACGTCGCCATCGGGACTCTGGAGCATCTTGTCCATGCCCTTTGGGCCGAGGGAGGTGCGGAGGATACGAGCGACGGCTCTGCCGGCGGAAATGTTGGCCTTCTGAGCATCGAGCCCTCTGAGCCTCGCCTTCTGGTCCTGCTCCTTTAGTATTATGAAAGGCCTCCCAAATTCATCGAAAGCTAACGCCATTTTTTCCCTTGCTGGTGTTGCCGCCGGAAACTGCTATCGCCAGAAAGGACGACTGAGACCGGCACTGGTCTAGAAGTTTTGAGAAACTTTGCCAGCCCTAAGGCTCCCGCTTCTTTTCAGCCCATTGCCAGCCCGGATTTTTCTCGGGTTAAGCTATTTGTTTGTTTGTTGCCCGACCCATGTCTTTGGTCGTTGGATCAGATGACATATGTGACATGTCCTTACCAAATCGGCTCAAATCTTAATATGATTAAAAGTACCCTAATAAAATTAAAATAAATTTTAAATTAAAAATAAATTAAATTTAGAATTTTTTCGTGCCGCTATGCTAATAGATTAATTTGTCTCCGTTAATTAGTGGATTAATATATTATATTTATATTATTATATATTTTGAGTTTCAAAGTACAAACCTAATATTTTTTAAATTTATAAAAAAATAAAAAATAAATGTGTCAAAAAATATTGGCTAATTAGCTTAAAAAGTAGTTATCATTTTTTAATTCAATGTAATTTAGATCATATTTGGTTTGTATTTTTATTTTTTACTTTTGTTTTTATTTTTTATTTTCAATTTTATGTGTTTCATGTTTTGAAAATCTCAAAATACAGAAAATAAAAAACGCATTTGGTTTGGCATGTTCTGTTTTACGTATTTGATATTTTTCTTATTTTAAGTTAAAAATACTCTAAACAACTTTTTATCTTTCTACATTTTATGTGTAAACCCATTTTCTGTTTTGTAAAACAGATTTTGAAAATATAAGATATTATTTGATTTATTTTTCTATTTTTTGTTTTTTGTTTTTATTTTTTATTTTTTTCATTTTGAGTTCATTTTTCATTTTATACTTTTGAAAATAAGAAAAATAGCTTAAAACTCATTTTGTTACTTATATTTTTAAAAATTTTTTTCAAAAACAAAAATAAATAAATGAGTTTACACATAAAATAAAAAATAACAAAAAATCATTTTAAGAGTGTTTAACAAAAAATAAAGAAAATAGAGTATTTTCTATTTTTTCGTTTTGATATTTTTAACACATAAAATAAAAATAAAAAATAGAAAAATCAAATGTCACCTAAGTAACCAAATACGTTTTAAACTATTTTTTTTTTTTTCGTTTAAAAAATGCAAAATGAAAATTGGTTCAAAACATAAATATCAAATGGTACCTGAGTCATTTTTTTTTCTAATTCAATGTAGTTATTGATTTTTTCACAAATATAGGAATTGTTCCTTAATTGTTTTAAATTTATAAAAAAAAAATAAAAATATGGGCGCCCAAATATTATTGGCGACTAACGTAATTAAAAAGTTAAATTGAATTTTTTTTTCACTTTCTGAAAATTGCTGTGGAAATATTATTAAAATTTTGAAATTTTCAATAATAACAAAGTAAAATAAATCAAATCAATGTATAATTTTAATAACTGAAAAACATAAATATTTTTTAAATTACTTCCATAAAAAAATATCACGTTAAGAAAATTTAATTTCTTCTTGGGTCGGGGAGAAGCCCGCAGCCGCTATCTATATGTGCGCACTGGGTGAAGCCCACCCCGTGGCCCTAACCGGCAAAGAACCACGATGAGGTAAACTAGCTTAGGCAAACCTTGACTGACCGGCTCAGCCGAGAAGGCTGTTAGATGGCCCTCCACAATTAGAGGAAGGACTACCCTTAAGAGGAGTCGAACCCGGGACCTATTGGTCCCAGGCCCTTCAGCCCGCCATCCGAACCAACTCGATTACCCCTTTTGGGATAGAAAATTTAATTTCTTGTGGGGTTGGGGAGAAGCCCGCAGCCGCTACCCATAGGTGCGCACTAGGTGAAGCCCGCCCCGTGGCCCTAACTGATAAAGAATCACGAGGAGGTAAACTAGCCTAGGCAAGTCCTGGCTAATCGACTCAACCGAGAAGGTTGTTAGATGGCCCTCCACAATTAGAGGAAAGACTACTCCCAAGAGGAGTCGAACCCGGGACCTATTGGTCCCAGGCCCTTCAGCCCGCCATCCGAACCAACTCGACTACCCCTTTCGGGGCCAACAAAATTTAATTTCTTATTTCATGATTGTATTTATCTTACTTCAAACTTTTGTAATTCTTTCCTCGATACTACTTGCTACACTAAATGTTTTTATTTGAACTGTCAAAATTTTTTTAATTTAATATAAATATATTACAAATGTTTTTCAAATTTTTATCCTAAGACAACATATACGCATAATGAACTTTGGTTCAATGGCTTATTGACGCTTGAGTGCTAATTTTGCTAAACCTAATTGGGTCGAACTGAATTCATTTGGAATTCCCTACTCAAAATATTTTGTATATAATTTACTTCAACTCAAATTTTATTTTAGGTTATAGTTGTATTTATGAATTTAAAACTAATGAATTTGGTTCAATTATTTAGGATTAATTACTCTAATATAACTTTACTAATCTAGATAAGAACTTAATAGTAACTTTAAGTAGTTTAAATTGATTAATTATGATGAATTTAAAATTATTATAAAAAAATAATTATTTAAAATTTGTGGTAATTAATAACTTTACTATTTTAAGAAGGCATTTGTTAAAATTAAGAAAGGCATTTGTTGAAGTTAAGAACCATTGATGATATACTCTCTTTTTTTTCTTTTTCTTTTTTTTTTAAAGAATTAAGAAAGAACAAAGAGATACTGCATAAAAACATTACACACTTTTTTCATTTACACTTTTTTGATACACACTCTATCAAAGTACAACATATTATTGCTTGAAATATATCCATTAATGCTTAACAAGTGTTCAGTAATAGTTAATAGGATAAAAACTTCATTTGAAGTGATAAAAAATTTTGAAAAAAAGTAAACAATACTGAAAAATTATAAAAGTCATTCACTTTTTATCGCATGAATTACAACCTTACAATTTATCTCCTTTTATCTCATTAAGGTTCTATTTAAAGTGATAAAAAACTCTAAAGAACTGTGAAAAATATTGAAAAACTTTAAAAGTCATTCACTTTTTATCTCATACGAATTACAATTCTACAACTTATCTCATTTTATCTCACTTTTTGTCATTCTAAATGTACCCAAAATATTAATACTGCCATTTAATAGTAATTATTAATAATTTATTATTAAGAGTAATAAAAAATGAGATAAATTAAGATTAAATGAGATAATTTGTAAATTTATAATTCATACAAACTTTTAGAGACTTTTAGAAATTTTTTAATATTTTTTAGCAAACTAAAGAAACCCTAAATAATTCTACGTGTCGTGGAGAAAAAAATATGCAATAATGGATATATATGGTTTTTTAATTTCCAAATCTGTGTGATGCACCGGTGCATGAATGAAGGCACAATCAGTATGGTATAGAACTTGTCTTACAACAACTTGAGCTCAAAAGAAAGACACTTCCCAAGTCATCACAGGGATCATTCATTCATATCCCTATTCTCAGAATCCAGAGCGTGCAGTTCAGAAGAAAACGGCGGCGGCGGCGATGGCGGCGGTGGCCATTCCGGCGACAGCGGAGACCTCAACGGAAGCTGCGCCGCTGGCGGGCGATGGAGCTGTGGCACCAGGAATAGAAGAGAAAGTTCCATCAGGAACAGGCCCGCCAACGGGGGCAGCATCTGTCTCTTCGCCGCCAATGTTACCCACGGCGCCACTACCTGCGTTGTCCTCCGATGGCGAAGCTGCCGGGGCCGTTGAGGCGGCGGCGGAAGCCAACCCGACGACGGCGAAGAGAAGAAGAGCGAAAACCACGAGCTTGCGGGTCATTTTGGGGGAAACTAAATTGAGTTGGAGAGTCACGAAGGTGAGTTTGTCTTTTTGCGCGTGTTGTGTTCGATGAAATGCAGCAATTCTCTGGGGATAGAGAAGCACTGCAGGGTAATCAAGTACGAATGCAGTGGTGGGTATATATCGAGGTTAGGATGTGGATGGCATTAATTAATGGTGGGTTTTTGGCTGTTGCATTTTGCAGCTGCGGAGGCCTCCGAAGTGTCAGGAGGGCCATGAATGATCTGCAATTTGTTGTGACAATTTTAGCAACTTTTGGTTCTAAAAGGCAAATGTTTTCCAACCAGAATATTTTTAGAAAATTGTCTTTCTTAAAAGACGAATGTGCCAAAGTGACGAGAGCAGTTGGAAAAGGATAGATTTGGTGGTTCTCAATCAATGGAATTGCGGAAGCTTATAAAGCAACAACCTTTATTAGTAGCATGATTTTTTTTTTTTTTATCCAAATCTTTTGATAACAACGAAAAATGAGACCTTTCAATTGTTGCACACTCGCTATAATTTCAATTAATGTGACTCTTTCACATTAGTAGAATTTAATTTTGTTTGTCCTCACTTTAACCTATTTTCATGATTGTTATTAACAATAAACGTTTTCCTAACTATTCTTAACATTAACGGAAAAAAAGGCACTTTTCAATTGAAGTATGGAATAGCTGCCATTCCATTTTATTCAAAATTCTATTAAAAACAAATAAACAAATAAACAATTGCTCTATGATCACAAATTTCCCTATACCTTCCCTGACAATCAACTTAGCCTTCAGTCAGAATCATAATGGAGCTCCAAATCGATATTGCTACATTTTATCCCCTGCAAATGTTGTTATTCTTAATTATATTAAAATAATTTTTTGCTAGATTTTGGAAAGATAACTCAAAATGTTGTTATGCTTAATTGTATTAAAATAATTTTTGGCTAAATTTTAGAAAGATAACTCAAATCAGAAGTATTATTATTGTTAACTATACAACGTGTTTTATATTAATAATAAATTTGCTCGACTATAACTTAAAATGATATGTTTAAAATATGTAAATAATATTAAATGAATAAGTAGACATATTTTTCCTCTCTAAATTATTATACATTAAATGAATAATAAAAAGAAAACTATCCCTAAAATAAATCTAAAATTTTTAATTTATTACCTTTTTTCTAATTATTCTTTTTTTTTTTCCTTCCCCAAATCCTAATTGCAAGCACACCTAAGAGTGCCCAATAGGGTCTAAAACCTTAAGAGCCGCACAAATGAGATGGCATCAACCGCCCTTGTATTAGAGCCCATATTCATAAAGCACTCTCACTACATTGTTATTCTAATCGAGATTATGAAACTCCAAACTTATAATCGCCTATTCTAAACCCAAATATACTCATAGAATTTACAAATCTGCAATTAAGAATGTTTTAAATATTTCAGATTTATATTATTGAGATTCACGACAACCTACGGCTGAAACAGTGAGTTCATCTTACAAATGTACAGATAGCCAAACCCTGACTCTAGCTCCCAATGAAAAGAGTCAAAAATTTACCAGATAAAACAGAACAAATACAAACAAGCACGGGCCTCAAATTTTGTACAGGAATTCTACAAAGAGACAACAATGAGACAGCGGCAACGCGGGAGACAAGCCAATCACATATGTTGTGAACCTAATACAACAAAAATAATTTTACAACTGAGACAAAAGAGAGAGAGAGTGTGTGGTACTCTGCATGGATACTGGCAGGTCTTGTAGCTGCATCCAAGAGTTGGATACTCTCTAGTTTCCAAGCATTTTCTTCAAGAAGCACAATTTTTAAAATTTTGAGGAAGTGCCCGTGGAGAGGCAAACAAAACGATTGGTATTGTCTTTAAGGCATCTTTGACATATTCGCAGACTGCATGACTTTCAGTTGAATCCGGCGAAAAGCAGCCGTTAAACCCATCTTTCCTCCGGGGAAATTCCTCGAGGCAACCAGCATAGGCTGATTCTATCAAAACACAGAAAGTTGCCAACATGCTCCCTGAATAAGATAATAATTAAAAAAAAAATCTCCAAGTTAAAAAGCGTAAAAAAGACCCCTAAATATGTTACAGCTTAATCTATGTTAGTACTTGAACCGTCAATATGTTACACTTTAACCTATTAGCACTAACTGTCATGGAAATAATATTAAAAAGATCACCACATCATGAATTGACATCGAGCTCTACATGAAACTCTTTTGTCAGTATCAACAGAACAGCCGCTTAACTTGGTCATTCCAGAAAGAGTTTACAATCTAAACTCAATCAATATCTGCACATAACTTCTAGAAGACAGAATATAAAGGCATGATATATCAACTTGACACATCCTCAATACCATTGAAGTCAATGATTCTAAGTTCTTTTAAGTACCAAGCTAAAATGCCTGAGAGATAGATATGCACACCACTCATTAGAGAAGATCTAAAGGATTCCATGTCATTGTGCTGGCATGACAAGTGCCAAATAACTACGTGCAAAGTTCAAAAACTAACTGAATATTTGTGGTAGATGGCTTAAAAAACATGTAGGCAAATAAATGAACTCCATGTTTGTCGAACATTCCATGTTGATAACATATAAGGTTTCAACAGCACAGTCTCTACCCGCTCAGGGGGCTTAACTTTCCAACAGAACAATAATTTTGAAGTTCTGCTTTTCGATCTCAAAAGCTCAATGGAGAAGAGGGAGAAATAGAAAGAAAGGGAAAGGGCCATATGACTGATATGAGATATCCAAGAAAATGCATGTCTTTTCTTGCTACCTTAAATTGGATAATGGCCATGAAGATAACTATTAAGTAATTGCAAGTATTTCACAGATATTACATCTGAGATTCTGAAGGCATAACAAAGGGGGAGGGAGATTAACTTGTTCATTATCATCATAATTATAATTGTTATACCAGTTTACCTCACTTGATCAAGGGCTAGTTGCATCAGATCTTAACACTGATTTCAGAAACATGAGATTGTACTTCTTCTATCTCTTCCAAGTTCCAGTCATTCCTTCCTTTTGTAGCTCCCTCATCCCTTCATACGTCAATATATATATATATATATGCGTGTGCCTTTATGGTGTCACAAATGAGTCAGCCTGCGCGTGTCTTTCTATTCTATACAGACAAGTACCAAACAAGCCACAAAGGTATGTACAGCAACATATATTCTCGAAATTGCTCATTGCTGGTAACCAAAGTGGTTCTTACCCAACACCTTAGGCAACCATCTTAATTTGCACACCAGCTCTTCACTATCAATCTCAGTTAGATCCAGATTTATCAGCATCTTCTTCACCATAGACAATTTGAAGATTCTCAGATGGTTTGACCTCAGTCCGAGACTGGACGCTAAACTCCGAAAAACTAATTCCTGTCCAGGGCTAAATTGCTCATGAGCAGCAAAGAGAGAAAAGTTTCTACATTCTGAGGTTGATAATCATCTACCTATTATTATAGCTAGAAAGAAAGAGAATACATTTCTAGGTCCAATTGAGGGGCTAAAATCTTCTAAAGCAAGTTTGAAGGGAAGGAGCATATTAAAGACTAGAGTGACTCTGAGAATGAACTTCATCCCCATGTTGAACCAATGGAACAACTGCCAGGTTGAAGAACCGCTCGTGCTTGGCTTGCAACAGTTGCACAAAGGAGAAAGGGCACATAAGAGCACGGTTTTAAAAAGGTAACAGTTGGGTTAACAATAATGGAAAATAACGGATGTAACGAAAAAACAGGTGTAATGGGAACAGAGTGATTCGAAAATGTAACGGTAACGGCCTATTTACAATAGATAAGATAGTTATGAAAGAAAATAAATTAGAAAAATGATTAGCTTCTTCATCATATAAACCCCAGAAAGTAAATAAACAAAATCATATAACTTTTAATAGCAAATTTCCTTCTATATATATTCACATCAAGCAATGATGAATCTAACAAGACCAAAGTAAAAACAACACTGTCAATTTACATTTCAACTTTCCGCACTCAACAGTCACAATAAGAATGTTCTAACCAACAAAGGTGACTGATTCCAAGAGTAACAAGCTAAAATTGAACCACAAATATCAAATATAAAGTATGTGTCACATATTAGCTGAGCGAGACAAGAAAGTGGCACATATGGAATTTTTGCCGGCTTAACGCACAACCACAAATAGATCTAATAGACATAAAAGACCTTTTTCTTTTAACAGATTAGAAGAATGTTCATAAAGGACATGTAAACTTGAATTCTCAAAGTTTCAATAGGAAAGAGGGAAACAAAGTGAAACAAGAAGCATCTTGCATTCTACAATTATTGAGTAATTTACAGGAAAACTTCTGAGGTAAAAAACACATAAGACAACAAAATCAAAAACACCAGGGGCTGTAAAAGGTCAATAGTCAGACCCCAAATAATGAAACAAATAGAATTTTAGAGCCAGAACCCAAAGGAACGATAGTCATCCAACAGTGGCTAAAGTTCACTACTCAAAAAAGGTAAATCAAAGAATATGCAAGACAACCAACTCACACTATCATATAGAACACTAAAAAGTTTCAAGTATCCCAATGTGTCATCCTAAAGTAATAATCTTTTAAATAAGATTTAATAAAAATAAAACGAAAGGGACAGCCACTAACTGGGTACTAAGTTTCCAACGCAAAAAAGGTAAATCCACACTATTAAGCTACTTAAAAGCCATTAAGGGTGCGTTTGGTTTGCTAAAAATAGCTGAAAAATTTTGAAAACCTCTAAAAACTATTTACTTTTAATTTCACTGCACGAATTACAAACTCACAAATTATCTCACTTTATCCCATTTTATTTTATTTTTCGTCACACCAAACGCACCCTAGCATAACGGTTGGATCAAATTAAGTTAAGCAAGTAGCAGAACTAAAGCAAAGAGGAAAATCTATTTTTCCCTCCTGCCCGCATTAGCAGAACTTACATTTTCGGTCAAGAAGTCACATTAAATGTGGGGCCAACAGAAACCAGAAAGAGCAACAATCGATGCATCCAAGCAATCTGATGAAAAGGCATGAAGAAGTGAGAATTCGAAGGGCAAAGTTATAAGGGACTTGTCTAAGGAGAATTAAATGCTTTACAGATCACTGTGATGGCAAGCGTCTCCGTTTCACATAATCTGTGTCCCTTGATCGCCTGTGATCCTCTTTTGCCATTCCTTTGGACCTGCTATGAGATCTTGAAGAAGATTGTCCTCTATCCCAGTCATCCTCATAGCCCAAATCATGTTCTCTTTGCCGATGGTCTCGATAACCATCCTTGTGCTCCCTGTACCTGTGATTTCTATCAGATATTTCCCTTTCCATCTCCCTCTCATCAACGATACCTTCTTCCAGAGTTTCCTGACCAATCATGCTCAGAACCCCGTTCCTTCTCCCAGGAAGCTGTGTTTGACCTTACTCCTTTTTCATGGCTTGCCTCTCCATATCCATATTCAGAAGCTTCATCTGCACCACCATAACTCGATTCTCTTGTCCTTTGTTCTTGTTCTTCCCCTCCCCCTCTGCCCATTTTGGAGTCAGTCCACAGTCCAGGATGATGTCCATCCATCCCAATTGGCCCCATCATTCCCATCCCATTAGCTGCTATTCCTCTGCCGAAAAAGGTAGGGTTGACTTGAGGGGCCACCCCGGGAAGTCCCATTGTGTTGACAGCTGGAAATGAAGGAACCATCCCAGGAAAAGGAGGACCTGAAAAACCTCCATAACCTGCTCCTCTGCCCATATAAGTTGGATCAAATCCAGCCCCCATCATACCATGAGGATGCATCAAGCCACCAAGAGGACCACCAAAAGCAGGGCCTGCAAGGCCTCGTCCATATGCTCCTCCACCAACACCACTTCCAACCCCAGAAGCACTTGCAACCATGCTCTTTGCCAGCACACTCCCTCCCCTTCCCCTCATGAGTCCACCCCCAGGACCTCTATTTGGCATTCCCTGCCCTCCTCGTCCCCACCCGCTTCTTCCATAACCCCTCCCTGCATCTCCACTTGATTGGTTCATCCCACCACCTCTCCCCACCCCATCATTCATGGGTCTCCTTACCTGTGACTGAGACTGAGGCTGCACTTGGTTTTTGTTCATATAAGAAGCAGCCACCTGCTTTATGGTTTGTGGAGAAGCAAAGGCCACCACACAAGCTCGCCCATTAAAAACATGACCATTCATTCCTTCTTTGCATGCAGCTGCAGCTGCTGCATCATAGAATTCAACCTGACAATAGCCTTTGGATTTTCCACTAGCTCTCTCATCAAAGAATTTGATCTCCTTGACCTTCCCATAGTGAGATAGCACACTCTCAAGCTCAGCATCGGTAGTCCACCAATGTAGTTCTCCCACAAAGAGCATGGTTCCACCATTCTCTAAAGCTGGCCTAATCTGATTTTCATTAACTGTTGGACAGCTCACGTGCACATTTACGTTCATATTCATCTGGCTGACCGGCATCTGTGGGGCACTCCTGGGGCCACCTGCACCAGAGTTCAGAAGTGGAGCAGACTCAGCGGCAACTTTTACTGACATTTCAGAAGAATCAAACCCAGGTTTGTGAGGCATGGGAGTTGATCCTTGAAAGCCCAAATTTCCTTCTTGAGCATCATGAGTCATCCCCTGAAACCTTCCCTTTTGAGCACCACCAGTAGTTCCCACTGGTCCTCTATCAGCTGTCAACCCTTCCTTCGAATCGGGAAAATGGATCCCAGAATTTGAATACTTCCCCTCGGTTGCAATTCCACAGATGTTTAGCTGTTGTGACCCTGCAGCTTCAGTTCTAGGTTCAGGAAGACTAGTTTTCTCAACTTGAAGTCCCCCGTTACCCTGGCCAGCAGCCAGCACTGGTGTTTCAGAACGCTGCAGCTGCAAGAAACCTTCTCCAACATTGACATCATTATAGAGGTCATCATATTCATCATCTTCACCTATTATCTCATCATCAGCAAGAGCAGAAATCGCTCCACCTCCCTGATACTGCATCTTTTGAGCCCCTACATCCTCATCTCCATAATCCAATTGCTCTTCAGCCATTTGATCCATTTAAACAATTCTATATAAATCAAAGTACCAATTGTTTTTCCACCTATCAAAATCAGGCAAACCACAAGAGGAAATTAGTAGTGTATATATATATATAGGATCGCACATTAACTGTGAATTCTCAAGCATCCGAAATCAAGAGAACTACAAAGATCTGTTTTGAAGAAAAAAAAAATAGAGATCTAAAACCCTAACAGATTCAAACAACACCATACAAATCTTTTCTACAGCTCACCAACCTGACAAACCCATAATTTGAAATCAACATCTGCCCAACTCATGAAGACTATACCTACAGTACAATCTGCGATGTCTAGTTACAAAATCATAGCCATCAAGATAAATGATCACATACCCACTTCACAAGATTACCAAAAATAGGCACTTCTCCAATACCCACAACGTAATTCCACAAAATACTCAGAAATCAAAAACACCCACTGGTTGATAACATCAGATATTGCACAAACATGTGAAAGTCAACTGATAAGAAACGTAAGAACAAATCTGATATTAATGACCAAAACCAACTACAACGACAATCAAATCGTAGTCTGATGTGTTCTTACCAATACATGCAACGGGCAAAAAGTGGAACTGACTGGAAAGAGAGAGTTTTATCTCATTTTGTGATATTTGTATGCAAAAAGTTTTATCTAATTTTGTGATATTTGTATGCAAAACGGATAGATTATCGGATTAGAGCTTCGCTTTTTGTCTGAAAGGCTCTGTGTTTCCGAAGTCGGACAAATATGCAGGTGGGCTTCCCCCTCTTCCCCCCCCCCCCCCCCCGCCCCTCACTCTCTGTCCGTGCGCGCTCGCGCGTCCCACAGTGGTCTCGGACTCGTCTCCGATTATTCCATCCTATTTGTAACATGGTAAATTTTCATTTTAATAATAATAATAATAATAAAACACGATACATTTTTACACGTGTTAATAAAAATATTCCATAAATACTAATTTTAATAAAAGTGAGATTATTTATATTTTATAAATAATTTCTCACATTCTATTTTACGTTTTCATTAATTAAAATTTCAAAATTCTATTTTACGTTTTCATTAATTAAAATTTCAAAATTATCCATCGATCTTTTTGCATATATTTTGTGTATTTATATTGTCATAAAACTTTTTAACAAAAACTCAATTAAAAGTATAATTACAGTGTTAGAAATAATTTTATTCTATTTTATAATCAAAGGCAAAATAACCAATGCTGAGCAGTCAGAATCTAATTTTTAGTTAGCATTGCCAAACTAGACCTACGGATCATAAGTCATGAAGAAAGGGTGGTGCTGCTGCAAAAGTGCTTTCACTCTTTTTTTTTTTTTTTTTTTTTCTGAAACAAACTCTTGAGAATTAGTCCATGGAAAATTTTGAAAGAATGCTTACCAAAAAAAAAAAAATTTGAAAGATTGAGTGATTTTTAAGCCCACTGCAGGGCTGTCATACATGCTTGAAATTATTCCTTTGCTTTGCTTCCAATAAGGAATTGTTCAATTTGCTTCCAAATTTTCCTAAGATGAGGAGAAAATAAGCACAAGAAGCTTATAAAAATCTCTACTCTTACCTCCCATGACCAGAATTTCCATGAGCCAAGAGAGAAAAAAAAAATAATGGAGGAGAAGCAAACCAGACTACTCTTGCAAAATTGTAAGACATGAACAAGTGATTCTCAAAATTGCAAGACATGGATACAAGTAATTTAAGTGAGCGTGGCTTGTAACAACTCAGTGGTTAAAAGTTTTTCCTGTCCGTTTATGACTCGAGTTCGAGTCTTCCCCCTCCCTTTATAAAAAAAAAAAACTTTACCTTTCAAAAAAAAAAAAAATTCTCCACTTCAATGCTACAAAATTGATCGGCGTTATTTTCAACTTTGTAAGGTGTTTTATAGAAAGGAATTCAAAAGAAGAGGATGGTGACAAATTTGCCATATGAAGAATTTGATCTAGGCCCTATTTGACCGATCAAAAAATATCAAAAGTTACCAAATTTTAATTACATTTTGTACTTTTCTTCAATAAAATTTTAACATATATCACCTGTCATATTTTTATACTTTTATTGTATTTTTTCTTCAACTTTTTTTTCAACCAAACAACTCCCTGATTAGGAAATATGGAATTTCCAAATGAGACTCCATTGAATATGAAAGGATTGAGGCTTCTGCTTCTGATGTGCCCGGCCAAAAGTTGGATTTAGCCCAATTTGACATTGAAAATTCCTGAGGAATCTAGACGCCAGATGATTCTGGCTGAGAAGCCAATGTATGAGATACGGGAATAGCATAGATTTTGTGAATAATGTAATTAGGAAAAATAGAAATTAGAATTGCAGAATCCCAACTAGGACGGCAACCAATCAGAGGTTGATTAACTGTTTTGAGTTCATTGAGATCGAAGTTGGGACAATCGACGGCTAAGAGTTTTGAGTTGTGGGGGGGCTTGAATTCTAGCAACACAAGTGATATTTATTTTTTGAACCATTTGGTCATAAAATTTATTTTTTTTTTTTTATCAAAAGAAGACGACATTCTAAACGAGATTCTTAAAATCTTTTGACATTCATTCCTTAAATCATTCAGTCACAAAATATAATCTTTAATATATGCACCGTCAGAAAACATCTTTCAAATCATCTTTTGATAGCTATTTCTTAAAGCATTCGATCATAAAATTTATTATTTAATATATGCACCGTCATACGATGCCATTCCAAGTAACATTTATAAATCATTCTTCAATATTTTTTTTCTTGCCCCACTCAGTCATAAGTACTGTTCCAAACATTATTTTTAGATCATACCAAATAACTTTGGTCTAAATCTAAATAATAATAATAATATAATAAAAAAAATGTTATCCAAAAGACATTTTTGAACCCAATTATATGTTTTTTAGATTAAGATGTCTTTTGAAATGATAAATTTGAGTTCAACGTGTAGTTTAAAAAACGTCGATAATTATTTAAAAACATTGATATCTTTGTTGCATCTTTTAATAATATATTAATATGGTGTGTGTTTAAAGTGATAAAAAAAAAGAAAAGAAAAAACGAGATAAAATGTGGTTTAGGATAAAGAAATGGCGTTCAGTATTTTTTTTTTCAAACTACATTTATTGGAGATGAACAGTGCCAACACCATTAGAACAGTTTTTCAAGTCCGTTCTAACGAATTCAAACAATCACAACTCAATGTTCTACTGTCTCTCTCTCTCTCGACAGTGGTAAATTGTTATAAAGATTTTTTAAATTTGTTCTAATAGATTCAAAAAGTCTCACACAATACTAAAACCGTTAGAACGGTTTTTCAAATCGGTTTTAACGGATTCAAAAAGAATGTTACAAAATAGTAATAATGGTGCTCGTTTAAAAGATTTTGATTCGAAAAATATGATTATCACAAAAAATTTAAGCACTCGGTTAACTTCCTTCTAAATTTTTTATTTTATTTTTAGGCTAAATATTGAAAGTTTTTGAAATTAACAAATGCAGGAAAATATAAATGTGTAATAAAGAATTTTAGTGATTTATAGAAGTTGTTGGAGATTTATGTTTTTTTTTTTTTTTTTGTTCTGTTTGTTGTCACTCCAAACAATGCCATGGTTTTAAAAACATTAACATTTTCTAACAGTACATAAATCAGGAAAATATTTTTGCTTTTAAATGAATGAATCAATAAATACAGACTAATTGATACAAGTTTAAGGCAAAACCCTCCCCTGGCTGCTGTTAAGAAAGTAAACAAGAAACAACCCGCTCGCTTGGTTTGTCAGCTCCTTTCGGCGCGAGCTTTCGAAAAACAAAATTGGGTGCAACTTTGATAAATCCATTTTGATAGTAACACTCAGGAGCTTCAGAAACAAAGAGTCGTGCTGTCACGGTCTCCCGAAAAAATTGAAATGCCATCCATTAACCCTATTCTAGGGCTTCGTTTGTTTACGAAAGGGATTTCAATTTTTATTTTTTTGTGTGTATTTTGTTTTTGTCTCATACAATTTTTTTTTTACCAAAATTATTTTCTTTAGAAACTATAAATTTTTTGTAATTTTTTTGTCCAATATAATTTTTTTCATCAAAATTATTTTTCTTAGAAACTATTAACTTTTAAGATGGCTAAATTCATTTGTAAAAAAATATTAAAAAATTATGTCCATTCAAAAAAAAAAACATATTAAAGGCTAGAGAATTTTTTAAAAAAAAGAAACTTTTCCGTTACTTTTTTTTTATCAAAATGAACGTAAATTTTTTTTTTTTTTTTTTTTTTTTTACAAATACGACTAATATAACTAGAAATTACAATTTCTAAAAAAAAAATAAATTCCAAGCTTAGTTTAAAAAGTAAAAAAAATTAACTTTTTTATAGTTAGCTAATAATTAGCTGCTAAAAAATTAATTTTTTGTGTTTGAAAGAGGAGGAAAAAAAAAGAGCTAATTTTTTATTTTTTTATTAGTTTGACATTTAACCCTTAAAAATTTAAAATAATATTAAAACATAAGAAGGTAAATTTAATCATTTTAAAAAAATTAAAAAATAAATAATTGATAGCTCAGTTACCAACTACTTCTTTTTCTAACGGAGCCTTAGTAAAAAAAAATAAAAAATAAAAAAAAACACAGCCCAGGCAGATATCAAGCTAGTCATCAGAGCTCATGCCAACTCAAGAAAGACTCCAACACAGGCAGTGGTTGTTTGAAAGATTGTCCCCCCCCATCAAGTCAGTCTAGAATACCCTTTAAAATACGCACAATGATTATTCTCCACACACAGAGAGTGAGTGATTTGCTGATAAGAATTGCCAAAACGTCTTATCAAATGCGAAATTTTTTGAGAAGTTCATCATAGGCGTAATTGAAATATACAAAGCAGAAGTTTAGACTGAATACAAAATAGAATTTAAACCACTAATCATTATGGAAACTCTACTCCTCACCAATCCAATCACAAATGAATCAAACAACAACCTAAGCACTGAGAATGTTGTATTGGGGAGTAATGACTCCCAACAAAAACGAAAAATTCTTACCAGAGATTCAAGAAAAAAAAAAAAACGATGATGATGATGAACACAAGCTGAATAATGAAAATGATTTTCAGCTTGGTTAGTTTTCAACCAACTGGTGATGAGTGACTCTCTTGATCTAAAGCTTCAAGTGCCCAGCTAGGAATGCCAACAGAAGCTTTGGTGACATTGCCGGCAAAGACCGATTTCATGACAGAATTAAGAGACTCATCTTCTTACAATGTGAGACATCATCTATTGTACATCAACTATTGCTCCCAGAAACGATATCTGTAATTACGCGTGAATTCCAAGTGAAGATCGGATGCCAAGAGTGAAATACGTGTGCAGCATGCTCAAGGTGGGAATTGTGAGGCAGGATGATTCCATTCCATTTGGCTGTTATCATCATGAAAGTCTTGGGTCTCCATTTGACAGTCGTGAAATGCCTTTACAACCATCTTCTACAAAAATGGATCTTCAACATCAGTACATCCCCTTGAAAACAGGATTTGTACGGCAAATACTCGCCCCGTATTCTTCATACTCTGCCTTTGTATGGCAAGCCTGTGCAAGAAGTGCAAATTAAATCATTTCATTCGAAATTCAAATTCAACATGATTACCCCATTACCCGCACACAAATACCACACAGAATGGAGGGATATAATTGCATCAATCCCGATTGGGACAACTCCATGGTAAAAAAACCAAAATGTTTTTAACAATCATAAGACCTACAAATTCTACCGTCCAGGAAAACAACAAGGATGAAACATACCGCAAAAAATTCTGGTGTTGACGCAAGGACAGAGCCTCCAAACCAGACAGCATACCTCTGGATGGGATGGCTGACTACATTTACCTCCACTGGTTGTGCCTGGTGACGCTTTCATGTTAATAGTCATGACAAGAACGTTTGTTCTTATAGAGTTCAATAGTGCAAAGAACTGCATAAAATGATTTTACGGGGAAAAAAAAAAAACCAAAATGGTTACTTTTATCTCTCCACCAAGCCGAGCATCAGACGCAAGTACACGAGCATCCACAATCTTCTTCAGATCCCGTTGCAACCTTCGATGGAAGTCCTTGAACATTGTTGAACCTCCAGACAATACTATATTCTGAGATAAATATCAAAATATTTTAAGCTATCACGAATGGAAAAATGAATATATATACATCCAAAGGAAAAACATGATTAAATTCAGACATAAAAGAAGTCAGTTCTAGGATGCCAAATAGCATGTCTGGGAGGTGCACTAACCACAAAATTTAGTTCAGTCTCAAAACATAAAAAGGTGTAAACACTACAATAAAAAATGGTAAACATACTTTACAGACTAAAAACTACGTTTGATATTCATATGCATCAAAACACATTGACCCAACCACGGCAAGAGAAGCTAAGATAGCACATTATGACAAACAACCTAAGAAGCACAGATACAAATACGGCACATGGGCACACCAATACAGCAATTTAAAAAAAAAATTGATTGTGACAAAACGCGGTAGAGATAAGTCAACAATAACTATGTACTTTAATATTTATACATGAAAGTCATAGCTATTTATCTATCTTTTAAATTACAAATACATTTATATTATTTATATCATAATAGGAAGAAATCATTATTACATTAAACATATTAACAAATAAATGAGAATAAATAGTCCTAATATCTATTTTATAAAGCTAAAGATGCAAACAAATTCAAAATTTTAAGTTTTAGAATTTCTAGAATTTAAAAAATAAACAAATAATAAGAATAAAGGAAGAAGGATTAACAAGTATAAATTTATATGCGAACAAAAAGTCCCAAGTTTTTTTCTCCAGACCTGCAATGTTTTCAAGTGTTCGGTTCTAAAATAGTTAAATAATAACAGGGCATGCTCGGACAAGTGTCTGACATGTGTAGGATTGTCCAACATGGACATGAAGCCTTCCTAGCAGGCTAGCATTGTCCGTACTTTTTAGCAAACAACATAGAGATGCGCACTCCTTAAAACTGTTTAAATGCAATTTGATGATCTCAATTTTTTACTTCTCCTATTCAAATTATTTACATCTGAAGAAAACCATCGCTGGTTCTGAATGGGTCAGAGGCTCATTGACTAAAACAAGGAATTTTGACCAATGTCCAACATGGGCACAACATCTTCCTAGCATTGTCCGTAATTCATAGCAAACAACATAGACATTCACACTCAGTTTTAATTGAAAACATAGATGAATATGTTTGAACACAATTTGATGATCACAATTTTCAACTTCTCCAATTCAAATTATTTACATCTGAAGACAACCATCCCCGGGTCCATATGGGTCAGAGCTCATTGACTGAAAAAGGATACTTGGACCAATTATGCGTAACCATAAATGTAAGCTAGCTGGTGAATGCTTGTTGCAAAGATATACAGTTCCAAGCAGCCATAGAACCATATGTGCATAATCTTAAACAGGTAACTTGGAGTCTTACCGAAAACAAAAATTTGGAGCTTCCAAATATATAATACATGTTTAATGGTGCTGCAGCAAACTAAGGTTATGTTTGGATAAATGTAGATTTCAATAAATGGATTTGAAACTACACAAATACAAGGAAGGTGATTCTATAGCTAAATTGAGAACTATTTTGTTTCGAGTTTTGCACAACTTGAACCATTAATGCTAAGAATTTTAAATTACTAGTTTTACACAATTATTTCAAATCACTCAAATCTAAAATCATATCACTCTTTTCCCTCATTTCAAATTCATAAATACAAACCAACTTTAATCCACAATACGATCATAGTATAGTATCATGAGAAACTTCTTGCTACAAGTAGTTCCATCCCACTGACTAAAATATACTTGGCCATGTAGCGCATTAAACCTGAAGGTTCACCACATTAGCAGCGCAAGCACAGGGTAATGTACTTTATCTGTGCAAAGTTATTGGTGTGTATTAAAGCATCCAGCATGTCTCGTTCAAGTGGCATCAAGTATCAACCAACCAAAATTATATAGAAAGTTGGCATCAGCATCTGCTTAAAATTTCCACTACCACAACTAAGTAAATATGTCCAGAACAGACCTTTATCCACAAATAACTGTCAACATTAAATTTACCGATTGTTGGGGGTGGGGGGGTGGGGGAGGGTGTTCAAGGAGCATGCATTGTATCCAGTAATTCAAATCAACATTTGGTGGATATACAAAAAGCACGTTCTACAAATTTGAATAAAATAAGATTTCTTTAGGCAACTCGGGGGTTTCTGCTTATAATAGGAATTGTGATGGGTTTGGGTTAAGGAAAGCTTCTAGAGTTTTAATAGGAAGAAGAACACCTCTAGTTCTGGAGATAAATTGATGTGAGATTTGGTTTGGTTTTAGGAATTGTGATGGGTTTGGGATAAGGAAAGCTTCTAGAGTTTTAATAGGAAGAAGAATGCTTCTAGTTCTGGGGATAAATTGATGCGACATTTGGTTTAGTTTCTCAAAATAGCAGCTTGCTGCATTTTCAAAATAAAGACCATTTAAGGGCAGTGAATAATTTGAAGGCCAATATTTAGGAGAAGGGGGTAAATATTGATTTAGGGTGTGGATACAGTGTTTGGATTGAAATATGCACTATTTAAGGGCTGTAAACAGTAAATCAAGAATAGTGCTCGTATTATTCACAAGTAGAAGAAAGAGGAGAGACCCCCTTGCAATGGTTGAGCAAATTCACACAAACTAAAGCTGAAAATATCACACCTCAACTACTAATAAAAGGAAGATTGCATGCATATTCATAGGAGGTTAAGGCCCTCCAATTCCTACATGTCTTTGCCTCTTCTTTACTAATTTGAATATTCTAGAGCAGCTAAAGAGTAAAGACCACATAAACACCCAAAACTAATAAATTGACTGAAGGATGGTCCATAAACCCATGTTCAGCAAATGTAAAATTACAAAGATACTTTGAACTACTAAAACCTAATAAAATGGAAAATTATATGTGAAACACACTAGGGTGGAGAAAAGAGTGCCTTCAAGATTAGGGAATAGGAGGCATAAGAGAAACATGCTCAGAAAGAGAGCCATTCAACCCATCCGACGAAGGGCCTTGGCCACGGTGAATGTGTTGTCTGTGTTGTCATGACAGGAGGAGGGTTGCATTCAGATGAAGACCCATCCGAGCTAAAAGAGACAAAGCACATCTAGGGAAGCATACCAAAAGGATTATCCCTATGCACTTAGTACAATGCCGAGCTAAGGCCCTTCAAGTGTTAGCATCAGCAGATGCAGCTCAATCACGCCAAAATGGAAGGATCAAGACATGGCGGTGTGTAAAGTAGTCCACGTGTCACCTCACAAGTCTGAAACATGGACTGAAGCACGTGGAAGAAATTATGCAGCAATGATATCAAGATGTAGCACACAGTGTCACAAATATTACAATAAGTATAAAAACTTAGGACATCAAGAGACATATATGCATATATGATGCACTTGTGACATGAGTTGACACCCTTAATCGTGACTACAAATATGGACCATCAACCAATGCCAGCATTGAAGGCACTCCTATTTCATGAAGATCATATTGTAGAACAGATATTGTATCTTATTGCTCAGCCAATCTACTTCACCTTATACAATGCCCTTCTTGTGTCAATTGGTGCAGACTGAATACATTTATCTATTACAGCTGGCAAAGAGGTTGTAAACTCGCTGCTGTAAATCTCAGGACTAAAGAAAACCTGCATAGAAGCCAGACAAATCATCAGAACATGTGCAATCATGCAGTAGTCAGGGACATTCACAAACGGCGTACCAAAAAAAAAAGGGGCATTTACAAATAGCATACAAATTCAACACATATTAAAAATAAGAATTCAGTTAAATATCCCATCTGCTCCACCAGCACCAGATTAAAACGAATTCTGCAAGATGTCACATATAAGACACTTGAATAGCAAGTAATGCCAACTCAGATCACATCATGATAAACAAGAAAACATTGCAAGGTTTTCAATCCTTAGATGATATTGGTCATTTCCAGTAACCAGTTTACTCATGTAGCATTTCTACAAGTTAAGGTCCATCATGCCCAGTTACTTATTTTACTCAAAACTCGCAACAAATTTTTATCATAGCCTTGATTTTCATAAACATTTCATATGCCATATGTTTTCTTCAACCATGTTTAGTTGAATAAGTCTTATTGGAGCCAGCAAATATAACAACCTTAGCAATCACTAAATAATAAAAAAATGCATTGAATAGAATGATTGATGGAGGTTTTATTCAAGGCTTTGCAGTGGGAGGCACCATGATAATACTTCAGAGAGAGTGGAAGAGTTTCATATTTGTTGTTCACATATGGCACTATAGTCTGTTTGTGAAGCGGAACCATTGCATTTGGGGCACTTGAAATGTGTTTTGTTGTGCTTCGAGGCCATACGAAGTTTAAGAATTAACTTGAATAAATCTGAGCTTATACTGGTGGGGGAGGTACCTGGATTTACTAAACTATCTACAATTATGGGATGCATAAAAGGTTCTTTGCCCATAGTTCACATGGGATTCCCTTATAATCTTCTTTCAAGGTAAAGAAAGCTTGGGATGGAGTTGTGGAGAAATGTCAAAGGAGATTGGCAAGATGGAAAAGATTCTACTTGTCTAAGGGTGCTCAAGGCACACTTATCAAAAGCACCTTATCCAGTCTGCCTAAATATTTTCTTTTTTCAGAGTTCCTGTTTTTTGTCCAGGTAACTTGAGTTGCAAAGAGATTTCTTATGGGGAAGACTGGGAAATGAAATTCACTTAGTCAAGTGGAGCACTATTTAATTACCAAAAAAAAAAAAGGGTGGAGCACTATTTATAAACCAATTGGGGAAGGTGGAGTTCGGATTTGAAGACTTATTAGCCTCTACTGGGAACATGGTTGTGGCGATTTATCATTTATGTGTGGGGATGGGTTCTGGTAAAATACGCAGTAAGTGGGGTAGTTGGACTACAATGATCAGAAGGGGCACACATGGTATAAGCTTCTGGAAAGGCATCTGAGGGTTTTGAAATCAGATGACGTTGGATATAGATTGAAGGTTACTTCCTTGAGATGTTTGGTTTGGTGTGCATACAGATGTGTCAATTAAGGCGTGCTATTCTTGGATTGGTGGTTAGGTAGTTTGGAATTTGGCATTTGGAATAATTCTCCAGCATTGGAAGATCGCTACCTTATTGGATCGGATACAGTTGTTGCACTCTCAAAACGTTGTTTTTTTTTTTTTTTTGGTTTTTTTTTTGGGGGGGGGGGGGGCGGGGGAGAAGGGGTGAGACGAGTAAAAATGGATTGAAATTAAATCAAGAAGGCTTGAGGTAAAATCCTTCTATTTTGCAAAAGTTGGCAACAAAGGAACATGCTCAGGAAGTATATATGGTGTTTAGGGGCTCCTCCGAATGTTTTTCTTTTTTTTTTTTTGTTTGGTACTTGGTTCGTGATAATTTTATTACCATTGATAATCTTATTCTCAAGAGGCAGATTATAGTCGAGTGATGTTGTTTATCCAAGAGAGCCACAGAGTCTTTGATCACCCTTTTGTTCAGACTTCAGATCCAAGAGATATGCTGAAGTCATCACTCCATTAAGATAATTATGGTGTTCAAAGAAGTAATAACTTGAACAGAAGAAAAAACAAACCTCAGGGCCAAGAAATCGTTCATAGCCAATATCACAAGAGTACGGTGCCCCCGTCTTTGGCTTGATACCCCTATATTGCTTAATGTACTTGCCTGGTTCTCTGTCATGCTTGTTAAACTCCTAAAATCACAGAAAAAAAAAAGACTAAACATCAGAAAATGCCAGCAAATATATTTGAGATTCATGTGATTGTGCAACATTAAAATAAATACAAAGCATCTCCTTGATGCACCTTTGACGGCTTTTGTTTAGGGGCAGTTTCCCTTGATGCCTTTCAATACAAATACCTTTACTTATCCCAAAAAAAAAATGCAAAGCATTTGAAAAAACCTACCATAAACTTGGCCATGCAAAGCGTGCAGAAAAATGCATTTGCTGCATGGAATTGTCCAAATTTTTAAAAAAAATAGTAAATGATCACACCTTCACAATATCAGAACAAGTATAGCAATAAGTTTCCTTCACTTTTCGAGCTACTTCAAAGGAATCTTCAGGCGGAATATGCTCTCCTCTTTCCTACAAGAAAGAATGCCAAAATGCAAAAAACAACCAAAATTAAATTACTACCATATGTTTCCTTGATAGCACATACAATGAGTTTCCATTCTAATTGTATAAAAATATTAATATCTAGTCTCAACAGATGAACTTCAACGGTAAAGTGTTTAAGAGTGTTGTAGACGACACACGAGAGAGAGAGAGAGAGAGAGAGAGAGAGAATGTGTTACAGAAATTCATAGAAACAGAACAAGTTTGTATACTATTCCTTCCAGAGAGTGAATGAGTGGAAGTCATGCAATCAGACCTTTCAAACAGCAGCAACAGCAATAAGGTCAAAACATCATCAGAGCTATACATGAACACTATCTACAAAGATCTAAATTCACACCATCGACACAGATCTCAATTCAAATTCCACAACAAAGAAGTAGCATGACACAGTCTCAACGCTTACAGCAGCACGTAAGAGGGTACGTATATCAAATTCAGAACATTATAAATGTCCAAGAGTTTAGTGGAAGGAAGATAAAGCACAACAACCTCCTAAAGAAAAACTGTAAGAATATTATCTTTCGACAGGTTCTCACTATTTCAGTATCATAGCCATACCACTCTGCCACAGAGTGTCCTTGTATCATGTTTAACAAACTTAATTCAAGTTAAAATCAAAGACAACATACCCGCAGAAGCTGCTGTATAAAGAGAGTGACATCTTTCCCAGCAATTGGAATTGACTTAATGCTGCTCCCAATAACGTAACCATCTGCAACAGGTACAACATGAGTAGCCCCATCTCCAACATCCACTACAACCCCTGTCATCTCACACTGAGGAAAAGTGTGGGTTAGCATGGATGTACAGATATATCAGTATCTCACACTGAAGTCTACTTTACTAAAACAATTTTAACATAGAGGGCTGTAAAATAACTTCAAAAAAACACAGATACATGATGTGTGGAAAGAGTAAATGTAAAACAAATATGATTCTAACTGTCGATTATAATAGGACAGAAGATTGAAAAATTAAAAATTGGGGATGAATTTAAATCCCCTCTGGACAACATTTCTACCTGCCCCAGAGTGGACAAACAGCGTAAGGGAGGGAAACTTTTGCTTTCACATCTCTTGCCCTTCCAAACAACAGCCTTCTAATAATATGGCCCTCGTAGGGGAGAGAAGTATTGGAACAAAAAATTAACTTTCAAAAGGTGACATGATTATTCCATCAAAAGCACTTCGGCAAGCATGCCAACAAACTTTATGTCTTCAAATAAAGTGCCAGTTTTCGCAGTAAATAGATTGGAGAAACTTCAAATAGATTTCTTGTGAAGGGGTGTTGGGGATGAGTTTAAATACCATTTAGTGGGTTAGGATAAATTTTGTTCACCTATTAGAGATGGAGGCTTAAGTAATTGCAAGCTTATTCTTTTTAATAAAGCTGTCTAGGGAAGTGATATGGAGATTTGCAAAAGGAGGAGATAGGTTTTGGAGGACAATTGTGATTCCCTTAGAAATGTTTGTTATTTATTTATTAACTTCATTAACAATAGATTTCTAAAACTAAAATCCCCTAGTATCTCTTGTTGCTCAACAATTTATAAATGTATCTCAAAGATCATTACTAACAGGCTCAAAGGGATTATGCCATATGTCATCAGTTCTTCACAAGCTACTTTTGTCAAAGGTAGATCCATCTCTGACCAAATTTTACTAATGCATGAACTGGTTAGGAATTATCACAGAAGTAACTTGACCCCAAGAAGTGATTTGAAGATTGATTTGATGAAAGCTTTTGACTCTGTCTCCTGGGATTTACTGATGGACATAATGCATGCTCTCCAACTTCCTATCAAATTCCAGAATTGGATAGAAGCTTGTATCACCACACCTCAATTTTCAATATCATTAAATGGAGCACTTGAGGGCTACTTCCCTGGAGCAAAAGGGCTAGGGCAAGGAGATCCCTTATCACCGTACTTATTTCTACTTGCCATGGAATTCTTTTCCCGTCTATTTACTAAATATGCAGGTAAGGATGGTTTCTCTCTTCATCCCAAATGTTCAAGCCCAGTTATCACTCATGTATGTTTTGCAGATGATCTCTTCATTTTGTGTTACCCAAATGCCTCCACCTTCAAGCTTTATTCGGGAAGCGTTGCATGAGTTCCACAAGTACTCAGGCCTCAAGTCAAATGGGAGCAAGAGCAAGATCTATATTTCTGGTATCTCCCAAGAGGAAAAGCTTAGCCTCTGTTCTATTCTTGGATTTCAATTAGGGGAGCTGCCAGTCAGGTACCTTGGAGTTCCATTAATATCAACTAAGCTTAAATATGAAGATTGCAGGGAGCTTATTGAAAGGATTGTCAAAAAAGTGAAAAGCTGGACTGCCCAATGCCTATCATATGCTAGAAGACTAGTGCTCATCAAGTCTATACTCTTTAACATTCAAATTTACCGGAGCTTGCATTTCATCTTCCCAAATAAAGCATGTGATTCAATTGAGCAAATATTGCGTAGATTCTTATGGACTGGATCTGAAATGAAGAAATGGGGAAGTAAGATAGGTTGGAATGAAGTTTGCTTACCAAAAAGTGAGGGAGGCTTGGGCATTCGCAAAATTCATGAATGGAGTAAGGCATCCATGTTGAGGCATGTGTGGACACTATGTTCTAATAGCCAATCTTTGTGGGCAGCTTGGTGCAAGTCAAATCTCCTCAAAAGGAAATGCTTCTGGGAAGTCAAGATACCTTTAGATTACTCTTGGAATTGGAGGAAGCTTCTTAAGCTTAGAAGTGAAGCAATTGGAGTGTCAAAGTATAAAATGGGCAATGGATCATCCATTTCTCTATGGTACTCAAATTGGCATCCAAGAGGCCCTTTAATACCAAGATAGGGTCAAAGAATAGCATATGATGCTGACTTGCCTATAAATGCAAAGGTATCAAGTGTGATTAGCCGAGAGCAATGGAGATGGCCTTTCCCCATCACTTTGGAGCTTAGGGAGGTAATCATGGAGCACCCGCCGAGCTACCAACCTAATCAAGCTATGGAGGATGTGTTTGTTTGGACAGCATCGAAGAATAAATGCTACAATGCCACGGCCACTTGGGAGGCAATTCGAGACCGAGGCTTCAAGGTACAATGGCATAACCTTTTGTGGTTCCCTAATCATATACCTCGGCACAACTTTAAATTATGGCTTGCAATCAAGGAAAGGCTCACCACGAAAGACAGGCTCATTGATTGGGGCATCAATGTTGATCCTCTTTGTGTCTATGCAGGCAACACAATGAAAGCCTAGACCACCTATTCTTCTTATGCCCATTTTCGGCTGAGGTAAGGAAGGTAGTATTGCAAAAATGCTTCATCATTAAACCGGCTCAATTGTGGAGGAATGAAGTTGCTTGGGCTATTGGGAAGTTCAGTGGAAAATCTCTGCACAAGAAAATATGCAAGCTTGCTTGGGTGGCCATGGTGTACCACATTTGGATAGAGAGGAATGCTAGAGTTTTTAATGGTTCTTCATCCTTAGCCACGGATCTTGTAAAGGCAATTATACATGATGTAAAAATTAGATGCTCCTTCTCTTCCTTCCCTAGAAACTCTAATGTAAATATAGACTTTTGTAATAGCTAGGGGATTCCATTTACTGTTACATAAGCTTGTAAAGCGGGGGTATGCCCCCTAGATGATGTAAAAATTTCCCTTTAATCCAAATTTCTTATAATTACCAAAAAATAAAATAAAATCCCCTAGAAGTTGGTCAGATAGCTACTATTCCTAAAGGCATATTCGTTAACACATAATTCATTAATACAATTTTACCACTTGCCCAGCATTCAATTCATCTCATTTTCAGTTTGATTTTTCCCATATAAGACCCACCATATTTGGACCTAGGCTTTTGATTCATAGGTAGGGCTGCAAATGAATCAAACCATTCCTGAACATGCTTGGGTTTGACATATTAAGAACTTAGCCCAACTTATCACTAAATAAACAAGCCGAACCTAAAAAGAAAAATTAGACTTATTCAATAAACAAGCCCAAGCCTGAATGGTTGGCTCCACTTGTCAAGGGCTTGGCTCATTAAGGGCTCAAACTTGTATTATATTATTTTGTATTTATATCATCATAAATAGTGTTTTTTACTCTAATATTGCATTACAAATTTACCCTTGACTACTTATATTTTACGTTTTAATATAATATAGATTTTTTTTTCAGCAAACAAAACAAAATACAAAAAGTTGAACAAGCCGATCTTTAACTTTGAACAAACTCAGCTAAAAAAATCACTAAGAAAAAATGGGTCGAGCCCTGAGTTTCTCAAAATACTTAATAAGCTGAGCCCAAGTAAACAAGTTGAGGCCAACTCAGCTCATTTCCACCCCTCTTCTTAGGACTCTTCGTAGAACAATCATCTACCACAAAACATCAAAATTCTCTAACTGAACAAACTGCGGCACTCTACTCAGAAGTATATATTAGCTCAAAAATTTTAAGCAAGCAGCATGCTAAACCTTTGGGCACCCTATCAAAAGATCTGTTCGGAGTTCTGACATCCTTCCAAATTATACTTCTGAACTCCATTGAGAAATTAATTCAGCCTATTAACTTCTGAATCAAATAATACACTCTTCCATAATCAGTCACATATGTATTGTTTAATAAACAAACTGAGCATATTACAACATAGTTCAGTTGAACCTTCTAATCCTTTGATTCTATGCCAACACAGACATCTCAAAATATATCAAATTGTGAGTAAACTAAAACTTGGAACTAGTTGAACTCTTGATATTTGTGAGTTGCAGGATAATTTGTTCATCTTAACCCCTATTTGGGTATTCCTCTAATAGATGTATGTATATATATATATTACAGTATTTTGTACAATTCAATACCAACCTTAGATGCCGTGTACCCAGCTGCAAGGGCAAGCACAGGCTGCACCGCAATATAAAGCCCCGGCACATTGAAAGTCTCGAACATAATTTCGCCCGTGTATTCGCGACTCTCCGGTGCAGTAAGCGGGCTCTCAGTCAACAGAAAATAGTGATCCTCCGGATCACACCGTAGGTAATTGAATATACACTGCTGCCAAAACCGCTCCATAGCATCCCAATTATCGACCTGGCCATGCTTAATTGGATGCGTAAGAGTATAAGTACTATTAGATCGAGATCTGGACAGTGCCTCATCTCCTATAAAGAAATCAAGATCGGCCATCACACCAGCGCTATGCTGCGCCAGCCAATTGCTTCCCTTCGCAGAACTTCGAGGCTGGTTTACAAACGAATCGTTAACGGCGACTACCGTGGGAGCTATAAAACACGGCTCGACGTTACCAGCAAAACCCATTTTAGTATACCTGAAATCAATTAACAAGTATTAGGGTAAAAAATTTTATTGCGGAATCGTGTCGAACAACTGATGTGCATATGCATTAAATACGTACCCCGTGCCATTGTCAATGACGACGGCGGGGCGAGAGGCGGCGGCGTCCATGAGAGTGGGAGGAGATAGAGAGAGTGACGAGGAGGTGTTGGCGGTGGATCTGCGGCTGAGATCCAGGAAGGGGTTTTAGGGAGTTGATCATGTTGGGGAGGGAGGGGATGGGGGTGAGGACGTCGATTGTAAGCGACAACGGCGACTCAACGGACAGCGAACCGGTGGTTGTGGGTCGAAGAAGAGGAAGGAGACGTTGCCTTTCACTCCATCCATTTCATATTTCATTGACAACAACACCATGAATTGTATTCACAAATCTTCATAATCATCGTTAACGTCTCTCTCTCCTCTTTGATTCCTTTCTTAGCAAACAAACAAAGCAAAGCAACGACCCGCCCTCTCTCTCTCTCCCTCTCCCCTCTTCTTTCTTTCGCTCTTGCCGTTTCTCTGTGATGGTGTTTTTGAACCGTTCGATTCGTAGTGCCGCACGTTGGACGGTGAACCTTGAGGCTGGGCTCGGGTGCATTAGCGCCCACCGTAAAAATTGATGTGGCAATTTTTCATTAGTGGAGTGTACTTTAAGGAATTGTGATTTGTTCATTTACCGAGGCCAGGTAGGCCATCCAGATCTCGCCACATGAGACAGATGACACAGATGACAAAATGGACAATCATAAGGGTGGCCCGAATGACGGAAGCAGTACTTCATATCCCTCGTGGCAGGGGAGTTTTTTTTTGTTTTACGGCTGCTGTGCAAACTATCCGTCGATGGAAATTATTTTGAAATTTACAATTAATGAAAAACCGTGATTTTATACCACGATTGCTCAGTAAAAATCGTTATTTTGAAATTTACTGTTAATGAAAAATTACGATTTTATATCACAGTTACTCAGCAAAAATCTCACCATGAATTGACTGTTGCCTGAAATCTGTATTTAAAAAACCGCAGAAACGTAATATGAGATTGCGTTTCTTGAAGCAAGACCCGTCCAGTTAACTTAAAAAAATGTCACTCACATCCTTTAGTTTTTTTTTCTTTTTTCTTTTTTTTTAATTTACGTCTTTTTAGATTTTTCACAAAATACTTACAAAAAATAAAGAATAAAATAAAAGATATGCAGAAAAGAAGAGAAAAAAAAATGTTATTTCAGATTTTTCAAAAAGTAATAAATTAAACAAAAAGGGTAAAAATAAAGGTGCTTTTCCTTTGTTTTTTTTAAATACTATTGCAAACATTATATTAATTCTAATATTTTGGCTATTTTTGTTACATCATATTAAAATAAATTATTTTATGCAAATACTTTATTATGCTAAAATTATTATAAACAAATAACATAATTAAATATTATAACTAAATTAAATTAGTTAATTTAGTTAATAGGAAATATATATCATAAAATTATTTTTAATAAATAATAAAATAAAATGTAATAATTTGATTTAATTTAACAAATAATTTTAATTACTTATTAAGAATTATTTAATGATATATATTTCCTATTAGTTAAATTAACTAATTTATTTTAATTATTTATTAGAAATAAATTTGTAATACAATGTGACAAAAATGGACAAATTATTAGACTTGACAAAATGTCTGCATGGATTTTTATTAGTTAAAATTGTTTGTTAAATTAAATCAAATTAGTACATTTTATTTTATTATTTCTTAAAAATAATTTTATGATATATATTTCCTATTAACTAAATTAACTAATTTAATTTAGTTATTTGTTAGTTACATATTAACTTAATTAATATAATATAATTATGTTATTTGTTTACAATAATTTTAGCGTAATAAAATATTTGTATAAAATAATTTATTTTAATATGATGTAACAAAAATAGACAAAATATTAGAATTGAAATAATGTTTGCAATAGTATTTAAAAAAAAAAGGAAAAGCACCTTTATTTTTACCCTTTTTTGTTTGATTTATTACTTTTTGAAAAATCCGAAAAAACATTTTCTTATTTCTCTTTTTTTTGCATGTCTTTTATTTTATTCTTTGTTTTTGTAAGTATTTTGTGAAAAAATCCAAAAAAACGTAAATTAAAAAAAAAAAGAAAAAAAGAAAAGAAAACTAAAGGATGTCAGCAACCTTTTTTAAGTTAACTGGACGGGCCTTACTTCAAGAAGTGCGAACTCATATCGCGTTTATGGGGTTTCTCAAACACAGGTTTCAGGCAATAGCCAATTCATGGTGGGATTTTTACTAAGTAACCGCGATATGTAACCGCGGTTTTTCATTAACAGCAAATTTTAAAGTAGCGATTTTTGCTGAGCAACCACGGTATGAAACCGCGGTTTTTCATTAACAGTAAATTTTAAAATAGTTTCCCATCGACGGCAATTGCAGATATAGTTTGCACAACAACCGTAAAACAAGAAAAAAACTCCGTGGCAGGGTTGGTTTGCTAGATTATTTTTTGGGAGAAGAGGTTCTACTCTTCGTGACTAGGCACTGTTAAGTGGTAAAAAATTTAAAAAAATAGTAAAAAATATTAAAAAATTTTAAAAATTATTTTTTTATCACATCGCTTAAGTTAGGAATCTATAATTTATCTTATTTTATTTCATTTTTTGTTATTCCAAACACACATAAAATTGATTTTAGCTGTATATTTAAAATTTATTTAGAGTACTTCAAAACTCTACAAACTCTACAAATCTCTACAAAATTTAATTTTTTTATTGACAGTACTTTATGGGAAAAATAACTTAATTATTACTTAAGATTTTTTTTTGTAATCTTTAATTTAAGTTTATTTTTTATTTGTTTTTTTAAATTAATTATGAACATATTTACATATTTAAAATATATAAATTTTACAATTATATTGAATCTATAAGTGAATTCTATTTTGAAACCCATGAATTCATGTATATAAAATTTATAATTAAGTTGATCCTCTTTCAGAATTTAATGACTTATTTGGTTTGTTTTTCTATTTTTTGTTTTCTGTTTTTATTTTCTATTTTGTATTTTGAATTCATTTTCCATTTTATATTTTTGAAAATAAGGAAAAATTTCAAAACGTATTTGGTCATTGCATTTTCAAAATTTGTTTTAAAAAACATAAAATTAGTTCACACATAAAATGAAAAATGATAAAAAGTCGTTAAGTAAGGCTCCGTTTGGAGTAAGAAAAAATAAGATAAATTGAGATAAAATGTGATTTGGAATTGATTTTGGCGACATTTTTTTCTAAAAAGTGGCAAACCGTGGGAATGGTTTGCCAAATTCGTTCCCATGGATTCAAAAAAATTCACAAAAAATAGCGACAATAGTACTCGTTTGAAAGTTTTCGACACGAAGAATATGATTGTATAAAAAATTTACACATTTGGTTAACCTATTTCTAAATTTTTTATTTTTTTAGCGAAATATTATAATTTTTTGAAATTCGTAATGACAGAAAAATTAGAGATAGAGGAGTTGTTAGAGATTTATACAGATTTATGAAGTTTGTTTGTGATGCCAAACGGGGCCTAAGTGAGTTTTTTTAAGAACTCATAAACTCTTTAAAATTTATCAAAATAATATGTCACAATTATAGCACTCTCGTAAGCTGAATAAAAGGTAGAGTTGCAGTGTTTTAATCATGTGGGACAATGAAATAAAAGTTTTATGGTTGAGAAAACAAAAAAATAATAATAAGAGAGAATGAATGAATTTTAAAAATAATTTGAAGATATGTAAGAAAGAAATGGAATGGAAAACAAAAAGGCATGTCATGTAAGATGAGAGCGAAGGAAAACATTAGAATAGACTAGTTATCTGAAAATAGGGATAAGTAATGCCATGAATAGTATTATATATTTCTGTCAAATTTTAATAATTTAAAATTATTTTTTGTCACATCTTATATGACCAATTAAATATAAAAAAAATAATCTAATATAAAAAATTAATCTTATATCATATACAATTTCATATATTATCACATCATCGAATCCATCTAATCAAACATAGACTCTAATGTATTTGATTAGCGGGATAACAGTACAGAATTGGATAAGTAATTCCTTGTGATATTTTATCATGTATTTGATTCTATTTTGACTTCAGGTAAATAATCTTAAAAACAAAAAAAAAGTAATTTTATACTCATATATTGAACTATCTGGTACTAGAGGGGGTGGGTTAAGAATCAAATTATTTAATACGAGAGAAACTGGGATAAAATTCATGGGATTGGAGAGGGGTGAAGATTAAGTTGTGTAATGCCTAAAATACCTTTAACTAAATTTAGGCTCTGTTTGCTAACAAAAAGTTAATTTTTTTTTAAACTGACTTCTAAAAAATTAATTCAAATTAGAGAATGATTCAAAATTTATTGAATATTAATTAAATTTTAAAGAATTTAGCTTCTCTTACAATAATAATTCTTATTATATTTTAAATTTAAAAACACAAAAAAAATATTTAAATATTATTTAAGCTTTAAAGTAACTTTTTTAAGAGCAATTCTAATGCTAAATTTAAATTGGTTATGTTGATCATTTTGTACTCAACATTTGGGTTATTTTTGAATAAGTTGTGCAATTCTTTTTTTTTTTTTTTTTCATCAAACTAAATTTTTTGTGTTCTCTCTTTATTTACCATTCTATTTTTTTATTTTTTTAAAAAAATTTTGAATGGAATACTCTTTCTTTCTTTTATTTTTCCACTACTATTTTCTCATTTTATTTTATTTTGTTTCACATCCGTACATAACTACAATTACATTTCTTTTGCATATATAGCTACTAAGATTGTAACATGCAATTTTAAATAATACAAGTGAATTAATGTGTTTTTAAAATAAACTCACTTGTCTATTAGTTTACTATTGGCATAAAATGTACATATTTCAAACATATTAGAAATTAAATTTAAAAATACAAACGAAAATATCTAAATAATAATTAGGCATAAAAAATATTCTAAAAATGGCTGAATGTTAATTAAATTTAAAAATATCTAAATGTGTCACAATAGCAACTTTTAATAGATTTTAAAATTTAAAATACATAGAAAAGTGTCTACTATTATGAGACATGAGAGTGCCTAAATATTAATTATATTGAGAATAATTTTTTTTAAAATTTTAACTTAAAATTAATTTAGTTATGTTGACCATCTGATTGAAAACCCAATTAATAATATTTAATGTTTGAGTTATTTTTATAAAGCACAACATACAACTAACAAAAACAATATTTTTAGTTTGATTTATTTTTATAAAATAGTTAAAAATTATTTTAATACAACTAAAAATAATAATATTTTTAACTCAAATTAATTTTACAAAATAAGTCAAGAATTAAAAAAAAAAATAGAGCATCAATTAAAAGTAACAAACAGTCTAAAGAAAAAAAAATATTAGGTTGATTAGATAGGTTGGGGATCTAACATATATTTTAGAGCCAATCTTGATTTTTAAGATTAGATTAGATAGAAATTTGATAAAATATAAATTTTTGGCACTCGCATCGGAGCACAACTTTGATTAATTCCATTGGCTTATTAATATTGGCACGAATAAAAAATATATTTATACAAAAATAATTCATTAACTATTTTATAAAATTATACAATTTTATTAAACTATTATTATTTAAATTTATTTTTTATTAATAAAATATATTATACAATTCTGTGTATCTCAAAAATAACACTGGCAAGCTATACTGTAAGGATGTTGCGAGGAGGAAGGCAATTATAAGCTTTAAAAATTAACACCCAACGGACTTAATACTATACTTTTGTAACAAATTAATAAAAAGTTTTTTTAAGGCTCATTAATTAAAGATATTGCCCTATATCTCTTCTTCTTTCACAATATAAAGAGCCCAAAGCTGAAGAAAAAAGTGAAGGAATCAAACCAGTTCGGTGGGGAAAAACTTTACTGCAGAATCTCTCCTCTCATTAATTATACCCACATTTATTTCTATCTCATTAATGTTTGAAGTCTCATTTTTTTTTTATAAAATTTCATAAAACTTCATTTTTTTTTCAATTTTTTATACATTTCATCATTTTTTTGTCTGAAATTTATAAAATTTTATGGGACTCCAAATGCGCTCAGAGATACAAAATTACGTGCCTTTCTGAAAGTTTCACGTGATCTCCATTTAAATTAAAAAAAAAATCACAATTCGCTTTAGTATTGGTCAAATTAAATTTCACAAAAGCTTGTGTTATTATCAAAGTAAAAATTTGTTTGCTTTAATAAAAAAAAAAATAAGCGAGGAGAGAGAGTGAGATGGGTGACGGAGGTGAAGGAATGAATGAGAATAACAAAATTGTCTCAAAAGAATTTTGATAATAGCATCAACCTTTCATAAAATAGATAAAAAGAGAAAATAATAATAATTTGCAAACAAATTTTTTTTTTTTTGGGTTTTCCAAAAAAGAACCGTGTGTATTTTTAAGGATTGCAACACCTTTTCGTGATTTCTTAAAACACAACTTTGAATGTTCTTGTTTTTTTTTTCCTCTCAACTTTGCCGTCCATGATTGTCTGCCTCTTTACCTTTGCGGGCCACATACGTATATATGATGGCACAGAGGGTATATTTGCTGGCCGTTACACATTCTATTGTGATATTATCATTTTATCATTTAGAGGAAAAAGACTGGCAAATCTGACAAAATTTGACGAGCAAAAGTGGGCCACTTTTGAATGGCATTTGTCGTATTGATGTCCCGAACGATGTTAATAGATATATATATTTGTAGGTGTGCGACTTGAGCGTGTAGACGGGCCAACCCAAATGAGCATGAAATTGTCAAAACCATATCAACCCAAATTTGGGCTTTAGAATTCAAACCCCAGGCCCAACCCCAAATGAGTACGAAGAATTTATACATAAAAAATAATCAGCCTGCCTGGAATATGATGTCCATTGGTACAAAAAAAAAAAAAAAAAAAAAAATGGTGACTCCATGGCTTAAAAAAAAAAAACTCAATTCAACAAAATTTTAATTCTAAACTAGTTTAGATTGACTATATAAATCCTCTCTCCCCATTTATGTTTTTTGTCATTGGTTATGTTTTGGGATTTACTATATAAATCCTCTCTCCCCATTTTTGATGCGTTTAGTGAAATAAATAATAATTTTTAGTGACTTCTTGTAATTTTTGAATATTTGGTAAAAAATTTGATAACTTTTATCAACTTTTAGTAAATTTTGCTAACGTATGAGTTAAGAAGTTACTATGGTTGAGTAGAAAAATGGTAAAGATTGATGATTTGCCAAACATTTAAGAAGCAAAAATTGATAGTTTTTTACTAAAAATTATGTCTCTAAATAGTCCATATATTTAGGCCTATACAATACACATATATTCACTTCATATTTAATTTTCTTATTTTACTTCCTCTCACAGTAGATTTTTTTTTAATTTAAAAATTAAAATTTAAAAATTAATAGTGGAGTGCATTTCATATTTTTCATATTTCATTGAAAATGATTATAAGATCAGCGCAAATCAAAATCCATCGGAAGGGGAAACAATGGGCCGATTCAACGAATCTCCAGCCCGTCTTGATTGTAAAATTTGGGCTTATGAAAGCAACCTGGAACTCTGGCTCCTTCAGCCCTTGAAACCTCTCTCTCTCTCTCTCTCTCTCTCTCTCTATATATATATATGTATATGTATATGCCATCAAAATGTATATATCTGGGAAAGTGTGGGAATTAGAAAAGTAACTACACACTGCATTGGGCTTGTGTCTAACACAAAGTTTCATCAAGGAACATTCTTGATCCTAGAGTTAATTGCAATTAAAAATTCATGTTAGCATAACATATAATTGGAACCCTTAAAAGGTCACTTAGAATTGCTTTCCAACATTAATTAGTTGCTTAGGAAACCAACTCTTAGCACGTGACAATTACACCACGGGTGATACAAACACAAAATTTTAATATTTCATTGGATATACATACATACATACATACATGTGTATATATATATATATCTATAAATATAAATTAGGGCATAAGTAAGAGTGGTGGTGGCAGCCTCCCTTTTGGGCCACACCCTGGGGGGAGCAAACCAGTGAGGGCTGGCAGCATTCCTGGTAACAAGGGGGAGCAAATAAGGATGGTCCCGTGGACCCATTTGTTAATTTCTTTTCTTATTTATTTGCTTTATGTGCCTAACCTTTGCACCATTATTATTTTAGAAGTAGGGTAATAATGGGTTTTGGAATTTTCCTTCCTGTTGTCTCTCCTTTTTCTAGGAGGAAAATTTATGGTGCCTGTTTGGTGTCTGAGAAAACAGAAAAGAAAGATAATAAAAAAAAAAACCTAGCCTTGTGGGATTTACATGTGCTTTGCATGGCTTACTAGCCATCACCTTTTTTTTTTTTTATTTTAAATTGTTGCCAAACCATTTAGTTAACTATTTCTTGTATATATTTGTAAGTTCTGCCGGTAAGGGTTGAATTTGAACCAAGTTGAGCTTTAGCTTGCATGAGCTCAGATCATCCAAAAAAAAAAAAAAAAAATCATAGCTTGAGTTGATAAAGAAAAATATTATGTTTGAGTTTGGTTTATAAATAACTCAACCAAACCACTAGTCAATTGAGCTAAACTCGAGTTCGAACTTAAATTGTTATATTTTTTTTTTAAGTAAAGTTCTTTTTGCCTATTTTTCAATTGATTTTTTTTAGCAAAATTGATTTTTGAAAAATTTTTATGTCATTTTGGTTCAGGCTTTCAATTTTTTGTTTTTTCTCTACCCCGAAAGCTAAAATTTACAGGTAATAAATAAAGAGAGGATAGTAGCTAGCGATCAATAAAAGGACAATTAAAAGGTGAGTCACTTTTTATTTTATTTTATTTTGAAGCTAGAAAATGATACATGTCAAGATTTCAATAAAATTTGCTTCAATTAATCTGCTCATGGGTTAGATGAATCATGCACCCTTACAGATTTATGGTGCCGTCATACACAAAATTGTCCTGCTTTTGAAGACTGCAAATTTGAAAGGGAAAAATAATTGATATATCTAACAAAGAGAATGTTAGAAGCTTTAATTCCTTCCCTTCCCTGATGGTTGAACGTATAAAAACAAACAGACCCTTATTTCAAGGCTAGCTTTCGAGTATCCTCCACGGTTCTCAATTAATTAAGAAATAAAGAAGGGGCTTAGTGGTGGGTTTGAGTCACCTACACATGGGAATGTCCCGTGTGTGCTTGGGAACCTAATATGACAACCGCTTTAAGAAAAATGGGGGCTGTGCCAGGAGGAAACATCCCTTTCACTCGCTTTCTTCTGTAGCGATGAAAAGGACTCCTATATATATATATATATATATTTATATACTCACACTGAGAGAGAGAGAGAGAGGCCCATAATCTGCGTGAAAGAAATGGAGAGAGAGAGAGAGGCCCATAATCTTTGTGGAACAAGTGGGGAACAAAACAACACCACCTAGTTAGCCACATAAATGCCAAGACATCTGTGAATGAGACAAATATAGATGCCATCATATATCCAACAATAATATTAATATCCCATCCAAAAAGTTAAATGCAATAACGTTTTCTTCTTCTTTTTTTTTTTTCTTTTTATTTTATTTTATTTTGTTTTATTTTTTGAAAAGGTGTAGATGTGACGACGTATCCAACAGAGGAAAAAGAGATTGGAAAAAAAAAATTGTAAATTGAGCATTTAGTTAATGTTAAAACAGTCTACCAATATCTGCAAAGAATTTATAATCTTTTGTCTTGCCAACTTAACTACGTAAGCATTATTAAATCATAAAATTCAACACAAATAAGAGAAACGCGTGATTTGAAAAAATACGGAGAAAATCTACAAAAGTGGGGCAAAGTGGAGATGGCTCTACGCTATTTTAATCTCAGAACCTTTTTAATTTCACGATTAATACATTTTAGGGTTATGGCTCATATGCACGTGTAGAATTATCAATTTAAAAATTATATTGTAGATATGTTTTTGAATTTAATTTTGATTAGAATTTTTGTTTTTATATTTGTAGGACATGTTGTATATCAGAATTAAGTTCCAGAGTTAAGGTTTTTAATAAGTATGAGTTAAGAGATAAGATAAAAATTTTTCTAAATTATGAATTTTCTAAAGTTAAATATGAGTTTTCAATTTTTATATATTCATTTCTGTGCTGTTGGGTTTTCATTTATAAAGGTAAATATAATTTGAAAACCCAAATTATATATATAAATTTTGGGTTTTCATTTCAAATTGGGTTTTTCAAATTATAGTTTGGGTTTTTACTTATTTTCATTTCAACGCTATTGGGTTTTCAAATTATATATTCATTTATATAAAGTTAAATTAAGTATGGGTTTTCAA
This sequence comes from Vitellaria paradoxa, assembly GCA_019916065.1. NCBI lineage: Eukaryota > Viridiplantae > Streptophyta > Magnoliopsida > Ericales > Sapotaceae > Vitellaria > Vitellaria paradoxa. The sequence continues at coordinate 45,959,185 of CM034237.1, read as the reverse complement.
TAAGATTGTCTAAAAAATGAATATATAAAAGTATGTATTTACAAGAAAGTTTTGTATTGATTTTTTAAATTAAAATAATCATATATTTTTAAACTAAATCTCAAAGAAATAATGTGTAATTTAACCATAAATGTAGCCATTAATTATTACAATTGCGTAAAATGTTATTTACATTTTTTAAAGTTAAGCTCCGATTAATTTATATTCCTCTCTTTTTTTTTTTGATCCTTCCAAAATTGTGATCTAAATTGAGGTCATTAACGCCTAGGGAAGCTGTAAAGTAGTTATCATATCATCTAGAAAGAAGTTTCCGGTTATTTTTTTACTTTTTTTATCTCTCCCTTTACTTTTATTTCTTTTTACTTCTTAAAAAAAAAAAAAAAGGGAACAAAATTTATTCCAGACATCAGCAGCAACACCTACAGCAGCAGACTGGTGGCCTGAGCCGCCACTTCCACCACTGAGGACATTATTTTAGTAGGCGCCAGAGCCGCCACTACTGAAGATACTTAACGTTTTTTAATTCTTATCTATTAAAAAAATAAATAAAAATAATTATAAAAATATATATTATTATCTTAATTCTTTGATTTTTAGCTCCTACAAATAAATAAAATAATAATATAATTATGTTAAAAGAAAATTAAATTTAGAATACGATTAGTTTACCAAAAAGAACAAACTAATCACTAAAAAATTTTAAAAATTTTTAAAAATTTATACAACAAGGCAAGAAAGTTGCAATATATTCTTCGCCTAATTCCGGTCGAACGAGAATCGAAACATTCGACTGGTAATACTGCCCCATTGTTGGTGTCGATTTGGTATGTTCAGCTCATATTTTTAGGTTTAAAATTTTTATTGAATTACAAGTTTTTTTTTTTCCTTAACTTTTTATTTTAAACAAAAAGTCTAACTGTGGGCTAATAAATAGGAGTCATGCTGGGTTTACATTTTTTTATTCGTTCTACAAATATAGCTTATATAATATGGGGTGCGTTTAGAACTTAAAAAAATTTTAAAAATTTTTATAATTTTTTTTAAAATTTAAAATTTTATTTACGGTACAAATTTCTAAATTTATATAAATTTTTATAACTCCAAACACCTCTTAAAATTATTGACTCAGGGGGCTATTTGAAAGCTCAAAATATATCAAAACTCACCAATTTTTACGCCATTTTTGTATTTTCTTCTAATCAAATTTCATCATATATCACTTTTATATCAATATTTTGTATTTTTCAGTACTTTTTTACCATCCAAATACCGAGTTCGCAACAATAAGCAAACAACATAAGATTTCAAAAAATAGGTTTACACATTGAATGAAAAATAGTAAAAATTCGTTTTAAGTGTTTTTAATCTAAAAGAAGTAAAATTTTCAAATAAAGAAAATATAATATTTTCTTTTTTCCTTATTTTAAAATTTTTTAAATATAAAATCTATAAGACAAAAAGAAAAAATAGAGAAATAAATAAAATGTCACTTTAATTTTCATGCATAAATGTTAGCAGCTTTATAGACGAGATAACAATGGTCATATTTGTATAAATTTATTTTTTTATATTTAATTTCTCCCAATACGCTAAGAGCAAACTCAAATCTTGGAGGAAGTCAAATAGGTCTGACTATTGATTTTTTTGATTATTTATTTATTTATTTTTAAAAGGTGATGCTCAGACATAAATTCGGGAAACTATTTTAGACGTCAGTCACAATTCAGAAATCGCGCTTAAAAAACTTAGGGTTTGTTTGGAGTAAGAAAAAGTAAGACAAATTAAACGTTCGTAATACATGTAGTGAAAAAAATTGATGTGATATAAAATTAATAAAGATTTATAAAATTTTTTATTATTTTTTAATAAACCAAACGAGACCTTAACCTATTAGGGAAATACCAACTTTATTATTTACCTGATTTCTTTTTCTTCAACTATTTCTCTCTTTTTTTCTTCTAATTCCGAGTCCCACTTTAAACAAAAAACAGTCACTTTTAGTCAACGGCAGAAGCCCAAGGTGATGAGAAAATGACTTAGCAAAACTCCTCATTCATTTGTTGCATATAAAATTAGCTCAGGCGTCACAATGTTCCTAGTAAATAGATTTACGAGTAAAGAATAAGGCATTAAAACTTGACTAAAAAACCCATTTACAAAATAAAATAATATACAAGGGCAACCTAACTAATAACTATTTTTTTATTAATTTGAGTTAAAATTTTTATATATTTTAAAAAATTTTCATATACTAATATTTTGAACCTAAAAAGTTTTCCATAAATGCAACAATGTAATTAAAAGTTACAAAAAAAAAAAAAAATAAGAGTTTGATGAAAAATTATATAAAACAAATATAAAAAGAAGTCAAAATAAAAGTAATACGCCTGTTTATTATTAAACTAAATATATTTAACTTAATCAAGATAAAACATTCACATTATTTTAAAACAAACTGAAATATTTTAAAATTTTTAGTATAATATCAAATATTTTAAAAATTTTATTTAAAGACAATTTTTCTAGCCGTAGCCCTTTAAATAATAGTTTGGTATAACCATTATATAATTAATTTGAAACTAATAATCATTAAATATTTTTTTAACTGTGTAGATAATTTTTAGAATTAAAAATTGGGGAGAATATCGTATCGTTAATGAAAATAAAAAGAAATAAAGTCCATTTAAATTAATTGTAAAATATATTATAGGTACACAATATTATTTCTATAATTATGATAAGTTTCATAATTATTGAAGATTAAGATAAGTATTGAAATCAAATAGATGATAAATTTAGAATTTAGAATCTATATATATCTATATATATATTTTAAACCCGAACTGCACAATTAATTAAAACATAAATCAACTCTTAAATAAATATACTTTATCTAATGACAATTTTAACGGAGTCAAAATATAAATATACTAGGAATCGTGTCTTAAACTAAAGTTTTATTTGAAAAGTCTTGGTTTCGAACTACTCAACTTTTTTATTTTTATTTTTTTTGAAATGATTAAATTTATTCTCTCATATTTGAAATTATTAATGATAAAAATGTCAAATTAATAAAAATTAAAAAATTATCTACTGAAAAGCTATTTTTTCCTTTTTAAAAAATAACTTTTTAGTATCTAATGGTTAGTTATCAAAAAGAAAAAAATTAATTTTTTTTCCAATCAAAGTCTTAATACGATTCACTTAATGAGACTTTAACTGGTGATTTATTTCTAAATATAAAATTTAACTGACTTCATAAATAATATCGTATTTATCGATCTATATTCCAAAATCACAAATAAGATGGGCTGAAATAAGTTCTACCCATTCACGCACAATATTCTCATTTATTTATTTAATACGACAATTACAAATATTTTTCCACAAACACCCCTAAAAAGGCCACGTGTAGGATCCCTAACCCACCCGGAAAGGGGTAAATAGGAAATTTCACCGGCGAAGTAAACTGGGATTACATTTTTAGCATACCATGGTTCAAAAGCGAACTGGTTAAAAAGGAAACCAATCTGTCTTTTTGTGTCGTTTTTACATAGATATAGAGAGAGAGAGAGAGAGCGAACTACCTGAGTTGGATAGTCTAGAGCGAGAATGAGAGCGGGGAGGTGTACTGTCTATTTCGGAAGCTGTAAGCGAGATGGCCCATAAGAAGAGCCGGCAAACCGCTATCAAATCAGTAAACCGTTGTTGACTTGTTTTTGACTTCGCCGGGAAACCGCCTTTTGCCCACCTGTTCAACTGGTTTTCCGGCTAGTCGCCCATGGGAGAGACTGGTTTTTTGAGGTTTCCGGGGAGTTTAGACCCCAGAGCCGAAGAGTTCCGGCCGAGAAACCCCTACAGTCCCAACCAAATGACCTTGGTTCAGCCGCAAATTTACTACTCATACCCTCCTCCGCCCCCTCGGCCGTACCCTCCCCCTTTCTGTGACGGTGGCGCCGTAGGGTACCCCCAGTACGCGTCGCCTACGCCACCACCAGCGTATGTTGGTACAAACCCGCCGCTTCCTCCGCCCTTGCCTCCGCCTTCCACGATGCCGACGCGGACGCTTCTTTTGAGCTCCGTCCCCACCGACGTGAGTGAATCGGAGGTGAGGAGAGAATTGGAGGTGTTCGGAGACGTGAGGGCGGTGCAGATGGAGAAAGTGCGCGACGGAATTGTGACCGTCCACTTCTACGACCTGAGGCACGCCGAGGCGGCGATGGTGGAGATTCGGGACCAGCATATGCAGCAGCAGAGCAGGCTGAGGCGGCACTTCGACGCCTTGTTGTTGACTCATAATAATTCGGTGTATGAACTACAGAATTTGGTGGCCCCGCTTCCGCCACCGGCGCGTGGTCTGATCTCCGGCCGTGCCGTGTGGGCTCAGTTCACGATTCCGTCGGTGGCTGGCGTCCCCGACGGGCACAACCAAGGGACCCTTGTGATTTTCAATTTAGACTCGGAGGTCTCCACCGCTTGTCTCAAAGAAATTTTTGAAGCTTTTGGTATGAATTGAAAAGAATCTGTGTATTATGTATTTGTTTAACTTTTGACCCAACGAATATTGGGGTTTTGACTAAATTTATTTTATCTGTGATTCTGATTTCCAGGTCCTGTAAAGGAATTGAGAGAGACTCCATTGAAACGGCACCAAAGGTTTGTGGAGTTCTTCGATGTGAGGGATGCATCTAAGGCTATTGGAGAGATGAATGGTAAAGAAATTCACGGCAAGAATATCCACATCGAATTTAGTCGCCCCGGTGGCCACGGCAAGAGGTTTTCCAAACCCACCTCACCAAACACAGTAAAAAACTTCAATTCCATTGCCAATGACCCAGGAAGAAACTCCCGCCGTCTGCCGCCGCCTACACCGGCATTGCCTGGCTGCTCCGCCGCTAGCCTGCGGCCACGAGGCTACAATTTTCCAACGAAGAAATCAACTTTTTGTAGAGGAAACCCTAATGGGAATTGTTCTAGTAACAGGAATGCGAGTGGTGGGACTCTTGGTGGTTCAATTGCTTCCTTGTGCTTAAGTGGCGTGATTGGGAATGGAATTGAGCAGTGCAACGATAGGCCTCAGAAGAAGCACTCAAAGAAGGGTCAGAACCCAAATAGCACTAGTGCAAACCACCACCAGCAGATGAGCAAGAGTAACAGGCCATTGAAAGGAAGGCACCCAAAGGACTTCGACCCTCGATTTCTTATAAACGAAGATGCGATTATGGAATCCAATTGCAGAGATTCCAGGACCACAGTTATGATCAAGAACATTCCCAACAAGTACAGGTTCGTGTGTCTCTTAACGCTTGCTCTCCTGTATATATATTTTTTTCTTTTCAATATTATTTAATTTGGTGAAATTTTTTGTAATTTATTTTATTGGGTTACTAGATAAGGTTTTCAGATTATTGTGTATTGACTTCGTTGGGGGGTTTGGTGCAGTCAGAAGCTATTACTGAATATGCTGGACAATCACTGCATTCATTGCAACGAGCAGCTTTGCGCCGGCGGCGGCGAAGGCGAAGACCAGCACTTGTCCTCCTACGATTTCGTTTATCTACCTATTGATTTCATGTGATTATCTCTCTCCTCTATTCTTTTTTCCCCCCTTCTATGATCTATTTGGTTTTTGACAATTGGAATTGGGTTTTGAGCACAGCAACAAATGTAATGTGGGATATGGGTTTGTAAATATGACTTCACCGGAAGCAACTTTGAGACTCTACAAGGCTTTTCATCTTCAGAATTGGGAAGTCTTTAACTCAAAGAAAATATGTGAAGTCACTTATGCAAGATTGCAGGTATTTCTCTCTCTCTCTCTCTCTCTCTCTCTCTCTATATGTATATATATATATACACACACACATACAATATCATTATTAATATGTCTCTGCATTAATTCCTTGAGAAAAATTGGGAAGGGGTTGGAAGCATTGAAAGAGCACTTCAAGAACTCAAAGTTCCCGTGTGAGGAGGATGAGTACCTGCCGGTGGTGTTTTCACCGCCTCGTGACGGGAGGCAGTTGACGGAGCCGAATCCTATAGTTGGCCGCGCCGCCAGCGCGTGTCTTCAATATTTTCCTCCAACCGCCAGTTCCAAGGACTCCGAAGCTGATGACGACGATGACGTCGCGAATAGCAATAATGCGGGTATTAATGGTGATGGTGGCGGTGACGACGACGACGTGTACAGTGAAGATGAGGTGGGTGACTGCAGAAGTTGCAGCACCAGCAGCAGCCGCCGCCGCCTCCCAAACGGCGGCGATGATGACCAGGAAATATGACTCGATAGTTTAGGGGTAGCGCGTATGCAGCAGCATCCTAGGCTATAACTGGCAGACAACAGCTTGGGAAGCAACATCTTTTCTCCCAATGGGGGTTGTTGTCGAGCTCCGAGCCTCATCACCACCAGGCACCAGCTAAGCGTCCTCCCCTCCCCCTCTCTCCCTTCCCAAAAGCTAAGCAAACTCTCTCTCTCTCTCTGGCTGCTTTGTTGTAATTTTCAGTGCAAAGAAAGAATTGTTGATGATAAGTTAAATCTTTAGCGTGATTTTTTTTTTTCGGTTAAATCTTTAGCATGATTCTTTTCTCTCTCTCGCTCTCTCATTATTTTTTCCATTAAATACATTGTGCCCGTTGAGGTTTAATTTGTGGAAAAATCAAGTTTTTCGGGAGGTGCTCGGAAGTATAATTTTTAACGAATTTTTAGTGATTTTTTGTTTTGTGTCGAATTTTTTGTATTGTGTCAAAAATTATTAGTTATAATTTTTTATTTGATCAGTGAAACGGGTGATTTTTAGTAATTATTTGTAATTTGAGTATTTGATAAAATTTTGTTAACTTTTGATAATTATTTAATAATTTTTGATAACTTTTTGAGTTTGAAAAATTACTGTAATTGAGAAAACATAGCAAAAATTGATAATTTATCAAACATTTAAATAATATTTAGTAATTTTTAATAATTTTTAAATTTAAAAAATTATCATAATTGAGAAAAAAAAAAGTAAAAATTGATAATTTATTAAATATTCAAGAATCAAAAATTAGTAATTTTTTATTATAAACTTTGCCTCCAAACGCCCCAAAGTTGATAATATGTTTTTCATTTAATTTTAATAATTTTTAAGTATGGTATTCGCATTATTTAAAAAAATATATAAAAAAATGCTTAGAATTTTTAAACATTATTGTGTATTATTTTTTCTTTAAATTGTAAATAAAAAATCCCTAAAACTTTACTAAAATAAAAAGCTTAAAAATTAAGTCAGCTCCTGGTTTAACATGAAGCATCTATTCTATGGAAAAAAGTCTATATAGCTGGCAAAATGGTTACCGTTTTCGTTACACTCCCTCCAAATCCACTGAGCCCTGTCCGGGAAGACCGAAGTGTCTGGCTCCGGCGCGTTCTAGCTCTATCCCCCATGGACTTCACTAACTTGCGCCTCTTATCAAAATAAAAAGCTGGAGAATAAATTATGGGTGTGTTTGGCATTCAACAAAGAGGCCGTTTGCATATTCAAAAAAAAGCAAACCAACTTCAATTGTGGGTAATTTTTTTGTGTGTTTTTTTAGTTACATTTTTTGGTACGTTTAGTGGAATAAAGTGTAATTTTTAATATTTTTTTTATAACTTTTGAATGTTTGGTAAATTTTTTACTGTAACAGAGTAAAAAAATGATAATTTTTGTGTTTGGTAAAACTTTTGGTTTTATTTTTTATTATGGTAAAGTAAAAAAGAGAGAAATTGTGGCTCTACTAAACGCACCAAAATTTTGGTGCTCTTTTGCTAGTTTTTGAGCCTTCAAACGGTCCAAAATAATATAATATTATAAATTTCTACAAATATGAATTACGAGATAATAAAATTTAAATTTTTTAGTCACTGTACAAAATACGAAATATTAATTTTTATAATTTTATACAATTTCGAACACATTCTATGTGGACATTAATATTTTTGGAACGTTAGAAATACGAAATATTAATTTTTATAATTTTATACAATTTCAAATACACTTTATGTGGACATTAATATTTTTGGAATGTTAGAAGTAACAAAAAGTGAGATAATTTATTTGTAAATTCGTAGTTCGTATAGTAAAATAAAAAATAAATAATGTTTAAAAAATTTTTAACGTTTTGTACCTGCCGAACGAAACCTTTATTTCCACTTCTGAACTTGGAGCTAGGCTTTTGATGGGTGCCGTACGTGGTGGTTAATTTCTGTTGTTATTTTCTGTTGTTGATGGGTTGAAGGCTCGGGTTGGATGAGGGGATATTTGCATTCCAGGAGTTTGTGCATTATACCCCAGAAAAAAAAAATAGAAATTATAGTTTTATAGTTAAATTTTTTCTTGTGTTTTTTATTTTTTATGTTTTTTTAGTACAATGGAAGCACAAGCACATATATGATGGGTGGAGATGTTTTATGAGTCTTGAATATTGGGGGCCTATTTAACAAAACTACCAATTTTTATTTTTGTATTTGGTTTTTGATTTTTGATTTTCATAATCACTGTAAAAAGTAAATGAAAATTTAAAAATACGTTTAATAATAATAATTGTTAATTAGTAATTGTAACATTAATAGAGTGATCAGCAATTGTGAGTGATGATGATCAATAATGACTAGAGGTTGGTTGCAGTGGCGGGTGATGATTAGATGTGAGCAGTAATTAGCAATGGTGACAGTTGAGGGGATAGTAGCTAATGGCAAAGAAGATGGCCAACTGTTGGTGGTGGTTGGAAGTTGTTGGCAAGCCACAACAATGATGGTAATTAGAAGTTGTGGTTGCTGTAGCAATGGTCGAAAGTAGTGGCGGCTAGTGATGGTTAGTGGTGGTGGTGGTGGTGGGGGAGGGGGAACAGTGGTGATGGCGACAGGTTGATGTGATCAGATGTTGGTGGGAGTGGTGGCTGCGGTGGTGGGTCTAGTGACAAGTAAGGCCTAGTGGCAAGCAGAGATGTTAAACGGGATAGATATCATTTTCTTCGTCTCCGTTTTTGTTCTTGTCTATATTTTGGGGATGAAATTTTCTTTATACATCTCCTTACTTGAGAATACTTTAAAATTTTCATATACAACTTCTTATTGGTATCTCCATACCCTTTTCAAATAAGCAGTACATGAGGTATTTACCGAGTATGAGTAATTTTGATATCATGTTTGTGATTAATGATGGGTAATGATTATGACTTGCATCGGTTGTGAAAATAGAACGAAAAATGAAATAAAAAATAAAAATAAAAACTTAAGAAAACATATTCTTTACGTTTTCACAAGTTTTGAAAATTTTAAAAACATTAAGAGCTCATTTGGTTTGTTTTTCTATTTCTTGTTTTCTGTTTTTGTTTTCTATTTTTTGTTTTGAACTCATTTTCCATTTTATGCTTTTGAAAACAAAGAAAAAGCTCAAAACGCATTTGGTAATTGTGTTTTTAAAATTTATTTTAAAAAACAGAAAATGAGTTTTACACATAAAATGAAAAATAGTAAAAATCCGTTTTTAAGTGTTTTTAATCCAAAATAAAAAAAATTTCAAAATAATGAAAATAGAGCCTTTTTGGTTTTTTTGTTTTGAAAATTTTAAAACAAAAAATGAAAATAGAAAACAAAAAATAAAAAAGTAAACAAAATGCCACCTTATTTTTTTAAAAATTAAAAATTAGAAATAAATTTACCTAATGACTTTTCAGTTCATCTTTAAAAAAGAAAATTGAAAATCAAAAATTGAAAATTTTGTTAATCGGAGTTTTAGTGATTTGATATGGGAATCATTATTATGCAGCTTGCTTTCTTTCTATAAGATTTTTCTTTTTATTAAAATTTGTTATCTATATTTATTATAAAATGTTGTAAAAAAAAATATTTCTAAATAAAAACAATTAAGGTACGAGTGAAAAGGCTGACAAAAATTATCAAATAAAAAGAATTATAATAATAAAAAATGTCATATAAGATAAAATAAAGCTAAAAATTAAGTAATGGTTCCAAACTAAAACCTGATGGAAAACAAAGAAGAGAGCTTGGGCAAGAGGGGTTTTTCCGTCGCGAGGTGAGCACCAGTGAATATTTCCTTCAATTGGGTTCCTCCCATGCCATGCACGTGCATGCGAACGGAAATAGGAATATGAATGAAATTTTGTATTTTGGTACGTTTGAAAATTAAAAGGTGATTTTTTTGTAATATTAGTATGTGTGAATATATTTCTGAATACAATAGAATTACAAGTTGAGAAATTAAGGGCTTTTTTGGTTCATTTTTTTATTTTTTATTTTTTATTTTGAATTCATTGTTCATTTTGTACTTTTGAAAATAAAATAAATAGGTCAAAGTGCATTTAGTTACTTGTATTTTTAAAATTTGTTTTCGAAAATAAAAAATAATTTTACACATGAAATATAAAATGACAAAAAGTCGTTTTGAGAGTTTTTAACAAAAAATGAGAAAATTTTCAAAACAAAGAAAATAGAACATTTTCTATTTCCTCGTTTTGAGATTTTTAACACATAAAAAAAATAAAAAATAGAAAACAGAAAACAAAAACGTAGACCAAATGTCACTTAAATTATTATTATTATTTTTTTTTAAAATGCATTGGTATATTATGTTAATGAGGTTAATTTTATCAATTTAAACTTAACAACGTATTTTTAACAGAATTTTCAAAGATTAACATTAGATTCTGAAATTTAATATCCTGCAAATGCGAGAATTTTTTTATTTTAAGCTCCTCGATGAAATATCAACAAAGTTTAAAAATTTCCTAATAAGCAGAAATATTCATTCAAGTTTTTGAAACTAAAATCCCACCAAATATTATTCGAAACTTAAGACGTTGGAAATTTAACCTTAAAGAGGAGAGTGAGACGGAAAAAGAAGTTATTAGATGCTCCTAGAGTAGCTGCTGCAGTCTGTAGATCATTAAGATTGTGCCACGTGTGGCACAATTCTAATGGTTTAGAACATACACTTAGTACCTAGTTATTTTTCTGCCCTGAGAAGGTTGATCTTATTTTTTATTTTTATTTTTAAGTACATTGGATGTGACTATTGTCTTAATCTCACTTTAACTCCTATTTTTTTTTCAACAATTAAGGTATTATTTAGTTTGTTTTCTTATTTTTTATTTTTTGTTTTGAATTAATTTTTTATTTTATATTTTTAAAAATAAAAAAAATAGTTCAAAATTCACTTGATTACTAGTATTTTAAAATTTTATTTTTGAAAATAGAAAATAGATTTACGCATGAAATGAAAAATGACAAAAAATTATTTTGAGAGTTTTTAATAAAAAATAAGAAAAATCTAAAAATAAAAAAATAGAGTATTTTTATTTTTTGTTTAAAATTTTTTAATATATAAAATAAAAATAAAAAATAAACAAAATACTACCTAAATAACCAAGTTTTTAAATTAGTTGTAATGTGGAATCACTTGGCCCTCGAAACTTGAGTAGTTAATAGTAGTAGAGATGTAAGAACAAAATAAACATTGAAGTGTTATAGGTCCGTTTAAATTATAAAAAAATTTTAAAAAATTTTATAAATTTCTATTAATTTTATATCATATCAATTTTTTTTTACTACACGTATTACGAATTCTTAATTTATCTCACTTTATTTCACTTCAAACTCACCCATAGTGAAGTTAGGACGGTCAAAAAAAAATAAAAAATTAATATAAAAGTAATTCAGTTAAATAATAAAATTTAGAGTTTTTAAAATAAACCAAACACTCCCTCCATCGCGACCAATTAAAAAGTCAAATCCCAAAAATTAAAACTGGGATAAAATCTAGGAGTGCAAAGGTTAATTTTACCCCATTTTGAACGTGGAGGTAGCTAATAGGATGCTCTTCGAGCAGTCGTCGCCTTGTTATTATGCTTTGTGCCTCGTATTAGTGGAGTCCTCTTGTTCATTAAAGCGAATAAATGTAAGCTAAACTTTCTCGAAACGCTATGTGTCCATCTTTTTTTTTTTTTTGTAACTTTCTCCAGCCAAATACAGTATTTGGATAGTTTATTTATTTTTTTTAGATTGCAAAAATTCTTAATTTTTTAATTAAATTTTGTCACATATTTTTTTTTATTAAATTTTATTTTTTTTTAATTTTTAGAATTTCAAATGCCACTTAAGAATAACTTCTAGACCTTGTGTTTATATTTGTATAATAAGTCGGTCTTATATATATATATGTGTGTGTGTATATGTATGTATGCATGTACATTTTGTCAATATATTCATGAAAATGATGAGTAAAATTAGGGTGCGCTCAAGTTGATATTCAAAATGATGCTAAGGGTCACTCGGTTGCAAAAAAAATTGGCACTTAGGTAATGAACGCCCTTAGTATTGTTTGGTTAGAGAGAAAAGCACAGAGACAAAAAGTGAGAGTGGAAAAATAGGAGTGAGTTTCACTAAATTCTTGTCGTGCCAAATTTGGCCAGAAGGAAGAGAAAAGAGGAGAGAGAAAGAAGATGAGAGAGGGAGAGATGTGATAAGAAAATTAAAAAAAGTGGGACTCACTTTCTTATAAAATAATTTTTAATACAAAAATAAAATATGAGCTCATTTGCATATTACAAATAACTTTTTGCGTTTTATCTTTTTTTTTTCACTAAACAAAATTGCAAAATTACACTTTTTTAACTAGTTATTTTTATATATAATTTGAAATAATATAATTATTCTCCATAAAAAAAATTACAAATTTGGACAAACGCCTTTAGGTCTATTTTTGTAAGAAAGAATAGAAAAAAATATTTTAAAGATTAAAATAAATTTTATTTATATTTTCAAAAGGAAATAAAAATATATTTCATGCTATTACGTTTTCTAACTTAATCAAATAAAAAATTAATTTCTTTTATTTTTTTTCTTTGCAAACTTTTGTTATCCCTATCAAGTTATTTAATACTGTCTTATATGAACGTTCTCCCCCCAAAAATAAAAATATCAAAATAGGAAAAATAATGTACCCAAAAAATTAAATTTTAGACGATAGGTTAAATTTATCAAATAAACTATATGTACCTTTCTCCCAAAAACTTAATTTGAATTTTTTATAATAGCAAAATTTTTTTCTTAAAAAAATATAATAAAGAAAATTTTTATCATAGTAAAATTACTCATACATGATAACTGAATTTTTTTTTCTAAAGTTAAGATAGCCATTGCTTACCTATTTATTAAAAAATTATAGACAGACAAAAATATTTTAACTAGCTATTTTCTCAATATTTTATTTAATATATATATATATATATATATATTATTGTAAAATAAGATTATTTATGACATTATAAATATGTCTTAAATTAAATTTTTATATAAAGATATTTATGACATTATAATTATACGACATATTTATTAAAAAAAGATCAAAACAAAGAACAGTTGTGCAATTTAATTATTACATAAATAGAATAGAGTGTAAAAAAAATTAGAAAAATACATAAATCATAATACATATACATATACATATACATATACATATATCTCTTTTGCATTTTTTTAGTTTTCTATTCAGTCGTCATACACGCTTCTTTATTCTCACTTTTATTTTTTTCCCCTTCTTCCATCCTCTCACTATTCCTTCATACGAAACATGCTGTGGTTTATAGCCATTTTTGGCAATAAAAAACTGCAGCTTACTGAAAGTGAACCGTACGTCCATGTCTATGAATATCACTGTTCCCTTCCCAACTTCAATTGCAGTACTTTTTAAAATTTTTGTGTTACCACATTTGTACATCTCATTTTATTTTATTTCTTTTATTTTATACCACTTCTTTTAGAAAATTAATTCCACATTCAGCTTTTGATTATAAATATACTTTATAAAATAATTTTTCAGAGTGCTAATACATCATTATTATATATTTAATTTGGTATGAAGGGATTATTAATTTGAGTTATAATTTATTTTGAGTTGTCCGTGTTTAGTGACGTAAAATGAGTTAGATTAGACTGATCGCCACTAACCCGGCTCTAACCTAACCGCGTGTCGACTCACCTTTCATCTGGATTGAATCGGATGGGATTAGAAAAATCCACCCTTGACTGCTCCTTTAATATTTTTTTTTATGTCTTTTAATGCGTAGGTGGGAAATTGAGCAGGAAGGAGTGAGACACAGATCATGTCCCAGGTGGGTGGTTCAAACCTTAACCCGAGTCACTCAAATCAAATTAGTACGAATACTTGGAAGGGACGAGGAGACCAGGGTGAGGACCACTAGGATGGGTCTAGCCGGATCATGAGTCAACCCGACCTATTTATATCATTATTCTTGTTAGGATTTGAGATTTATCATGAACTAATTAAGATTTTTTTTTCTTTAAATATTTATATATTGGAACTTTTTCTTAACCCTAGTTTCTAAACAATGATTATTGTTATACAATCATACATTCATGTGGGCGGAGCTCATTTTATGATATGTGTGTGTGTGTGTATGAACTACCGAAATTATATCGGTAAAATTTAAAATTCCGAGAAATAATAAAGTTTTTACAGGAACTGAAAATTCTAAACACAACAGTGGTGCCCGATGCAGGGAGGAATTGCTTTTGAACTAAAAGTTCATAGCTTTGGATCTTAGAATAAAAATACAAATTGATGAGCTCTTTAAGTAATAGGTAGCATCTGATGGCTAGGTGTTGCAGTCTGCTTTGCCGGGAAAATACAGAGAAAAGAGCAGGAAAGGAAAGTGCAGGCTTTAAAGTGGTTGTGAGAGAGAGAGAGAGAGATTAATGAAGACGTGTTGGTAATGAATCATATCTACGGGTTCAACCGGTGTTCTCCATGCAAAGACGTGAATCATTTCCGGAAGCTCGGTTATCCACGCTTCCATGCATGCAGGAGAGTGAGAAGAAAGAGAGTAGCTGTGAGTTGGCAACGGATCATAAGAGGGAGGGAATCCGCTGGCCACGTCGGAAAATGTAAAACAGGGGGATTGCCAAGTGGCGCCCCCGCCACCGCTGGTTGTTGCAGCTATAGCCCCGACAGAACCTTTGACCACGGTATCCAACCCTAAGGCTTGTTTGTTTACGAAAAAATTAATTTTTGATTTTTTTGTAATTTTTTTATTTATATAAATTTTTTCATTAAAATTTAATTTTTTAACAAAACTTTAAATCACATTCATAAATAAAAATTAAAAAATTTATGTCTATTTGGTAAAAGCTGTCTACAAGGACACAAAAAAATTTGATTTTTTAATTTTGTTTTAATTTTTATCTAAACGGATGCGAATTTTTTTTATTTTTTATTTTTACAAATGTGATTAATACATCTAAAAGTTATAATTTCTAAAAAATAAATATATTTTTTATAGTTAAACAGCGCCTGAAGCAGTGTTTTTTTTTAGGGTCTCAAGGAGTAGATTAGATTTACAATTTCATAGGACATATAAATTATGTGTTTAATAATAATAAAAATAGAGGTGAAAAGCATTCCATTATTAGGATTGTTACTCCCCCAAAATGAGATGGATGGCATCGCATGAGAACTGAGGTACGGTGTGTCCCAAAATTCAAAAATTTAAAATTATTTTTTGTTGTATATTATTTCACATTACATCTTTTATCTTATGTTATATGCAATAAACTATACACTATAAAAATAATTTCATATAAGAAAAATTATCTTGCGCTATATCTGATTCTTTATATTATTATATAATATTTTTTTATTCTCACCGTCTAATCTCTCTTCCACCATTCAATTTCTCCAATTAAACGTAATTTAGGAACAAATAACGAAAAATTACCACAGTTACGAATATTCTAGAGAACTTATATTTGTAGTAAAAATTTTATTTGCATTTGATATTTTACCGTTAAAAAAATCACTGCAGTTATTGTTTTTAAATAAATCAGTAATTATTATTAATTTTATGGATATTTTTTTTTTACGTTTTTTATCTAACATTTTTTATTCCATTCATAACCAGTTGGGGTTGCGGCATAGCACTCTCTATCTCGTGTCTTTGGATGCTGCTTTCTACTGCATCCAGTGATAGTTTTTGTTTTTCTACTTTTTTTGTCTTATATAATTTTTTATTAAAATTTATAAAACTTCATTTATTTATTAGCTTCTAAATTCATTAATATTCATAGAAAATTTAGAAAATGCTAAAAAATAAAAAAAATCACGTCCGAAAAGGGAAACTTTTTACAATTCTTTCATGGCTAAATTACACCTATCTCCCTTTAATATTTGAATAATTACTTTTAGCACTTATAACGTTTAAAAGTTACACTTACCTTCTTAATTTTAAAATGTTGTTAACATTATCTCCCTTTCGATAAAATCGGTCATTAAAATTTAATATAAAATATTAAACTAATCAAAGTTTTATGTATTTTTCTTATTTTACTCCTCACACTCTCACATCTTATTAGTTTTTTTTTTTTTTTACAAAAATTCTCAAATATTTTTTTGTTTTACTTATTTTTTGCTTATTGTTGAGAAATTTTATAAAGAAAACTGACGAAAATGTGAGAGAGTGAGAATAAAATAGAAAAATATTTAAAGTTTTGATTATTTTAACATTTTTTGTTAAGTTTTGATGGTTAATTTTACTAGATGAGAATTAATATTAATAATATTTCAAAATAAGAGAGACAAATGTAAATTTCAAATATTGTGGGTGTTAAATATAATTACTCGAATGTTAAAAAAAATATAAAAAATTAATAAAAATTGATAAATATTGATTGATTTTGACCACCGAACAAACCCTTTGTGGGATTTTGACACATGTACCACCTGATATATATATATATATGCCACCTGGGGGCGTCACTTACCCAACCCAAGCCCAGTGTGTGGGTGCTGGTTTTGTCTTGCGCCAAACTCAAACCTCGTATTGTTGACATCAATTGCCTGACATTTTCTGCCTATCACCAAATTAATAATTTGAATATTTATTACACAAGGAAAAAACGCTATCACAATACACTTATGTTAATTTCTCTGGTACAGGTGTAACCTATTTATACTGTGCCACTTCATTAATGTTTGCGAACCCCGGTGTTCATTAATTGTACCAAAAAGGTTAGGTCATTCGCATTAACGCATTTTTTGAAGTTATTTTTTATTTTGAGGAAGGATAACAACATCTTTTTAAAATTTTACATTTAGGGAGAGTTTGAAATAATAAAAAATAATAAAATTTGACAAAAATTATGATTTCATAATTCGTATAATAAAATAAAAAATAAATAATTTTTAGAGATTTTTAATATTTTTTAACAGTTTTCAGAGTTCCAAATAGAGTTTTGGTGGTGTTTGTTTAGTTAATAATAAATAAATAAAAATTAATGTAAAAATGACACGTATCAAAATTTAACAAAAAATTTAGTAAAAATTTAATTTTTTTAATTTTTTTGATATCCAAACACTTTTATGAAGAATATCGAAATATTATGTTCTACTCATATTGTGGGCATAAAAGCAATAATATTGATTTTAAAGAGACTGTAAGGGCATGACTCGACCCAATCACTTGGATTGATGGTATTCAACATTTACTAAAAGATGGATCAACGTTTAGGGGTTTCAAGATATATAATCTTTATTTCTATGTCGGCTAGGGTCACGGAATTGGGTTCATTCAGTGCATACTTATAGATTGTAATTGTGAGTTTCTCTCCGACCCCGGAAGATATATAATCTTTATAATTAAAAAGGAATCAAAATTATCAATTAAGAGAATCCTTTAACCCCACAATCTCCGAGCTAGAATATTTTCCGTCAAGTTCAATCCTAGATTTCCATTTTCAGCAAATAGTTTAGTTTAGTCTAGCTTTTCAGTTCAGTTATTAGCAGTAGTTCAGTTCCATAGCCATTGTTTCTGTTGGGAGAGGAACTAAGTGCTAAAAAGGAGGGGCGGATGCGAAGCGGAGCGGACTAATTAAGGGTATTTTGGGAATCAGACCATGTAACCCTATTAGAGTTAGGAATAGATCATATAATCCTATTAGGTACGGTATAATTAAGGGTGCGGTGTAATTAATGGTATTTTGGGATTCGGACCGTGTAATCCTATTAGGGTTAGGAATAGAGGTGGTTATAAATATTTTCTATATAACCCTATTATCAATAAGAAATAACTCTCGCTCATGCTCCTGTAGACGTACCCGAATTTTAGGAAATCAGGTAAATCTGTGTATTGATCTCTTTACTATTTTTTTTCCATATATCGTGTGTGTGTGTAAATTGATCCAACAGTTTCTTACAGGTTTTGAAAGAATGACAAAGAAGATGCACAAATATTTGTAGACATTCAGTTTTAATCTTCTTTGGCGCCATTTGGAGTAAGAAAAAATAAAATAAATTGATATAAAATATGATTTGGGATTGATTTTGTCGTCTTTTTTTCTTATGAGAAGTAGCAAACCGTGGGAACGGTTTTTCAAATCCGTTTCCACGGATTCAAAAAAATTCATAAAAAATATCGACAATAGTACTCGTTTGAAAACTTTCGACACAAAGAATATGATTGTATAAAAAATTTACACATTTTGTTAACTTACTTTCAAATTTTTTATTTTTTAGCGAAATATTAGAATTTTTTAAAATTCATAATGACGAGAAAATTAAAGATAATTATTAAAGATTTATAAAGATTTATAGAGGTTGTTTATGATGCCAAACGGAACTTTTATAAGTTTACTTTGATTTAAATTTCGTATTTGTATATTATATTTTGAAAAGTCGTTCCCTTTCAAATTGTATTCAACGTCACGATCGACTTAAATTTAAAGAGTGTTTAATTGATAATTAAAATTAATTAATTTTTTATACTTATTTTTAATTAAATTATATTATATAATTATTTTTACGTAAAATTTTTATCTTTTTATTGTACTTATTAATTAAATTTTTATTAATCAAATGCCCGTTATTACGCATTAAAAACACTTGGAATCTTTTGAGTTTTTTTATGTCAACGTAATCATTTTCGACACAGTGAAATCATAGCTGTTTAACGGTCATTTTTGAATGCAAACAAATACACTGTGTACATTGCAATAATGTTATGTTTTACCCAATTTTTAAGCATTCGGAGTGCTGCCGCTGTTTTAATAGCAGAATCCATATTCCATCACAATGTAAAACTTGTAGGAGCTGTTTGATTAAAAGTAGGTTCTGTCGTCTTAATCCAGCGGCTATTATTGACATGATCCTAATAGTGACGAAATCCATTACGCGTCCTTAATTCTATTTTAAGTAAATTATATTTACCTTTTTTTTTTCAAAAAATTAAATTAAATTTACTTCTCTCCAATATTTATCTAATAACAGGTGATTACTTTTTAACATTTGAATTTTACAATCATACGTCTAATTTTAAAGTGCGCCACAACTAAATTTTTATTTTAACCATTTGATCCGCAATATTAAATGAAAATTAGAATTGTTGCATTGAAAATCATAAGAGATGGTTTTTTTTTTTAAATCCATTTAAACTATATATTGTTCAAAACGATTTTGACATTTTTAAAAATTAAAAAAGTAGAAAATTTACTTCGTAATATTTTTATTCTATTTAATAGTTTTTCATTTTTAAGATAATAACTTCAATTTTAGAGGTGGTGATGAATCATATTATTATTATTATTATTTTTGGTAAGTAGTGATGAATCATATTATAAAAAGACAAATTCAAAGAGCTTAAAAGAGATATCTTACATATCTTATATATATATATATATATTTATTGATAATCACACTATCTTTTATCTAACATTAATAGTAAAATGAAGAAAATGATTGAGGCTCCGTTTGGAGCTCTATCAAATAAAATAAAATTTTATAAAATTCTACAAATATGAATTACGAGATAATAAAATTTAAATTTTTCACTCACTGCATGAATTACGAAATATTTACTTTTACAATTTTATTTTATTTTATTTTATATATTTTTATACAACTCCAAACACATCCTGAATTATGGGCAAATATTTTAATATGAGAGATGTAAATATAAAATTTTAATATTGTAAATATTGGCATTGTTGGAGGTAACAAAAAACTCTGAAAATAGTAAAAAATACTGAAAAACTCTAAAAATTATTCATTTTTTATCTCATTATATAAATTACGAACTTACAATTTATCTCATTTTATCTCACTTTTTATCATTTTAAATACATTTATTATCTGAAAACTCTTAATTTGAAGCCTTAAGCTTTATGTTTAGAAAAGTTTATAAAACCCTATTAAAAAAAAATTACAACTTTTTATATTCTACACGAGTATTGAGATTATAATTTATACTCTAAAAAAAGGTCAGGTTAATCAAATGTTCCCTAATTTTCCAAAGTAGTGGTGAAAAAAAGGGGGAGAAAGTTAGGAACGGGTTAGGTTTATGGAGTGTTGTGTAAAAATCGAGGGTCATTTCTGGTAATTGAAAAGGACTTCTCCCATCTCATCTGATCTGATACAATTTTTTGATTTACATGACACCTCTGACCTGATCTGAACTGCATGCTCGTACTGCAGATAAGTGGGTTTGTGGTTTGGTCTTTACGGGCGAGACAAATGTTTCCAAGGCTCTCTCTCTCTCAATAGGGTTCGCAGTCACTGTACATACAAACAACGGAACAGTACAGTGATAAGCTGTAAATGGATATATATGGAGTAAAATAAATACATAAATAAATAAATATTTAGTTAAATTACCCAAAAAATATATATATATTTAGTGCAGCAATGATGCTAGTCTATCAACTTGAAGCATTCATGTTTGCTTCATCAACCATAAAATCAGATTTTTTGTAACTTCAACCAACTTTTATCAAAAGCTCGGCACCTAAAAAAAGGTAGCGTATGTCAAAATTCTAAACAAAATTGATAAAAATTTATGTTGATTAAGACATTTATAGAAGTTATGTGTTAATTATTAGAATAATGGATTTAAATATTTTTTTTCAGAATAAGGTAGAGTTTAGGAAGCAAAATTAACTACTTAAAAGTTAGCCTAAATTTTTTAATTTTTAGTTAATTTGACATTATTAACCTTCACAGTTTAAAAAAAATTAAAAATATAAAAAACTAAAAAATTAAGATGACATTTAGTTTACTTTTCTCTTTTGTGCTTTCATTTTATGTTTTAAAAATCTCAAAATAAATAAACAGAAATACTCTGTTTTCATTATTTTGGAATAAAAACGCTTAGAATAATTTTTTGTTATTTTTCATTTTATGTGTAAATCTATTTTCTGTTTTTCAAACAAATCTTGAAAACACAAGTGATCAAATGTGTTTTGAGTTTTTTCTTTATTTTTAAAAGCGTAAAATGGAAAATGAGTTCAAAACAGAAAATAGAAAACGAAAATAGAAAACAAAAAATAGAAATACAAACCAAACCACTTGGTTTGTATTTCTATTTTTTGTTTTCTATTTTCTCTTTTATTTGTTTCATGTTATGAAAATATCAAAATAAAGAAAATAGAAAAACGCATTTGATTTAAGATTTTCTATTTTCTATGTTTAAAGTTTTTTTTTAATTTTACATTAAAAATCGAAACGACTTTTTATCGTTTTGTATTTTATGCGTAAACTTATTTTTTATTTTTTAAAATAAATTTTAAAAATATAAATAACTAAATACAGTTTAAGTTATTTTCTTTATTTGCAAAAATATAAGATAAAAAATAAATTTAAAATAAATATATTAAATAACACCCCAATAACGAGAAATTGAGTAGCCAGCTTGGTTGCTTTGGGCAACCTAAGATTAGTTATCTTACTATTGAGACAAAATGCATAAATATTTTCATTTTATTAATTTGTTTTATCATATAATTATTTTATATTGAGAACGTTTAGAGCTAAATAAAAAAAATAAAATTTTATAAATCTTTATAAATACGAATTACGAGATAATAAAATTTAAGTTCTTTACGCACTGTATAAATTATTACACAAATTACGAAAAATTTACTATTACAATTTTATTTTATTTTATTTTATATATTTTTATATAACTTTAAACACATTTATTATCGTATCACCTGATATTTTTTAAAAAATAAAAAATAAAAGATTAGTATGATTGACAGCCCTCAGCCTTTGCACAGACTTGCCATTTATCGTCGGGACAAGACCGAGAGTCATCGCCTTCGTGGCGTTTCTTACCAATAATAATATATACAGCTGCCCAATCCCTGCAGCAACCCAACTGCCTGTCCAGACACTTTTAAGATCTTGGCTGCCATGCATGTATATATATATATATATATATATATATATGTATAAATATAAGATATTTTATATATAATAAATTTACTCACTTAATTAGATATTTGTATATGTGTCAACATGAGAAACATGAGAGAGAGACAGAGAGACAGAGAGAGAGAGAGAGAGAGAGAGGGCGGGGATGCAGGGGAGAGAGAGTGAGTGATAGAGAGGGAGAGGGGGTGGGGCCCGGAGTGCAGGGGAGAGAGAGAGAGATGGGGTTTGGGGTGGCGTGGGGTGGGGTGGGGTGGGGTGGGGTGGGGTTTCAAGTTAAAAATTGGAGGTTTTTAATAAAAAATAATATTTTTTATTTAAATTAATATTTTAATTTCAATTTAAACTTTTAAGATATAAATTTTAAATTTATATAAATGTACAAAAATATAATTGAACTTACAAATAAGTCAAATGTAATTTTGTTTTTTAAATTTATATAAAAAATTATAAAAATAACAAATATTTAATATTTTTCAAAACTAATAAAAAAGTATAAATTTTTATTATTTATTACAAATATTATTATTTTAATATTAAAAAAATATTACAATTTTTTTATAAAAATTGGTAATTTAATATTTTTGAAAATGTGATATCTTTTGATTAATAAATTTTTTTTTACAAGTTATTTATATAGTTTTTTATGTACGTTAATTTTATAAATTTGTATTTCTTTTATAGGAAAGAGAAAAAAATAGGAGGGGTGAGGGGTATGAAAGTAGAGAAAATAATATTTTTTATTATTTTTATTTAAAATAATATTTTTATTTTAATTTTTAAAATAAAGGCACAAAAATATAAATTTTTTTAAATTAATATTTAAAAAAATATGATAATACTAAACAATAAATGGATACCTAATAGACAAAGTCAATTAAATTTTCTAATTATATATTTAGATTTTAATACTCTTTAAAATTTTATTAAAATTAAACATTTAAATTTAAATTAAAATTTCTATTTATGTTTATAAATTTTTATAAATTGATAACAAAAAAATATTTGTTAAATCTATTTATATTTTTTTTTCAAAAAAATGTAAACTTAAATAGAAAAACATAATAAAAAAATCTTTTTACTTTATATTTTCTATTGCAAAAATTTTATCAATTTTAACACTTAGTCTATTTTTAATGTACATATTACAGTGAATTATTTATTTTTATTATATCATATTACAGTTAATATGTATGATATTTATTAATTAATTTATTTTTACTAAATAATTAGATTAAATAGTTTTTAAATTAAATAAATAAATAATTAATTAATTCAATATGAAATTAATTAATTCATATTAAATTAATATGAAATATATATTATTGAAATTTTCAATAAATATTAAAATTATATTAAATAATTTAAATTAGTTAATATATTTAATAATTTAATTTAATTTGTTTAATATCAAATATATTTTATTAAATTATTTTTAATAAATAACATAATTAATTTAATTTAATAAACAATATAATTAAATTAAATTAACATGAAATATATTTATTAAATCTAATTAATTTTTTAAAAACTAATTGTAGACAATATTTAATTTCTAAACGCAGTTTCAACTTTCATTTTAATAAAAAAAGACAGCAAAAAATAAAAACAGAAAATATAAACAGAAAAACGATATGCGGATATTAAACAATGTATGAATATCTATTAAACAAAGTCAATTAATTTTTTTATTTGAAATAAATACTAAAACTTTAGTTTTCTTGAAAATTTTATTAAAAAATAAACATTTAAATTGAAAATTTAGATTTCCTTAATGGTTAAAATTAATTTTTCTCTTTCTCTCAAAAATTCTATCTTTTTAATACTTTTTAAATAAAATATATTTGATATTAAAATTTTAAAAATGTGATAATAAATAATAAAATTTAATACCTTAATTTTTTGATTAGTGATTTTTATTTGTATAAGTTATTTTTACATTTTTTTATATTAGTTTGTTTTATGAATTCAAAATAGAGTTGTTTATACGCTAAATAACTTATGATTTGATATTTGTTCTAATCATCGCTAAAATTTTACCACGTTATTACTACTATCTTTTTAAAATTTTGAAATTTGAAATTCAAATTTATATAATAAAATATATCAGAAAGAAAAAAAATATTTTTGTACATTTAAGCACAGGCAAAAGAATTAGAATTTGGCATTTTTAATTAATGAATTTATTTAATGGTTTGAAATATTTTTTTTCTTCCCACTTTAATTATCTTTTCGATCACTTTTATATGAAAAATTTTTTAAATGTGATTACAAAATTATTTTTAAATTTTTAATTTTGAATATTTTTATTAATTTTTTAAAAATTTAAAATTTTTTTGAATGTGATTAATATACTTCAAAACTGTAGTATGCCCACTCGACACGCACATAAATGTTACATCCAAATATTTTTAAAACTTAAATTTTAAATATATACACTTTTACACTACGTGTCATTTATATAATAAGGAAGTTTAAAATTTTTTGCTATTGAATTTGTTAAATGGTTAGAATTATTTTTTTTCTCACTCTTCCCATATTTTTTTAATACTTTTTATATAAAAAATGTCATTTATATAATAAAAAAGTTTACAATTTTGAGTTTGAGGTATTTTCAACTGTTGAATTTGTTAAATGGTCAGAATTATTTTTTTCTCCCTCTTCTCATATTTTTTTAATATTTTTTATATAAAAGATTTTAAATTAATATTTTAAAAAATGTGATAATGTTTGTAATAAATAATAAAATTTTATACTTTAATCTCTTTTGATTAATGATTTTTATAAGTTATTTTTACACTTTTTTTAATGTAAGTTTGTTTTATAAATTTAAATTTGAGTTATTTATACGTTAAATTATATTTTTGTGCCTTCAGGCACGGACAATTGCTAGTACATGTATATAGCAAGTACAGAATTCTGAGATGAATCGTGGAAAAAAGATTAGATAGAGCTACTATTTTTTTTTTTTGTATTTATTTTTTTTTGTATATAGTCCCCAGAATATTTTCTTTTCTTTGTATTTATTTTTTAGTAAAAGAATTGTGAAAAAATTATTCATTTTCACGAGAATAGGGATAAGAAACATTTTCATGCTTAGATTTAAATAAAAAGGCAAAAAAAAAGTTAAAAAGAGAAGGAAGAAAATTAAAGTTTCGTTGCCTCGCTGTCTTTTTTTCTTCCATTTTCATTAATTGTCTTTTAAGTTAAAGTCTTGTTTGGTACAAGGAAAAGAGGAATGAAGGAAAATAAAGGTGGAATAATTTGAGAAAAAAATAAATTTTCTTTTGCTTGATTTTGTTTTTTGGGGGGGGGGAAAGGAAGAATAATATATATATATATATATATATATATATATAAATATTGTTTCGATTGCTAAAAGAGCTATTAAAAAATCATAGAAAAGAAAATGAGTAGAAAGGGTTAGAAAAATTATTACTATTATTATTTTTACTTCATTTTCCTTCGTTTATCAAAGGGGAGAGAATTATCAAACTCAAGAACGATTTTCTCTTATTTTCATGATTTTTGATCTAATTTTTTTTATTATACATTAAAAATAATAATAATTTAAAAAAATAAAGCGGAAAAAAGTTAAGAGTTGGTACCGACAAAGAAGCCAGATCAAAAACGTATACAAGGAAAAAAAAAAAAAAAAAGAAAAGGTAATTAACGATTTAAGACAGAAAGAGAGAACCAAACAGACCCATACCCATGAATTGAGTCCTACAAAAAGCTTTGCATTAGCAGGATTCTTTGTCTTTTCCAAAGTATAAAGCTTGAAGCAATCGAGGATGTTTTCTTTTCTCTCTCTCTCTCTCTCTCTCTCTCTTTGTTATAAGAAATATTTTCCTTGTTGTTGCAAAAAAATGTTTTTGACCAGAACAGAGGAGGAGGGTTAATGGTCAAAAGACAGATTTGGTAAAGCTAAGAATGGGCACTGTTTGGGGGGGTGGGGTGGGCGGGGGGGATGCCTGCGTGCATTATTTTGGGAATATCAAGGCCACACGGTTGGCCACTTGGACTCTTCTTCTCTAATTTGATTACCTTTTGCATTTTTTAAACTCCCAAACAGGTCATTACCTAATGCAGAGTAGTATAATTAGAAAACAGACAGGCTTGGGTAGGGGAAAACCTTGGAAAGAACACTGCGTACGGCTGCTTTGTCTTTGTTTGACTGACTAATCTTTTAATCTTTTAAATTTAATTAAATATGAACTCTTCTATGTACTGATGGAGTAACATGCTTTAAAAACTACCAAATACAAAAATAAATAAATCATAAAAGAGGCCCGCTTAATCTCAAAATCTCTCTCTCTCTCTCTCAAACGCCAATAGCTAAACTAACTCGTCTCTATATATATTAGTCAGGTGTTTATATAACGTGTGTTTAAAATTATATAAAATTATAAAAGTTAATATATATTTTATATAGTGAGTGAATAATTTAAATTTATTATCTCGTAATTTGTATTTGTAGGGGTTTATAGAATTCTGTAGTGTTTTATTTTAACTTTAAACGGACCCATAATGCGTGTAAAATATTTTTTTCTCTGGCATTTGATAAATATATATATATTTTGATAGATATATATAAGGATAAAAGTACATATTAAATAAAAATATATTTTAATTATTTTTTTAAATTTAAACATGATAATTATATTTTTAAATTTAAAAATATTGTAAATTAACTACTATATCCTTACTTTTTAAAAGTGATATGTGTATAAGTATTTAATTTTAAAGGTGTTTTTGTCAGTTTAGAAAATAGGGGTTACATCAAAATTTACACTTCCTAAAAAATTAAAAACTTCACTAAGGCCTGTCTGGTTGACAAAAAGGGGGCAAAAGTATAATAAAAGTAAAAAGATGTGACATAAAAGTGATATGTAAAAAATTTCGATTGAAAAAAATATAAAAATTAGTTAAAATTAATGACTTTTGGTGTCACCAAATATGCACTAAATCCCGTTACTTCATTAAAAAACAATTGAGTTTCACCAAATTTTCGTCTTCCCTCTATAATAGGAATAAATATATATATATATATATACATACCCAAATGGATGGATTTTACACAACTACCAATGATTTGAAGCTTGGGTCAAGGGAAATAGGCCAAATAGAAAGCAAATGCATCTTTTGATGGGAGACCATCTTGATTTGCCGGGGAAAGAAGAAATAGCCCCTTGGATAGAGCATGAACTGAGGAAGGCTAAAGTCGCCCTGTCCAATTCTTGTATTGTAATAGTATAAAAAATTTCTACCCTTCGCTTAAAAATATTCCTCTTTTAAAATTAGTTTAATTTTAAAATAAAAAATTAATTGAATTTAAATTGATAAATAAAATTTTGTATTTGAAATATATTTGAAATTTTATAGACTATTGTGTAGTTAAGAAAACTAATAAAAGAGTACAAATCTTCCCACCCAAAATAGTTATTCCACGTCATATTCCTTATCATTCTAGGATAAGAAATAAATAAATAAATAAATAAAAATTATCTTTGGATATATACAAGAATTTCAAATCAACAAATTTAAAATTAAATTATATTAAAATATAAGGGAGCAAAAAATTTATTTTATGGAATACTAGCTGAAATATTTTGAATTAATATAAAAGTAATTGTCCCACTCATTATAAAATAGTGGAGTCATTATTAAAAGATTTTAAATAACAATTATTTTTTTTTGCGTAATCTTAAATTCAGCATTTTGATTTATTTAAATTCATGCTCAAATTTGAGCGTGGCCTGTGACTCAGTGGTTAAGTGCCTCTCCTGTCCGCTCATAACTCGAGTTCAAGTCTTCCCCTCCCCCTTAAATTAAAAAAAAAAACTTTATCTTTCCAAAAAAAAAAAAAATTCATGCTCAAATTCTTATTAAATTGATAAAATTATATTTGACTAATTCTCCATATATAATTATCACCAATTTCCATAATTTTAAATTTATAAATTCAATATCAAACCTCAGGAAGGAAACAAATTTTAGCCTTTGGATAGGGGTGAGGAAAAAATCAATATAACCAAAAAAATTGGATTGAATCAAATCAAGCAAATTCAATTCAGACGGTTCATCCCTTCCTTCTCTCCTTCTCTTTCTCTCCCCCCCTCCCCCCTTAAGACAAACTGTTTGTGTATTTTACATCACGTAACTTCTT
The DNA here is from genome assembly GCA_019916065.1 of Vitellaria paradoxa. Classification (NCBI taxonomy): domain Eukaryota; kingdom Viridiplantae; phylum Streptophyta; class Magnoliopsida; order Ericales; family Sapotaceae; genus Vitellaria; species Vitellaria paradoxa. Next base: position 45,930,760 of record CM034237.1, on the reverse strand, counting down.
ACGTCTTGTATAATTTTTTTTATTAAAACTTATCTTTTTTAGAAATTATAATTTTTAGTGTGTTAATCGCATTTGAAAAAAATAAAAAAATTTAAATTTGTTTGGGTAAAAGTCAGAAAAAAGAAAAACAAAACCAAAATTTCACTAATTTTTTCCTTATTTTTTTTTATCTAAACTAATGTGAATTTTTCAATTTTCTTTTTTTTTTTCCAAATGTAATTAACAACCTTAGAAGGTGCAACTTTTAGAAGAAATAAAATTTGATGAAAAAACGTATAAAATGGAAAAAAGATAGAAGTTTTTTGTTTTTTTTTTTTTTTGGGTAATTAACATCCACCAACCTACGAATTTCTAGTTTCGGCCCTAACTGCCACTACGAGTAGACATGAGCCTAATTGGTGTTGAAATATATCACATTCCACTCGTGGATGATAATTTTCCATTTTTGGAAATTTTTAAAGGAGAGTATGAAAATCAATTGCCGTTGCTCTTTGCCAAAACAAACGTTGTCGAATAAAACAAACAATGTCTCAATTAAGAATTTATCAAGAGAAAAATAAAGTAATAGAATTGAAAATTTGTTCTTTTATTCAGATTGTAATGAAAAATAAGAAAAAAAAAGACATAAAATTTAAGAAATTAAATATAGTAAACTTTAAAAAATAATATATTAATAGTTGTCTTTTTTTATTATATTTTTTCAATTAAGAATTTATCAAGAGAAAAATAAAGTAATAGAATTCAAAATTTCTTCTTTTATATTTAGATTGTAATGAAAAATAAAAAAAAAGACATGAAATTTAAGAAATTAAATATAATTAAATTAAAAAATTAATATAGTAATAGTTGTCTTTTATTTTATTATACGTTTTGAATTCATTCAGATAAAATATATATTTAGGACTTTATATATATGTATATATATATTTTTATCTTTTCCTTATCTCTCGACAAATTTTTACTCTAAACATAACTTAAAAATGTATTTGGATTGAGAAGTACAGAGAGCAGAGAGAGAAAGTATAGAATACTAAATGTGTAATTTGATAGTTGAATTGATTTAAAAATATAAAAATGAAAAATATTCATTAAAACATTAATTTAATTTAATTAGTTTTTATTTCTCAAATCCTATTATTTTTTTTTCTTTGATTAATGTTTGACCCGGCCTAAAATAATGGAAACCAAACCATTACCAAAATTAATCGAACCAACGGTTTTCGGTTCCGGATTGGATATGCATGGCCCTAATATTAAAAACTAGCCAAGAGCGTAGAAGTCGTTCGTGAATAAATTTGTTTAATAAGTTGCATGAATAAGATTAAATAATTTCTTTTTCTTTTTTAATTTTTAATAACGTCTTAGAGAAGTTCCACAGCTCTTTCGACCATGGACAGTGAATGAAAATGCGTTCAATGGACCCTCAAATCCCCTTGCGAAGACAATATATACTAGTTATAACTACGACTTGACTTCTCAACCACAGGTTATCAATAGTTAAGATTCTCTCCTACACTACACACTAAAAAAAAATATCATATTGGGGGTCACACTCGAATTGCAAATCTTCTTCCACACAAATTTAATCTCCATTCTCCTACCTAAAACAGTGTAGTATGATCTAACCTTCCAAACTTTAATAGGCCCAGGAGACAACACCCTCATTCCCCTATACTTCTGTGTCATACAAGACTTTCATGAAAGAAGCAAGAGATGGATCCATTTAATGACAGGGGATATACAAGACTTATGCGAATTGGGCTCCAAACAGATTGGACTTCAATAAATATGTAACATAGACTTTGTTTAAACTATTTGTATTTATGTTTCATTTAACATGGGCCAGATATTAATTAATTTAAACCCATGCCTAGTTTTAGACTTTGATTAAATTAGGATTTTTTTTTAATGTAAGTTATAAATAGCGTGAAAGACATTTTTGCAGGCAGATTGATTTTTACATTATATGAAATAGAGAGAATTTTCTATCCTTCATTGAACTTTTAGAACCTATCAAAGATTTCATTTTTTGTGGTGTTCAAATCTTCTACCTTCGATTCTTGATTCCAGCAATTATTGGGTTAGGGTTCTTGATCTGATTTTAGTTTTCTTGGGGTAAGTATTCCAATTTTGATTGTGGGTTCTAGGGCTTGTCCTTTAAGGTTTGTATCATCTATCATCAGAGCCGTATCTCCTTTGATCAGTGTGCTTCATAAGTTCAATTTCCTACACAAAGATGTGCAATTTAAAGAGATCGAGTTTAATGCGATCCCATATCGGTTAGCGAGGGCGATCTTTAGAGTTATATATATGGGTTTAGTAACCCTTCCCTTACGTGTTGGCTTTTGAGGTGAGTTAGGCCAGATTTATATCAGGAAGTCTTCTCCTATATTACTCGGACTTTGGTGCAAGTGTCGGACTTGGATATATATCTAAATATCAGATTCGCTTAATATCTGTATTTTAGGATACCAGGACTTGGCTAAAAAAGTGTCCAAATTGTGGATACAGGTACGAAAATACGACGCATAAAAAAATATTACATCTTTATGTACATGTAAAAATATACGGGTTTAAGAATAAGCTTTATCTATAAATTACAACCAAGATTATTGTGTATCTAAATAGATATAAATAAATTACTTTGTCATTGATATAAATAAAAAATTAAATTTTTACATAACAAATGAAAGAGAAAGTAAATAAATTATTCTAATTCTTTTGTTATCTGATAGACTGTTTTTATTTTTGAAAAATAAAGATACCTTCATTTTCATAATTATTAAATCATTTATACAAATTGTATGTACTATATATGAACCATAAATGTAGCTATATGAAATTCAAATGAATTTTTTTAAGAAAAAATTATTAAAATAGTTATAATTATTTATTATGATAGTTTGGTCTAGTCTGGTGACTCTCTGTATATTTAGTACTTAGAAGAGCAAAAGTCTCAATAACTCTCTTTTTATATTTAATACACAAATGGAAGAACAAAAGTCATGTTAATATAATAAAATTTTCTTGCTTGGGATATGTGACTTGTATATAATATAAGTACAGAGAAAACAAAAGGTTAAAGTCAATTTAATGTCTATGTAATGAATGTGTTTTAAATTAAAAAATCAATAACTCATTTTTCCCATTTGAAACTGAACATCTTCCCTAGTTTTCTCTACTCAACAATGGCGGCATAAAAACTAACTCGTTCCAGGTGAAGCCCAACCATGTCCAATATACAATCTCAGTGTCAGACACAGATCTCGTACTAGCACTCAACTCGTGTCGCGTCGACACGAATAATCTCATCCAAAGTGACGAGTCGGAGTAACACAGGTCTTCTCTTCAAAATGTTATCCATGGTAAGTATTCTTCCATGTATCATGCAACAAGAGAAGAAAATCACTTTTGGGGTCACCCCCTTCCAAAGCCTCATCCATGGGAAATCAGATTCTCGGATTCCACAATAGGTTGAGTCCAAGGACTTAATTCAAAACTTCCCTACCTTTTAGGCTACCCACCAAACCTCACATTCACAAATCACAGGCTTTCTACCATGTGTTAAACCCAAGAGGCCAGCATATCTTGCTATCTCCCAATCTTGCATATTTCTTCGCGTTGCCAAATTCCACACAAACTCTGCCACAACATCCTCCCCTTATTTGTTATTGTATATAACCCCAGGTAGAGTTGTTTTAGCTTTTGCCATCCTAGATCCACTTATGCTCACTAAACTTGATTGTTGTGCCATTCGCAAGTTGCCATCGTATATTCCTCTTGAAGTTATGCCACCCTCTGCAAATTTATCTCAACGAGGGGCTCTTCTAGGATTGGGGACCTTCCACCCAGATCAACCTTTTCCGTCATCAGGCGCATGCTCACACACATCCTTACCACAAGGCAGGCTCCTCGGATGCACGATCCAATGTGCTGAACTACTGAATCGAAAATCTCTTCCTCACTCGAGTTCCATGCGCCCAGCCAGTCGCATCAAAGGCATTCATTCCGGAGTTGTTTGCTGAGAGGGTAGAAGGCCAAGCAGGTCTCAGAGTAAGCAAGTCTGATTTCGATGGAGAAAGAGGTCACGAAAGAGTAAGTAGCAATAGTCGAATTGAGTCGGGAGCGTCTTACTTTTCAAAGCTTACCTTTTTCTTAAAAGGGGAAAGGGCTTTTTTTATTAAGAGAAAGGGCGTTTAGTGGGGCTTTGGAGCAGGGCCATAGATATTGCAAAACTTTAGGAGACGGGATCGAAACACTTTCGTGAGAAGAGGTGATAGGCTTGATAAGGATACAATGGCCAACTAGACAAGCTATAGGCCTCCATGGTTACACAACACTATTCCTGCCCTACACATGTTTTCCCTATTCAGGTCCCCATGAGTTCTTGAGTATCCAATATTTTGATGCCATCTAGAATTGATCCCCAGCTCACAAGGTTGAACTTTATGAACCAAACAAATGTAATTAATTTAAGCTATTATTTAGTTCTTTCTGCAATATGAACTATAGGATTAGAAAAATGAAGTTTCCCCTCCCTCGAAAACACAAACACAAGTCGAAATTGTAGACTTTCTCCCTTTCCCCCAAAAAAAGCTAAAGTAGGATACGGTTATATGATTAAAACACCTCCAATGGACAACAAAGTAAGTTCATTTCAAAATTTGTACAAGCTAACCCCAAGGGGTTGCTGAGGTGGTCTGTGAACTGAGAAGTGCTGAGGTCATTATGTCTCATGTTCAATTCCCAACATGACTATTTCTTGTTAAGGGTCAGGGACAAAGCCCCGCTTTACCCATCCATGCAGGTGGGGGTACCATAGCCCCTCAGCGTTTACAACTAGTAAGCTAAGGCTCTGATGGGTTGTGATTCGTGGGTTTACAAAAATTTACTGCGTAAGCAGCTTTAGAATGCATTGGGTGTTCCTAAGTGAGGCCAAGCCCGTTTGTTTCTTGGTGGGGAGCAAGGGTTAATAAAGGAAGAAGGAAGGTATGGAGAATAACGCTGTTCTGCCCAGCCTGAATGATCTGGGCAGAGAGAATTCTAAGTTTTCAAAGTGTTGAACATCTTTTATTTTGACAAAGAGAGTAATTTTTTGGCTAAACTGTTCAAATGGTTGAAAAGAACTGAACTTCCATACCTTTTTTTATTTTTGTTGACAGTTTTGATGTGATTATGAGCCTTTAAGGCCTTTGAACAGGGGGAGCGTCCCCTTGATGCCTTTTAATATAATTTCTTACTTTCTCAGAAAGAAAAAGAGTAGAATGCTATCTCATATCCAACCCAGGTTGCCTTTGCATTCCAGGTGAAACTACTCTGAGAGAGAGAGGGAGAGAGAGATAGATATGACATCTCTACCAAGAGTGAAATGATCCAAGATGCAAAAACAGTATGGAAAGCAAATACTTATTCCAATTACCACCCACAGGCATGAAGTGGCTTAAAATTGCAGAACAATGCTTTACCATAACAATGCAAATTCACCAGTTTAATACAGTAGTTATATTATATGAGAAATCTGTCAACTCTGATGAGAATAGTTCAAAGGAAGATAGAAACAATATCAAGTTCACAGCAGAAGGCCAACCGCATTCGAGAAACAAAGCTCATGCCTTTTCCGCTGCTTGCTGTCGCAGCAGTTCCTCTCTCACCCTCCTTATCTCTGCCTCCTTCTCCCTCCTTTCTTGCTGCAATATATATACACACACACATATCAAAACAAGCATCCAATCAACACTCAATGTTCACAATCTACACCAAATTAGGCAGAATTATAACTACCCAAAGTAGTAAACTTTTTCAATTATCAACACTAACAAGTGATACAAAAACAAGCACAAAAACACATAAAACCTCAATCACTCAACAAGTGGCAACCCAAACAAGCATAATTGCCCAATAGTTTAATTGAAAACATCCATTATTCCAACAATAAGAACTAGGCGATTCAGAAACCTAGATCAAATCACAAAAACAAGCCCTTTACATGAAATTTGACATTTGATCATCTTAAATTCAACTAAGACACACCGTGCAGTAGATCAAAATGAGGCAATCAAGCTCTCTTTTAATCTAAATCCGAATGAAATCTGATATCCATATGTATGTATTGCATAATATATAGAGAGAGAGGGAGAGGAGGGGAGGGGAAAGGAGGAACCTTTTCGTCCTGGCGGAGAGCGATCCAGACATGGATCTTGTCCATAGTCTGCCAGAAGACGAATGCACCCAGTGTCATCGCGAAGTAAGTCGACACTTTCACCATCTTCCCCTTCTACTTCTTCCTCTTCTTCTTCTTCTGCTTCCTCGTTCTCCTTCGATTCTTTCTACTTCGGGAAAACGATGGAAACCTCACCCTAATCAGGTGATGGGCCTTTCAACGACGGCGTTTCACAACATCCATTTTGGAATCTTGGACCTCTTGAATTCGGACTGCAGAACTTGTCGGCCTAGTAAGCCCATTCACAACATTTCTGGTTTAGCGAATGAAAATTAATAACTCTCTTATCGAGCAACACATTTTTTTTTTAAATTTTTAAAAAATTTTTAAAATTTTTAATTTCTATTAATTAAATTTGACCATGTATCATTTTTTACACTAACTTTTGATTAAATTAGTAAAAAAATACTAAAATATATTTATCAACAAATTATTTTTATTATTATCGAATACCATATTTTGTTCCTTTCGTTTTTCATTAAAAAAAAAATGATGCGATGTTAATTTTTTTTTTTTCAACAAACTTATAAAGAAGGGGGGGGGAAATATTTTAATGACGCAATTTCATATCTAATAATTTAGATAGCATTTGGTTTACTTTTCTATTTTCTATTTTTGTTTTATGTGTTAAAAATCTAAAAACAAGAAAACATAAAATGCTCCATTTTCCTCATTTTGAGATTTTCTTTGTTTTTTTGTTAAAAACTCTCAAAATAATTTTTTGCCATTTTTCATTTCATGTGTAAACTCATTTTCTATTTTCGAAAATAAATTTTGAAAACACAAGTAACCAAATGAGTTTTGAATTGTTTTCCTTATTTTTCAAAGTACAAAATGAAAAATGAGTTCAAAACAGAAAATAGAAAACAAAAACAAAAAACAGAAAATAAAAAAAAAAAACCAAATGAGCCCTTATATTCTTGAAATAATATATATTTTGAAAATGATCATTAGTAATATTTTGGATCAATTATTTATTCAAATGAGAAAATTGAAAAGGATATTATTCATATAATTCGAATTAGATAGTTGAAATAGATAAGCATCTTAGGTATTTTATATAATCAAAAAAATACCTATCAAGTTGAAAGAAAAATTTTATAGAATGATTATAAAGTCATTTATGTTTTGAATTATATAGTATTAGGTCATTCAAAAGTAACACACTCATAATATGGGTATAGTGAAAATAAATATATTAAAATGAATGTGTGATAATACAAAGGAAGATAAGAGAATAAATGAATTTATTTGAAAAAAAAAAAAGTTAAAAGTAAGATAAAAAAAAATGAAAGAATGTTATTTAAAATGATTTGGTCACATCTAATACAAATCTAAGGACTATGTTAATTAGGAGTATATAGAAATACGAAAAAACTTATCTTATCCGATGTTATGGGATTGGTTCAATTTGATTCGTAAGAAGAACGGTTAGATTCTAAAAATTCTAGAATAATTATTTTCGATTTCATTATCGGTTACCACTATTTATAACTACTAGACTCGAAACGAATTGAGGCGGAACCAAACCAAAATCGACATGTGTAGAGGCCTTTTTATTTTTTTTAATAACATACACTATCTAATTATGCTATTTAAAAAAAATAAATTTTCACAAAGAATATAAATATATAGTAATTCATGAAAGCTCATTGGAGTTTAATTTACACAATCATTTATTTTTTTATTAATTCAAATTAAATAATTCAATAAGGAGTCGATACTAAAACTAAATTTAGACATGAATCAATTTGAAGTTTTTTTTTTTTTTTTTTTTTTTTTTTAAAAGGTAAAATTTTTCTTTTATTTTTTTTTATAAGGGAGAGGGGGAAGACTTAAACTCGAGTCATGAGCGGGCAAGAGAGGCTCTTAACCACTTAAGCTATAGGCCACGCTCAAATCAATTTGAAGTTGGATCTCACTTGAATTGTATATGTTTAGTTTAGTTCAATTCAGTTCCAATTTCTATTCAGTTTTGGTTTTAATTTTGTGGAACCAAGTACGATTGGTTTGGTTTTACTCCATCCTCAGAACTAAATCGATCCGATCCATTTACACCATTAATATTAGTATAAACTCAAATGTAAGTGTTAGGTACGAGTGTATGTATAAAATCAAATAATATGGTATTTGTATACTTTATATAATTATTTTATTTTAAAAATAATATGATATTAATAAAATTTTATTAGAACATTTCATATGCATAAAAATTATACTTTATGCAGTATTATGAGTTAAAATTAAATTATTAAAATGTTTACATATACCTAATTATATTGAGACACAAATATAAATAGGCACATCATATGTTTAGACCCTCTTTAAAAATGTTTTCGTTCACTATTTGTTTATTTTTTTTTTTTGTATGTTTATCAATTTTTAAAATTGACAATAAAAACATGTTTAGTAAACTTGTTTTTATTTTTTTTTTCCAAATAGATGAAATTTTTTTTGAAATTTAGGCCCAAAATATAACTAGAAAGATTATATTTTCACTTTAATTTTTTCCTTCATAATATTTGTTAATTTTAAGCCCTTGTGAATTTTGTTGCATCATACTAAAATTATTTATTTTATTCAAATATTTTATTAAATTTAAATATTTTTAAAAACAATATGTTATTATAAATAATAATTATATATTAAAATAATTTATTTTATTAAAATTAAAATTGATTACAATTAAAATAATAATATATTACTAAAATGATTTATTTTATTTATTATTAATTTTCATGTAAAATTAAATATATTTATTCAAAAAATTAAATACATATAAATGAATTTAATAAAATAATCAATTAAAATAATATAAAAGTATTTTAATAAATTAAATTAATTTTATAAATATTATTTTAATGAAAATAATTATTTTATAACAATAAAATTAATATTGCATTACCAAACTTTTTGCTATTTTTATTTTGTGTAAAGAAAATAACAATTGAAAATAAAAAAATAGAAAATAAAAATTGTTAAACATAAAAAAATACCAAAAAAGCCTTTAGAATTGTCTATGTAACATAGTTTGAGGATACACTAATTGAAAAAAAAAAAGAAAAAAAAAAGAGTGTATCCAAGGAAAAAGAATAAAAATTACAAAAATGTACAGTTAAGATTACTTAAGACTGAAATTTTGAAGAAAAATTTAATTTCATGTAATTTATGACAAAAATGAATGATCAGCTCATCTGCAGCTAATTTGAAAATAAAAATTTGTTGAGTTGATTTAAGTTGTCCTCTGAAAGAAGAAGAAGACTAAGAAGAAGAAAAAAAAGCTTCACTTCAGGGTTACAATCCATCCTATTACTTACACCTGATAAGATAAAGAGTAGAAGGAAATATAGAAGGCTATATTCCTAATCAGCAGTGGTGAACCTCTCCTGGGGCAGGATCTTTCGGACAGCATAAAAAATACAAATAAATAAATCAGTCTTCACTTATATACAATAACTCCATTGATGAACACTTCCAAATTCACATGCAACTTACAGTGACAATAAATAACTACCTTTTGAAAACTAAACAACAAAATGGCAACACGAGTATATCCAAAATAAAGCTGCATCCATACAGCACATAAATCTAATTTCAGCTGTAATTAAGAACTTCCCGGTGGGCTTGTTGAAGACGAACGAAAGCAGGGGAAGTAAATAGAGTGTTTAAGGACAAAAACAAGAATCTAATTGTTTGGCAATAAAAAAATATTGCCTGTACTGTTGACCACGTCAACCAAAAAAGTCAAGTTCAAGACTGCAGAGCACAAGAAATCAGAAATTATGGCCAGAGAGGGTTTTTTACCAAAAAACCATTCAATAGTAAAGTCAGAATAATGTTCAAGAGAATTGTAAAGAAAAGAGTAATACAATTGATTGACAATAATGAGCGTATCTCAATTTTAAGCCTAAATCCTGTAATTATAGTACGATAGAATAAATAAATTAATACATAAATAATTGAATTGTAATGATTTCATGTTTTATATATGTACACTGAAGCACTTGACGGTTTACTTTTCCTTTAATGCCTTTCATTCTACATTTAATACTTTTCACTTTGCATTAAATGCACATGAGAGGAATGATCATGATAGACAGAGTGTAACCTTGAAGAATGTCTAAATGTCACATTTATCTACCACTTGTAAAATGATGAACTAACTGTGTTAATTATGAAATAATGAATTCAGTTCATTTATTACCATTTTACATTTATGGTTATAATCACATCAATATAATGGTGGGACCCAATTACTTCAATTTGCTGATTATTAAATCAATATCGAGCACACTTCTATTGTGCTCGGAATGATACCAGATGTCCCATCTTTTGTGCTCAGGAGGACGCCACTTGTCCTTGGTTATTTTTGTACCAACACAAAAAATGTCACATCCCTATTTTAGGATACATTTAATCCCTTAAATAGGATGGACATTATCAATTTTTCTACCTAAATATAAATTAGCAATATTTGCTCAACTTGTAAAGTTTAAAACAAAGAGGTAAACAGAAATTATCCATAAAACTCCAACGTACATAAACTTACAACCCATAAAGTTCAACTAACCAAAAATTAGTCTGATACCGTTCTAACCTTAACTGCTTATACAAACATTGGACACAAATTTAAAATAGGAAATAAACAACTTAGGTCATTCTCAGATCTCTCGCAGCTACTTCTAAAATTAACCTGAAAGGTGTAAATTTGGGGGGTGAGTGTCACACACTCAGTGGAGTTATTATACTTAAAATAAAAGATAATAAATATGTATCAAGAAATAGTTCACGACAATTATATCAATAACTATCCCATAACCATCTCATCTTTAATTTAATTGTGCCCCATCGGATAAATATCTTAATACACAATTTATCATCATCAAGCCCCAATTGGCCATAACATAGCACATTTGCATAATAAATATTTTAAATGATAATGTAACACACATTTGGCCCCATCTAGCCCATGAGTTGAGTGCTCAACGGTGGACAATTGCTTTAATTTAGCTTGTCCCATTAGCTCCATCTGGCTATATTTTTTTGACCCCATCTGGCCGCATATTATTAATTTCTGGCCCCATCTGGCCTGGTCCCATCTGACCATAATGCAAGTGTAACGCACGCAACTCATGCTGATACGCAACATTGTATTATTATTTTTTTTTTCACAAAAAAAAATATTATTTCTCAAATTTATTATCTCACAAATAACCACGATTCTCCACTATCATACAATAATTTATGGGTAGCGAGCAGAATTTAGCAACATGAATGTTCGACAATAAATAAATAAAATTTAGCTATTCATATTTAATAACTTTTATTTTTAAGTTTAATACACCCACCTGGACAGTAAATATTCTGATAAAGTCAATTTACTGAGGTAGTGGCTGCTGATTATCCTTGGGTCCTAATAATTTTTTTAGTCCAATAAAATATACAAATTAGACATTGAGTGGTTAAAACATAACCCAAAATTAATTACTAATATAAATTTAATAAATTAAATATAGCCATCATGGCCTCCACATATTTAATTTATTTAACCCAAAAGAAAAGGTACATATATATTTATATAAAAAAATTGATTTTAGTTTAACAAAATAACTTACCTCAATTTTTCTGCCAAAATTTCCCAAGATTTCCTCATTTTCCCTCATTTTTTTTCCTCTTCCTTCCTCCGCGCGGTCCCTCTCGGTTCCTCCCTTTTGCACCCAAATCACACATATATGTATATATGCACAAGCTTGGCCGAGCAAGCTTGCTTGCCAAGGCTTAAATTTCAATTTTCTTTTTTTGTCAGCACATGGGCACGTAGCCCCCTATTACCCTAAGCCATCATGCCTAAAACAATAGCCATATGGCTATACACACAATATTTATCCATTAAATTAATATATAATAGTTATGTATTATTAATTCAATTAATTAATTAAAACTATAAAAATTGATAATAATATGAAATTAAAATTTCAAGTCATAGAAATTAAATTAAAAATAATAATAATAAACTTTATGCATAAAATAAAAATTCAAGGTGTCACAATTCTCCTTTCCTTAAACAAAATTTCGTCCTCGAAATTCTTATCTAGTGGAAATAAATATGGATATTGCTTTCGCATATTTTCCTCACTTTCCCAAGTGACCTCCTCCACAGTGTGACTTTTTCATAATACTTTCACTAATGGTATTATCTTATTATGCAAAACTTGATCCCTTCTATCTAAAATTTGCACCGGCTCCTCCATATAAGATAAATCTTCTTTCAGTTCAATTGGTTGAGAGGATAATACATGAGAAGGATCAATAATGTACTTACGCAACATTGATACATGAACACATCATGAAGTCTAGACAATTCTGGGGATAGAGCCAATCTATATGCAATTTCCCATACTCTTTGTATAATCTCATAAGGTCCAATGTAGTGAGGACTTAATTTTCCCCTCTTTCCAAACCTTAGCACGCCTTTCCAAGGAGAAACTTTGAGAAATACTTTACCACCCACAACGAATTCTAACTCTCGTCTGCGGTTATCTGCATAGCTTTTCTGACGACTCTGGGCTAATTTCAATCTATCTCGGATCACCTTTACTTTATCTACTGTGTCCTGCACTAATTCTGGCCCAAGTAATTTCCTTTCTCCCACTTCATCCCAACAAATTGGAGTTCTACACTTACGGCCATACAAAGCTTCAAATGGTGCCATGCCAATACTGGAATGGAAACTATTATTATAGGAAAATTCCATTAATGGCAACAGATCATCCCAATTTCCTTTAAATTCTAACACACAAGCTCGTAGCATGTCCTCTAAGGTTTGAATTGTTCTTTCAGATTGTCCATCTGTTTGAGGATGAAATGCAGTACTAAACTTTAGAGTCGTTCCCATGGCTTGTTGTAAACTAGGCCAGAATCTATATGTAAATTTTGGGTCTCTATCAGCCACAATAGACACAGGTGCACCATGCAACCTCACAATCTCCTTAACATACAATGCAGCATACTTATCTGTCGTATAATTAAATTTCACAGATAAGAAATGAGCTGATTTGGTTAATCTATCAACAATCACCCAAATAGAATCAAAACCTCTTTGAGTACGTGGCAATCCAACAATCAAATCCATAGTAATATGTTCCTACTTCCATTCTGGATTAGGGAGTGGCTGTAGTAACCCAGCAAGACTTTGATGTTCCGCTTTTACTTGTTGACAAGTTAAACACCTAGCAACAAACTCTGCAATTTCCTGTTTCATACCAGGCCACTAGTAATGTTCTCGCAAATCTCGATACATCTTTGTACTCCAACTCAAAACTGCCTCAACCTTCTTAGGATCAATACTGATACCATTATCTGAAATCAGATGACCCAAGAATACTACTTGATCTAACCAAAATTCACACTTACTAAGCTTTGCAAATAGTTATTTTTCCCGTAAGGTTTGTAAAACCATTCTAAGATGTTGCGCATGCTCTTCCTTACTCTTTGAGTAAACTAAAATATCATCAATAAAAACAATCACGAAGACATCAAGGTAGGGTTTAAATACCCGATTCATCAAATCCATGAAAATAGCTGGTGCATTAGTCAGTCCAAAAGGCATAACAAGAAATTCATAGTGTCTATATCTGGTTCAGAAGGCTGTCTTAGGCGCATCACTATCTCTTACCTTAATCTGATAGTATCTAGATTTCAAATCAATCTTTGAGAACATAGTAACACCTTGCAATTGATCGAATAAATCATCAATTCTGGGTAATGGATACCTATTCTTTACCGTTACTCGATTCAGTTGGCGGTAATTAATACATAACCTCATGGTACCATCTTTCTTCTTCACAAATAAGACGGGTGCTCCCCATGGAGACACATTAGGCCGAATAAAACATTTGTCTAATAAATCTTGTAATTGAACTTTCAATTCTTTCAACCCAACAGATGCCATTCTGTAAGGTGCAATTGAAATTGGTGTAGTTCCAGGTAATAGCTCAATAGTAAATTCAACATCTCTATCTAGGACCACTCCTGGCAACTCATCAGGAAACATATCAGGGTACTCACACACAATTGGTATATTAGTAAGCTTAGTTTCAGGCTTTCTAACATCCACCACATGGGCAATAATTCCTGGGCATCCCTTATTCAACAATTTTCTAGTTTTTAATCCTGATATCAAGCAATTAGGCAACACCCTACGGTCACCACGAAACACTAAATCCGGTTCTCCTAGGATTTTAAATATCACTTCCTTGGTAAAGCAGTCAATAGAAGCATGGTATGCTGACAACTAATCCATACCCAAAATAATGTCAAAGTCACATATGTTCAAGGGTATCAATTCAATAACTAGATCCTTACCAACTATCCGTACCACACAGTTTCGATATATATCTCGTGCTAACATTACATCACCAATAGGCGTAGCTACAGCTAACACAGAATCTAACTGGGAGAGTGGTTGATCTAAATGTATGCAGAATGCTCGGGATACAAAAGAATGGGTAGAACTTGAATCTATCAGTGCACGAGCAAGCTTGCCAGTAACAAAAAGCATACCTGTAACAACATCCGGAGTTGCCTGAGCATCCTGTCGAGTCATAACATAGACCCGAGCTTGTGAGTGAGATCCCCTGGCCGCTTCTTTACCTCTCTGTGGAACTACTGAGGAAGCATTGTTACCACCAACTGCACTAGCCCTAAAGGTTATTGGAGTAGATAAGGTAGGACAATTCCTGAAAATATGCCCTTTCTGACCACATTGAAAATAGGTAAAAGGTCGCGGAACAGTACAGTCACTGGCATAATGTCCTGTGACCCCACACCTAAAGCATACCACATTTCTCATTCTTTCTCTAGCATCTACCCCACGTGAACTCGATGGTGTCTGCCTGGAACCCTGTTCTCGAGTTCTACCATAGCTGACACTCCTACTTCCCCTTGATTGACAAGAATTTCTAAAATTCTGGGGATATTGACTTCTCTGTCTAGAAGATTCACTTTCTACCCTCCGAGAAGCTGACAAGTCAAATCTAGCCTTTTTGAATTGTTCTTACCTTCCAATTGCCTCCCAAACATCTTTTTCCACAATCTTTGCCTTATTTACCAAATCTCCATAACTTCTTATCTCAAAGGCAGAAATTCGGGATCTGATAGAAAGCTCCAATCCTTGCTTGAATCTCCGACATTTTACATCTTCTGTTTGCACCAACTTCGAATCAAATCTAGATAAGGCAGTAAATTGAGCCTCATACTCTGCAACGGACATCTTCCCTTGCCGTAAAGTAATAAACTCATGTTTTTTCTCATGCCTATACGACTGAGGGAAGTACTTATCATTGAAGGCATCACAAAATTGGTCCCAAGTCATTGCAACAATTGACAATCTTCTAGTAGCTTCCCACAAAAGTCTAGCTTGATCTTTTAACATAAATGTTGCTAAAATGATTTTGTCCTCATCAGCAATTTTCATTACCTCAAAAATTACTTTCATACTTTTCAACCAATCTTCAGCTTCCAAAGGGTTGACAGTGCCAGAGAAAGATGTGGGTCCCAGCTTAAGAAATTGTTCATAAATAGTACCATGAGCCTCTGGCCTGACTCTCTGCTCTGTCTGAAGTTCTACTAATCTAGCTACAGCCTGAAGTACCCTTTCCACGGGATCTGGTTGATTTTGTACTGGAGGCTGATCTCCTTGATCTCTTGGTTGCCCTAAAGCCTCCACCGGTGGTGGAATCTAACCAACTGAGCCCTCTCATTCCATTCCCTCAGAATTGTGTTCAATGTCCATATTTTATCTGACATTAAATTCACGGTGAGGTGCAAAATATACTTTCATCACATTTATAATTTCATATTCCTTAGTATTCAACTCAATAGAAATATATGGAAGTAACCACACATTTAGGTAATATTGTGAATTTTCATTACTATTATTTGAACAGCTTACAAAAATATTTCTACATTTACATAGTATCCTAACTATACGCAAAATGTCAGTCGATCCCTACACTGGGATATATATATCTGTCACTGGTCAGTAATTTCAAAAACTATACACAAACCAGTATTGTATAATATCATTCCCAAAACTATATACACTTGTCATCCCCAAAATTATGTACAACCACTACCCAGCTCCTATGCAATGGCAAAGCCCCTATCCGTATCACTATCCGACTCCCCAGTTAAGTCAATGAAGATAGGCTCATCTGGGTCCTCGTCCGAGTCTTTCTCAAAAGAACCCCCATCCGTGTCATCATCTGACTCTCCAGTCAAGTCAATAACAATAGGCCCCTCAGGGTCTCCTTCTGGCTCCTCTACTGGGTCCTCCTCATGTACCGAATCTACTACTGGCTCAAGAGCAGGTGGAGGAGCTAAGGTGAATGGCAGTTGGGCTGGGTCGGGCTGTGCAGGCTCTCCAGCTACTGGCTGATATACTAAGGCCTCTTCTTGCAACATTGTATGCACTAAACCTGAAAAAACCTGCGGTGTGTCTAGTAGTTGTAGCTGTCGCTCTGCTACTAGCAATTCTAACACAGCATTTTCCCGTGTAATCATATTCTGGGTGTGTCTCGTCCCATGTGCCCAAGCCCCCGCAGTATCAAAAATATTCTGTCGAGTTAGCTCGCGAGCCCTCATCTGGAAGAAATGCTGTTCTTCTATATCAAGGATAGCTAAGGCCTCCTGATGTGCTAGTATCCACTGGGACCATCACATCCATGGGTTCGCCATCTACCCCACCCTATGCTGTAAACATTAATAAAAGTCTAATCAGTCCCGATAACAACCTTTCTCTTTAGGAAATAAAATATAAATAACCTATTTGGTTCTCCTAAAGGCCATCATAAACTACTTATCTCTCTTCCTCTCTGTTAACCAATATCCCACATTTGATCTTATTAACCTACTCTGATACCAACTTGTCGCATCCCTATTTTAAGATACATTTAATCCCTTAAATAGGGTGGACATTATCAAATTTTCTACCTAAATATAAATTAGCAATATTTGCTCAACCTGTAAAATTTAAAACAAAGAGGTAAACAGAAATTATCCATAAAGCTCCAACATACATAAACTTACAACCCATAAAGTTCAACTAACCAAAAATTAGTCTGATACCGTTCTAACCTTAACTGCTTATACAAACCTTGGACACAAATTTAAAACAAGAAATAAACAACTTAGGTCCTTCTCAGATCTCTCGCAGCTACTTCTAAAATTAACCTGAAAGGTGTAAATTTGGGGGGTGAGTGTCACACACTCAGTGGAGTTATTATACTTAAAATAAAAGATAATAAATATGTATCATGAAATAGTTCACAACAATTATATCAATAACTATCCCATAACCATCTCATCTTTAATTTAATTGTGCCCCATCGGATAAATATCTTAATACACAATTTATCATCATCAAGCCCCAATTGGCCATAACATAGCACATTTGCATAATAAATATTTTAAATGATAATGTAACACACATTTGGCCCCATCTAGCCCATGAGTTGAGTGCTCAACGGTGGACAATTGCTTTAATTTAGCTTGTCCCATTAGCTCCATCTGGCTATATTTTTTTGACCCCATCTGGCCGCATATTATTAATTTCTGGCCCCATCTGGCCTGGTCCCATCTGACCATAATGCAAGTGTAACGCATGCAACTCATGCTGATACGCAACATTGTATTATTATTATTTTTTTTCACAAAAAAAAAATATTATTTCTCAAATTTATTATCTCACAAATAACCACGATTCTCCACTATCATACAATAATTTATGGGTAGCGAGCAGAATTTAGCAACATGAATGTTCGGCAATAAATAAATAAAATTTAGTTATTCATATTTAATAACTTTTATTTTTAAGTTTAATGCACCTACCTGGACAGTAGATATTCTGAGAAAGTCAATTTACTGAGGTGGTGGCTGTTGATTATCCTTGGGTCCTAATAATTTTTTTAGTCCAATAAAATATACAAATTAGACATTGAGTGGTTAAAATATAACCCAAAATTAATTACTAATGTAAATTTAATAAATTAAACATAACCATCATGGCCTCCACATATTTAATTTATTTAATCCAAAAGAAAAGGTACATATATATTTATATAAAAAAAAATTGATTTTAGTTTAACAAAATAACTTACCTCAATTTTTTCACCAAAATTTCTCAAGATTTCCTCATTTTTCCCTCAATTTTTTTTTCCCCTTCCTTCCTCCGCGCGGTCCCTCTCAGTTCCTCCCTTTTGCACCCAAATCACACATATATGTATATATGCACAAGCTTGGCCGAGCAAGCTTGCTTGCCAAGACTTAAATTTCATTTTTTTTTTTTTGATTAGCACATTGGCACGTAGCCACCCTATTACCCCAAGCCATCATGCCTTAAACAATAGCCATATGGCTATACACACAATATTTATCCATTAAATTAATATATAATAGTTATGTATTATTAATTCAATTAATTAATTAAAACTATAAAATTTGATAATAATATGAAATTAAAATTTCAAATCATAGAAATTAAATTAAAAACAATAATAATAAACTTTATGCATAAAATAAAAATTCAAGGTGTCACAATAAAAGCCTTTAAGAGCCTCTTTAACGCACAACAACAATAACAACAACAACAAAAATCAAAGGGAGAAGCCTTGTCAAAGATGCACTGGAATCACAGTTGAAAGAATTTAAGAGAAGATACCAACCACCCTCTTGTTCAACAATAGGAGCGGTCACCCCTAGTAAGTTTTAAAAAATTTTTAGAGGTCTGGTATAATTTTAGTAAAAATTTTAAATATTTTAAAGTTTGTTCCTCCCCCAAAAAAGGAAAGAAAATAATTAAAGCACTTAATAGTCCCCTTACAATAATTTTTCAACTTCTACTATTTGGAGTAGGGACGGATTAACACTATGATAATAGAGGGCGTAGCCCCTAAGTTTTGAAACAAAAATAAATAAATCTGTATATATAGTATAGAGTATTTATAGATATATATATATTTTTTTTCAAATATGACCACCTAACTTTTTTACTTTGCGCCGTTAATAATATATAAAACTTAATTCTTGAATTAACTCATTAATAAGATATGAGATTTGATTCTTGAGTTGGTCATGAATAATCTAACCAAGTCAATTGGATAATTTTTAAGCGATTTGCTTGATTTTTTAAGTTCATAGCCATTAATTTATATTATTTATTGAAAACCCTTAAAATAGACTACTTAATTTTGAGTTGCATATTTCAAGTTGGGGGGAGAAATATTAAAGTTTATAAGAATTGGCTCCCCTCTATTAAATTCCTAGTTCCCGAGAATCAAATCCTGCATCAGTCACTGCTCTTGCTCCGGCAAATACTACTCTCATCCGTTGCAGAAAAACAAGTTAGAAATGGTAGACACAGAGAGGTTGAAAATAAAAATGATGAGAATGAATAACTGGGAAAATCGCTTGGGTTGTTCCAGACAATAAGAATACTCGGTTGAATTGCAGATGGATCATCCATGCCTCTTATCATGCTAGCCATCAGTAGGATAATGAACCAATATGTTGTTCCTAATTCTTTCACCGTTGATAACATCAATGGGGTTGGTCCAAACTTTTCTAGATGCTAGTTTGCCAATTTGCTTGCTTAATGATATGGTTTTCTAATTTTTCTTATTACACATGCTGTTACTGTTGTATATGTTTGTACTCATAGGATTCCATAATCTTGTTCTAATTAGTTATTGCAGTCGGATAATGGGATTTAGTGCATTTCTGGGTGATTACTTGGTAGAATTCACAACACATCAATATTAATAAGAGCGTCTTCCCTTGTGTCACGATCTGACCTTCTGGCATAAATCATGCTCGTGACATTTTAAATGTTGGCACGTGAGGAGGCACAAAAATGAGGGCATTTGCTCGCGGACTTGTCATGAGTGGTATTTTTGTAATTTTAGGAAACTTTGCCTCGAAGGGTGTTGGTATTTTTCTAATATTTTAGAATTTGGTTTATATGTCTATAGACTCATAACAATTGACGGATTGAGATTTGGAGGTAGATTGAATTTCTAAAGCCACTATGACTCCTCAAGCAAGAAGTAAATTGAATTTCTAGAGCCACTATGACTCCTCAAGCAAGGGTGATTTTTTCTCCTATTATCTAGAACAACGTAAACATATATGTGGTGGACCAAGTGTTGGCTCTATCTCCCCATGTCCTTACCCCTTATCTTACACTAAGTGAGCACCCCATAAGAAATAGGAATCATCCACTAGCATCATGGAGTGGGGCAACAATAATGATCCCCGCTAGGGTGAAGGTGAGTGGGGTCAATGTCGATCATGAGGGCTTAGCATCGGGTGTTTGTGGGACATCACTTTTTAATTACTAAACTAAGATGTCTCACAATTACAAAAATTCCATTGACAACTTATTATGGTGGAGAAATCTGTATAAAGATTATGTGAGAATAGAATTTTTTCAATTTGATTTAAGAATCCGGTAATCAATCATTGTTAACTTACATGATATAGATACACAAACATATACAAATTGATAAGCATAAATATATATGGAGAACACATATATAAACACAGATATGCCTGATTGTAGTATTCTTTGTTTTGTCCTTTAATCATTAGTTAATGAGGGGAAAATTTAAAGAAGAGTAACAATCAAGAAAATTAACTTGAATTCTACAAGACCAAGTCAAATGATACTTCCCATAAGGTTCTACAACAGTAAGGCAATGAAAATCAAATTTCAGACAACAATAATGCCAACTAGAAGGCAAATGTGCACAATTTGACAAGCTGCTTGCATTCAATTGATTCCCACTGGATTTCATGAGACACCTTTCGCTACACAACTAAATTTTAGAAAGACAACCTTTCATTTGTCACGTGCTCCAAAATAATCATTTTATTTTTGCATCAAAATGGCTTATCTTGCTAATATTCTTTGTTAAGCATCAAACTTCTGCTATCTTGACATGAAAAACTATCAAAGTCTAAATTTTATATACAAAGGAAACACAAAGGTTTGTGTTTAGAGCAAGAATTTGTGGAGGGAAAAGATAATGAATGGAAAATGGAGTCATATATATATATACACTAATTTTTATTTTATTTTACCTTACTGCATTTCCCTCCAGCTTTTTCTTTTCTCTCCAAAAATCCTTATTCCAAACACTACTTAAGAGAAGGAAGGCATAAAGACAATTGCATCACAACAAAGTCATCAACCATTTTAAACCAACAAATGGTGAGCCTTACTAGCAATGTAATGTGCTGTAAGGTGTTGTATACCAGGTTGAAATATGAACATCAGATTCTTCAGCTGCAAGTCTCATTCAAGAATATATGATATGATATGATATAATATGATATGAGCTCGTTGTAATCAATACCACCGGATTTCTTTGAGGGTCTTGAATTCATAATCAATACGAAAACATGAAATCTTGACACAAGTACCACTGCCCATTAAAAATGTAAATAATGAAAAAACAAAAAAAAAACACATAAAACTTGTCTTCATTCGAAGACCTGGCCATTTGATATCTAAAGCATCTACATATCTGAATGATGAAGATTCCACTCTTGGTTTTCAATATATCTCCAAATAACAAATGTTCAGAAGTAGAACATTTAGCCGATCAGAGTTTTTAGACTTCAATAGGTTCAGAATAAATCAAACATAGAGAACTAGTTTAAATAATCATATTTAGGTGCTATCATGATTGTGTTTTGCCAAAATGACAAGAGGAAAACAGCAAACATGAGGGGAAAAAAAACTAGCTGGACTTGGAGACTATCACCATTCTGAAAAAATGCCAACTGAGAAAACTAATGCTCATTTATGCCAATCCATTTGGCATGAAGGATGATTTCACTAACAAATACAAGTGGCTGCCTTTGATGCTCTTGTAAGGATGTCTAGAGGATTCATTTGCAGAATGTTTGAATAAGAAGACAAATTATTTTTCTTAAATAGGAAAAGAATGGAATTTTGAGTTGAGGAAGTATTTATACAAGAAGAGGTGGGTTGGAGGTTACTGACCTTTTATGTAGCCATAGACACAGAGGCCAAAGGAGGCATGTTTAGATATGCTGACAGCATTGACAAGTTGCTGGTTTTCTTTGGAACTTTGGGCAGCATTGGAGATGGGTTGATGACCCCACTCACCATGTTTATTCTCAGTGATGTCATCAATGAATATGGAAGTGCTGAATCTGACTCTGCAAGTAGCTCTTTGGCCAATCATGTGGTAGGTGAGGTATGCATAAACTAGATAACCTGAAAATGAAATTACAGAGATTGTCCTCCCCCCTTGGTTCTTCTCAAAACACTGGAAGTGCATGAAAGAGCCATTTATTTTGCTCATGCAGCTATATATAAGACAAAAGTAGGAACTAATCTTTATCATTGTCAGATTACAATATGAATTTTATCATTACTACTTATGCAACCAAAAGACTATGGCACAACTCTTGTTAGAATCACTTACTTGAGACACACGCACATCATTATGTTTATGTTAACTGAAACGTTCTTTCTACAGTATGCGCTCAGACTGCTGTATGTTGCTATGGGAGTTGGAATATCTTCCTTTGTTGGTATGTATAATTTCAATCTTGTCCTTCTATATGTGCATTGTCATATATAAAAAAGGACCACAGTTTACAAAACTCCTGCATTGCAGGGTCTAAGGAGGTTCAAATATAGGCAGCAGGCTTCCCTCTACAATCAATTTCCAAGATTCAAACCCTTGCTATGGAACAACCTTATCGCTACTCCAATGCCACTTGTATTTACTATATCCCAATAATGATTAACAAGTAGGATCAGAATAACAATCAAGATTCACCATTATTTACAATACCACTATTTTCATTGTTGACCGCCTTCGGGGGGGCTTCCAGAAACTTAATTTCAAAGAAGTATAAGAAAATAATCAATTATCTAGTTGAAAGAGAGATGACCTCACTGCTACCAAGATGTTTTTTTGTTTCCTAATTGCTTAAGGTCAAATATGATCCTTAATTCTCAGGCAACAAGCTAGTCTAATGCTTCAAGATTTTTTTGTTTGCTTGAGTTCTTAATCTGATCTTAATCATTGACTAGATCACATTTGGAATTTTAAATACAAATTCTATCCAAGTTACCCGATAGGATTTGGAGTGAGATCAAATTTTCAAAAAATTATTTAGGTTGATTCATGTCAGGTTTTATATTTGTAATTGGCAATTTATGGACAAAATAATGGTTTTAATTCTTGTACTCTTTAAAATTAGATTAAGGTGTTTTAGAGTACAAAATTGTTGTGTTTTTGTGCTAAGAGAGAGCAAGATTATACCCCATTGAGGTAGTTAAAAAGCGAGGATCAAAGTAGAGCCGAAGCTGTGCAAAATTGAGGATTAGTCGAATGCTTCGTTGAAGCTGGCTCAAAACAAAATTTCTAGGGTGCCATTTGATATACCTGTTTTGAGCTCATTTACTGTTTTGCATTTTTTAAAATAAGGAAAACACTCAAAACGCATTTGGTTGCTTATGTTTTCAAAATCTATTTTAGGAAATAGAAACTGAGTTTCCACATGACATACAAAATGGTAAAAGGTCGTTTTGAGCGTTTTTAACCCAAAATAAGGAAAATCTCAAAACACCAAAAACAAAAAATATCAAACCAAATGCGTTTTTCTATGTTTTTTGTTTTGGGATTTTCAAAGCATAAAA
This sequence comes from Vitellaria paradoxa, assembly GCA_019916065.1. Taxonomy (NCBI): domain Eukaryota; kingdom Viridiplantae; phylum Streptophyta; class Magnoliopsida; order Ericales; family Sapotaceae; genus Vitellaria; species Vitellaria paradoxa. The sequence goes on along the minus strand of CM034237.1, from coordinate 45,906,800 downwards.
CACATAACATAGAAAATAGAAAACCAAAACTAAAAATAGAAAACAAAAAATAGAACTGTAAACCAAATGCCACCTAAATGCTATCAGAATGGGCTAGATAGGCTGCTGAAAGGGTTGGCTGAATGCTAGCTTAAGCCAAATTTGCTAGATCCTCCATAACGCTTGTTTTTCCGAGAAGTTTGAAATTCGGCTAAGTGTGAATCTTGCTGAATTTTTCCTGGATTCGTTGGATACTCATTGGAAAGACCAGTATATATATTTTGCAGAACAGAATAAAATTTGACTAAGATATGAGCTTAGTAGAGCTAGCTCCACTCACTCTAGCGAACGGCGACAAAATTGTTAGGAAGCTACATGTTTTAGAAATTTTTTTTTCACATAAGATATGGCCAATCAAGAAAATCTGTTGGAATACACTTAAGAAAGGTTTCTTAAATTGAAGGAGGTTGAAGAAAATTTTAGGAGTGTTTCTTAAAGATCTTGAATATAGGAGACTCTAGTTTCCTATGGAGATTGGTTGATTTGAGTGCTCTATATAAAGGGACCTTCTTCTAGAATTCTAAAGCACTAATAGTGAGAACATTATATAGACACATATTGAAATTGAAAGAATAATTTCTCTTTTCTCTTAGCCACGATAGAATTATTTTATCAAATTTGTGAGTGGTGTGCCTTTAAAAGAGTTCGAAGGTGTTTTTGTGTTCTTCATCATGTGTTGGCAAACAAGTACATTTTTCATTATGTGTTGGTAAAGGTGTACATTGTGATTGGGGCATTCAGGAGAGACATAATATGAATTCTGTATGCTACCGTGGTCATTAAAACTGAGTTGTGCATAATAGAAATTTTGGTTTTCATGGCTCGGGATTTTCACCCTTATTTGTGAAGAGCTTTCCTCGTAAAATTTCTGTGTTCAATTTCTTTATTTTTCTTATTTTTTGAGATTGGTTATTGCTTGGTTTATTGTTTGTTGATCTATACTAGTGCAAAATTTTCAATTCAAAAAGAACCAAAGTCTAGCTGCAGCAGAAAATGCCTCACTTTGTAACGCATTAATTCTTCACCAATAACATCCACGGGGCAATTTGAACCTGGTTTGCTTCCATCAAAGCCAATACCTTCAGTCTTATTGCATCTTTCCATGGAGTTACGGCTAAACTACATTCCCAAAACAACACCAAGTCCCTCCCTTCACAAACAATAATACAGATACGAACAATGATAAATAATAGTAGTAATAGGAAAGGAACAAGAAGATCTTCATACAACTCCAAATTAAATCCATTTGTGCCTGAAATTATCCGTGTTGATATATTGTCATTCTACAACTGTATTCTTCACTTTTTTTTTTTGGTTTTAAATTCTGCAGAAGGAATATGTTGGACTAGGACTGCAGAGCGGCAGGTATCTCGGATGAGAATGGAGTACCTGAAATCAGTCCTCATGCAAGAAGTTGGTTTCTTTGACAGCCGAGATGCTTCTTCCACTACCTTCCAAGTCATTTCCGGCATCTCTTCTGATGCGGACTCAATCCAAGATGTTATAGCAGAGAAGGTTTTCGATCTTCTTCTAATGACTACATTTTTTTATTTTCTGTTACAATCTATTTTAAATTTCTAATTAGTAGATAATATCATCTATATTTCATCTGTATTAGATATCTAAACTATTTACCTTTATCATTTCACCCGTGTTGTTCACACAAATTTTGTGCTCTGCTGTAGATACCCAACTTCCTGGCTCACCTCTCAACATTCATCTTCAGCCTTGTGGTTTCATTCCTACTTTCTTGGAAACTAGCATTGGCTGCTTTTCCACTAACACTTCTGATTATTGTACCGGGGATGGTGTTTGGGAAGCTAATGATGAAACAGGGAATGGAGATGAAGGATGCTTATGGAGTCGCAGTTGAGATTGCAGAACAAGCAATCTCGTCAATCCGTACAGTGTATTCATTCGTGGGGTAGCACCAAACATTAGATAGGTTCAGCCAAGCACTTCAGAAACAAGCAGAACTAGGTATGAAGCAAGGGCTAACAAAGGGCTTTCTGATTGGGAGCATGGGAATGATTTATGTATGTTGGGCTTGTGAAGCTTGGATTGGGACCATACTTGTTACAGAGCAGGGAGAAAGTGGTGGCCCTGTTTTTATTTCTGGACTATGCATTATCCTGGGAGGATTGTGAGTTAATTTTCTTCTTGTTTTATCAATTCTGCTAAATAATATACAGTGGAAAGAATACAACAGTAGCTTAGTTAGATTTCATGCATTAATTTGAAAATTTAGGTTAAACTAACTGCAAGAACTCAATCAAGAAAAAAAGCATGCAACTAGAGGAACTACAACTAGTGGAATGATGCAATTAACTCGAAAGTTTCACAAGAGATTATCTGTAAATTGAGAATACTGATGAATTGTAATCTGATTTTCCTTTGGGTTTATAAGGAGTAAGATATATGCATTCATTAGAATAAAATGATATGATTATACAAAATAACAACACGAATAACATAGATAAAAAATGAGTCACCAATGTCTATGGTGTTCAAGAATTTTCTAACAATTCTATTTATTGGGTTACTTACTTTGGCCATTGCTGTGTCAAAACTCATAATTATTGGAACTTCAGGGCTATTATGGGTGCCCTCCGGAATGTCTCCCCCTTTGCAGAGGCAAAAGCTGCAGTCACCAGAACTTATGTCTCCCCCTTTGCAGAGGCAAAAGCTGCAGTTACCAGAACTTCCAAGATGATTGATCGAATCCCTCTTATTAACTCTGGAGACGGAAAAGGAAAAATTGTAGAACGAGTGAGAGGAGAAATTGAGTTTAAAGATGTTTATTTCAGCTATCCATCACGACCTGATAACTGGATCCTTCAAGGATTCAATGTCAAAGTGCAAGCTGCTGAGACAGTTGGTCTTGTTGGCAGGAGTGGTTCTGGCAAGTCCACAGTCATTTCTCTGATTGAAAGATTTTATGACCCTGTCAAAGGAACCATTCTCCTTGATGGATGCAAAATAAAGAGACTTCAGCTTCGATGGATGAGATCTCAGATGGGGATGGTTAATCAAGAGCCTGTTCTCTTTGCAACATCCATAAAGGAGAATATTCTGTTTAGCAAGGAAGGAGCTTCTATGGAACTTGTTATAGCTGCAGCTAAGGCTTCAAATGCTCACGACTTCATCACCAAATTACCTGAAGGATATGACACCCAAGTAAGCCATAATATATTATTATTATTATTATTTACTAATATGATAGAAATTTGTATCATGCTCATTGAACTTGCTATTATGAAATCCTCAGGTAGGGCAACTTGGAGTTCAATTATCTGGTGGCCAAAAGCAAAGAATTGCCATAGCTAGAGCTTTACTCAGGGACCCAAGGATTCTCCTGCTTGATGAAGCTATGAGTGCTCTGGATGCAAAGTCTGAAAAAATAGTTCAGGAAGCTTTGGACCAGGCTTCAACAGGACGAACAACAATCATCATTGCCCACCGCCTAACAACAATCTGCAATGCTAACACTATAGTGGTCCTCGAGTCAGGAAGAGTGGTTGAATCTGGAAGTCACCATGAGCTGGTGTAACTGAACAATGGAGGAGGGACCTACTCCAGAATGGTGCAATTGCAGCAATCAGCAACACAAAATGAAGCCACCACTGGTCCCTACCATTCACCAGGATCTGGAAGTCACCACAGAAACATTAGTGCCCTATCTTCCCCGGCTTATATCAGTGCAAGATCAAGTTGGCAAGGTAGCCCAGTTTACTCCCTTAGCCCGGGGATATCTATAAGTGAAATGTACTCCTTTGATAAGCAGACTTATTCTGATGATGGCAAAGAAAATTTAAAAAGCTCTTCTTATCCTCCAGCTTCTCAATGGCCTTTGCTGAAAATGAGTGCACCTGAGTGGAAGAGAGCATTGCTTGGGTGTTTTGGGGCTGCCGCTTATGGGGCAATTCATCCAATTTATTCTTACTGCTTGGGAACACTAGTCTCAGTATACTTGCTAAACGAAAATTCTAAAGATAAAATCAGAGACCAAAGTCTATTCCATCATCTTCTTAAGCGTGGGTGTTCTCACCTTAATCACCAATCTCCTCCAACATTATAACTTTGCAGTCATGGGCGAACGTTTAACTAAAAGGCTGCGGGAGAAAATGCTAAGAAATATTCTCACCTTTGAGATTGGTTGGTTTGATAAGGATGAGAACACAAGTGCTGCAATCTGTGCACGGCTAGCCACTGATGTTAACATAGTTCGATCCCTTGTTGCAGACCGCATGTTGTTGCTAGTTCAGGTCTTCTCCATTGCTGCCGTGTCTTACGCACTTGCATTGATCCTCACGTGGAGGGTGGCTGTTGTAATGATTGCCATGCAGCCTTTCCTCATAGGTTGCTTCTACTCAAAGACTGTTTTGATGAAGAGCATGTCTGAGCAATCCAGGAAGGCACAGAATGAAGGCAGCAAACTCGCAAGTGAAGCGACTATCAATCACAGGGTTATAACTGCCTTCTCTTCTCAAGAAAGAATGCTGGGCCTCTTTGCAGCCACAATGGAAGGCCCCAGGAAGGAGAGCATCAAACAATCATGGTATTCAGGCATTGGGTTGTTCAGCTCCCAGTTTCTGACGACAGCTTCTATAGCAATGACTTACTGGTATGGAGGGAGGCTCATGAATCAAGGATTGACAACCGCAAAGCATCTGTTTCAAGCTTTCTTCATATTGATGAGCACAAGCAAGTATATTGAAGATGCAGGAAGCATGACATCTGATTTAGCAAAAGGTAGCAGTGCTGTTAGATCACTTTTCTCAGTTCTAGGCAGGAAGAGTGAAATCGAGCCTAATGATCCAGAAGGGATCAAGATTCAGAGGAACATTAAGGTTAATATAGAGCTGAAAAATGTCTTCTTCTCTTATCCATCAAGACCCAGTCAAATGATCTTCAAAGGTCTGAATCTAAAAATTGATGCCGGAAAAACAATGGCTCTAGTAGGACAGAGTGGATCAGGAAAATCCACAATCATCGGATTGATTGAAAGATTCTATGACCCATTGAAGGGGTTGATATTAATAGATAAAAAGGATATCAAGGCCTACAATTTGAGAAACTTGAGGTCACGAATAGCATTAGTGAGTCAAGAGCCAACACTCTTTGCAGGAACTGTCCGCGAGAACATTGTCTATGGAAAAGAAGATGCCATGGAAGCCGAATTAAGGGAGGCTGCAGTTCTTGCCATTGCTCATCAATTTATAAGGTACAGATCCGCCCCCCTTTGCATTGCAAAAGAACTATCAATTTTATTTGCTTCTTTCATGTTAATATATATATATATATATATATATATATATAACTAATATGATTCTAATATATCTCTACATAAAGTGTAAATTTTGATTAGCATACTAAACATAGGTATATAGAATTTGTATTCTATTTAATTTCCCATTCTCACACTATAAATAGGATTGATTCCCTCACAATATTATGCAGAAACATACATAACTTTCTACCCTTTTTTTTTTTCATCTTTTATCTAACATTTCATAAATTAACACTCTCTGATGCAGTTCCATGAAAGATGGATATGAAACTTACTGCAGAGAAAGAGGAGTCCAGTTATCAGGAGGCCAGAGGCAGCGGATAGCACTTGCCCGAGCAATACTAAAGAATCCAGCTATCCTTCTTCTGGACGAGGCAACCACTGCCCTTGATAGTGTGTCAGAGAATCTAGTCCAAGAAGCCCTGGAGAAAATGATGGTTGGCAGAACTTGTGTGGTTGTGGCTCATAGGCTATCCACGAGACAGAAGTCAGACTCCATAGCTGTCATAACGAATGGAAAAGTTGCGGAACAAGGGTCACACTTTGATCTACTCACTGTTGGAGAAGGTGGGTCCTATTACTCCCTAACAAAGCTGCAAAGCAGTCACTCCCTCAATCGTCAGCACAAACTCTCTCGTGCATAGTTTTAGTTTTTAAGTTTGTCTTGTTTAAGAAAGCAGCCTTTCACAAAGGATCTTACAAATGAATGGGGAACTTCTAGGATGAGATAATCTTCAGGGTTGTCATGATGAACTCCCAGAAGATTGATTGCAATGGAGCAAATATTTGCATAAAGGGAAAAACAAGAACGAATAAAAAATGTTAGCACCTTTCATTAACATTAAATACATAAGCATTCCACTAACGCAACCTGCTTCAGTGATGCAAAGGAAGTATGAAAAGGCAATATACTATGTCGGGCAGCATAACGACCATCCAAAGCATCAAAAAAGGTAAAGATGTATTCGAATCCTTTAGTATTTTTAACGTGAAAGATCCATATTATGGTAATCACAGAGCATTCTTTCCCTGCAAAAAAAAAAATTTAATAATAATAATAGATAAATGAATAAATGAAGGGAAAAAAAAAAGAATTATACCCTTAAAGCATCAAATTGAGTAGGGCTTCACCATTTATTCGCTTGAGGACTTACTGAGTGGAAATTGAACAGCGTAAAAAGACAAAAAGAACGTTTCCTAAATAAAAAATAAATGATTATTTTAAAAAGCATACACTTGCCCCCATGCAGGATCGAACTACAGACCTTCAGTTTACAAGACTGACGCTCTACCACTGAGCTATAGGGGCATCGGCGCAAAAGTTTAAGACCATGACTTAATTAGATAATTTGTCACCTCAACCTGCTCGCCCACAAAACCCTAACGCGGCTGTACAAGGGCCATTGTGTTGTCTTATCTAGCCTATAAATGGCTCACCTCACCTGCTCTCCTGAATGGGCAAAGAAACCCTAACGCAGCCGTATGAGAGCAATTGCGTTGTTCAAAAATTTTAAGCCACTTCTGAATTACTGGTTTGTTGGATCCATTTGGATCATCTATCTGCTTTTCCTTTTTCTTAATCAACATATTTTTTTTTTCCGTTCGCCAATCGCTCTCGTGAGGCGTTGCGTTCGTCGGCCCCCGATGGACGCGTCAACGAGAGCGTAAATTCAGTTCCAATGCCGACCGTTTATATTTCCAAATCACAGCTACGATTTCACATCTCTCGCAGTTTGTTCATTGATCGGCTTGGTAAATCATACAGATCTGTAATTCTCTCTCTCTCTCTCTCTCTCTCCCCCTCTCTATCTCTCTCTCTCTCTATATATATATATATTATAATATATAACGAATATAGGTTTTGGAGGTTGCTTCTTACTGGTGAACTCTCTCTGTTGTTGAACAAAAGTGAGGGATGTTCATGTTTCCGAAGCATAGAGCAATGGCTTATTATTGGCTTTGCCAGTTTTAAACAGCTCGGTGCATTTGCATTGCCTTTTGCTGCATCGTGCTACCTGTCTCCTGGTACAACTGTTTTTTTCCCTTTGAATTAAAGCTTCCAATCTATTAATTTCTAATTTTCATTAATTATCGGAAATTTTTTCTTTTTAAAAAATAAAGAAAATGAAGCACACTTCGGATTTTCTTAATAATAAACCCCGTTAAAGAAATTTCTTAATAAAGAAATTTGAAATGTGTTTTGATATTAACTTATCTTTATTTATTTTCCATTTTTACTTTTATATATAAAAAAAATTCTAATGTATGTATACTGCTCTGCTTATTATGTCCAAAGTTGTGCAAGAGATCCAAATTAATGTTTTAAAAATCGGACTGTTCATCGAATTGGAGAATCGGAAAAACAACCAGATCGCGGGTTAGTGGTTCAATTATCTGTTCAATCGGAGTTGAACTGTGACATTATAAATATATTTAAATATATAAATAAAATATAAAAATATGTTAAAATAATATAATAATTTTAAAAACTTATATTTTTCACATATTCTTCTATTTTGTTTCGTTTTACTGATAAAAAATGTCAACAAAATATGTTGTAAAATAAAATCATTTAAAATTAATATATTATATAAGTAAAATTAAGCAAAAATAAAAAACAACAAGCATTAGTGGTTCAATGGAATAATTTACCACAAGTATTAGTTTTACCATTTAAAAAAATTGGCATCGGTTTGCCGGTTCACCGGTTTAACCGGTGGGTTATCAGTTTTCGATCGGTTCAAGCTCTCACCGGGTTTTACTAGTTAATTGGGCCGTTTCTTGGACTGGTTTCGGTTCAACTGATTCGGTCCAATTTTTAAAACAATGATCCATATAAACAACATTTACAATTTGATTATTTTCATTTTGGTAGCACGCTTGTTTAGTGTTAATTTGTTTTAAGTTTAGTATAAAAAATTTATTTGAGTTTGAATATGTCTTCGAACCGGACAAAAATCTAGAATTGAATTTTAAATTATATTCGTGTTTAGTTTAAGGATAAATTAACTTTAATATTTTTATTTATAAAGAATTTTACTTTAATTTCTATAATTTTAATTGTAACAAAAATTGTGTTTGATAGTTATGGTTAAATTTTATTTTATTTTTTCTTTTAATGATTAAGGAAATGTGATTAAAAAATTTCATCGGCCATTTTTGTCATTTTTTTGTTGAGTTAATAAATTTGACTGGGAGGGTGAAAGGGAAATTTAAACATAATTATGGAAATTGATTATAATTATAAGAACTAAAGTGGGGCAAAATGTTAATTAAGGGGGTGATTTTTAAAATTTATCCTTAGTCTAATTTGATTGAAGTTGATCAAAGTTTTAGTGAAACAATAGTTATGCATCTATGAAAAGGTTACTTAGTAATAGCATTTGAAGAATTTGAATCCGAATTCATGCTGCTGTCGAGAAGGCGGCCTGGCATTAATAATTTATAATAGTTTTTATTAAAAAATAATTTATAGAAGGAACATGTGAGTGACAGAACTACCCTAATGAACCTGTTTGGATTATCAAAATTTATAATTTTTTATCAATTTTTTTAATTTATTCTAATTAAATTTTATCACATATTATTTTTATATTAATTTTTTTATAATTTTCTTCTATTTTTTGTTCTATTTGGCCTTCCAAATACCATTCAGTTTATCGATATAGGTGGTAGTGTTATTACTATCTGAGTTGCATGCCATAGGAATAAGCTTATCTAGAAATGCCAAGCCTTTGATCATTTTTCACTTGTTTTTTATTTTTTTATTAATGAATAAACATAAAACAGAATGAAAACTTTATCATAGATATTAGAAAAGAAGAGTTTTTATGAAATATATGTGTAGAGTGACAAAAAGTGATATAAAATGAAATAATTTAATATAATTTATGGATTTGTAATTAGTGCAGTGAGAGAAAAAATAATAGAGTTTTTCAGCGTTTCTAAACATATCCTAAAAATTGGTTAAGCTGTGTTATTTTTTACTTTGGTTGTGAGTGTATGTTGTTTGAAGATATTGAGTGTGTACTTAGATATCAAAAATTCATGGGTTTTGAGGTATTTTTTAAATTATGAAAAGTTATTTTTATTTAATAAAATATTTGAATAAATTAATTCATTTTAATATGGTGTAACAAAAATAAACAAATTGTTAAAATTGATAAAATATTTATAATAGAAAAAAAACAAGAGTGAAAATATTGTTTTTTGTTTAAGTTTTCAATATTTTAGAAATAAAAAAATAAAATTAGGCTTAGCAAATGTGTTTTTGTTGTTCGTTTTCAAAATCATGTTAACAAAAATCTAAAAGCAGTAACCATAAAGGTTACCAAATGAGATCTTATATTCCCAACTTCATATTGTAGCAACTTGAATATTATATATTTTGGATAGTTTATAATTTGAATTTGACTTAGTTGGACAAATTTTTTAAATATTATATATTTTGGATTATTTATAGTATGGATGTAATTTATTTAGATTAGTATTTTTAAATGTCATTTCAAAAGATTTTTTTGTATTAGTTTAATATATATCATAATATATTATTTTATATTTGTAGTGCAGTGATTACATATGTGTTATTATATATATTAATAAATACCTCAGAACTCACTTAATCTTAAGTATGAGTTAATTACTTTTATTATTATTTTTAAACTTACATTTCCGAACACTTTAGAACTCATATTTTAAAAATACAAACCCATCCTTTAAAAAAGTCTCATAATCCAATCTTTAAAACTTTCAAGTACACCGTAAAATAGATGTATGATAATACAAGAAAAAATAAGATAAAAATTAACAGAAGTTCTTTTAAAATGGTTTGATAATATAGACATAAGGATTCACTAATCTGTGAAAGTGACTTGATTCAAATGAAAAAATAAAAAAGAAAAATTAAGTCAAAGATTATATGAGTTGAAATTAAGAAAAAAAAAAAAAAACCTAGCTAGTTTCATGTAAACTTATAACAAAATACATAATATAAATAAATAAATAAAAAATGATTCATGTAATCCACCACACCTACTTTGAAACTAAAATTTGTTGAGTTGAGAACAAAATAACATGATGTAAAAAAACTTATTTGATTCGAGGAGTGTTGTTTGAAAAATATTTTTATTATATTATACATACATATATATATTTATATATACACGTTTTGTTGTAAAAGCATCATTATCACTTAACGGTGTATTTGGGGTGTTTGAATGTAATTTAAAAATAAAAATGAAAAAAGCAATATTTTCATTCCATTTTGTGCATGGATCGTGACAAGATTCATCAAATCAAACTCATTCGGTTTAAAAAAACAAAAGAAAATGGAGCTCGTTCAATATATGGGTTAGGCTTAGTATGTGCTTGGGTGGGCAGTGGGCCTTTTCTGTTGGGGCTTGGGTTGCTGCCTCCAAGATCTAAGGCCTAGCGCGGCAAAGGGAAGGGAATCCACATGGGTTGGACTTTATATCCATTATCCTGTGTCTGTCATGAACTTGCTATTGAGTAGAGAAATACTGTTTGTTATTTCTCTTTTTTTTTTTTTTTACCCGAACCCCGCGGGGCATTGCCAACGGATAAATTAGGTATGCATGACCAATTCTCTCAACCGTGCACTAATTAGTCATGAGACTCGAAATCTCGTTAGTTAATAATATGAGGAGCACACTCATTTATCAATTTAGCTGCAATTGGGGGGCTTACTGTGTGTTTGCCATCAAAACTTCACCGCGAGATAATCTTCCATGTTTTACGGTTTTGAAAATATTTTAACTGGTGTACATGCCTAAATTATGCAAACTCAAAATATAAAAAGTAATAATATTCAAGCAGTTTAAATTACTATTTTCTTGCCCTTCTTTCGTAATTATATGAACATAAGTACATATGGTGCCCAAAATAAGTTGGTGGATATGATGAAAATGAAGACCTAAAATGAGTCGTCACTTTGGGAACAGAAATTATTAGATTAAAATAATTTAAATGTTAGTAATTAATTAAAAGAATTGAAATTATTGCAATAAAATTAAAATTTGTAACTTCTCGTTATTTTGTTTATTTGGATGGTTGTAATTAATTTCTCATAACTTTCACTAATTTTTAGTTGCTTTTGGTGGTTGTAATTCTTTTAGTAACTTTTCGCTAATCTATAAATCAAACAAATTAAACTAAACTAAGCATTTTCTTATTCAGTGGGATCGGTTTTATAGATTTGGCGACGTCAATTAAATCTGTTTAAGGTCATGTCCTCCGTGGTTGATGAGGGCCCAGCGAGGTCATGTTTAATAGTTTCTTTCCAACTTTTCTTGGGTCTTCCTATTCCTCTCCTACTCCTAACAATCTATATATTTTCACACCTTCTAACAGGTGCCTCTGTTTTATGCCTTCTAACATGATCGAACCATCTTCGACCGAATCATTGCTAATCTATAAATTAAAATAAATAAATAAATGAATGTTACCAGAGCAATATGAAGAATTTTAAATAAAAATATATTATTGATTTGCAATATATATGGTTATAACATTTTCTTTAAATAACATTGCATCACAACACAGTAGTACACAAAAGGCCATTAAGAGATGGACTGCGCACAGAGAACACAGTCCAGGCACATATACATATAATCAAACATAGTAATAACAAATTATAATCATTAAATTATTTGTCCTTTCATTCATTCGACGCAGCAGCGATACATGATGAACTTCTCCATCGGACGGCCGCACTCGGCGCAGACCACCCTCTCCGGGATGGTGCCGGTGGTGCTGGGCAAGATCAGACGGTTGCAGTGATGCTCCGTGTGGAGCCCAAGAAGGTTCTCGATCAGCGCCGGAACGAAACCAACCAATTCCACGCGATGCTTCCACTGGTCGAACTGAGCCAAGCTCTGGTACATGGTGTCGCCCTTGGCCTTGGCCATCTCGGCGGATCCGTGGCTGATGAGGGCCCAGCCCTGGTCGCTGCCGTCGAAGCTGAGCATGGTCATGATCTCCTGCATTATTGCGTCGTTCTCAACGGACCTGCCGTGCTGCATCTTGGAGTGCCACATGCTCTCCAGCCTCACCCAGAAGAACCACATTATGTTTATCTCCGGCAGCACGTGGCCCAGGTTCTCCGCCTGGATGGCGACGTTGTTCTTCCGGACTTTCTCTCTCGGGTTACTCTTTCCCACGTAGAGGAGCTCCAATTGGATGTCGGCTACTCTCGCCACTGCTTTTGCTGTGGGAACGAATTTCCTGATCCACTCCAGGTCCTCTCCTCCGTACAAGCATATGTACTTCCCGTCTGCTATCTGAAACCATGACCAAAAGGCACATAGGGAGGAAAAAAAAAAAAAAAAAATCAGTACTCGATAATCTAAGCTGTCTTCAATTTAATTAATAGTACAGATAGGTAGCATTGGGTTTTTCATATCATTTGTAGAAAGGACCGATGGTAAGAGTACAGAGGACGCTCACCCCTTAATTAGCTTTTGAGTTAAGAATCTATCATTATCGGAAATCAAGTTTATCATTAATATTAATCCATCAGGAAAAACTAATTGTTGAGAAACGCTTTTGAGTTGAGAATCTATCACTATTAAAAATCAGTTTACCATTAATTTAATCTAGTCCATCGAAAAACTATTGTTGAGAAATGGACTGTTGTTACTCTCTCGATCAATGTATGTAAGGGGGAGATTAATCTCAATCCGGGGAAAAAAACGAATTATCATTCCCTTTGACTCAAGACTCGACATGTGAAAGCAATTAGAGTTTTACGTACCAATTGTGAAATAGATTGATGGGCCGATAGAAGTCTCACCTTTTAAACAAGTTTTTGCAGCTGAGATGGCCACCAGACCACCTATCACGCAGTAGTTATATAGATACATACCCAATTAAAGAGGAGAGGTTCAACGGCATCTAGCAGTAGCTCGAGCCTCCAGGTCTCTTCCCTCCAGAGTGCTTCCTCCCTCTGGCTGGTGAAGGGGAAAGCCATGCTCCCCCAAATCCACATCATGTGGGTTGCATTCGGGTTCACGACCCTCCCCTGCTGGTCCAGCACCACCAGCAGCGGCTTCTTGTTGAAGTGCCACACCTCTTTTATGTACTTCACCACCGCGGGTTCAAGCAGCGACGGGTGGTACACGGAGTGCCACGGCATCGAATTTCGAAGGTTCTCGAACTGGGTCTGCTTTGTTTCGTCCCAGAGGGTCGACCTATCCAGCACCACAGGCAGCCACACCACCTCGTATTGACTCTCTGCTCTGCCCGAGTGCTGCCTTGACTCGTTGTACATTTGCTCCAGAATGAAGAGCTCTTCTGGGGGAAGCTCCAAGTCTGATATGAACAGCAGCACATTCTTCCTCCTCAGCACATCAAGACTAACCTGTTAAAAATTAATTAGTAAAAATTAATGTGTATGTACATATATAAAATAAGAATTAGTGGGAATACATATAATTGGGATGTACGTGTACGAGGGAAGTACCCTTTTCTTAGAAGAACCATCAAAGAGTGGGAGCTGATCATCCTTGGCATAAATCAGAGCCCTGATGATCTTCATGTTATCAATATGGGGTGTCTCGAAGAGACGAACGAGTGTCTGAAATGCCTCAATATGCCTTTTCTCATCTGCACCATAACAACAAACATTAAACTTATGCTTCATAATTCCATTAATACAAGCATAGATCACACGACTAGTACAAAATATAAAAATTACCACACAATATATACATACATACATACATACATATCTTATATATGTATGTTTTCTTTTAATAGCATGCATCAAGTATATTTTTTGGGGGGGGGGTGTGTGTGTTTTTTTTTCCAATAATAAAGTTACTCGAGATTTATATATACAATTGAAATGCGGTTGGACTGACCAATAAGTAGATAACACAAATCCAGTTGCTTCCTGAGGTGTCCATATATGTTGCTGACCTTGTGTGCCAAACTGGAAAGCTCCCAGGCCTCCGTAGTTGACGCTATGTACCTAAAAGCAGCCATAACCAAAAATTAAGATCAACTTGCGTAAGTTCTGCTAAGAGAAATCGATTAATATAAGTGAATTTTGCTAAATTCCCTGATCAATATTTCAGCCGTCAATATGTGTTTTTACGTTACTTCACGTGAAATTCACACCGATTGATTGATCAGTTTTTTAAGATATTGGTAATGATATTTAAGGGGAAAAAAGAATGCTAATCAATCGATCGGAACTTTTAATCGGTTTTTTGATAAAGATGTCACATACTCGTGGCCCATGCCTATAAGGTTCATGATCTGGGAAGCACAAGCCACAATGCTCCGAATGGTCCAGTAGACGGCGGTGGGGATGAGGGCAGTGCCGGTGAGCATCTCCGGCGTGTCGGGAGTGATGTACTGAGGTGGGAGCTCCTTGAACTCGATTACGCACTTGGTGACATCAAGCATGGCCTTGATGAGGGTGGTGAGGGCCTCGAATTTCGGTTTCAAGGTGTCGGCTCGCTCCAAGATGTCTGGAAGTTGCTTGAGGAGGGCCACCGATTTCGCTAGGGGGTTGGTTGGATAGAGTTGGGCCACCAGCCAGAACTCGCCGTAGGTCACTGCAAACGCCGCTAGGGCTATCACCGCCTTTGCGTCCCACGAGTAGCTTGAGAGGAAGTGGAATATTGCCAATGTGGTTGCGTGCGCGTCCGTACCTCCTGAACACTTGCAAGAGATCTGCAGCAACAAAAATCCTCTCGTGATCATTTGTTTGAGGTATGTTTATAATAAAACACAACATATTTTTCAAAAATATTCCTCGTTTCATATTGGGGTTGTTTGGAGTAAGAAAAAATGAGATAAATTGAGATAAATTGTGGTTTGGAGAGATTTCGTAATGCGTGCAGTGAGAGAAAAAAGTTGATGTGATATAAAGTTAACAGAGATTTATAGAAATTTTTGGAGATTTTCAGCAAAAAATGACAAACCAAACGGACCCATTGTAATAAATAACTAAAATTTTCTACAAATCAAAACTTTAATCCCCTCAAGCTCTTCCAATTTTTTAGTCACTTCACATTCTGATAGAATAATATCTGAATAGTTATATTGAAAAAGATAAAAATTTTATTTCTTGAGAATAATACAATGAAAAGAATGAATTTATTTTAGATTTTTAAAAAGGGAAAAATATACTGACATATTTTAATTTCAAATACGTGTGTATATATATATATATATATATATATATATATATATATATATATCACAATATTTAATGGCATCACATTGTATTTTTGGTATGTTACACCCCAAAAACTAGGGGTTAGTTCTTTTCGGGTTAATATTTAACTCAAAATCGAATTAATTTTTTTTTAATTTCTAAAATTAAGACTCAAAATTGAACCAATTCTAAATTAGAACCGAACCGAACAAAACTGATAATATCATATTGGTTTTGTTCAGTTTTGGGTTTATATCATTTCAGGTTGAGTGAGATCCATTTTCAGTTTAAGCTAATTTGGTCCATATTTTAGGATTATATAAATGTTATATATATTTATATATTCTAATATTATGTAGTTTTATAATATTTATATAAATATTATATTTATATTTATATTTATATTATATATTATATATTATATTTTTTCCGATTAGTTCTAATTGGTTTGATTCTGGTTATTTTTAGTTTGGATCAAGTTGGTTTGGATTGAACACCTATTAACTCAAGAACCGAAACGAAAATATTGATTTGTTAATTTATTTTAACCCAAAACATACAAGAACCGAAAATGGTATAGAACTCGAATCAACCCGAGGTAAAATGATTGGATTGATTTAATTTTCGAGTTGATCGGTTTTTTTTTTTTTTGGGTGCACTCTTAACCAGAAACAACACCTCGTTTGAATTAGAAAATATACCTCGCAAGACATTTTGTTGATTGTGTATGACAAAAGTTCCAGTACGTCCGCAAAGCCATTTTGGAAGGCAGTATGGTCCAATGCATCGAGCTGGGCTTGAGTAGTGGCTGCTTGACTTGCCTACTTTCACAAACAATCATACATAAATAGCTAGCTAGTTAGGCACTATTACTGTACTATAATTAAGAAATTTGGAATAAAACATATACAGGAAATAAATTAAAAAAAAAATTATTTTCAATCACAGTGTGATAAGCCCACAATTCATCCAAATCATTCTTATTGACGATTCTAATAAAAATTTTTGATCCGATAGAGCGTGTATATGTGTATATAACCATTCAAAAAAAGTGTGTATATATGTATTGATCATATATAAATATATATGTAATTCATGCATGCCTGAACAATGCCGGGAATGGTAGGGGTGGCGCGGTGCATGATGTCCTCAATGACACGGAGAAGAGGTTTCACGTCGAAATCGCGACCGTCCGGAGCGTGGGTGGCCTGTATTTGCTTCATCATCGCACTGTCGTCGGAGGTCGAGAACATGTGACGGTCACCCCTAATCTGGTGCGTCCTAGCTGCAGGGACTGTTACACCGGCGGCAGCCATGGAAGTACTGAAGGTTAAGGTCACAGATGGATCAGGAGGAAGAAGAAGATTGGTTGTGGCGGTTTGGGATTTGGTTTTCTCCTAAAGACCTTTTTATAGTTGAACAGAAATGTTACAGAGGGTAACACGTACAAGGTGAATCCGGTACCTTGCTTCCGTTGGGGTTATAACCGTAAAGTCCTCCACGCAGAATAGACTTTAGACAGGCTAGCAGAGACTTGAAGATTTTCTTTGGGGCTACAGGTTGAGCATAGGTTAAGGCAATTTTTGTTGGTTTTGATTCCACGCGATTCACATGTTAATTTTCAATTAAACATTACATTTGGTTTGCTTGAAAAAATTTAAAAATTAGTGTAAAAATTACGCATGACTAAATTGAGTGAAAAAAATAAAAAAAAATTAATAAAAATTAGAGTATTTTTTAATATTTTTTTTTTGAGATCCAAGCTCCTTTTAAAGCAAACGTCTAACTTATGCAATTGATTTTCACATTAATTATAAGTGTAAGTGTATCAAATTATATGCGAAGGTGACAGTTTCAATCTGTATATTTAAGGGTTGGTTTGGAATAAGAAAAAATGAGATAAATTGAGATAAATTGTGGTTTGGGGAGAGTTCGTAATGCGTGCAGTGAGAGAAAAAAATTGATGTGATATAAAGTTAACAGAGATTTATAGAGATTTTCAGAGATTTTCAACAAAAAATTGCATGCCAAACGCAGCCTAAATTTACTCAACTAAACATGTTGATAAATTGCTCAAACTCACTTAAAATTACAAACGAATTTATTAATTATAAGCGGGTTAAATCGGAATGGACATCAATACCCATATGGTAATAAATAAATAAATAGATAACTATTCTTAATTCTATATGTATAGCCACTGCACATATAGGGTTCGTTTGGAACCTAAAAGAAATTAAAAAACTTTAAAAATTTTCAAATCCCTTCAATTAAATTTTACCACCTATCATTTTACATCATATCAATCCTATCTTTTGAAAACTTTTGATTTTTTTTTGAGACCCCAAACGCCCTCATAATCTTAAAAATTCATTTAACGGAGCTCACGTTAGGATCCAGACAGACGGAGAATCGGCATAGTTGCAACCAAGGGTGGAGTCAGAATTTTTGCTGAGGGGGGCACCAGGCACCAACGGGGGCACTGAGCACCCAAGAAAAAATAACAATCGACTTATTTTTCGATGTTATTTTTAGAGAGAAAATAAATTATTTTTGAGTATTAACTAATAAATATATTTCTCACAGTTAATGGTTCAAGCATCTAAAGTTTATTAAAGATATCCCTCGCTACAAAAAATATAATTATTTTTAAATTTTATTATCTATAGAATTTATTATGTTATATACTAAATTTGCTAATAGTATAATAAAAAATATGCAATAATGTATTAAAATGATACACTTTATTTCACAAAAAATACTAAATATGATTCTTTTAAACTTCTTATATGTTAAAAAATTTTGAATTAACTTTAAATTTTTAATAAAATTAAAATATATTAATTTTTAATTAATTTAATTTTTAAATAAAATTAAAATAACAAAGAGAACATTTTAATAATTTTATCTTAAAAATTGAGAGGTCACTTGTCCCCCTTACCCCATGTAGCTCCGCCCGTGGTTGCAACAATTGCGATTCTATCTATCTATGTATCTTAGCTGTTCTATCTTAGGAAAATGATTTTCTCGATTTCTTGTGTGCTTTTACTTCGGGACAGTCTTGCAAAAGAATTACAAGACTATTTGATTTTAATTCGCCTCCTTTTGAAATCAACAAGTCTTTGAGTTAGAAATGATTTTAATTACCGATGCTAATTCATTTTTTTTTTTTTTTTGAATATCTAAAAGTGTTCGGATCAGTTTATGCATATTTCGACTAATCTCTGGAACCCTGAAGTTAACAACTGAGTAAATTTTCAGTGACCTTGAGAAGATTCGAACCAGTAAACATTAGGAAGCAAACCCAAGATTTTACCGATTGAAGTAATCTCAGGATTACCAACGCTAATACCCTGCTTTTTTATTTAAAGCCCAGATTATTAAAGTGGAAAGCAAAGAAGAAGTGACGCGACAGGTACAAGTGGGTAGCGTAGTAACGAAAGTTTTTAGCGACCACTTAATTGTAACTGAGCGACCATCACGTGATGACTGTCAAGCAATAGCATCCCCTTTTAACAACCAGCACGTGAGAGTAACAAAATTGGTTTATAAGGATTTTAGCTTCCCATTCATTGTTGGTTTGACGTGAATGTTAATAACATCCTATTTTTTTCAACTTTTTTTAGATTGTTTCCTTCCACATATATATATATATATATATATATACACACACACACTTGTATGGTAATATTTTATAATATTTACTACTAATTTTAAATCATCATCATCCAATAAATTAATTTATTATTAAAATCACAAATATTTAGTATAAATTAAATTACTAATCCAAATAAAAACAAAAAATAGTAAAAAAAAAATTCAATTATCCGCATGAGTTTGATATCGCCCGACAACAATCAAACTTGAAAATAAAATTCACAGAAATATTATTCATCGTGAAAGAAGTATCAACATATAAATTAAAAAAAAATCAACATATAAATAAAAATTAATTTTTTTGCATCTTTTTTTATTTATTTTTCTCTTCTCTCACTAATTTTTTTTATTCAATTATAACTTTAATAAATTTATATTTTCTTTAATTTCTTGTTATATTCATGCGTGTATAAACCAGTACCATGTTGATGAGGTGATTGGATTATTTAATGGAATTATAAAAGAGCAATTAATATAGATACATGATACACAATCTAATTATTAAAAGGAAAGTATATATAGGAGCAATTTAAATTAATTATAAACTTATTATTCTAATATCTAGAGAGAGAGAGAGACAAGGTTTACATTATTCAAAGACATTCCTTTTTTAGGAATTTTAGTTCAATTTATTTTTTTATGAATTTAGAATTTCAAAAAAAAAAAAAAGAATTGGTTACTTCTTTTTTCTTTTTTATTTTATAGTTAAGAAAGAGAACTACTCTATCAGAATTTTTTAACTATTTTAATAATTTTAATACCGATGCAACAGTGGCATAGTTGTAATAAAAGATTACTTTAAAGATTATTACATCAAAGTGACTCTTGACTTGCAAAATAGTCATACTATTCTAATAATTTTGTTTTGTTAAAAATTTTGATTACCGTAGGTGTTTTTTTTTTTTTTTTTGGGTTAAATGTAGTAATATAGGCTCCGTTTGGAGTTATTCAAAATAAAATAAAATCTTACAAATCTCTACAAATACGAATTACGAGATAATAAAATTTAAAATTTTCACTCATTACACGAATTACAAGATATTTATTTTTATAATTTTATTTTATTTTATAAATTTTTATACAACTTCAAACACACTTATGATATTTTAGATTTATAATTAAAGTAAAACAAAGAGATGGAGGACCCCTTATGCCTTTGAAATATTCCAAATTAATGGGACCTACGTTATCGTGTCTCACTAAAGCAAAAAAATAAGAAACGAAAATGGAAAAAAAGCCAAGAAGACTGTTTGTTCGCTTATGGATGATGCGAGGTTAAAAGGACAAGGCAAAATTGCCTTATGCTCCGTAGGGTGGTCCCTATGTGGTTGGAAAAAGTGAAAGGGTTTTGGTCCGACGCAAAAGTTGATCCTTGTAATTATGAGTTCCTGCCCGGGGAAGTTCTTCCTTGCAAACACCTCGAAAAGAGCAATTAGAACCATGACATCCTTGGTGCACAAGTATCAAATCCAAATTAATAAGACAAATTTAGTTAGATAAACATCCAACATAAATTAATAAATATTTAATATTATACAAAGTATGTAATATAAATAATTATAAATATACGAAACTTAAAACGTTCAAAATATTGCAATGACAACTAAAAAAGGAAATAGATTAAGATCTTTTTTATTTTTTTTTTGAATTAGAGAGGACGTTGGGACAAAAATAATAATAATAATAATAATAAATCCCTTTAAAATTAGAATTACAATTATAGATTGTGAGTACTTTGGGACTCAAATTTCTAAGCTATTTATTCCTATTAGTCACTCATGTCTAGGAAACGGGATCCATCAAGTTTCATGAATATTGAAGCACGTTTGCTCGATTTAGGCAATTGACTCAAACTTAAAAGTTTAAAGTTCCGAGTTTAAATTTAAATCTATTTTTAAGCACTAAGGATGGGGCACCCGATATTTAAATTCTCATGCCATTCATTCCTACAAATTACTAG
The DNA here is from genome assembly GCA_019916065.1 of Vitellaria paradoxa. Lineage (NCBI taxonomy): Eukaryota > Viridiplantae > Streptophyta > Magnoliopsida > Ericales > Sapotaceae > Vitellaria > Vitellaria paradoxa. Next base: position 45,885,668 of record CM034237.1, on the reverse strand, counting down.
TGCTTAGGAGATAGCATGTGATAAATTCTATAGATAACAAAGCAGATTCGCTCAGTTTTGATTATTAACTCAAGCTTGAAACATTAAAACTTAAAATAACTTTTGAGGACTATAGGTACCTTGGGATTTGAATTTCTGCATCGACCATTTCTACAAGTCACTAATGCTTAGGGGAACTTGCAGGATGTGTTGATGTCCTTCCTTCTTTTGACATCTCATTTCACAAGTTTGATCGTTTTGGATAGTACAATAATTGTTTAAACATTATTTGAAGTAGAAAATAACAAATATGATTTGCAACAACCTATTTTTCAAGTTTTTTAACACTTTGAACCAACAAGTTCGTTATTATTCTACCTTAGACTATTACATACAACACAATTTTCAATTTTAGTGCTTTCATTTTTGAGCAACATGCAACTATTTGAACAATGATCTTAAGTCTCCAATGTGAAACCTAGTTCACTAGTTAATTTGCGAGTTTGGTTGTTAGACTCAACAAACTTCGGACCCTTAGGAAGAGCTTTTCGTGACAACTAAAGCAATATGTCAAATGAGATATTCATCCTAATTCAACATTTTCAGATACAACAACTCAACAATGAATTTTACTAAAAGTTTGACACTCAAATATAATTTAATTTACGCATCATCAATGATTATTCATTTGCATGACCGGGATTACTCTCACTTGCCTCATCAATCTCAACACTTTGACTGACGAGAGACGTCCCAGACATAATATTGTTGGCGTGAGCTGTTCGTTACAGAGAATTAAGGGATTGTGCTTATGGTATAAATGGGAACTTGGGGAGAAAGTCAGAACCAATAAAATAGGGATTGATTTGTACCATATATAGGGCTCTTCTAAAGCCTGCATAAGATAGCTTTGTAAACCCATGAAGTTATCAAACGAAATAAAAAATTCCTCCTATTCTGACATGATATCAGAGCAGGTTTCTGCCAACTTTTCCACGACCTTGAAGCACCATGACAGAGCCTGGTGCTCTGTTAGACATTAACCGGGGCAACCATACCTCCTCAACAGAGGAATTGACAGCCAAGATGGACCAATTTTTAACTCAGATCCAGACCCAAACTCCTTTGCCAACCGACACCCCTGCTACAAAAACTTGAGCTAGATTAACTGAACTTTAGAATACAATAGAGAAAATAAAATCATATTAATTTAGTCACCCCAATTGTCATACTATACAAAATTCAAACCTAACACATAATAGTTTGATACAGGAAGGAAGATAGAGAATTCGCAAACTAATCCAAATATCTTCTTAACTTCATATCTGAGAGAATTAACTAATTAGTAAAGACTATATGGTCACCCTACTCAGTTACTTCGCATTTATAGACCACAAATTTCTCCACGGGGTTCTTGCATTTTTCACAAATTTCAGTTCCTTCAATCAATCCTTCAGCAAATGGGACAATACGAGAGTGATGGCAAGGCTCAGCTACAAGGGGTGGTTCAATTGCAGCTCTAATTGCACCCACCAATCCCAACTTACCCACGTTCTTTCCCCAAACCGGAAGAAGATATAAGCATTCCATAGCTTTCCTCCCTTGAAGCTCAACAATGTCTGTTGAATTTCCTCTGCCTATTAGTACCCAACCTTGTCCATTTTCGTCGATGTCTAGCAACCCTGTAAGTTGTTTTAGAATGTGATCTGTATTGTCTGTGTATACTAATCGGGTTTTTGATCTCCTCATGCTCTCCAACCGGAGCCAAAAGAAATTAATCTTCATCAAAGTGAAAGGCCCTCTCAGCTTTTCCTCATGCAGGGTGGCTAAAATGTTTCTTGTGTTCTCACTTGGATGATTCTTCCCAACATAGACCATCTCAAGCTGCAGTCCTGCACCTATAAAGTCTCTCATATTTGCAGTGAAATCTCTAATCCACTTTAGGTTGTCACTCCCATAAATGCACAGGTTTCGGCCTTCTTCTACCTGAGATCAAAACATCATTAGCACAATTAACTAAATAATCTTCTCCAAAAAAAAAAATGAAAAGGAAAAAAGGTTGAGTTGAAGCCATACCCACTTGGTCACCAGAGGATCGATTCTGTCGAGTAATAGTTGGAGATTCCAGGTTTGTTCTTCCCAAAGCGCGTTTTCTCTTACAGTGGAGAAAGGATAAGCCCTGGCACCCCAGATCAATATCATATCGATTGCATTCAAATTTGTTACCGTCCCTTGCTTATCCAATACCACCATTAAGGGGTCCTCTTTGAAGTTCCATACTTCTCTAATAAATTTCATCACAATGGAGCTAAGTAACCTTGGTTTTCGAATTGAAAACCATGGCAAGGAGTTGGAGAAAAAATCGAAACTTCTTTCTTCAGAACAAGTCCACGTATCCGACAATGGAATGGGAACCCATACAATTTCATAGCTACGTTCAAACTCCATCCGTTGAGGATGATCAAGCATCTGTTCGACCAGCAAGACTAATAACTCTATGGGGAAAAGCCCTGGCCTTGAGACCAATAGTATCACTACCTTGTTTATCAATTCCGACACACCAAACTGTCCACAAATTAATGCAAAGGTAGTAGTTATATTGTAAATGAAATAGCTAATTAAAGGGGAACATAAATTAATTATAAGCCTTCTACTAGAAGTGACAAGCCTGGATTTATCTGTAATTGGGACATGATTTTTAGAGAGAACAAATTAACCTTTGCTTGTGAGGAACAATCCTTCAGTGGCAAGTTGTCCTTCAAAGAAAATAACATACTAAGAGTTTCCTGGTTGTCAATGTGTATCTCCTTGGAGAGATTCAATAGCTTTTTATGGAACTCTGCCTCTGTAAGTCACGTAAGAGTTGAAATTTAGAATTTCAACACCTAAAAAGTTAATTTCATGCAGTGAAAGGCTTCCAAAAAAGCAACAGGGTCTGAATTAAAAACATAACCTATCAACTGATGAGACGCATCCACCTGCTGCCAGAGGCGACTGCATATGCTGCTCAACCTATTTACCAAGCTTAAGAGCTCCCATGATGCAATGATTTCTGAATTTGAATGCCTGAAGAGAAACCTTTTACATCATTATATAGCCAAAAAAAAAATTACCCGCACGACAGAAATCAATAAAATGTGTTTTGTCACGTGAAAAAATAAAATTATACTTTGAGAACTCCATATTGAAAAACAATAAGAGAAGTGAAACAAAATCAGCATAGCTCTAGGCAGATAGAAGGGAAGAAACATGCACTTGGTCATTTTTCATTGCTACCAAGTCTGTGATTTGGGAAGAGCAAGTCAATGCACTTCTAATCACCCAGTAAGTAGCTAAGTAGATCTGAGATTTTGCAACAGCAATTGCCTCATTGTCCAGGACTACTTGTTCCATTGGCAAGCCTTCAAACTTTATGATGCACTTTATCACATCTACAATAGCCTTTACCAGCAAGCCCAAAGCATTAAATCTGAGCTTCAAAGAAATCAAGTCACTAGGCAACTGCTTTAGCAATGCAATAGATGCTGCCAAGGGGTTGGAAGGGTAAAGCTGCATTGTGAGCCAAAATTCACCATAGCTGGTCGCAAAAGCTGAAAGCACCAACACTGCTTTTGCGTCCCATCTATAATTCACCAGCATGTCAAACAAGGCCATCGTCTTTGCGTGTTTATTCCTCTCAACCCCATAGCAGGTGCAAAGTATCTGCAGCTAAAATTGTTATTATGCATCCATTTAAATACACCTTAAAAATGTAAATGGGTAGAAAAGAGAGATTATATACCACACGTGAGATTTTATAAATTGTGTGTCCCAGTGGTTCTTCTGATCCAACCACTTCAATGTCGCAGACTTCACTCTTTGCAGTGGCATCAGTGTGTTGATCAGAAACCTGAAGCAAAATCTTGATATTTATGGTTAACTGGCTTTCAATTTAGTATATGCTTGATATATAGCGTGTGAAATATTTAAATGCTGAGTTTTGCGACATTATTAAAAAAGGACTGCAATGTATCCCTTGTTTGCCCTATTGGCCTTAATCATCATAGAGCAACAATTTTGGGGAATCTTGACCTACCAATTCATATTGATATTAAACAGAGAAATAACTGCAGATGAGGAAGCTGTGAGGTAACACCCACATCTTTAAATCAAATGAGAAAATATAAGTCATTGTAAATTTCCTGGTTGAAGCGATCTAATAGAAGAATTCTTTGAAAAAAAATAATTGAATTTTAACCATGTGAAGGTTGAGTTAATACTTCGAATCCAGTAGCATAACGCATGACATTCTCCAGTGCCCAAAGCAGTAGCTCAGAATCAAGGCTTCTACCATCTGGATCATGGGTGAGGAGGATCTGCTTTATTAAGAAATCTTCTTCTGCAGATGATGAGGGGCGAGGCGAGAAGCTCGAGTTTCCTTGGAAATTCATGGCCAAAGGGTAAGTTAAAAGTGATGTAATGCATCAAATAGTGAAGTTATATGATCTTATGAAGGTATTCTTTTGTTCTGGGAAAAAGATTACACATTTCCATACTTAGCTTAAGCAAACCGCATTCATTTTCATCCATATTCTGTCCCTCTCTCTCTGCATCCAGTATCTGACTTCCATTAAGCCAAATCACTCTGTAACCCAAAAAAAAAAAAAAGTGAAAGCAAGTATTCTCAATCCTTCTTAGAGGTCTATTAAAGCAGATGTTGGGGGACAAAAGGAGTAAAGGTCTCCCTAAGAAGTTAAACCAGCAGAAATAGTACCATACAGCTCCAATAGCATGGAGGAAATTATGAGAATACTACTGTACTTAAAGGCACTCAGAGCCAGAATAATTCATGATTGAAAGCAATATCAATTTGCTTTGAGCCGGTTCTTTTTTGAGGTGCATTTGTGATCCTGAAGAAAACCTTAAAGTGTACATAGAGATGAGTGAGAACGTGGGAAACCTTACATTCCATTTCTGAAGTTGATTGCATTCCCTTTGTCAATAAGCCAACGAAAAAATTTCAATTCTAATACCCGAACATGTGATGAACCGAATTTCTAAAAGCCCATAATTTTTAATTTATAGTTTGAGACGAATAGATAATTTTTATTTATATATTTATTTTTTGTGATTAATATTTTATCTTGTGCAAGTGGCTTTGAGTTATTAATTTTAAGACAACTAATTTGATTAGTGGTAATCTTGATCATTCATTAATGACTTGACGTGATTGGAATGATCTAAAATTTTAGATAAGGATTGAGTGAACCTTCCTATTGTGGAGGCATCTGAAGTGCCTAAAAAAAAATTAAAAAAATAAAAATTAATATTAATGTGATGTAAAAATAACACGTGGTGAAATTTAATAAGAAGAATTTAAAAACTTTTGAAGTATTTTAAAAATTTTTTTGAAAAAATTTAATGTACCAAATGGCCCCATATGCATACAAATACATATTTTTTTACTTTGTTGACGTGCATTACGGGATTATGTCATTATTGATAAATTTATTTGAAATATGGAGAGTTTTTTATGTTAGGCATTTTAATAGTAGATATTTATGTTATATAATTTTAGGGCTCATTTTTTGGGATTGCATTTTTTGGACCTAAAATGATTAGCGAGGCTGAAGTGCTTTTTGCACTATAGCGGATTAAAATTAATTTTTTAATCAAAACTTAATTCAGTAAAAAAAAAAAAAAATAGAAAGTGAGAGGCCCCACCGTGCCGTCACTATCGGGACACCGCTGGAGAAGAAGAACGGCAGCGATCAGCGGCACACCGATCGCTTGATCAAACCAGAAACATTAGATCTAGCTATTAGCTAGCAATACCGTGCATCTCTGAGCAATTCGGAATTCCTACGCTGCCAAAATGAGAGGATGGATCTGGATATATAGTTACACAAAATTCTATGTATCAGCTCATCGATTCATTGTCAGGCTGCTCTGTCTCTCTCCCTAGATAACGAAAATTAAGATTGGAAATTAAAGGAAAGGTCACCAGATTCTCGCCGGCGCTAATGGCGGTTCCGGCGAGATTAGGTCTCCGGTGGTGGGGGAAGGCTGCGGTCGACACCGAGGGGGTTGCTGGACTGAGTACGATCTGAGTCAACGTTATCAATAACGGACGAAGAGTTGGAGTCGCTGTGGATCCCACCGGGGACGCTAGGGTACTGTAATTTGCCCTTCGTTTTGTCGAACCTGTACATGTTGAGATGAGTATTCAGGAATCGGAGCGCGAGAGGGCGTCCAAGAGAACGTTAGGTCGCACAGCCGGGAGAACTGTGGAGAACGCCGCCGCCGAGATTAGCAAGGCTGAGGTATAGTGACGACAGAGGAAAAGGAACGGCGGCGAATGGCGGTGGGGGCCTTTTTTTTTTCCCTCCCTTTTCTTTTTAGTTTTGATTAAAAAATTAATTTTAATTCAGTTAAATTAAAACCGTTATCATACTGGAAAAAAAAAATCTCACTGTTCGATACGCAATATCTCAACAGCTGAAGTGGAGAAAGCATTTCACCTCCCTAATGTCTTAATTTTGTATTCCGGTTCAGTTTCGGTCCAATTATTCGGTTCTTTTGCGTTCTTGTAAGAAGAAAAAAAAAAAAAAAAACAATTGATGTAACTTCTTGTTGCTGACTTTCACATGCCTAAATATAAAGCTAGAAATAATAAAATTGCACAAATCAATGCATACGCTACTCTTCTCACCAATAAAGAATTTCTTTGGAGTTAAATAAAACACTATAAATCTCTATAAATATTAATTACAAGATAATAAATTTAAATTTTTCATTCACTGTACAAAATATGAGATATTAACTTTTATAATTACATATAATTTTATTCAATTCCAAATACATCGAAAATGAAAAAAATTGAAATTGATGCACAAGTAAATACATACTCTGCTGACTTGAACCAGCTGTATAAAGAAAAATAAAATTTTAAATTTTTTTCTTTTCAAGTTTATAGATGGCATTAAAATTATATTATTCCATTACTTAATTAAATCAAGCTTAATCCGGTTATTTTTTATATTTATATTTATACTATAATTTAATTTTTTATTATTTCAGTTCTGAGTGAAAAATAATCGGGACTGAACTGAATTTAATTTGGATCCTAAGAAAATAACTGAAATTAAATCATTATTTGAATTAACTGAACCAAATAACCAAAAATCGAAAATTTCAGTTCAGTTTTCGGTTCCATTCCGACTCTGCACAGCCCTACGTCCAGGTGACCTTCGCAGATTAGTAGAGGGAAAAGTGCTCCATGTGCCATTCTGTGATGATTTTAAGTTCAATACCAAATTTAACTTCCCCTCCATCGTCATCAGCGGGTTAACAAAAAGAGAGATAAAATAAAGTAATTCGAAATAATTTATAAATTTATAATTTATATAATGAGATAAAAAATAAATAATTTTAAAAATTTTCAATTTTTTTAGTGCGCTAAGCGCACTCTTAAATTTATTTTTAACTTATGGCATTTTATTTGATTATGCCTTTTGATTTTGATTTTCGTATTATCTCGTATTTTCTCATCATGTTAAAAATAATTATATTAGTATTATAATATTAGTGAAAATTCTAAATATGAAACATTGATTAGTCAAAGCCAAAATTTGATCAGTCATTATTGCTATTGGATTGAAACTGTCTTATGGCGATAATTTTGAAATATTGATTGGCATATATAAAATAAAAAAAAATCATATTTTGAGGTTATTGCACTTGTACTGAAACAATTGTATTTTCAAACTCAAATTTTTGTGAGTTAACTATTTTGAACCTTATTTTGAAATTTTTATATTTATCAGACATTACATTTCCATTTACTCGATTATAAGTGTGTTTGGAATTGTATAAAAGTGTATAAAATAAAATAAAATTGTAAAAATAAATATCTCGTAATTCGTGTAGTGAATAAAAAATTTTAATTTTATTGTCTCGTAATTTATGTTTGTAGAGATTTGTAATATTTTATTTTATTTTGTTGAGTTCCAAACAGAGCCTATAAACTGACTCATTTTTATTATTATTTTGAAGGTGAGAATAAAATATCTTAAATATTAATTTATGAATTGGTTCAAGACCATTAAATTACGAGTCTGTAATTTTTTTTAGGAATATTTAATTGATTGTTATTATTATTATTTTTATTTGACGATTTAGGTTTTTTTGAATATAAGAGAGAGATGGTAGGGCAGTGAATATAATTTACCATAAATTAAAGGGTCATCCATCTCAAAGTTTTCAAAACTGGTGCGCTCAAGGTAATAAGTTTAGAAAGAATGGTTGTTTTGACAATAATTCTTTCTTTCGTGGTCAATTTGTAATTACTGGAAGACCCCGGTCGATTTCCAGCGCTTACAGGCCCTCTTTTTCTTAAGCCCCAAGCCTTCTTGCGTATCTTTTGTCTGCTCAACTCATCGATCTCTTCCAGGGTCTTTCGAATTCTTATTCATCTGTAAGTTGCAGCTACATTGATTACGTGTATATGTATGTATGTATATATGTATCTGTTTCATTGCCTTCATATGCAATTCAAGCTTTAATCTTTACCGCTGTCGACTAATATCCAACACCCACTACCCTAAATCGGTGTTTCTGTATCTAATTTACTGTCAGTTTCTCTATAAGCTTTATTAACTAAGGAAGCGTGCAATCGCGCCTTTGCTGTAAAGTCGCGATCTTTGGTTTCTTGTAGTAGGAACTAGGTTAAAATATGGTTGAATAAATTTGGTTGTGTGTTTTGTATGAGTAGGTTGGTTTGTGTAGTTCAAAATGTCTAAGGCTGCAGCAGCAGATGTTCCTGTGAAAGGTGGATTTAGCTTCGACCTTTGTAGAAGGAATGAGATGCTAGTGAAGAAAGGTCTTCAGGCTCCATCCTTTCTCAAGACCGGCACAACCATTGTTGGCCTAATTTTCCAGGTAAGCGAACCTACACAGCTTGCAGACTGTAAGTTTTATTGTTTGTTTGAATTGATTTCGAATTTCAGTGTGGTGACATATGGTCTGGTGGCTTAAGATATTTTGTTATCGATACGTTCCATTGATTTCAAGCTTATGGCCAAAACTTGAATGGTTGTTTAGTTGATTACATAATTAAATAATGAACGGTAGAATGCGTGACTAATGAAATTTATCATTAGCTGTGTGAGGTGAAATGCATGTATGTTTAAGGCTTAAGGTTAGAAATTTCACCAATATTTCTACACAACAAATCATCGAATCTGGGGATTCTGTCTTGTTTGAGAACATTACCATTCAAGTGAAGTACATAAGCAATTCCATATTGTGTTTGAAATTTGAAACAGTTTCTTTGTACTTACCGCATTTTAGCATCCCTAGCCTTTGGATGATAGGTAATAATTATTTAGCGAATTTAGTGCCATTAAAATGAAAAGTAGAAACAAAGATATAAAATAAATTATTAGCATTCTTTTTCCCTTTCTCCTAAACTATGCATGTGAAAATCTATACTAATGTATCTCCTTTCCTTTGGATCCCACGTGTTGCTAAAATGTTGATGATTGTAACTAAATAATACAATCAACCTTACCTTAAAGGTTCCAGTCGAAGGTTTTTAATTTTATCAGTAAGGTCCATTCCCAAAATATTTCTCTATTCTCATCTTAGATTTTTTACCCTGGATTAATTGGATAGATGCTCCTTAAACTTGTCCATTATGACATTCTCAATTTTTCTTCAGGATGGGGTCATCCTTGGAGCAGATACAAGGGCCACTGAAGGACCCATTGTTGCTGACAAGAATTGTGAGAAAATCCATTATATGGCACCTAACATTTATTGCTGTGGAGCAGGGACTGCTGCTGATACAGAGGCAGTGACAGGTAGTTTCAAGTTTATTGTTCTATTTTGCAATTTGAGTCCTTGTTGTTCTGCTACATTAGATCTGTTTTCAAGCTAAGTTTAAAAAATATTGTCTTTCTAGACATGGTCAATTCCCAGTTGCAGCTGCACAGGTACCACACCGGTCGAGAATCAAGGGTTGTGACAGCTCTTACCCTTCTGAAGTCTCATCTTTTTCGGTAAGGGTATATAGTTTGCTGTTCTCAACACTATCAGTACTTTTTTTGTGTAAGAGTATTATACTGCAAGAAGGCTTAATTCTTTTCTGTAACCAGCTACCAAGGTTATGTACAGGCTGCTTTGGTGCTTGGTGGAGTTGATGTCACCGGACCACATTTGCACACTGTGAGTGATGTCTACTTAAAGTCACCCAAAGGTACTATGTTTGGTGGCCTACAAGATGCTAACCATTGTTTTAAATCATTGCACAGATCTACCCACATGGATCAACCGACACATTGCCATTTGCTACAATGGGTTCTGGCTCACTCGCAGCAATGGCCGTTTTTGAATCAAAATACCGTGAAGGGCTCACTGTAAGTTGGTCTATTACGATTGGCAGAAGTGTTTAGGATTTTGTGCACCTTAAAATTATTCTACTTTTACCAAATCTCATGCTTCATATATGATTGTCAGGATATATTTAGATTTTGTTAGCTTATCCTGTAGGAAATAGATACCTCTGGCTTTTAAAACGAGGTGTGGCAAACTGTTACTCTCATGGTGGATCTAAAGAAATACGAGTGTCTTTCTTTGCAGAGGGATGAAGGAATAAATTTGGTGTGTGAAGCTATTTGCTCTGGCATATTCAATGACTTGGGAAGTGGAAGCAATGTAGATGTTTGTGTAATAACCAAGGTTTGTTGATTTGTCCTAGCATCCCTAAAAAAGAATTAGACTTTTCTCAACGTGCACTTGTACTCGATACTTTCCGGGAGGCATGGCCTTTTGAACTCATTTTTAACAATGTTTGCCTGTACAGGGGCACGCTGATTACCTGAGAAACCACCAGTTGCCAAATCCTCGTACTTATGTTAATGAAAAAGGCTATTCATTCTCCAAGAAAACAGGTCAGTAATTCTGACCTAGGCAATTTTACAAGTCCAATGCCTCTAATCTAAAGTTGCTTTATACAATTCTTCGAACTGGTTTCTTCTTTTCTGTTCATGGATTTTTCTAATTATTTGAGAATATCTCAACAAATATGTGTGTGGTGCGTGCGTGTGTAGCCAATCTTATCAAAACATATACGTGTATGTATGTGTGTAGTTAACCTTGTACCAGGTTTGATGTGATGGTATTTGTCTTTCAATTATTCTGACATGGATAATTAATAGTTGATTGTCAATTTCACACATTATGGTGAAATTTTATTTATGGGTAATTTCCCTTAACCCCCTCGGAGTTTGGCCAAAAAATATGTGACCCCTCTTTAGTTTAAAAATCAAGACATAACTTCTTGTGATTTGGATTGAAGTACAAAATTGACGAAGTTTGTAAAATTTTAGTAAATTTGTGACACACAAGACAAAATTAGTTAGAGGACAAAGAATTTTGCAAAAAATGAAATATAAAAAGTACATTTTTACCAATTTCTATGTTAAGATGAAATATTTTTTCATTTCTTAAAGATAACAGAAACAAATTCTTAGACAGATTTGTCTATATTTTTCTCAATAATGTCCTTTGCACTACCACATATAAGCTGATATAGCACATGAAACACAATTCTAATTAAATTTAATAAATGTCATTAATTTTGTATTTGGTCCCAATCACAAGGGGGTTATGTTAACCTTTTAAGCAGAGGGGTCATTTGTTTTTAGGCTAAACTCCAAGGGTTTGGGAGGAGCTGGCACAACAGCATTTAATGATATTTGATGTAATGGTTCACTATTAATAATCTAATTGTCCAAAATATAAGAAAAAAAAAATCAAATTAAATCTCACTTGCTGCCCACTTATTCCCCCCCCCCCAAAAAAAAAATACACTCTCTCTCTCTCTCTCTCTCTCTCTCTCTTGAACTTGCCCTGAATGGTCGAATTTGGACTCTGGTGAAGACGAGCGTGGAGTTCCCTGGAGTCAGAGAACGGTACTGCACTGGGTCTTCTCCACACAATACATTACTTGAAAAACTCTCCATTTTCGTCCCACCAAACCATCCAATCTCCTAGTGGCAGAACTTTGTTTGGACCCAAGGGCCAACCCAGATTATTGGATTGAACTTCCTGTTGTCCAGATTTATTGCTTCGTTTGCAAACTACAAACCCAATTAGATTCAACGTACAACTTCTTGTTAAATGATTGAGCTGAGGGTTCTGAAGAGAGAAATCAGAACCCAAGAAAATAGCATGTCTAAATATTCTACCCATTGCTTTGATTGATCTCCCAAACAAGGAATTAGAATCAAATAGTATCATAAAGTGATGATCAATGCATGCAAAATAGAAGAATTAATTCCAAGTATTTAAATAAAAGCAAGGACTTGTAAGTGGTTCATTTGGCATGAAGGGTTCAATTTTATTTAATTTTTGGCATGTCTTCTTGTTTTTTGCCATACTTAGCTTTGAGAATCAGATGAGTTGGGTTAATTGTGCAACCAAGAAAGGCAAGGCCAAAGATCAGATAGCACACAAATTTAATGCTCCCTATTTGGCAATTGTTCCTCAGCGGTTAAGGCTGGCCACAACCCAAGCTTTTTTTGAGTTGCTCGAGTTCGATTTGTGGCTCATTTAGAATCAAGCTTGAGCTCCAGCTCAAACGTGGAAAAGCTTAGCCTAAAAGTTCACAAATGAGCTCAATAAAATAATTTATATTTTTGTATATTTTTTAATTATATTTTTAGACCAAAATAACGTGGTTTTGGTTAATTGAGCTATTTGCCATTTTGAGACTAAATTCTTTTTTATCAAGTTGAGTTCGAGCCTGTACAAAAGTTTAAGCTTTAAGCTCCCCTTAATAAATATTTAAGAGTCAAGCTTAAGTAAGCCAAAGCTCAGTTCAGCTTGAATCCACCCCTATCGGTGATGATATGTACAAGGAGATGTCCAGCTCTGATGTCAATGACCTGCTGTTCTGCTGCCATTTGATTCGTTGAGAGAGTTATTTGGTTATTTGGTGACTATGTCGCAGACGGTGGTGGCAGAGCAGGTGAGGGTATGGACAGGGGGAACTCGATGCTTGTTCTCGTTGGAGTCCTAATCTGGCAATTCAGGGGAAGTTTGAGAGATCATGAGAGAGAGATCAAATGAGTGGGGGGAGAGGCAAATTTTGATTTTCTTTTTATATTGTGGACCTTTTTTAACTTCCTTTTTTTTTTTTTTTAACTGTCTTTCTGAAGTCATTGGATTACTATACACGAATTGCTGTTGTGTCAAAATCACTGCACCTCCCCTGAATCTAAACTTCCAAGGGGTGAAGTGTAGTTACCCTTTTCTATCTATTGTTATGGCGATGTCTATGGGCAACATTTCCCAGAAAAAACGCCCGATGGAATGGCCAATAATTGTGCAGGTTTCTCCAATGTTAAGAAAATTGTATATTTTTGTTTGTGATCGCAGAGGTTCTGTTGACAAAGATAGTACCATTGAAGGCAATGGTGGAAGTGATTGAAGCAGGAGGGGATGCAATGGAAGAATGAACTTTCACGGCGGAACCATGTTCAGTGTTTTGTTCTGGGTTGTTCTCACTTTTCACCGCTCAGTTTCTTGTGTTGGGTGTGACTTTGACGTAGAGGTTGCCTTGTTTCTTTTGGCAATTAATGTCAGCTTTTACTGGTATTACATGTTCTCTTCGGCAATTGATATTAGCCTGCATTTTTTGAATTCTTTCTTTTTTATTTTTTTTCTTCTTAATAAATCTTTGGTCCAAATACAATTTAAATAGATTATTCTATAAAAATGATATGATATTTGTTATTATTATTTGCATTGGAATCTTTTACTAACTGATATAAATACCAGCCCGTGCTCTGATTGTTTTGATTATACTTCATAAACTTGAACGATTGAACCATAAAGCAAAAAAAGAACAGTGCCATGGCATTTTCAATTTCATAGTTACAATATACCAAAGCAAGTGTTGCAGAGTGGATAAATAGAATATATATATATATATATATGCACGTATACATACATACATATATAATTGGAAATGAATTGCTAAGAATCATGCGAGTCTTGAACCATTCACGGGAGAATAATACAATCTTTACAAAAACAAAAAGTACAAAATTGACAAGATTACAATCCTGCTTCTATTTTTAGCTTATTCAAAGTGCAAACAATACAAAAAAATTAAAATGAAAAAAATGAAAAAAAAAAAATAAAGAACAGAGAAGAATTCCGCATTTTAGCAATAGCTGTGTGCCTAATCCCTAAAAAAAATTGTCTACCAACAAGCAGTTTTAAAAGGCGTAGTATATGACCAGAATAAGGTTCAAAGACCTCCAATCTCCATTGCCCATGAATAACAATCAACTCGTTCCATTTCATGTTTGAGAATTGAGACAATCAGACAACCTCTCCACCTCTAGTAATTTGTCCAGACCAAAAACATGGAAAACCAAATCCTAGATATCCCAGAACAGGTAAATTAAGGCCACTTGTAAGTCCCGGATAGAAGTAAGACAATGGAAATGAAAAAAAATAAATAAGAATTAAGAAATCATTTCAAACAGCTAACCTTTTTCTTTTCCTTTCGATCATGATCATCTGATGCAACTCTCCAAACCGAACAGTGTGTGAGCAGCAACAGATATCCAGATAAGCTGATTAGTAGAGCTTTATTCTGGTCTTGATTGGTGTACGACAAATTGGACAGAATTTGAGGTCTTCTCCACAGTCACAGCAAGTCTAGCCACAAAAAAAAAAAAAAAAAAGACCCAAAATTTCAATGCTGTCCTTCACCTATGACCTGATTTTTTTTTTGGGGAGGGGGGGGGGGGAGGGGGGAATAAGCAGTACCGGAAAAGAGATTGATGATATAAACTTACCTGATGCCCACAACCAAAAGCCATGTCCTTTGGATTGGTAAGACAAATAGGGCAAACCTTTAACAAAATTAAACAATGTAAATGATTAATGCCCCAAAAGAAAGAGCGATATATTTGCCTATAATTATAGAGCCAATAATGATAGTAAGTATTTTTAATGACTTCACAAGGAAAGAAAGGTATTTTAATTTAAAAATGCAGCATGAATATTATTGTATGAGATTGTTTATTTACCTGATTATCATAGACTGAACTCGAAGATGGACTGCTGAAAGTTGCTGTGTTGTATCCTGTATGAGGGGTACTCTGCGGGAAACTGCTTGAGTGGTTTGGTTTTGAACTATTGCGATGAGAAGCTCCATTACGAATAGGTGGGGGTAGAGGAACCCTATTGGGAGAATTCCCCGTCCGTCGACTGCTTAAGAAACAAAAGATAAATTAAGAAGTTGTGTTTCAAACAATTTTAGGTTAAAGATAAATTCAAAATACTAGAAACAAAAAGGTTTAAACTCTTTACCCCAACATATTCAGTTCAATAGTTGCTTTGTATTGAGAAGGTATTTCCATCAAGGCAGCAAGAGCAAATTCTGTCTGTTTTCTCAATGGATCCACATTCTTCAACATTATTTCCGTAAAATTCACAAACTATCAACACGGGAACAACCAAATCCAATTAAAATAATTTCAAAGACATGTGAAAACATGGCAAAATATCGTATTTTAATAGCCCAATGACACAAACTACTGCAAACCTGAAAATTGTCAAAGGCTCGAGCAGGGATGTTATCGTCAAACTCCCTCATCATGTCCCAAGGGCCATCACCTACCCCTACTAAAATAATTGACAAGGGATAATTACTGCAATTAAACAAGCAAACAAGCATTACGGTTCAGTACTAATTGCAATTAAACAAGCAAATAAGTATGTGGGTTCACATCCAAAAGCTTTAGTTGTAAAAGGTTTATACCTTGCTTTGACAATAGCATCAATGGTCTTTTGCTCCTGTGGACTAAGCTGACTGCGTGGAGTGTCAATGCTTCTTGTCACCTAATAAACAGGCACTATGTCAAGCATAAATTTTAAAATACCAAAATATATGTATTTAAAAAAAAAAAAAGATGAGCGTAACCAATAAAAAGGTCATTCTTCTGCAGACTGACTTCAGTCTATTCGTTCACTGTAGACTCTCCAAAGTCACATTTCTTAGATATTAAAGTATTCAAAAAGATCACAACAAAATCTAAAAGCAAGCCTTCTCACGAGGCAAGTTTCATACTTAACTAGTAGCTACCAATTGTTATGAGGAAAAACATACTCTCTTGCTTATTCTTAACCTAGTTCTTAAAAGTGGGTATTAACTTTCTCATTCCAACATTACTTAAATATCATATAGAGTACGACCATTCATCATTCAGGTATCAGTTAATTTCAAACCCCATATGTATCAGAACTGGAAGGTCTGACTATTTTTATCTTGACCAAAAATCCATTAAAAATGAAGTATCCTGTGATGTGCACATAATTTTACAAATGTAGATCATCCTGTGATGTGAACATAATTTTCCAAAAACTAATTGGTTGGTTAAGTAACTTTAATTTTAAACTCCTTTACATTTCCTTTGTTTCCCTAACCAACTATTACAAGAGCTGTATAACTACAAAAGGATAATAATCATGCACATCAAGCATGCACTGGCATCTAGCCTACAAATATGGCGAGCTGGATACAAACCTTACAATTCAAAATGAATAGAATTGAAGTTCTCTCAAATATTGAAGTTCTCTCAATAGTTTCAACTGATTTTTTTTCCCTCTTTTTCATTTTTGGAGCAAAAATGAGGCATATTGATTTCATGATATGAACCTAAAATTTGAGCTTGGCCTAAAACAGCATACCAGAAGTCTCAGCAAATTAACATGCAAGTCTGGAACGTAACAGAATCAAAGGACAATCCACAACAAAGATAAAAGTCTGGATCAAAGTGAATTACCTGCCCATCAGCGATTATCAACAGCACATGGTACTGGCCACTGCTTTCCTCGACAATATTCATAGCCGTTTCTATTATAGGTGCAAAAGATGTGGGCCCTGCCATAAGCAAAGTGGTAACCATGAGCTCAAGGAACACAACAGGAGATTTTTGAAAATGCTAATAACATGAATAAAGGGCCATAGAAGGGGCACCTGCAAGTCGAAGATGTGGAACTATTTCTCTGTATCGTTTCAACACTTCTTCAAATCCATTGCAAAATCTCTCATCTGGGTAAAAACTGAAAACATCTTGATCATGTGTTGAGGCTGCAAAAGTATACAAGAGATACAAATCATCTCCAAATCTAAATACTGATTCTAGAGAAGCACAAATATAGTCCCTTTTCATTAGAAGTTACCATCTCCAAATCCAAAACAGGGAACTAAGTTATCCTCGTCAAAAGCAGATAAAGTTTTCCCAATAATTGATATTGCTTGTTCATAGGGATTTAGACCATTTCCAATGTGATGCAAGCTTTGATGGTGGAATGACCTTGAACCTGAATTTGAGAAAAAGTTCAGATGCTGCATTACAAGTCATTAAGAAATTCTAACTTCTAAGCATAGGGATAAAACTGAACCTGTCCACTCGTTGCTCTTTGTGAAATCAATACCAACAATGAGATTAGAGGACTCCAGTCCAGCATGGGCAAGTGCAGCAGTAACCTGTGGAGAAGGAACACTCCATATTATGTAAGAGAAAAATGAAAATTTAAAATTTTAAAGCACTGGCAGTTTTGATAACTAATACCTAAATTTTCATGGTAGGACATAACAAACACCGGTAGTGGATTCAGAATTAAAAATGGGTATTAAGTAACAAAATTGATGATCACACAAGATGCAGGTAAAGGAAAAAGACAGCAACACCAAAGTCGATATAATTTTACAAAAAGCCTTTATTATGACATGCTATTTTTCTGTCATATCAAGAAGCACTGATGTGAATGCATGACGGTTTTTAAGCCTGTTTGGAAAGAAAATTAAGGAAATCAAAGAAGGAAACTATCCAAATTGAAAAAAAAAAAATTAATTAATTAGAAGATGAAACCCTTCCCAGCTTCTCCCCCCACCCTCACCTCCCAAAAAATAAATAAATAAATAAATAAATTTAATTTAATTAAAAAAGAAATGGAATTGAATGGGTCTTAACCTGTTCCAGTGTCTGGTAATTATCAGCTATTCTTGAATATCTCCCATCCAACTTCCCCCTTGGTGGTGGTGTTTGAGCCCCATAATTATAACGAGCGGGGACATGGTGATGCTGAGGAGTATAGTATGGGTTCTGCTCAGAGTATGCTGATTGTGAGCATGAGGGATGATTGAATGAAGATGAACTGTACGACGAAAATTGCCACCGGCTTGTCCCTTTTGAACTTCTTCCTCCCATTAGTTCTACTATTTCAAAAAGGGTCTTTAACTTCCAACTGTTTCAACCTCTCTATACTTGCAAAAAAAAAAAAAAATTATCAGACATGGACTTCTTTGATTGAAAGGATCACCAAGATAACAATAGCAATTTAAACCTCCACCTGCAAATTGAATCAAACACAAACAGGAACCCAAAAATATATTCAATAAAAGAAATATCTGCCTGCAAATTCTTTATATTCTCTCGTGCAAAATTGGGGTAGAATGGTTTTGCATGTGTATATGTATATATGTATATTGGGGGGGGGAGGGAGAGAGAGAGAGAGAGAGAGAGAGATCTCAGTCAATTTGGTTCTAAACATTCCAAAAGAGTTTAAATATGAGATGCAAAGATATATATGTGAAATTGAGACAATAACAGAAGTTTGGCGGCTGGAAGTAATTGACTGAATCAAACAAAGACCTCCAAAGTGTAAACATTAATTAATTGAAAAACCATTTAAATATCCATTACTCACCTATTATGGATCTTCTCTGAAGCTTCCAGTCATGCAGAGGATGAGAAAACTCTCAGAAAAGGGGCATAAAGACGAAAGGAAAGCAAATTGGCTTCGGAGAGGAGAACGCGCAAGAAATCACCAGATGTAGACTATACACCTTAGTTAATTATACATATATAATTAAATTACTGGCAAGTAATTGCATGATATACGTAACCTCCTATGCAAGGAAACAGCCTAGGACTATGATTGGTCAACTAGAACTCTCTCACCTCTACAAAATTCCAAGAAAATAAAGATAAATAAATAAAAGCTGAATTAAATGGTTTCATCATACTCAAAACTATTCAGACAATAATATGACCAAAATGGATACGAATTTAAGACCTTCTTGCGAAAGTCGAGTTTAATGATGGACAGTTTTCAAGAATTCACGCCCCCTCCATGTGTTTGATTAAATGATTGAAGAAGAGACTGTCTATCAGTTTATTCTGATCAAATTAAGCACCCAAAAATTTTCCAAGCTAAAACCAACGATGCTTATGAGAAATTGATTGGGTTTTGAACGAACGTACCTCGACTGTGATAATGGATGTGCGGTGGGATTGGAGAGAGCTCAACGGCGAATTGAGACGGAAATACCGTTGACGATGATGAAGGCATTTTTCTGGAAGTGTCAAAGATGGAGAAGTAGGCTAGAGAGGGATGCGGCAAACTACACAGATCAATCAAAATGCCTTCCCCCATTGAAACCCAATTGTTGGAAACGACACGAATTGTACTTTCTTTGGATTGAAAAGGAGGAGAAAAATAAAAACTTTCTTTCCTACCAAAAAGAGCCGAGTTAGTTATTGGGATGCCAAACAGACCCTTTACTATAAGTAGGAGAAACACCAACCAAAAACAAAAAAAAAAAGAAAGGAAAAAGAAAAAAAATGTAGTAAGGACGTGCAAAAGAAAATTTTTTCTCTTAAAAAGTCTTCGACTTGGTATGTGAAGTAAAAAAGTTAATTTTTTAATAATTAGTTAGTAATTAGTTAAAAAATTAATTTTTTATGTTTGAGAAAGAAAAAAAAAGTTAATTTTTTATTAGTTAGCTTTTTAACATTTTATTAATTTGATATCTTTACCTTTAAATATTTAAAAGAAAATTAAAATGTAAAGAGGTAAATGTAGTTATTTTAAAAAAAGTTAAAAAGATAGTAATTGATAGCTAAACTAATATCTATTTTTTGTCAAACGGAGCCTTAATAATAAAAGAATATTTTTCTTTTAAATTTTTTCCCATTTCATTTTTTTTCTTTTAATTTTTTTTATTCTGCAATATTTCCTTTTTTTTCTTTCCTTCCACACTTAAACAAAAGAAAACAACTTTATTCTTTGTTTTCCTTTTACCTACAAAATAAAGCAAGAAAAGGAAAATAATTTTCTTCGTAATTGTTCTTACTTTCTCTTTTTATTTATTTTATTTTTTTATTTCTTTTCTCAGTAAACCAAACAAACCCTTCAACATTTATATATAGCGACATGAATCTTTTACTATTTAAATTTAAAATTATAAAAGTCATTTGACATAATTTCTTATCCGCTAGTAGAGCCAAAATTTACAATAAAAAAATACGAACGTCCATTTAAAAAAATAGAGGCAAAAATTAAAAAAAAAATGTAGGAACGAAAGTGTAAACATAATAGGATAAAATTAAATTTTCTAAATAAATAAGAAAAAATAAATTTTTAACGTAAGTTTTCATATTAGTGAATGTTAATTATCATATTGAGCGTAATCTTAATACTCTCTTATATCATCTATTTAATTGTTTAGCTCTAAAAGAGATGAAATGGGAAATGATAAAAATATTAATTTATTTATTTTTGTAAAGATTAACATATTAGAGCCAACAAACAAACTTTTAGCAATTTTTCATAATTTTTAATAATTTTTTTTAAAAAATTCATAAAAATTAATGTGTCAAGTGAGCTATTAATAACAAAAACAAAATAAATTAAAATATTTTGAACTAAAATTTCCAATAAAATAATGTCTAATAAAAATTTTCACAATTGATAATAGAAAGAAAATAAGCTACAATAAAACTAAAATCTTAAGAAATAAAAATATATTATTTTAATTAATTAAAAATTAGCTTTTGAATAAAAATATTTTTATTGGAGGACTTTAAATTACATACAATTATGGTTGCTCTTATCCCTTTCTCCTGGCGATGCCAAATCACAATCCTGTTGGCCCTTCTCCTTTTGATTCATTATAAAGATTCATGTAAATTTATTAAAATAAAAAATTCAAATTATTTCTTACGAAATTTATTAATTTTATATTCTTATTTTTATTACAAAACTAAAAATTAAAGAAATGCAAAAATGAGAATAATATGAATTGTCTTGCAAATTACATTTTTTTATGAGTATTCTAGAAATTTAAAAGTTTATTTTTTTAATTTTTTTTTGGTTAAAGATATATTAATTTTATTGAAAAATTGATAGGGAAAGAAATTGCGTATTTATAGCCCTCCCAAATGCCATATTGCTATATTCTCTGAAAAAAATAAAAAAATAAAAATAAAAATAAAAAGGTTGGGAAATACAGAAGAATGGGTAGACTGGTTGGTAATGGTAACCTGGTAGCTATTGATCCTTCTCTCTCAATCTGATCTCGAAGGCTATGATTTGGTTCATATACTGCTAAGCAAGTAATTTTATTCAACCCTTCAACAATCTCAACTCTTTCCATTTCGAATCGATTCTCTTATTAATATTTGACGTATATTCTCTTTAAACCCTCCGTTATTTGTCATCCTCGTTCTTAGAGTTTTAAACGATTCAGTTCTTAAATTTCGAATTGCTTGATCTTACTTTTTGGCTTTAATTTGAATTTCGTCGGTGGAGTTGAGTTTGATCTTTCTGTTATAGTGAGTTGGGGTTGTATTTTGTGTATATGTATACATACATGTACATGTAAAGAATAATGGCGAGTGCGGCTGAGGAAGACGATGACGCCGTTTTGAGCGACGTCGAGGCCGACGACCCGGTGCCGGTTGCCGTCAATATTCCGTTGCCGGAGGATGTGTCCGTGGAGAGGTTTAGGGAAGTTCTCATGGAGCTCGATCGCGAGCGGCAGGCTCGCGAGACGGCCGAGAGTTTGAAGGCAGAGTTGCAGGTTTCCTTCAATCGCTTGAAGGCCTTCGCTCACGAAGCCATCAAGAAGCGCGACGAGTGCACGAGGCAGCGGGACGAGGCTCTGTTCGAGAAGGAAGAGGCTTCGAGATCGAACGAGAAGTTATCGGCAGAGTTAGCCGAGGCTCTTAGAGTAAAAGATGAGGTTTTGAAGCAAAGGGATGAATTCGCTACGCAATTCGATGAAGCTGCTAGAGCAAAGGACTCATCGAGGTCGGAGATTGAGACTGTGGCTCATATGCTAGTCACCGGAATTGAGAAGATTTCGGGAAAATTGAGTAATTTCAAGAATTTTAATGCAGGTGGATTGCCACGGTCTCAGAAGTACACAGGCCTGCCTTCTGTTGCTTATGGAGTTATTAAGAGGATGAATGAGATTGTTGAAGAGCTTGTGAGACAGATTGACTCAGCGGAGAAGTCTAGGAATGATACCCGGGAACAGATGGAGCAGAGAAATTACGAGATTGCTATTGAAGTTTCTCAGCTTGAAGCGACAATTGGTAGATTGAGGGAAGAGGTTTCAGAGAAGACCTCTGTTATTGAGAATTTGGAGAAATCTATTGCCGAAAAGGATGAGAAGTTATCTGCGATAGAAAAGGAGATGGCAGACAGGCTAAATTCGGCAGAGAATGAGGTCTCAGGGCTGAGGCAGATGGTCAGTGAGTATGACAATAAGTTGAGGGACATGGAGTTAAAGATGGACTCACAAAGGCCCCTATTGATTGACCATCTAAATTTAGTATCCAGAATTCTTGACCGGCTTTGTGGTGTTATTAAGATAGTTGATGCCAATAAAATAGACCAGTTGGACTTCTCAGAGACCATGTTTCTCCCGCGAGAAACGGACATGGAGGAGAATATTCGTGCTTCTTTAGCAGGGATGGAATCTATATATGAATTAACTAGAATTGTAGTTGAAAAAACAAATGATTTAGTAGAGGAGAGGAATCATGAAGTGAAAAGTCTTAGTGAAACTGCTTCTCGGTTAGTTAAGGAGAAAGAGCATATTGGGTCTCTTCTGAGAAGTGCTTTGTCAAGAAGGACCTCAGCAGATTTATCATCAAAGACAAATGAATTGTTTAAAGTTGCAGAAAATGGATTAAGAGAGGCTGGAATAGATTTTAGCTTTAGCAATCATCTTGGGGATGGAAAGGGTGCTGCTTCCACTGATAAAGCTGATGATCCAGAGACAGAAAAAGACGAAATATTTGCCTTGGTAAGTGTTTTGTAGCTCTGATTCATGTTCTAAAACTCTCATTTTTATTCTTTGCTGAGGTATTAATTCACTGCATACAGGCTGGTGCTTTGGAGGGTATTATTAAGCAATCTCAGCTTGAGATTATAGAGCTGCAGCATTCTGTGGAGGAGCTAAGGTACTTCCCCTTCAACTTATGTTGTATTTCAGACCATTGATTTCGTAAATATGTCATTTTTCCTGGTTTTATCTTATTGTAGGTTTGCAAAATAGAAAAAGGCAAGGAAATTGGATAAAGAAAATATTGAATCTGGAGTGTGTGCCTAAAATGTTATATCAGAAAAAAAAAATAATGATAAAAATGAATAAATCGTTTTAGCAACTGCAAGGAGAACTTCATTTGATATCTTAAAAGGAGAACTTCATTTGATGTCAGAACCTGATGCCGTGTTGATTGTCTGCAAATTTCCACTTTTGGAATGCTTCTGAGATCAATCTATGCTGATCTAGTTGACATTTTTAGTCTTAATTGTTTGACACGTTTGAAAGTTTTATTTGATCCTTGTTTTTGTGTATGGATTGATATTGAATTCTTGCCAAAGAGCATAGAAATTTTCTCTTCTTTTTTATTTGTGGTTGTGAAATCTTTTAAAAAAAAAAGGAGAACTTCATTTGGTATCTTAAAAGTAAATTGTCATTAGTAAGACCCTTCTAATAATTATAAAGAAGGGGCATTAATGGTTACCTTGTAAATTCCAATTAAATGACTTATTATTTTCTAAATTATATGTCCATTGTGCGGTAGCGTTGTCATATCTATAACCATAAAGCGTAATGAACCACCACCTCTAAAAAAATGCTTTGGTGAGCCTTCAACTTGTACCTAAGTTGAATCAATAGTCACTGCTGTTTGTATTATCATGTTTATTTGCTTCATTTTACATTGCACACTCGGAAGCAGGTTCCCTTGAACTTGTTTAAATTCATTCTGTTATTTGGACTTTTAGGTTGTGTGTTATTTATATTTGTTTAACACTATAACACAGGAATGGGTTTCCAGGTGTGTAGTTGAGTTACTTCCACGTTTCTTCTTTCTTGGGAATATTGTTACCTCTATTAGCATAGGGGAGTGTACTTACCGGAGATTGTTTTGTTTTGTGAACTTCTTTGCTGGGTCAAGGGCAGAGACAGGTTTACTCAAAGAGCATGTGGAGGCTCAAGCCAAGGAGCTCAGCCGTAGGAAGCGATGCATAGAAGAACTTGAAGAGAAGGAGAAAGTGGCAAATGAAAATGTAAGTTGCTTGTTTCCTGCAATTGTTCTTAGGTCAGAATTTGTTACCATATGACTGCTCTTCTTTCACTTGTTTGTTTGTATAATAAGTAAATGCATAAACAATCTTTTTTAACCAAAATATATATATATATATATAGTAAAGAGAAAATTTGATTTGTACTCATCAATATTCTGGCATTAGTTCAGCAGTTATTGTAAGAAGGAATGCGCGGATTTGTTTCCATCAAGTAATGGCTATATTTTGTTTCAGGTTGAAGGACTTATGGTTGATATTGCCGCTGCTGAAGAAGAAATTACCAGATGGAAAGTGGCAGCACAGCAAGAAGCTGCTGCAGGCAAAGCTGTTGAACTGGAGTTTGTGGCACAGGTATGCTGACATAGTAGGCCACTGTAACTTTTCATTTGCATGTTTGAGTATTGCTCTTACAGTAAGTGTCACCTTGTGCCTATTGTGCTAATTAATCTGTTGAATTTTTTTATGCAAGTGCACCTACAACTATTGAGTGGTTGGGAGCAACCTCAAGGAATGATGAAGTTTTATGGCTTCTAGAATATTTTTAATGGATTTTGGAAACATATATCTACTTGCATGTTGTTTCCTATATTCGTGCAATTGCTAAAACGTTAAGATTATTAGGACTCAGAAATTTCTAATGATTCTGTGGTACTGCTTCAAATTAATTTTATGGGATATAATGGGTGGATGTTGAACAATATAGGATGAGATGGTAAATGCTTTTCTACCAGAATTTTTATCCAAAAAATTGTGTTGGAGTGATGTGTTAATGGCACTTATGTAATAAACGTGTCCTAAGTTTATCTTATTTAAAGTGATTGGCCCACAAGATAGTCACATCATTTTTTTTCCCGTCTAAACTTCTAGTTACATAGCACTACTGGGATGAGAATGTTGAATATAGTTATTCGAGGATAAAACATGTTAAGAGAGATTAAAATAATTTATTAATAAGGAAATGTGTTCATGTTTCCATCCATGATCTACTTCATGATTTATGCCCTAATTTAGAGATTTATGTCTCTTAGACTTTCCTCACTTTTTGATGTTTTGCTGGCTTATATAAAGGCACTCTTTATATCTTGTAATATCCATATTTAGTAATACAATTCTTTCCTCTCTTTATATTCTGTATTTTGTAATTCCAACAATGGTTAATGCTGAGTAAGAAAAGACATGTCACAGTTTGAGGCACGTAAAAAGTTTGGCTTGTGAATGCTTCTCTCTCTCTCTCTCTCTCTCTCATTTTCTGTAACCACTTCTATATGATGTAATTGAAATTTTTTGGGCTTCCAGATTACCAGAGGTGATTTTGAAAATTTTAAGGTAAATAAAGAAAACAAAAATCAGTTTGGTTATCTATATCTGCATTGAGGAGAGATAAGTTTCTTTATGAGCCTAGATTTGTTAATGGCTCCCAACATATGAGATGTATTAGCACTAGCTAATAACATGTGCCTTTGCCACTCATTAACTAAAATTAAATATGCACGCATTTGAAATTGAAATATGTTAGCACATTTTTCGTTTTCAAAAATCCAAATAAATTATGTTTTCAAAAACCCAAAATTTTTATCTTTCTCAATACGACTCTTTGGATATCATCAAGTTCAACTCAATGGTCTATCACAATGTGAAGTGACCCAAAGACTTGGTGGGAATTTGAGAGGAAGCTTTGGTTTGTAAACGATCTCAACCTTTCATTGAATAATAAAACTCAATCTCAACCTTTGAATTTTACTTTGTGAGATGGACATTTGAAATCGAAATATGTTAGCACATTTTTTCTTTTCAAAAACCCAAAATAAATTTCCTTTTCAAAAACCCAAAATTTGTCTTTTTTTAATGCAACTCTTCAGATATTATCATTAAGTTCAACTGAATGGTTAACTCAAAGACTGGGCGGGAGTTTTAAGAGAAGTTTTGGTTTGTAAAAGATTTTAGTTATTTGTTGAATAATAAAACTCAATTTCAGCCTTTGGATTTTAGTTTGTGAGAGGAATATTTTTGAAATGTGTTGTGTTTTATTGTATAGATTTTCTTGGCTTCTATATTCTAATCGTCTTCTCTGTGTTCCAATGATTGAGAAGCTGGGATTGTTATTTGTCTGCTTTGCCTGTAAGAATGGCATTGGAATTGGTAGTATTCTAAAAGCTGCAAGAGAGTGGTGTTTCCACATAAAATTTTTGTTGGCCCTGCTGTAAAATTTTTTCAAATTTGGAGAATTGAAAGGCTTTGGTGGACTGTTTTAATGCTTAGTTTTCCAGTAAAGATTTAATCCTTCTTGAAAGATTCGTATGGCAACTTATGAATAAGTAGCTTGGCTAGAACAAGGAAAATTTAGTCGAGTTTGCGATTTTTGTATAATTATTTTAGATAAAAACACGGGAATCAGAAAGTATTAAAAAAAAAATGAAAAAGTTAATCAGACTACATTTGCAATAACAACTTTTTATTCAGTAGTCAATGTTTGCCAATCATATGAAACAATTGTAATCATTATTTAAAAAAATTGTGGTGCCTTTTGTCGTTGCTTGATTATGCTATTATTTCTTCGCAAATTATCTAATTCAGGTTCTTTTATATGTTTATGGATTCAGACATTTGAATATCCATTTATTGTGGTTTCATGAATTACAATCATAATAGAACATTTCCATGGGCTTGTTTTTAATTCGGTTTGATTGAACGGTTTGTTTGCAATTGAATATGAAGTTGTCAGCAGTACGTGAGGAGCTGGAAGAGGCCAAGCAAGCTGTGGTGGAGTCAGAGAACAAGCTCAAATTCAAAGAAGAAACGGCAGCTGCTGCCATGGCAGCAAGAGAAGCTGCTGAGAAGTCACTGAGATTGGCAGACCTGAGGGCATCTAGGCTGAGGGATAGGGTTGAGGAGTTGACCCATCAGCTCGAACAGCTTGATACCCGAGAGGCCTCGGGGGGACTAAATGGCCCTAGGTATGTCTGTTGGCCTTGGCAATGGCTTGGGTTGGACTTTGTTGGTGTCCGGAGCTCCGTTGCGGAGCAACAAAGTTCGAACGAAATGGAGCTATCGGAGCCCCTTGTTTGATTATTTATACCTTCTCTATCTATCCCAGTAGGCTGTATTTATTCTATTTTTATCAAAATTGTATTTGTAAGAGTCGCGAAATCGATGTTTATGTCACATTCATTTTTCGATTTCTCCCTTGTTATTAGGTAGAGTTAATTGTTCTTGTACATTATACAGATTACTGATAAAAAGAAGTCAATTGATGTAGAAGAGATCTTGGATTATCTATATAGGTTTGACGGAGTATTTAAGGGTATTTTGTTTGCAAGTGTTCGATTTAAACAAGAGATTGAATACAACATTGTGTGTAACAAAGTTTAAAAACAATTTCAATCCAAAAAGTTTCAAAGAAAATTGATGGAACAAAAGAACAAGCCACCATGTATGTATATGTCAGACCGGCCCCTTCTCAACGCTTTGTTATGCACTTCTTAGCCACCAAAACCCCACTGGGAGGGCCAGAAACCTCAATGGTACAATGGCCATACAGCCAATACGAGTAGCGAAACAACCCCCCCAAATTCGATCGAGTTCGAAGCTGACCCTTGACCTCAAACCTGATTCTGTTGCTGTTCTCCATCTCTTGCTTAAGCTGGCGGCTCTCTTTCCCGGGTAGACGAACCTGGCTGCTGACAAGATGAACACTCCGGAACTTGGACTGCACCTGCATTGCAGAGAGAGGATCGACATAGCCGGTGGCAATGAGGGCGTCTCCGTGGTAAAGATAAACAGTCATGGAACTGAAATCCACAGTCGCCTTCTTGCTCGGATTGGTGAACTTTGTGAGAAGAGTCATGTCAGCGTTGAGGAGGTAACCCATGTCGAGATAGGCTACATTGAGGGAGGCTCCTGCTATGTCAAGCTCGGGGCTTTTGGGACGGAAGACGAGGTAAAATATGAGGACAATGAGGCCGCCCAGGATCACTGCGATCCAAAACAACGCGCAGAATGCTCCGATCAGCCATGTGTGGGGCCTGGTTTTGTGGGGCTGTGGGATTCTTAGAGATGAGGGTGGAGGTGAGGGAGTGGGGTGGGCATTGTGAGGTAAGCGGTCCGGCTGTTGTTTTGTGGGGAAATGAATGTTATGCCGAGGTGGTGGTGGGTGATGAAGGTTTTGAGTTGGTTGCCGTGGTGGAGGAGGATGGAGATGAGGGTTGGTGGAGTGGTGGCGGGACATTGGAGTTCCGTAGATACTCTGTTTCTCAAGAGATGAAAGGAATAGAGATAGAATGGTGAGTGAGAGGTGAAGAAATGGTTGTTTGGCTTTAGGAGGAGGAGAATGACTTTGGAGAGAAGTTCCCATAGCTAGGAATGAAGGAGGGCGGTTTGACGGAAAAAGGAGGGAATCAGACATTAGTTTTGCATTGGAGGCAAGTAATCTTATTGTTTGACAACTTTTTGTTACCAGACCTCTTCCTACTTTTGGGTCTGCCCACTGTATTGTACAGTTCTCCCAGTTTCATTTCAAGCAAGCCAGAGAAGATCAGGGTCCAAATCCAAACAATTTCCAGAGACACGTAAAACAAAATTAATATACTTTTACTTCTATCTCAATCAAGAAAAAAAAAATAAAACTTAAAAAGTAAATAAAGGAAGGAGCTTTTCTATCTCAATGAATGTAAGAGTAGGGATGGATATAAGTGCACCAGCACAGAGAAACGGCCCGCTCTAGAATGAGGGCACTTCGATTAAAATTTCAGTTTTCAAAAAAGAAAATACAATGATCTAAACTGCATATCAGGATCAACAGCAGTATGCAGCCATAGCTCTTCCTAAGTCACACCCATGGAATAGTTGAGGCTCCAATATAAAAAATTTTCCCCCTTGCTCTCGGAGATTACCTCCATTGTTGCAGATAAATATTATTGTCCACCAAATACAACAACTATGTGAGTAGTAGTCAAAAGGATCTCCAATTTATTTACTGTCAATTTCCTTTCATCTGCATGCTCTGATCTGATCAAACAGTAAATTATGTTATTAGAATGAGTCATGATCTGTTTGCACCTTCAATTTTCTTTTTCTTTGCTCCCTGTTAATCAGGCTAGAAAAGATACAAAAGAAAAGAGAGAAGAAAACTGAAATAGAAAGTTTACATTTAAATCCAATTACCGTACCACTGCACTGGAATTTATGATTGGATTAATCATTAGTTATTCTCTTCACACATCCGTTCTCAATAATAGCAATTAGAGTTGAGGATATGGCTGAGACAAGTTGAGAGATTTGAATATACCTGAGAATATTATGCAAGTGACAAAACGTATTAGTCAATACATCAATGAGAAAAATAAGGAGTACCAATTCATAAAAATAAGAAAAATCAACAAGGCATATCATGCATGGATAAGAAATTTTTTTAACAACATTTTATATCAAGCAATGGTCAGTTTCACGGTTCCATCACCGTGCGCCACCAAATTGCTGAGAAGCATATGTCAAGGAACTACAAGGACAGATTTATAGAAGTTTTAAAAAGATGAAACATAAAAACTAAAACATAAATCTTGGAGACACAGATAAAGATGACTTAAAATGGTTGATAAAAGAAAAATCCTTAGAACGAAGAGAAAGAACAATTCTTCCACCAAATCGGTTCCTTTAATAAAGGGTCTTACCTTCACAAAATGTACTCCTGCTATCCACAAAGCCACGCCTTTTAATTCAGGCAAAATTTGAATTTTACGAACCATAACCATTGTATGTCCAACTTTCCATAGTTCAACTGCAAATATTTAGCATCATACAGATGTATAACTTTTCAGCAGGTGATATTTTAAAGTGCTGCCCTATCATACACTTTTACGTTGATAGTCATTTCTGTATTCTCCTCATAACCAGCAGGATTTAAGTAGGGTAAAAATATTCAAAGCAAAATATGAACCTGAAAAAATACTTTCGCAAAGAATGCGGTTCCAACCTGATTGACTTTTTTCTGCAATTTAATTGAAGGACAAACATAAGTTGCTACACAATGGGCTCAAACAATCCATACCAATCCTGATTACTCTCTTAACAGGCTGTAGCAGTATAATAGAGAAGCACTGCACCAAGAAATGCCAGAGAATTCAACCTGAAAATTCAAATTAAAGAATTGGTTCTGTATCCCATGATTCAGTTCTATGGAAACAAAAACAACTTGAAACAAAAGGCATATATACCCATGATCTAAGAAGTATGAATATTTGTTTTTGATAAGAATCACAAGTAGATACAGAATACAAATGCAATACAGGTACAAATATGAAATAAGGTGATTTTGAAAAAATAAAGACATGTTGGGATACAACAAGAAAATATAATTTTTGCAACTTTTATTAATGAATATAACTTCATAATTCAATATATAACTCAATTCTAAGTTTATCTTAACCAAGGATGATGCACCAAGGAGCAGTGGGGGCAATTGCTCCCACTGATTTGGAAAACTACATCAAGATCCTATTGATTTTGCTCTCATTAATCTAGAAATTTTACTTTTGCTCCATTGTTATTAAGCTTTTGCCCCTAATGTTTTTCTTCTTTTTGCCCCATTCACCTTAAATATAATTTTACCCGCTAATTACAAATCATAGGTCTGCCCCTGATCTTGACCATGTTTGAAGAAAAAATATATGATAAAATAGCACACCAAGTGGTGTGTAAAACACACGTTTTGTTGGTTGTGTGGTGTCTAACACATATTTTGGCATGACCAAGATATGACACAGTGTCCGTACTTCATTGCCCATGATCTCATCCCCATTTCCAAATGCAACTGATATATTTTGCACAGCCACCTCAAACACCTGATGCAAAGCTCCCTAGTGTTAAAATTGCCGTTTCCAATTTCTTCTTTGCCTTAAAATGGGACAGTTGAACAAATTACGGCTTGTAGCAAACATTCCTTTATATATATATATATATATATATTTCTTTAATTCTTCTCTTCTCTTTTTTCTTTCTTTTTGTTTGTCTACATGTGAACTTGGCATTGGAAACAAGTGCAAGCGCCATGAAAGCATTCATGATTCACACACATATAAAGTAGGATAGATGATATACAATACCGACCATTTCTGGTGTTCATTCAAGTGGCTTCTTTTGACTGGATAGCTTTAACAAGAATATCAGAAACATCTCTGTCTAGAATGAAGCCCTTCTCCATCATTTGATCCCAGACCGTACATGCCATTGAAAGCTTTTCCTCTTGTACAAGGCCACCAATGATCAATTTGAAAGTCACTTCATCCGGATGGCATCCTTTTGCTTGCATTTCATCATACAGAAGCATGGCTTCACTTATTCTAGAAGTCTTGCAAAGCCCATTTATGAGTGCATTATATGAAACAACATCAGGGGTGATTCCCTGTTCGACCATGTCACAGAAAATGCTGTAAGCCATCTCTACTCTCCCAGTGCTACACAGGTGACCAACTATTGTGGTGTAAAGTACTCGATCCAGCGACAGACCCATCCTTGTCATCTGATCAAGAAGCTTCTTGACCAAATTTGGATGACCTTCTCTGAGAAAAGCTTCTATAAGTATTGTAAATGTCACCACATCTGGGACAATCCCCTTTTCACCCATCTCCTCAAGCAACTTATAAGCTCTCTTGGTGTGGCCAGCCTTACAGAATGCTTTAATAATTGTATTATATGATACTATGTCAACCAAACCTTTGAACTCCATCTTGTTGACCATGAACAGGTAAGCCTTATCCACTCTGTTGGCTTTACAAAGGCACTTAAGAAGTTGGTTGTAGCTATACCCATCGGGTTCCATTCCACTCCTCTCCATTTTCTCCATCAACTTCTCTGCCTCGTCAAACATAATCTTGTTGCAACAATAATCCAACAATATATTGTATGTAACCAAATCAGGTTTACGCCCATTCCTCCTCATAAACGTCTTAATCGCTTGAGCTTTGTCAATCCGACCAGCTTGACAAAATCCATGAATAAGTGCATTGTAAATTGAAAGGCTAAAATTAACTCGACCCTTCATTGCACCCACTGTAAGCTCATAAGCCAAATCCACCTTCCCACCATCACACAAACCTAAAACAAGTGCCCTACAGGCTTTATTATCTGGACTACAACCTTTATGAATCATAGAATCCCAAAGTTCAATAGCAGTATCAAATCGTCTGGCTCTACACAAGCCACTAATGACTATAGTGTAACTCACCACATCAGGCTCTCTTCCCTTCTCAGCCATATTCTGCAACACCTCTAAAGCCTTTTGCACTAAATTCTCAGAACACAAAAGGTTCAAATATATATTATAAGCCCAAATATCCGGGACTGCCCCAAGTTTATCCATGTCATCTAAAAGTTTCTGAACGAGCTCTAAACTTCTAACTTTACACAACCCAGAAATGAACCTTGAAAAGGTGAACGAATTTAAAGAAAACCCAAGTGGGATCATTTTATTGTAATAGTGCTCAGCTAAATCAAAGCAGGAGTGCCGAACTAATACTCCGATGAATCGATTGTAGTCTATGCTAAATACCCTGCAATCTGACTGGGTCATTTCGTCGAACGTTTGAATGGCTTGATCTAAGAGACCGGCTTTGATATAGTTGGACATGCGAGCACGATATATGAGCCGATGTTTACGAAGGGCTTTATACATATCAAAGTGGCGACCTCAAATTCGAATGCATAGCACCGATTTTCTGAACTCCAAGCCTAATGACAAACTCAAGAAGACCGTCTGAAAAGTGAATTGTCAATCAGTATATATACGTATATATATGGCTATATAGAACGCAAAAGGTATAAAAGGGGCTACGGTTGAGTTAAAACAGTGAGCTAGACAATGCAGAGGAAGATAGAGCGAAAGAGAGAACCTTGTCGCCGGCAATGGAGGAGGTGGCGGAGAGGGGGTTGGGGGGGTGTTGTGGAGATGGGGTCGATGGACTTGGGCCGCTAGTCCAAGTCCGCGCCCTCTGCCTGCTGGTGATTCTCTTCAAAATACTTTAGATTACTTTAGATATCGAGCATGGGCTTTGGGATTGGCCCTCAAATTCTGTATTACTTTTGAGCTTCAGAGTTAACGCCGAAACATGAAAGGGGGAGACCGACAGCCCCAGCAGTGTATGAATTGTTAAATTAAAATTTTATGGTATGAATTTATTGGATAACTTTTTTAATTAAAAAATATATAAAAATACTTGAATGTGTTTGAACAGTTAAATTTTAATCCAATAACGGATAGATTTAATGTCACGGGTATCCAATGCGATGTCAATCCCAAAATCCTCAAAAATAAGGTGGCATTTGGTTTATTTTTTTTTTTATGTTATAAAAATTTCAAAATAAAGTAACAAAAAATACTCTATTTTCATTATTTTGAGATTTTTCTTATTTTAGATTAAAAACGCTCAAAATGAATTTTTATCATTTTTTATTTTATGTGTAAACCCGTTTTCTGTTTTCTAAGATAAATTTAAAAAATACAAGTGACCAAATACATTTTGATCTATTTTTTTATTTTTAAAAGTGTAAAATAAAAAATGAGTTTAAAACAAAAAATAAAAAAACAAATCAAATAATCCCCCAGTTTATTGATCTTAAAAAAACATTTTATTTCTCCTTTTTTTTTTTCCTAGCAACTTCCCATCCATCCTTTGTCACATGGAATATAAGATTGTCATCCACCAAACTATTAACTTCTCCACATTATTATTATTATTATTATTATTATTATTATTAGTTAGTGATAGTTTTTAAAAATTATTTGATTTAAATTTATATTTGATAGAAAATTGAAAGTATTTTGGGAAATTAAAAAAAAAAAAAAAACTTCATTGAAATTTCAGTTTCATGAATTTTTAAGTTTTACCACTAATTCTATTGTTTCATAAGTATAATGGATAAGTATAAGTCATAGTATTTTATTTGTTAATCATATATAGAAACATAACACATATATTCTTAAAAAAAAAAAAGATAAATTATTCTGCAAAACCGAGATAATATCTCCTTCATATCATTTAATTTGGGAACCCAATTTTAATAGCTTTACTTTACTAAAACCTACATAGAGAGGATATAAATCTATCGGGCTGAGTTCAAATGTAAATAAAAATTTAATAATTAATTTTGAAATTATACTAAAATTTAATTAATCCACCCCAACTTGGTTTGTTCGACATGGACACAAGTATTAATTTAACGGTAATTAATTTTGGTTCTACAATATTACGGGGCCGTTTAGATACTCAAAACACATTAAAATTCACTAATTCTTATTAATTTTTTGTATTTTTTTTCAATTAAATTTCAGCTCATATTACTTTTACATAAACATTTTATACTTTTCTTACATTTTTTTACCATCAAAACACTACCTACAATGTATCTAACTCAAATTTAATTACCAAGTAGGTCGACCACAATCGTATACCAACCAATTAATAAAGAATGGAAAATTTTATTGAGGTCTTAGACCGTTTTGAGAAGTTGAATTTATCATGAATATCGGACTCCAACTAAGATTTTATATCGATTTGAGAGGCTAACTTTATTAACCTGAGATAAATCTGAATACAACCTCTTCATGCAACATAGGAAAACAATCGCTCTCATATACAAGTGTCACTTGTGTGCAGAGCAACGAGAAGAAGTGCGAGTGGAAAAGTCCTCCTAAATTTAACTTTCATACTATTTCAAAGTATTCAATTTAAACTAAATTAACAAAGAAAATAAATAAATAAATAAATAAAGACAATTTTGTACCGATTTAGGAGTCTGATTTTATGAACGTGGAGTAACAGTTTGTAAAAAGATATAAAGTGCCAATGGACCCCGAGACTTGTTGGACACACGAGATTCACGTACAAGGGAGTTGCTTTCCAAGCCAGACCAGAAATAATGGCTAGCTAGCTCTAGTTAGCTCTAGTCCACAATTGTGGGATGGATGGGAGGGCGACCATATTGCAGCTAGGTAGATTAGCAAAAGGAAGGATCATTTTTGTCTCATGCAATGTCGACATCAATTCCGAGCAAGACTATTCTAATATGGGGTTTAGTTAGTTGCCAAAGACTATCGAGGCGGAGACCTACATGCAATTTAATGACATCTTCCCTGCCCACCATTCTTGACCCCCCCCCCCACCCAAAAAAGGAGCATGAGGAAGGAGACAATATTATTTAGTTATTTTGCAAGAGTAGTTATTCTGCACACTGGCGGATGCACGAAGAGTCCAGTGTAGATGAAGGCTTACACTGAAATTTTAGATCCGACCCAATGACCCGACCCGCCTCGATCCGACAACCTAACTCACATATAGAAAGCCTTAAACTCACTTTTCTTTGTATTGTTGCAATCTCGAGCCCTAAACACATCTTTCTCTCTATGCGTATTGGAGAAAAATGTGAAGAGGAGAAGCAAAAAGAAAGTATTCACATGCGACGTGTCGGAACTTGTAGATAAAGGCCAGCGATAACTAGAAAGATTCGTTTTCTGGATTCGCAACTGCCTACCTTCACATCCGCCATTGCGACGTGTCGGAACTTGGAGATATAGATTAGGCTGACTTGAAGTACCTTAATATGCACCTACACTGGCCAAATTTTCTGGATCTGCCATTTATTTTGCAAGTGACATTAGACTAAACCTTAAACAATATATGGCTGCCCAT
Organism: Vitellaria paradoxa; assembly: GCA_019916065.1. Lineage (NCBI taxonomy): Eukaryota > Viridiplantae > Streptophyta > Magnoliopsida > Ericales > Sapotaceae > Vitellaria > Vitellaria paradoxa. Next base: position 45,849,555 of record CM034237.1, on the reverse strand, counting down.
TCATTTGTTGTATGAATTATTATTGGATATATGTATATATGTATGTATGACATAGCTAGTTGGGGTTAAATTTCTCTCTTTTACTATGCCAGAATCTGGACTTAACAATATTCCCAAGCAGCTAAATGTATAATTATATACCTATCAAGTGCAGGGGTGAGTGCTAGCTGTGGATCGGATGGCTGCCATTCAATTCAAAAACTAAAGCTGTTAATTTTAGTGCTACATATTTATCCTTTCTATAAGTTTAAGAACTATATATTAAATATTAATTAAAGTCACACTGACGATCAATACTTTCGTTAAAGGCTTACAAGGACTCTTATGAGGGAACAGAAATTTGTCAAGAGTGTGTTTAGATTGTGGTTTTTAATTTATTAAATAAAATAAAATAAATTATTTTATTAAACTATTTTATCAAATTTAAATTCGTTAAAATAATAATTTATTATTGAGTATTTTTTTAAAAATAATTAATTATTAAAATGATTTATTTTATTCATACATTTTATTAAATAAAAATTATTTTTTATAAATAATAATTTACTATTAAATAATATATTGTATTAATATACTATATTAAAATTAATAATTTATTTAATCAAAGTAAAATTTTTTATTTATTTTATTAAAATTAATTACATTGAAATATTAATTTATGATTAAATTAAACTTTTTTTGATAATTAATAATTTAATTTTAAATTAAATAAATAAAATAACTAATTTTTTTTTTACGTTATTGATAATAAAAATGCAAGAAGGTGATTCAGGTTGCGTTTGAGAAAAAAAGCAGGTAGCTCAACTATTTGGCTTTTTTTTTTAAATGATCAAATTTATCCTCTTACATTTTAAATTTCTTTTAAACTTTGAAGGGTAAAAATGTTAAATTAATAAAAAGTTTAAAAAATTATCTACTAAAAAGTTAACTTTTTTCTCTTCTCAAACACGAAAAAGTTAAATTTTTAAACCCCATTTGGTAACCATTTCATTTTCAGTTTTCTGTTTTTGTTTTCATTTTTTTTTTGAAAACTGAACATGAAAACGCGTGTGGTAAATTTGTTTCCAGTTTTTAGTTTTCAAAAAAATAAAAAGTGTTTTCAAAATTTTTTAAAAATTATGAAAATATAGAAAATGTGTTTTCTCAAGTTTTCATTTTCAGTTTTCAATTTCTTATACAACTACTAGTTACAACCATCAATTACTATCGTCAATTAGTTGTTACCAATATCCGGCTACCACCGCCACTACCTTTCACTAATCTCCTATCACCACTAAATATATTATTATTTAATATAAAAATATTAAATTAATATATAAGATATATTACTATATTATACTATATTATATTAAAATATAAAATTAATATATTAATATATTAATTTTATATTAATACATAAAATATATTAATATATTATATTAAATAATAATATATTAATATATAAAATTAATATATATATTAATTATATTAATATATAAAATTAATAATATATTATTTTTATTTATGTAAAAATATATTAAAAATAAAATTAATATATTAATTAATATAATATATATATATATATATATATATATTAATATATAAAATTATTAATATATTATTTTTATTAATGAAAAAATAGATTAAATATAATTTAATTAATAATTAATTTTATCAATAATTAATTTAATATATGAAATTATATATTAAATATATTAATTACGTAAATTATATTAAATATATTAATTAACAAAATTATATTAATTATAATTGAATTTGTTAAATTAATATAAAATTAATTTATTAAATTATATTTAATTAATAATATAATAAATTATATTTAATATATTTTATTTTTATTAAATTGAATTATTTTTAATAAAGATATAATTAAAATAAATACCTTTAATTAATTTAAATTAAATTAATTATATAATTAAAATATAATTAATTTAATTAATTATTATATAATTAATTATATTAATACAAAAAATTTAATATAAATTATTTTTAATAGATAATATAATTATATTATATTGAATATATTTTATTTTATTTTTATTGAATCAAATTATTTCAAAAAAAATAATATAATAAAAATAATTAAATTTAATTAATATAATTAATTAATTAAATCAAGTTAATTTAAGTAATTAAATTAAATTAAATTAAGTTAATTAAATTAATTACTTTAATTAATAGGAAATATATTCTATTAAATTGTTTTTAAAAGTAATTATAATAAATCATGTTTAATATATTTTATTTTCACAGAATTAAATTGTTTTTAATGATTAATACAGTTAAAATAATTAAGTTTATTGAATTTAATTAATTAATAACTGTAACTATTAAAACTAACAATTATTGTTATCAAACGTGTTTTCAAGTTTTTGTTTTCTTTTACTACTATATAAATGAAAACAAAAACTTAAAAATTGAACACAAAAACTAAAAATTGACAGTTTTATCAAACGATTCCTTAGTAATTAGGTAGGAACCAACCAAAAAAAAAAGAAAAAAATCTTTCTAAACTCAATCTTATGGTCTGATTAATACAATGAGATAAGAGACGAAAAGCACAATTCAATAATGTGAATTTTAATAATTAAAAAACAATAAAAAAACAGAATTGCGGCTTAACTTTGCTACAATAAAATAATGAATTAACCTTAAATAATTAATCAACTTTCATAGAGATAGCAAAATACATCAGTAACTTAAAAACTAAATTAATACATAGAAACTTAAAAATTAAATTATGAAGATATTCAACATAGTATTGAAGTCTATATATATATATATATATATATTGTAAGCTGGCCTTAAAATAATGAATCAACTTAAGCCGCTCATCGGAATCCTTTCCTTTTTGTTCGTTCTGCAAGGTTTGAAGCACATTGTAAGAGAGAAGTTGTTAGGAATAGTATTGTAACCAGAATTTATTATTAAAATAATATAATTATTTATAAATTTATTACTTTTAAAATAATAACTTATTAATATATACTTTATGAAAAAATGTCATTGTTATTTGATTCCGACAATATATTGATTTATAATTACCAAAAAAAAACAATATATTGATTTAATCAATTTTTATCACCTGTTTTAAATATTAGATCAGACTCTAGAATTTAAAATTGCACAAATACGACAATTCTTAGTTCAAATTAAAAATCAAACCATTCAACAATAATTATCACTCCAATTCCTAAGTTGAATTTTGAAACAATTATAGCATTTCGTTCTCACCTAGCCCACTCTCTCTCTCTCTCTCTCTCTCTCTCTAGTGGCGCAAGTGGAAGCCCACTTGGATCTGTCTCTTTGAAATTTGATGCCCAATTGGAAAACAGAACAAAAATTGGTGCAGCAGTCGACACACAGTGATTCATTGGGCTCAACTTTTGATTGGTTCAAATGTTGAAACCTTTTCTTCTGCAGAGTTTGGAGACATAATTTTTTATAATTTTTAATATTTTTTATCAAAAATTACTAATTAAAATTTTTAGTGTGTTTAATGAAATATTAGTAATTTTTATAATTTTCAGCAACTTTTTATAATTTTTTTGGGTGTTTGATAAAATTTTTGGTAACTTTTGATAATTTTTGACAATTTTTAATAACTTTTGGTAACTTTTAGTAACTGTTAATAATTTTTCAGTTAAGAAATTATTATAGCACAATAAAAAAAATAATAAAAATTAATGATTTGTTAAATGCTCAAAATAAAAAATTAGTATTTTTTTTTTTTTGGCTAAAAATTACTTGGCCAAAAGTCCTGATTTTGGTGTTTCATGGGAGACGTGAGGGGGGCTGCAGAAGGGGTTACTGTAGTCGCTACAATAATCTCAAAATGACGTCGTTTCGACGTTTTTCTTCTCAAAATAACGCTGTTTTACTTAAATTCTCTATATTTAAATATGCATTTGAATGAAAAAAATATCATAATCAAATATAAATTAATGTATTTAAATATAGAGACTTAAGTGGAGCAGTATTGTTTCAAATAAAAAAACGATGAAACGAGGTCGGGTCTACTGCAGTGACAGCAGTAAACTCTTGACTGCTTCCGCCCCCCCCTCCCCAAGTCCTTCGTGGGATGCGCTGTCTTTAACTGTCCATGGTCCACGGTCAAAATCCAACCACAGAAACAGAGTCCTTTCTTATTAAACAAGCAACCCCCGAATATTCCCAAAAAATAAAAATAAGAATAAAACATGAGAGCCCCAAGTGGCAACTCCTTTGTTTAGGTAATAATTCTTCATCTAGACTTGATCAGTGGAATATTAAGCGAAATAGATATAAATATACATATATATACATATATATATATATAAGAACTCGGTCTTAATGACTTAAGCTATACAATTTGAAAGTAGAATTTTTGCGTTAATTTCATGCTGAATTAAGGAAATTGAGCTCCTAGTCCCCAAGATATACCCAAATTAGTAGTCCTTACCAAAGGGGGGGAAATTTTCAACTCCCTATGATTGACTTAGCAAATTACATGAATTCCAACTAAGCAACTGCTGGCCGCAATCCAAATTAAGCAAATAATGAAAGAGTCTTGTTTGCTAATGTCTCAAGTATCCATAATAGGATCATATTTGTCCAAATCAGTCACTTAGCCATTTTTTTAATAAATTATAAATGGAAAAGCAACTTTTTACCATCCCAAAATACTTTTATATTATGTATTAAGCGGCCTAAAGGTGTTTTGGAATGAGGATTTAGTGAAATAAAAAGAAAAAGTAGGAAAAGAGAGCAGAAATATAAAATTTCAATTGTATATTTTTATTTGATTAAATTCAAAAATATAATAAAATAGAAGTGTTTATCAATTGATTAGTTCTTTAAATTAATTATTTTTAATTTCCCTAATACTTTGCATTTTCCTCTCGTTTTTATTACAAATTAAAACACGAAAAGTAATTTTGAATTTCTATTCTTTTTCATTTTTCCCTGATAAATTTTGATCCAAACATAACTTACGGACACTTTTTAACATTTGCTGCAATAGAATTTATTTACTCTTTTATTCAATTGGATTCAAATGAGAAATTAACTTTTTGATGTAAAAGAAAAGAACTTTATATAAATTTTTACAACTGTCAAAATGTTTCGATAGCATATTTTATTATTTTTATTTTGTATGTAATTCTAAACTCTTAAATAAAAAAACATGCCATGTTTTAAAATACTGCTTGTGATAAAATATTTTAGTCTAATTATGGTTCCATTTGGTATAATAAAATTTGTCAACTTTTGGTAAATTGATAGTGTCATTTTTATGCGTTTAGGTTGCGTTTGGTGCACCAAAAAATGAGATAAAATAAGATAAAACGTAGTTTAATAAAATTTTTTGCGTTGGGTGCACACAGCTCAAACCGCGTTTTTTTAAAGATGAATAGTAAGATTTCGTTCCGACGGAGTAGATTTCTGTTTGGACGGATTCAAAATTTTAAGCAATCATGACTTCTTTACACTACAATCTATCCAAACGAATTATAGAAACCGTTTGGATGAAAGTTGGTTGCGCGATTCCATCAGAACGGTTTCCACAATCCGTTGGAACAGTTTTAAAAACGCCACAAAAATAGTCAAAGTGAGTGTCATTTGGTAGTTCGGGAGTTCATTGTGAGAATGGTGAAAAAATTTTTGCTATTTGATTAACCGAATTCTAATTATCGATTTTTTTTTAAAAGATATTGAACGTTTTTTGAATCTTAAGAAGGTGAGAATGTGTAAAATTTCATAGAGATTTGCAGAGGTTTTCAGAGATTTTTATCAACTTTTTGTGCACCAAACGTAGCCTTAGTAAAAATTCATAAACGTTAAAGAAAAATTAAAAATAAAAAGTTTAAAAAGGGTAAAAATTAAGAAAAAATTATGATTTTATGTGTAGAAAAGAAATTATGTGTTCGGTAAATTTTAGTGAAAAATTTTGAAAAAATTTTTTTATGAAAAGTAAAAAAGAGTTAAATTAATAATGGCTGTGTTTGGCACACAAAAAGTTGAAGAAAATATCTGAAAACCTCTTAAAGTCTTTGAAAATCTCTATAAAACTTTACACATTTTCACCTTCTTAAAATTCAAAAAACGTTCAATATCTTTCCAAAAAAAAGTCCATAACTAGAATTCGATTATTGAAATAGTAAAACTTTTTTTATCATTCTCACTATAGACTCCCAAACTACCAAATGACACCCACTTTGACTATTTTTGTAACATTTTTAAAACCGTTCCGACGGATTGTAGAAACCGTTCCAACAGAATTACGCGGGTAACTTTTGTCCAAATGGTTTCTACAATCCGTTTGGACGGAATGTAGTGTAAAGAAGTCATGACTGCCTAAAATTTTGAATCCGTCCAAATGAAAATCTGATCCGTCGGAACGAAATTTTACTATTGATCTCCAAAAAACACGGTTTGAGTGGTGTGCACCAAAAATAAAAAGTTTCTCCAAATCACATTTTATCTCATTTTTTCTCACTTTTTGATGCGTCAAACGCAGCCAATAAAAATAAAACAAAAACTAGGGGACAATCATCTTATATTACAATAAACTCAGTCTACCTAACTTAGAGAAAAACTCATGAACTAACAAAATTCATTACCACAACGTTGCAAAAACATCAAATGAATTACACAGTGCGTAGAAAATTGAAAAAAGTTGAAAGAAATTTGAAGATTTTTTTTGACATTCACCAAACGGGTCTCATGGGTAGGTTTGGCAGTTTTGGACCCAACAGAATCAGTCAAACTGCCACCTCATCCTCCCTTGCCCGTAAAGCATGAATGCCAAGTCTTGTGATTTCATTAAAATGATCTTGAATAAACAATTATTTTATTGCTCATAATAAAGAAATTACTCCGCTGAGGAATTACGTGTCATTTTCTTATTAGTGGGTAAGTTTTGAAATTTTTTTCTTTTTTTGAGGTGCTTTCTCCTCCTCCTCCTTCCTGTTACCTGTCGTTGGTCTACCTCTTTCTCTCTCTACATACGTACACAACCTTTGAATGGATTGATTCCCCATCTTCTAGGTTTTCAAATGTCTGCTGCAAATACCGAACGACCAATCTACTTGTTCAAGTTAAGTCTCTTCCACAAACTTACCTCTAATTTCTTTTTTTTTTTTTATCTTTTTTTCATTTTTCTATGCGCTTTACTCTTTCTTTCTTTTTGGCTGTTTATGTTCAATCTATGGCCCACGACAGCTCTGCTTAGGTTTTACTGGGTCGTATTTGTGTTTGATTTCTTCTCCTCTTCTCTCTCTGGACGTAGAGAGAGAGAGAGAGAGATGGGTATTATTTTGGAGGGCGAAGGGGGTCAATGGTTTTAGTTGAGAAAAAAAGGCACAAACAAATCAGAAATTTCCATGTTGTATATTTATGGTCAAGACCCTGAATTGATTGTTTCTATGGCCTTTCCTAGAACTATCCTCGACTGGGTTTCCTTGTATTCGTAGAATTTAACTAAGTTCAGGGAGATGTTAGGGGAAGAACAAAGTGAGGACCGGCCAGCCGGCGGAGTTGGTGGTGGTGTTGGTGGGGTTAATCGGAAAACCTATTTACGGTCGGCTTCGTGGACTGACAGGTCACCCAGAACGCCCAACCCTCGGCCACAATCCAACTCTAAGGCACGGTTGTGCCTGCCAACCCTGCCGCCCCTTTCAATCTCCCAGCGGAGCCACAAAGAATGGCCGAGGGCTGGTTCTGATGATCTCGGCATATGGCCTCAAGCCCCAACCCCAGGTGTGAAAGGGCCTGTCAAAGAGTTTCAGAATTCGGACACCAGACAACCCGAAAGAGAATTCGAATTCAAGAAGGACAAGCTTGCCTTCTTTGACAAGGAGTGTTCGAGAATTTCTGATCACATATATTTGGGAAGCGATGCTGTTGCAAAAAACCGTGAAATTCTTCGCCAGAATGGTATTACCCATGTGTTGAATTGTGTAGGCTTTGTTTGTCCTGAGTACTTCAAAAATGAGCTTGTGTACAAGACACTTTGGCTGCAGGATAGCCCGTCCGAGGATATTACGAGTATACTCTATGATGTGTTTGATTACTTTGAAGATGTTCGTGAGCAACGCGGGCGAGTTCTTGTCCATTGTTGTCAGGGGGTGTCCCGATCGACCTCTTTGGTCATTGCATACCTCATGTGGAGGGAGAAGCAGACCTTTGAGGATGCATTCCAATATGTGAAGGCTGCACGTGGGGTAACCAACCCAAACATGGGTTTTGCTTGTCAACTGCAGACGCTGGCCTTTCTAGCAACCCCAAATTCTGTGCTGAGGATGTATCGCATGGCACCTCACTCCCCATACGATCCCCTTCATCTTGTACCAAAAATGTTGACCGAGCCTGGTGCACAAGGCCTTGACTCTCGGGGAGCATTCATTATTCGTGCTCCTTCGGCTGTATATGTGTGGATTGGGAAATATTGTGCCTCAATTATGTCAGATAGTGCAAAGGCAGCTGCCATTCAGGTACTCTGTTATGAAATGGCACAGGGACCTGTTGTACCTGTCCACGAAGGTGAAGAGCCGCCTGAATTTTGGGCTGCTTTTGTTGTCCAACAACTCTTGGCAGATGATTGCAAGCAAGGGGAGATCAAAGAGGAAGGAAGGTTGTCTGCTGGAAATGATAAGCTCTGTGCTGCTGCTTGTCCAGGTAATTGTGAAAGGAAGGTTGATCTATATGATCTGGATTTTGATATGTTCCATAAGGCACTTGCTGGTGGAGTTGTTCCACCATTTCCGTTATCCGGAACTAGATTGGAGACTTGTCTTCCTGCCAGAGAAAATGCGTGGGGAAGATTGAGACGGAAGTTTGCAAGTGGAATTATGAAAGAATTTATCACATCATCTATGTTAACTTGTGATACTACTCAATCTAGTCATGGATCGGATACGACTACAGGTCATCCAGAAGTTGACTACCCTGTTTCTCTGGTTGATTCTCCATTGGCTTCGAGCTCTAAATCTGGTTCACCTGATGTCTACTTTTGTTCTCCGACCAGCAGCCCAACTAGGACAAAGGATACATGTACAGTAAAACACTCCCACCATCTTGCTAGTCCTTTATCGTCACCAACTCCTAGTTTCAGTTCTCTAGATTCTTTTTCATCTTTTCTTGTCAATAGCCCAAAGTTCAGTTCCAAATCTCCTTCCCTTTCACCTTCAACCTCTGATTACTCCAGTTCATTCACTTTCTCACCGTCATCCTCTAAGTGGTCTGACTTGTCGTATTTATCATCTCAGACTTCACCTTCACGTTTGGAATCTCTAGATCCATATCCTGCTAGTGATGCTTCCTTGGGAGAAAATGCTTGTTCACTTCATAAAGAAACTTCCCCTTCACGGGTAAAGGAATGTTTTGGTAACCATGCTATGAGAAGCGTAAATGCTTGTTTTCCATGTAATGATACTACCCCCTCTATAGCAGAGCGCAGGGGGAGTAGTCCTCCAACCCGAGTGATGTTATCTTCAGTTGATCAGGCATCTCAAGTTCCTCGTCGTGTAATAAGATCAAGGTCATTTTCTCTACCAGACTTGGAGGATGATATGATGAGGGATGATGAGTTTTACCAGAGTGAACAAGAGGCCTTTCATGAAGTAAATAGAGAATCAACAATTTTAGATACTGACATGGTAGATGCTGGCAATGAGTTAGTGTGTCATACTGAAAATAGAAATGAGTACAATACATTTCATCTTCCATCAAGTGATACAAACAGAAGGGATACAGAAGCTGATGTAACTAATGCAGTTCTATATCAGTGGCCTACTATGGATAAAGTAAAGATACCCTGCTTTTCCTTACTAGATTCAAGATCTGTGTATATATCATTCGCCTCAAATGTACAATTTGGTACAAATAATCGTGATGTTGTATACATCTGGTTGGGCCGTGACGTTTCATCTGAGAAAGGGCAGATGAGTAGTGATGGAACATGCAAAAATAGTGATGTCCAATGGGCGAAAGTTGGCCTCAACTTTGTTAAACAGATGGGTTTGCCATTGAATTCCTCTGTGCAGGTAATCATCTCTTGATACTTCAATAAAATCTTTATGTTCTGTTTCTTAGCATGGTTTTAAATGTATCAACATAGATTTCTCAAAGGCTCTCTTGTTTCAAGATTCCGAACTTATTTCTAGAATTATCTCCATAGATCTTTATTTTTTTGAAATTGGGTTCATGTTAAACTACCTAGACAGCACTAGAGCTATTGCACATCGTTTTGGCAAGTACCATAGAAAGTTTATTGATAAGATTACTCAGATGCGTATGCCAGTTATACCACAAATTTTCCTCTCTCTCTCTCTCTCCCCCTTGTGTACATGTTATACTAGACAACATAAGCTAAGTATCGGTTAAACATGTTTTACTGAATATCTACTGCCTTGAGTACTTGATCTTATCATACCTATTAAAAAACACACATATGTGACACATAGAAGGCAAAGCAAATTGCTACGAACTATATTAACTACAAATCCCTTGAGGCTGCGTTTGAATACGTAGTGATTTCAAATCAATGAATTTTAGATTAAATTATATTAAAATATAAGTGAGAGGATTAATTTGTGTTATAATACATGTATTTTTTTCTAATAATTACTGCCAAAATAGTAGTGCCACTACTTCCTAAAATAGTGAAAGCACTATTATGAGAATTTCAAATAATTACATTTTTTTGTGGGGATTTTAGATCTATCGTAATCTATGGTGTTAAACTATGAAACCCCTATCTAAACTAACAAAATTATATTTGAGTAAATCTCCTTAAATAATCAGCAACAAATCCCTTGATTTCAAATCAAATTTATAAATAAAAACTCAGCCTAAGAGTGTCAAGTGATGGATTTATTCTTTCCCTAGTCTAACCGGACAAAAGGCTCTAAAATTGCTTTTCAGTCTATATACTAGCACTTCCGCAGTTTCTATTCAATGCTTATTACTTTTTCTATGTAGGCCATAAATGAAAACATTATTGATATCTAATTGTTGATTTCACAATATGGGTTGCATGTTTAACTTATCACTCTCAGGAGCATAATTTAGTGCGATGATAAATCTTAAACAATCAGGAAGCTGTGGTGTCTATGAAGCCAGAGTATGATGTATGACGTATGATAGGATGTAGGAAGTTAGGGAAATTTATTTCTTTTTATTATTTGCTCTATTGGGAAAAACTTTTAGATACTAGCAGTAGTGATCTTACATAAAAAATAATATACACGTGAGAATGCAAGCTACATTAGAGTATCAAGGATTTAAAATTTTTTTTTTTATTTAACATCCAAACTGTTGTGAACCTCATTTGGACCCCGCCCCGGGGGGGGGGGGGATATAATTTTGAGAATTGGAGATGCCTGTCGTATATCGGTGCATGTTGTTAGAAAAACTGATTTTCTAATTCTTGTTCATCCTTGGATTTCAATGCTTCAATGCTCCTACTCCTGTTTGATTTCTTGTTTTTCTGTTATTATGCTATCATTATTATATATAGAAGGGAGCTATATAACTTTTTAAAAGCTAACAATGTTTGATTGTCTTTAAAAAATAAAATGGTGTCTCATCTTCTCGTTGAGACTTCTCAGAAAATTTGTGGTTACTGATTTTTGTTTATGATAATTACATTTTACTGCCCTGTAGTTTCACTAAAAAAACGCATAATCCCGTTGTTAAAAGGTGAAACACATGGTAACCCTCTTAATGTTTGGACTAAAAATGTATTTATTAAAAATAAAAAAAAGAGCATATTTGGACTGAAGTGCCAAATGGACAGTATTTGTTAGATTTAGTAGGCATGTGATGTCCATAAGTCATGCAAAGCTCTAATGCCTTCTTTTCCGCCAAAGAATGGTAATTGAATGACCAAAATACCCTTTAGAATGTGAGATCACTTTGTTCAATTTGATGACCATTTTTTGGCTGTGAAGAAGGCAAGAGGGCATTGCATGATATTGTGCGCCTGTTAAAATACTGTCCATCTGGCAGGTTTACAAAGGGATCATACATTTTCAGTCGACCCACAAGGGTGAGGTATAATTACCCTTTTTTAATTCAGAGTAAATCTGTGGCTGTTGGCGATTTGTGAGCTAAATTCCTAAAGTAATTTTCTGTGGGATGCACAGGTGATCACAGAAGGCGAGGAGCCGGAGGAGTTCTTGAAGCGGAGCCGGAGGAGTTCTTGAAGCATCTCAACTGTTTCTCAACAGAGGCGACAAACTCAGGGAAGATACTCCAAGGCTCCACAAATGTCCAGCCGCACCTATTATAGGCAAATGATCTGTGGCAAGCTTTTCTCAGATGAATCAGCATCCCAAGCAGTGGAGAAGTGGCTGCTTTTCTGCCCGTGTGATGCCTGCCAATTGCAGAGGATTTGATTCATCTTCATAGCAAAGTATGTACAGAAAGACAAGCCCGCTGTATGCAAATAGGAGTTGTAGTAAATGGTCGGGACAAGTAATTAAAAGTGCGATCGATTCTCTTTTATCCTTGTTATACATACAACTAGCTTTTGTTATATCCAACACCTTAAAGGTGTTACTTTTTGGTACAAATTGAAAACATAAAACCTGAACCGTTAATTCTTGAAAGGGTTAATATTTTAAATAAACTTGCTTTAGTGGCCATATTGTTACCCGAGGTTTGAATGTGGCAGGGCAGTCTGATCCTCCAAATAGTCTTGATCCGGGGACAGATTATATTGCAGGTTAACTTGTCAGAGTTAGAGAGATTCAGTGTTGATATCTAATTTGACAAAGTTAGAGCCTTTTTTTTTTTCCCCATTTTCTGTATACAATTGTAATTAGAGTACAATTAGGTATCGATACCTTAAGACCCCGCAGTACAAAAGCCTATCTATAGGGCAACGCTAGGAAGGTTTGATCCCAATGCAGCAATTCAAAAGCAAATTTAGAATTTGCATGACTTGGTCAACACCTCAGGAAGAGCAAAAATTGCGGAAGCATGTAGTTGAAATGCCTAATTTGTGTCTATGCTAAAGCAGGGAATTCAATAACAAACTCAGGGTTCCAGCTCTTCCATTTCATCTCAAAAGGTTGCATATACTCCATGTATAGAGCAAAAAAGGGGTATTCCGTTTTCTTGATTGAAGTTTCTTTACTCATTACATATTCATAAACCCAGGATATAAATTTACATTCATATATCATTCCTTGCTCTCAGAATAGCCATTGTAGGGCCAAGGGCACTGCCTCTCAAGGCTCTATATGACAAACTCCTGCCAGAACTTGCTTTTTTCGAACCCTTCTCCTGAATCAGCTGTTCCTTCTTGGCGTTTAAGACCTGGCCGATTTCATCCCACGCGTTTATTTCTCCTTCTTCTGCACAGTCAAACAACAGACTCAAGAAGTCCAGCAAAAAAAACATTTACAGATTTCAAGACTTTCCGTTCAACATTGACCTAATCTAAATCATTAAACAACGATACCTACCAATACTTACCAAAAAAAAACGATACCTACCAAGAGTTGGAGCATGTGTTTGTTTATCATTACTGCTAGGCACCACAGTTGATACTGCAACTTCATTGCCCACGGGCCAGTCATTCCCCCCGTCAATTGCTGCTTTCGCAGGATCTGAGTTTCCATGCTTTACAATCCGGGCATTGACAAGTGAAGAAAAATCTATCTGCAAAGCATGATATTTTATATTTTCACAAAGATGTAAGAGAAGCTTGGTTTCTGCTTGCAAGGTCAAAGTTGTCACATATTACATCCTTGTCTAGATGTTCAATGTTCAGTGACAAACATTTTTTTTTTTTTTTTTTTTTTTTCATATGAAGGAGAGAAGTTGAATCCTATGGAGAATAGGGAGAGTTCATGGTATATAAGTTGAGTACCTCTAAAGATCCATCTTCCCTATAAACAGAGTTAGCTGGCTGTGCACTCGTGTCTTCTTCATCTGGCTTCTCAAAGATAATTGGATATTCTGGAACTGGTGTGAGAAGAACACGATTTGATTCAGGATCATACCGTGATGTTTTCCCAACCTAGAGCAAAAATATATATATATATATATATATTAAACAAGCTGTATTTTCACAAATATAAGTTTTGGAATCATTAAGTCCAATAAGAGGCATACTTGGAAAGAGGAAAGCTCAGGGGTCCAGTTGGTTGATAACTCCAGTAGCTGATATGCAATTACATCACCTTCCTTCAAAATAATAGCAACATATTTTGAGCAATAATCAATATTGGATAGTTCAAGTGAATAAATTAAAATGTCAAATGAATGTTAATTAGATTATCAAGCATGGCTTCAAGAACAAAATGCAGTCTTACTAGGAGGTACACTCTCTAAAGTTTGACAGATGAAGCCCACCATATATCAATTACAAAAAGAAATCCTTGAACCCAAGTGAAGAGAGAGCACACACAAGCGCAAATATATAGACGTATAAATAAAAAATATAAAACCAACCTTAGGCAAGGTAGCAAGTGGAGCAAGCTTATCGAAGTCAATGGGATCATTTGGATGTTTCACTTTATCAATGGTCGTCATTTCAGAGCATTCTTTGCTGGAATCTTTATGGTCATTCCTCCAGGATGGAAATTTTTCTTTACCCCATTTTTGACCTTTTTTCTTGTTGGTGATTCCATTCCACTGAAATGTTTCCTGAAGCATGATTTGAGCAGAACTTGATGACATAATTCAATCCCAATGTGCAAGCATAGAATTGGTGTATGTAGCATGATGACATAGTTATCCATGGCAAAACAAACAAGGAGAATTCTTATCGTTTGAATGCTAATTGATTAACGCATCAAATCATCCCAATGACACTTGACGATAATGCACAGCTAGCATCAGTAGCAATAAATGGGTCCAAAAAACTAAACATACCACAGAAACTTGGTTTTGCCGAACAGTCTCCTGGTCTGCATCCAACAGAACAATTTTGATGCATTAGAAAATTTGCAGTGATTGCAAGCATGCACGTAGTCATCCAATTTTTTTAAGTGACAGCATGGCAATGATAGCAAATTCAATGATATGACAAAAAGGAACAAATTAAAGGATATAATACTAGTTAAAGCAATTCAGACGTCACTTTTTTTCTTTTTTTTTCCTATCCACATTGAAAACATCATTATCCTGAGAATTTACACCTGATTATGCAATAAAAACAAATAATTGAGCTGCCAAAATTACTCAGATAGCAATAAGATTTAGGAAGTCAAGATATATATTTCCTGCTCATAACTCATACTGTAGAACCTCTTCATGTAAACTATATATGAATTGTCACACGACATCAATTTTATCAGAAATCTGAAAGTTAGGCAAAACATCCATTGTTAGAGAACTCTCAAGTTCAACAGTACACATTTCAAACAAACATTCTATGTCAGCCGTAATCATGTAAAGAAGTGGTAGAAATGAAGCACCAACAAGTCAGGGCAGAGTGAAGGACAGAGACTTCGTCATGTTGTTAAAGAACTAAATACAGCAAGTTGCAGTACCATTCACTTCTGGCCATTCCAGAGTTAAAAAAATAGAAGAAAAAGGGATTGTCATGTATGATTAGTTCTTTTAGTAGATTAACCATATGGAACAACATAATAATGTGATTATTCCCTTCTTCGGGCAAAATACCACTTCTGATAATGTTTCAACAGGGGAAACAAATGTTTGAAAGTAGATAGTTGAAGATCATCTACTCGAACTAAATAGTTTAGCATGTCTACTGAATAGCACAATGAAACGAAGGCTCCAATCCTTTTCCCTTCTTGTTGAAGACCCATAAGTGGTTGTTCAAACTTATAAACAGGCAAGAAGCGCATAAAAGAAAAAAGTTAACGCATCTTTCCTGGATCCTCAAGTTCTCATAAGCTAGATCAATCTAGGCATGTCAAAATGCATTTAGACAAAATAAGTATTAACTTATGCATATTTAGAGAGGGAGAGAGAATCACCATTGCCCAGAGGCTCAAAACGAATATGCCCTGGCCTAATCACAATGGGAAAAATCTTATCATCTTCAACAATCTCATTATTTGCTTCACTGTTTGGGTTTTCTTCTTGATGTTTTCTGGAATTTTTCTGTTTATCTTTATCAGGAGATTGCATCTGTTGTAGCGGCTTAGGAGTCAAAAGCTGTGAAAAAAGAGCCAATGTTGAGACAGGAAAGGCCTCGGATAGGTGTTTGTGTGGGAAGGATGAACCTTCACTTAAATAGAGAAAAAAGGTTTAATAAGTCCAAACAGCCAAAGTACCTCTTTCTTTTCAGATTTTGCTAGTTCCCGCAGCCATTCCCTCTTGGCTTTTTTCCGCCTAGCACTTCTACTAGGGAACTGACATGAAAGATCAGATAAGCATTACTTAAACCTCCAGGCTGATCTTTGTAAAGAACCAGCAAAGTGGATTATTAACTGAAATCACAGTTTATAGTGGAGAAATTAAAACATAAGGGTTGAATGCAACTACAGAAATTATGAAAAATGGCAAGTGGAACAGTTCTTCAAAATGGAGAGAATATATGGGGACACCATTGTATCTGCATTTTTTTACTAATTTTTTAAAACAAAAGAATATCTATCTCTACTTACTGATTAAAGAATTACTAAAATGATTGAATTTTCAAAACTTTTGAAACAGTTATATGGCTTTTAGACAATAGTCCCAAAGATGATTCAGTTAAAACACCAAGGATGAGTCATGATGCATGGAAGAATGCAGGCACCTACAAGCCAAGATGGTTCAGCAACACAAAATCACAAAAGGAAAAATCAAAATGTAATATAAGATGCAAAAGTCAGAACCATAGATACATCTCTGAACCTTGAATGACAATGGAACACAAGACTGCAGCAAATTATTGCTAATTACAATGGAAAATTTTCATTATGGATTAAAAAATTTCTGGAATGAATTTATCTCACTAGTTCCAAATCAAGATTCATGGTTTCAACAGAATTAAGTAATAAATGGTCATCAATTTCCTTATTACAATAGTTTAGATATACAAAGAAACCAACATAAAAATAATGATTATATTTTAAATTGTACTTCAGAGGTAAACGTAATGCATTACCAAAAACCAATGAGGCTGCAGCCCAATGAAGCCACAAAATCATGATATGTCACAAATAATGTCAATCATAGTCATACACCTTGTTTTGTCTTTTTGTACTGGCATTTGCTTGATGCCTTTCCTTTTTCATTAATAAAATTCTATTTATCAAAAAAAAAAAAAAATAAAGTCAATTTTAAATGTACCTTTCTTCTCATTTCAATAACATTGTAAACCAAGTTATGTATCCTAGAGAAAGGGCCCTAATTTATCACAGCTTTAGCTATTCAGGAAGTCCTTATGGCTATGTGAAAGCGGTGAAATTCAGACATGAAAAGACATAATAATTAAAAAAATTCTAAACGAGGTAAACATTAATGTAATCCCAAACCTTTCTAGTTCCATCAGGCATCTTAGGTACGTCAGCACATCCTGCGCCATTTTGAAGCTGATCAGACCTACAAAAATGGAGATTGTAACACTATTTTATCGGCCAGAGAAAAAAGGAAAAAAGAAAAGGGATTCCAGAAATTAAGCTATGAAGATGCACAAATGTACATGCTGCAAAACATAAGATAATTACCATGTTTCTGTATATTGTACTTACACATGGAAAAAAGAGAGAACTTATATGGAAATCAGATATTGTTTGCAGAATGATTGCACAAAAAAATATATAAAAATAAATAAATAAAAAGTTTATACATGTAGCTAAATCAAACTAAATTTAGAGCCAATTAATTACTCAGAAATACTAAGAAAGAATATGCACGAAAAGCAAAATTGAGTACGAATAAATGAGAGTCAAGAGACAATGCATAAACGAAGAGAGAATTAATTTGCATTTTGCACTTCAACCACAGAGTCATTATTAAATCTAGCTTGATGAAGAAAAAATACATAAATAATTATAAAAAGTTTAAAATCCAAGCACTGCTCCATAAAGAAAGGCAACCAAATCTACACAACCAACCTCTTTGGACTAGGCAAAGGTTCAAAAATGTCATTATTTCTTTTGGTACTTTTTGGGGTACTTGCAGTCTTAGGTTCTCTCTTTCCATTAGCAGCTTTCTTCTTCTTCTCAATACTCTTCCCAGGGTGGAATTCACAGCTCTGCTGCTCCGTGTGAAAATCATATTCAGCATCTTGAGGATCCATAGGACGCTTTTTTTTCTTCCTGTGATTCAAGGAATTAATAAACAGTTGCCAGGCCAGAAAATGCTCATAAAAAATCATAAAATAATTTTAACAAACATCAGTTAAATAATCTAAAGATCAGAGAAGATATATCAGTTCTTCAATGAAGTTATTAAATAGAATAGATGGACTCAGAAAGCAAAAACAAAACGTTCACTGGTGTCAAAAGATTAAATATGTGGGAGATACAATTAACTTTTAAAATAATAGGCACATGAATGCTGTAAAACAGCAATACTTAGCTTACCAGAATTTTAAATTGGATTAATAAATAGAGTATGTGTGAAGGTGAGGGTAGTGGAACTTTTGGAAATCCTTTCAGGAAAGATACAGTTGCAGGCTAGAAATGCAAAACCCATAGAGTGCCTTGAAATCTGGGAAATTTTAAGTCCTGCTAGAGTGCCTTATGAGTGACACACCTGAGGACGCTTCTGTTGGAAGGGTAGTTCAAAATCAAAGACAACTTAAAAGGTTATCATTTTGAGTGGTTGGCACCCCCCTGTGAGCAGATTTTAAAAGTTCAATTCTCAGAGGGGGAAAAAAAAAGGAAGTTTTCCTTTAGTGGTACTGACAGTCCACAAGGCAGCAAATTAGTAAATTGCTTTTTTATCCAATGAGATTGTCAGGGAATAGGTGTTCTTGCATACCAATAAGATGCTTAATGAACGGAGGAAAAGTATTTTAGTGCCTACCTATAAGAATAAAGAGGATATCTAAGATTATAACAACCATCGATACATTAAGCTTACAAGTCGTACTATCAAACTTAAGAGAGAGAAGGGATTGAGGGTTGGCTAAGATGTGTGGCAAGAATATAAAAGAACCAGATTGATTTTATGTATGGTGGATTGGCCATGGAAGCTATTTTCCTATTAAAAATATTGGTGAAAAAATATAAAGAAAAAAAGTAAAACCTTCGCATGATTTTTATTGATTTAAAGAAATCATACAATAGCATCTCAAGAAAAATTTTATGATGGACAACAGGGAAAAAAAAGTAGCTATGAAATATATTAAAGTGATACGTATGACAAAGCAGTTACCATCATAAGAACCGTTAGCAATAATACAAATGATTTTCTGATAACATTGATCAACGATCTGCTCTAAGTCTTTATCTTTTCACTTTGGTGATGGAATGAGCTTACCGAGCATATTGAGGATGATATCCATTGGTATATTGCTCGTAGATGATATTGTATTGATAGATAAAACCAAGTATGGTATATGATATATCATAAGCTATCTTTGGAAGCACACTTTAAAATCTAGCTATTTTAGAGTAAATAGGACCAAAACAAAATATATGGATTGCAATTTCAACGAAATTTAAACTACGAATGAAAGTATAGTGAAAATTTAGGATCGAGAAGTGCCAAAAAGCTATCATTTTTGGTATCTTGGAACAATTATCCATGTAAATAGAGAGATTAAAGAGAATATTATCTATAGAATTTTAGGTGAGTGGCTAAAATTCAGAAGTGTCTCGGGTGTTTTATGTAACCATAAGTTGAAAAGAAAATCTTACGGGACGGCTGCAAGGCCAACTACACTAACATTACATAAGGTTGGGCCATTAAGAAGCAACTCTCTTATTAGATGAGTTTGATAAAAATAAGGATGCTACGATAAATGTGTGATAATAAAAGAAAAATAAGTTAAAAAAAGATGAATATATCCAAAAAAGGTTGAAGTGGAATTAATAGAATAGAAGTTGAGAGAAGGTGGCTCAAAATGGTTTAGTCGTGTCCAACGTAAACCTAAAGAAGCACGGTGATTGGATCCAAGTAGATGTCATAAAAGAGGCAAAAGGAAGACCTAAAATTACATGTGAAGACATAATTTCAAGTGACATAATGGAAAGCATAATCTTTGACAAAAATAATTAGAGAAAAATGAAACACGTAGCCCACCTCAACTAGTTTGGGACTAACTCACTAAGGCTTTGTTGAGTTAACAAGATCAAAGGTTGATGTGCATGCTAGTGAGTAAAGCTACGTGCACAAAACAACAAATCCATGAATTGTGCTTTGCTTATGCTTAATTTAATACGGGACAAAAGGATTCACGTGAAGGTTTCATTTTATAAAATGAAGAATAATACAATTGGTCTGGCATGTAGAATTATCCACAATTGCTGAAGTTTATATACATATATGGGGTCCGAATACAAGCAGTAAACATACTTAGGGCTCTTAAGTTTCTTTGATGCTTTTCGTTTCTTGGAAACCACATTTCTACCAGATGAATTTTCCTCATCATCTTTGGCCTCTTTGTCTTCATCCTCTTCTGGCTCACTCTTGTAACCGCCCGTCTCCTTTTCAAACTCCTCATTTGCCAGAAGTGGCATATCAGTCTTCTCCAGGATTTCATCTTTGTCAATTAAATTTGCTTCATTGCCTACCTCAACAATATCAGACAACATTCTTCCCTTCCTTTTGACTCTGATGAAAAGATACAGGATAAAATTACACACACCACTTTTTCAACAAAGAGGAAAGCACAGAAAAGAATAAAAAGTCCAAGTTCAAACCCACCTGATTACATCTTTGTCCTTTAGGATACATGTATACTCAAATGGGGGCAATACAAAGCCATCCATCTGCAAGAAAATAACCCCCCCCCCCACCAAAAAAAAATCAAATTACTGGGTCACTAAATAGGGAAAGGAAGGAAGATGGCTTTTTAAGGATGAACTTGCTTTAACAAAACTGAAGATGGCTTTTTAAGGATGAACTTGCTTTAACAAAACTTCTAAAATTTTAAAATTTTTATCTTCAAAAAAGTAGGCCGAAATGGAGAGAAGAGAAAAAGAGAACTAATAAAACTTTCAAAATGATAAATTTGTCCATAAAATAAAAGATAAGAAAAAAATTTATAGACATATCACAGGCTAAATAAATTGAGAACCTCCAACTCCTTAAAAAAGATTAATAATAAAATAAAAAAATAAAATATTATCAATTCTCTTCTTTTCTCTTTTATCTCCTAACTAATATTTTCTTTCCTTTCCTTTTTTCTACTAAACTCACAAACGTAGCCTAAAAAGAGTAAAATTTCTTAACCAATAGCAACAGATTGGTTGAAAAACCTTAGCGTTCTGTTATTGAAGTAGTGAACTGCAACAGAAAGCACCACTGCAGAGCGTATTATGCGACCTAATCATTTGCAAACTAATCGTCTTATGCTGTTGGAGTAGAAATTGGAGTGAGAAGGCAAGAGAGACTTACAGAGAGGATGATGCCATTAGGGCAAGAGTCATAGAGGTCGAAAATGTGGGTGAGGTAGGAGGAGAGATCAGAAATAGTCTCATGTGAAGGTTTGAGGAGAAGCCAACTTCGCTTCAGTCCCTCCGATATCTGTGATTTTCTCAGAATGTGTCGATCTTCGAAGATCACACGAATTCTCACGGTCTCCATCCTCCATGCAACAGAAGGAGAATGAGTGTGTGTGTGTGAGTGTTGATTTGCAGCAAATTCTCAATCGCTCTGGCTCAGCGCTTGCCCCTTAAAAACCCTCGACATAAACCCCTTTGGGCTTAGTGTTGTCTTAAAAAAAAAAAAAAAAAGATGCTGATAGCCACCGGCAACTAATTTTTTTTTTATTTTTTTAAATATTAAATTTATTCTTTTATTTTTAATTTTTTAAAATATTAAAGATTAAAATCTCAAATTAATAAAGAAATAAAAAAATTAATTACTAATAAAAGTAACTTTTTATTTTTCCAAACACAAAAAAAAATAATAATTTTATTTTTTTGGGTGCAAAAAGCGATACTCTTGCCCCCAAGGCTCCCACCCCGGCCCCAAAAGAATGGTGGAGGAGGTAAATCGCGGTACACGATGACCTCCTAGACAGGAGTATCAGTGTCTGGTGTCCACAATGAGCCATCCCACAAGAAGGTGAAATTTTTACACTGCGGCTGCCAGGACTCAAACCTGCATCCTTAGGTGCAATCTGCTGCCAGAGTACCAACCGTGTGAACCATAACCTGTTGGCCTGTATCAATTGCATAAACGACTAGTTTGGATTTTTTTTTTCCTTTACATATATATTTGATTACTCAAAATATTTGAATCAAGAGTATTATTTTTACTTTGGAGACATTAAAAAAATAATATAAAAAAAGAACGTCGTTTTGGATGAAGAGTAACGAAACGAAAAAGAACCCAAAAAAAAAAAAAAATAATAATGATTTAATATCTCCTTTTCATGAGTTTTGAGGGAAAAGGAAAGAAAGTAAATTAAAGATTTATTTGCTTCAATATAAACAATTTATGATGAAACAAATGCAATCTAAAAAAAAATCCACAATTATCCATTTTATAATTCGTCCAAAGTTGGAAAGGTTTTGGAGCGGAAGGGAATAAAAATATCTCGATTAATAAAACTTTTATAATATCATATTTGTCCATCAAATAAGGAATAATATAAAAAATAAAAACACATAAAAGAACATAACCAAATAATAATAATAATACAAACTTTATTTTTTTTATTTCTTTCAATTCCCAAGTAAAAATAAAGAAAATCATTATATCTTTTCTCCTAAACTCTCAAAAATATTGGAAGAATTTTGTTATATTTTCTCTTATTTTTTTATTACAAATGTTACCCGCACTAAATTCAATATTGAACTAACAAAGATCCAACCAAACTTCAAGCTAAAATGGAACGAAACGAAAAGTAGAAAATCAGCACTAAAAAGCGTTGAAAAGCAAAAAATCAACATCAAAACAGCACCAGAAAAGAAACGCAGTGGCAGTGAGGTGAACGCAGTAGGGTTTTTATTTTTTCATATATATATGTATTCAATAATATTAAAATAAAATATATAAATTTATATTTATATGGGTATAGAGTGAGATGAAAACAGTCATACCCATTCCCGTCCTCGTTCAGAAATTACTTTAAAACCTTCATACCCGTCTCCGTTTTAGTATTCCCATCTCCTCTCCGAACAGGACGGATAAAACAAAACAAATACCCAACGGATACAGATAATTTTGATATTCTTGGAAGAAAGTTAATAAAATTAGAGAAAAAATGACTTCTTCTTTATTTTCACTCCTACTAATTTAGGGTTGGTTTACTGCATAAATTAATAATCTGTTTAGGCACTTCGTGCAACTTATCAAAATATGATGGACTAAAAATTTGTTGTCAAGTCAAATAAACAATTTATTTTCAGGATAGATGCATTCAGACAAGACACCAGGTTCAGAGCCAGATTTATTGGGCATGTTAGGAAGCTTCTTGCAGAATTTGCAGAATAACAATCCAGTCTAAACGGTTCTATTCTTCACAAAGTTGTTTGAAACTCGGAGAAAATAAACTATGATATTTGTTTCAGATGATTACATGGTAGGAATTGCTGAAGGAACAAGTCTACATATAATAAATGGACTAAAACATCAGTAGCACCCCCACAAGAGTTCTCTTTCCATCGAGCCAATTGAGAAAATCACCGCTTTCAAAAACTACTCTCATAGACCCCTGCACAAATTGAAATCAAACCTGTCAGCACACGAGGAGATAGGTTCCAAGATTTAAGCTAAATTGGGTGCTCTACAATGATCTTTCAGGTTACAAACTAATAAGCGCTCCCACGTCTTTATAAACACCATTACTCCTGATTACTTGTATCTACATATCTGTATGTATTCATGGTCCTCCCACTCCTATCTTGTAATCCGAATTTCAAATTATGGGAATTTGATTGAGATTAAAACTTGGAACATTCTTTTTTTTTGTTCGGTAAATGCTACACAACACCCCAAATAATAAATTCGGAACCTTTGATATTCAATTTAAAAAAAAAAAAAGGCTACCCTGGCGGGAGGATCAATTATATAGGCAAGTACAAGAGCTTGATAAAGAGATTGTCAAGACAAGACTGATGATTTAATACAAATATAATTTGTGTTTGATATCATAGAGCTGAAGACAATTTAGGCGTGCAATCTGACATGGAAATATTTTACAGGGATACGAACAATTGCTTGATAATGAGCATCACTTCATATCACAACATTTTCAAATGAAGACCATAGAAATTTGTTGTATTGGTTTATCATCCCACCCAGCTCTACAGCCCAAGTGAAGGCCAAGGCAAATATTTGTAGGGCTACAAATGAACCCAACCATCCATGAATAAACTCGGGCTCCGCTAGTTGAACTTGTTCATTTAATAAACAAGTTAAGCCTGAACAGAAAATTAGGCTCGCTTGCATTGCCTAACTTAGTTTGTTTAAAGTTTCCTTATAAATAATGGTGACGAAGTGAAATTGAACATTTTTATTCCTGTCACGCCTTAACGAAAAAAGCCCTGTTTTTTCCGACTTGGATGCAAGTGTTGTACATGCAAGATTGATAATAATTTTTTTAGGCTTTGAGAGCTTTGGAATTCGAAGGAACGGGGTTTGGTTCAAATTACCTGACTTTCTTAATGAGGATGGACTTGAGCTTGCGTGCGAGGTCTTGGGATCGGATCTTTAGCTGGAGCTTCTTGCGAGCCAAAATGCGCTTTTCCGAGTTCTTGATGTGGTGTGTCTGCTCGCGCTTTATCAGCCGTTCGATTCCGCTCGACTGCATCTTCCTCTGCATGATAATCAACGCCCGTTCAAGGTTGTTGTTCAGAACCTTCACTCTTATCCCCCGCCACTGCTGAAGCTCCCAGTTCACTGTTCTCAGCGCAAAACCAGGCTGCGATGAGAGAGACGATACGTTCCTTGCAATCGAATTCATTTCTAGGGTTCGTGGTTTCCTCTTTCAGGTCAGGGTTTTTCTTCGGAAATAAATAGACGGTGAAGAAACGAAAAATTCCGTGTATAATGACTATAATGCCCTCGATCAAAATAGTTATTTACTATCAGACTTGAAGAACAATAGAGCTCGACCTTGACATTGATAAGTCGCATCGCATGGACTGTGAACGACAGCGACAGTGATCGCACCCAGAGATAGAGAAGCTGGCGTACAGTCCGAAGCAAGCGATGGCGGAGTTTCGCCACTCGAGCTCGTTGAGCGGCCGAGCGGTGTCGTCTCCGAGGAAGCGAGATGACGCCGCGTCGTCGCCGTTGGCGCCCGAGAACCGGCCCGACGACGATGACAACGGCCGCGATCGCCACTCCAGAGATCGAATGCTTTCGTTCTCGTTCAATTTCAAATCTATGTGCTTAGGCGACGATAGTAGGTTTCACCCGCGCAATTCTAAGATCTCGCTTTTTCTGCTACTTCTCGCCCTTCTTGCCGGATTGATTTCCGTTGTTTCAATCCTGAATCGACTGGTACACTACTCTTCATTTTTCTCCTGTTACCAATGTTTGGAACTCCTTTATGATTATACATCTATGTGTGTATATATATAGCCTTGTTCTCTTAGTCGGCATATGTAGTGTTGCGCTAGATATTTTCTGAATTTTTCATTAGATTTCTAGGTGTAATTCTACCACTAGCAATTTGATTGTTCCAATCAGCTGCAAATTCCTAATGTGATTGGGTTGTTTTATTGATAGAAGGGGAAGGAGTTGAAATTTTTTGGTGCATTGAGGATTATGCATTTTCTTTTTCTTGGCTTATATTTTTGTAATATTTATGAATTTGTTATTTTCTTGATAATCTCTAATTGTTACTGACACACCCTTAATGGTGAAAATCTAAATAAATATTCAGAGTTTCAATAGAATAATGGGTTGTGGATATTGAAGTTGGGTTCTGTTCAAAGGTTTGAATTCCTTCTTGTTGCATAACGGAGGAAAGACATTAGTGTACTTCATCTGGCATATGAGGGACCTGTACAAATGAGAGAAAATAAGTCTATTTGCAACTTGAGAAAAATAAGAATCAAAGAGGTTTGAGTGAGCCTCGTAGTGCAGTATAATTCAACTGAGTTGAGCTTTCCTTGCTCATGTTACTAGTGAGCAATGAATTAGGCATTGTGGTCCTGCACACTGTGCATATTCTTGGAATGATGATGAATGCGCACATATTTTATGCAATATTTAACACTAGTAAATTTTATTCATATGGACCTTATACATTCACATTGTTTAGATTTTAATGTAGCATGCATGAAAAGATTATGCATCTACCGAATTTAAGAAAATAGCTTCTAGAAAAAAAATTCAAAGTTGATGTCTTCATATGTATTTTGATCTTTGCAACTTGTACAACTTATTTTCTTTCTATGAATCACAGAATGCTCCATACTTGTGCAGAAAAGATGGCATTGTTCTTCACTGTCCTCGAGTGAGTTATGAGAGAATACGTCCTTTTTTTTTTCCCTCTACCTTTTTGGTCTTTCTTTTAGTAACTTCTGCTATTTGCATTATCATCTATGGTTTTACAAGGTTAAGGAGTCTCCCTCACTCTGGGAGAATCCTTATTCAGCTACAATTTCATGGAAGCCTTGTGCTGAGCGACGCAAAGGTGCTATTTCAGGTAACAGTAGATATGTAATAATTAATTTGTGGGCTGGGGATTCATCTTAGTTGTGTTACTGCAAAATTATGTTTTGGTAATGCTGAATGGGAAACTAGCAACTAACAAGTGGAGTTATGTTGGTTCTTTCAGATTTTCTCTCGGTCAATTTGGTTGTTGGAACATCATCGAAACTGGTGTTGGATCATGTCTGTAGTTACATCTTGTTCTTGTAATGATGTTTAACTTCCAATTCAACCTAACGATGCAAGACTTGATCAATAATCTTTATTATCTGGGTTTTTCCTTCAAAATGCCCAAAATTTTGAGATTGAAGGTTCTAATGCTTTCATTTGTCAGTGAAAATATATAAAATGCTAGTCTAATGAGCTGCCAAATGAGTGCCCTGAGTCATACTTAGGGTTGGACGCTGGAGAAAAAGGAGTTTATGATGAAAAAACCTACATATTGACCAAGTTTGTCTTTAAATCGGCAATTCATATATTAGGTTCTTGTCTAAGGGTGGAAACGAACCTAGCCGTTCGCGAGCTACTCGAGCTCGGCTTGAAAAAAGCTCGGCTCGAGCTCGATTCGTGAGTTAAATGAGCTCGAACCGAGCTTGATTTTTGGCTCGTTTTAGATTCGAGCTCGAGCTTGAGCCTAGAGAAGCTCGGCTCAAAAGCTCGCGAGCAGGTTTGGTTAGAATAATATATATATTTTTAATAATATTTTTATTATATTTTTTAAATATATTATATTTTAAATCAAAACGACGTCGTTTTGGTTTAATCAAACTATTCGCGAGCTTAATCAAGCCTAAATTTTTCTTTATCGAGCCGAACTCGAGCCTATATAAAAGCTCGAATCGAGCTCGAGCTCAGTATAAAAAGCTCGAGCCGAGCTCGAGCATGTTAAAGCTCGGCTCGGCTCAGCTTGGCTCGGCTTGTTTGTAGCATTTGGACATTCTTGAAGCAAATCTGTGGTTTTTGGTTGAACGAGTTTGAAAATATTCTTTGGATTGTGTATGGCATGTATACATCTGTAAATTATTTGCTTCATTTATACAAGTTTCTGCTTCCTTATTTCAACTCATTCTTTTCTCAAATACATAATTTTTGTTGGCTCTCTGCAGATCTTCCACCTGAGAATGAAACAAATGGATATATATTTATACATGCTGAGGGTGGTCTAAACCAGCAAAGAATTGCTGTATGTTTCCTATCCCTTTTATGCCTGATACTAGTGTCTTGTGCCTTGCCTTTCTGGCAGTTGTAGACAAAAAAAAAAAAAATTCACCTTTTTCCCTCTTTCTTAACAAAGCTCTAAGCTGTTGCTACTATTGGCAATTTGTTTATTCAAATACAATCCATTTTACATGGAACTCTCATCTTTAAGGACCTGTGTTGACACATGCAGCATGGACACTGTTAAGGAAAATGTTTCTGGCATATCCAGCCAGACTTGACAAGCATGTTTGGCAATTCATGTACATAAACACTGGTACTTATCATCTATAACAAGTGGTATAATGTTTGGAATCAAGTGCTGTCTTGAACAAATTTATGTAATTTTGCCCGCTTTATTATCATATCTATCTCCTGCCCTGGCCACGGTGCCGGCTTGTTTCATTTGTTGTTCCATTGCAGCTTTTCATTGTGCATTGAAATGAAATTTTCCTTAAAAAACCAATAAAAGTTTGGCTTGATCATTACTTTTCCTGGACAACGAGATGCTTCTTGGCCACATACTATAATTGTATGTTTTTGCATGCAGATATGCAATGCTGTTGCAGTGGCCAAAATTATGAATGCCACCCTTATTTTGCCAGTGTTGAAGCAAGACCAGATCTGGAAAGACCAAACGTGAGTTATCTTGGCCTAATAATTTTATATACCTGTATTGTGGTTATTATAACAGACAATGATATAAATGCTTGAGTAAAAGAACCAAGGGATTTTATTGTCACTGGTGGTACTTGTTTCCATTCTCAATGATCATCACGAGAAATTATTTTGGTAGTTAGCAAGCCATAGCTAACCATTTCATGTTGAAGGGGACTAAGTGTTAATTTTGAGAGTGAAGCCCCTATTGTATTGGACTTGTCTGATTTTAAAATTGATTGAGATTATCTTGCCTGTGATTTTTGGCAGATACTCGGGTGTTACTTTTCATTGTATCTTTATAAAATATATGCAGGAAACTTGAAGACATATTTGATGTTGATCATTTTATAGATTACTTGAAGGATGATGTACACATTGTTCATGATATTCCTGGGTGGTTTACTGATAAATCAGAGCTGTTCACAAGTATAAGGTTTGATCATTTTGTATTTTCTCACCTTTGGTATTAATTCATAACACTGTTAGTTATTAAGCCTGCACCAAACAGCTTCATATATCTCTGCTTTTCAGACACTAAGGCTGTGTTTGTTTTGGGGATTAGGGTGAGGGATTGGACATATAATCCTGTTGGTCCCATTTATCCCATGTTTGATGGGGGGGATTACTAATCCCCCAAAGTAGGGGATTACTAATCCTGTCCCCCTTTCGGATTTGCTTCCTACCAAAATTCAAAAATCCAACATTATCTTTGGTCTCCTGTCAAATCATATCCCTTATCCCAGTTTATATCCCATCAACCAAACACCCAAATAATAAATCCCACATAAAAATTAATCCTATATTATATCCAATCCTATACATTATAC
The DNA here is from genome assembly GCA_019916065.1 of Vitellaria paradoxa. Lineage (NCBI taxonomy): Eukaryota > Viridiplantae > Streptophyta > Magnoliopsida > Ericales > Sapotaceae > Vitellaria > Vitellaria paradoxa. The sequence goes on along the minus strand of CM034237.1, from coordinate 45,820,192 downwards.
TATGTTATTATTTATCCTTTGTCATTCAATCTCCCTAATCAAATGTATCCTAATAGTAATGCCATTTGGTTTACCCTTTTCCTTCTTGGTAAAAAAGAAAGTGTTTGTCTTGTGTTGTTCCATATCAGTTATAAGCCTTTTACATGAGTAGTAGATTAAGTCCTCCACCCAATAACATTGGAAGACTACTCCTCTTGGTGAGTCTAGAAAAATTTATAGAATTAGAGGAACTCCTCCTCTTGGACGAAATGATCAAGGAATACTTGGAGACACATCTACAAAAGCTTTGTATAGGAATCCACAAGGAAACGATCCAATTAATCAAGATGTACAATGAGGATTGTATCTATAGGATTTTGCAGTTTTCATCAAATATAATATTAATGATGGACTAGTTAATTATTTAGGACCAGCTGATTATTTAATTATAACTAATGAGCCATTCCTCCGCTTTCATTCATAAATGTGGAAGTTAAGATCCCCCCCCCCCCAAAAAAAAAAGAATCGATCATTCAACTATTCCAAATTACATGAGAAAAATGATAAAGGGAGAAAGTAAATATGTGGTATATATCCGTCTAATCTATATTGAATTGTGGAAACTCAACATTGATGTCACAAGAATTGTTAAACCTTATGGAAACCCTAATATTCTTGCTGAATTATAGTTGACAATAAGGTATTTCAAAATTGATTATTAATCCCTCTGTTAAAGGTGTTCCAGAATTGTGGTGGATACCGTGGATTTGACCCTTCCAAACCTCTCAGAAATTCCCCTAGTGTGAATACAAATTCCCCTTTCTTCATATTCAAAGTGAAAAGGAACTTTCTTCATATTCAAAGTGAAAAAGAAAGGAGAATTTGTATTCACAGTAGGAGAATGTAGCCTAACAGTAATGTTGTAATGGTATACCACTTTTCTTCTTGTTAAAAAGGAAAGTGTGTTTCTTGTGTTGTTCCACATTAGTTGTCTTGTGTTGTTCCACATTAGTTGTCTTGTGTTGTTCCACATTAGTTGTAAGCCTTTTGCATGAGGAGTAGATTAAGTCCTCCACCCCAATAAATATTAGAAAACTTCTCCTCTAGGTGAGTGTGGTGGAGGATTTGACCCTTCCAAACCTGTTAAATATTCTCCAATTGTGAATACAAATTCCCCTTTCTTCATGTTCAAAGTGAAAAAGATAGGTCTTGTTTCCACCCTACCAAACTCACCCCAAGGGAAGTTCAAACCTATACCCTCCACTTGGGAAGGCCTTGATTACTTGAATTCTTCATTTATTGAAATATTGGAAGAAATTTTGGTACAGATGCACTGGGAGAGAAAGGGTTATATCTTATATGTATAAATTTGTGTTGCCTTTATGTCTTGGTAATAAAATTTGGATTCACTTTTTTTTCTTATTTCCTAAATAGCATTGAAATTTCCCACTCTTTTCTAGTTTTGTTTTTCAATTTTTTTTTCAATTTTTCCTTTTAGATTTTATGTTTAAAGTTTGCCAAAAATAATAATAATAATAAAATAAAAATTGAATTACAATTGTTTTCTTTTGATTGAGGTTAACTTCAAGAAAAATTCATGCACGGGTGATTAATTATGTACTAAAAGGTAGGACATGCAATCTATGGGTGACTTGTGCCACATTGACCCTACGATTCCCTACACATCACACCTGTTGCCCGATCACTGCCGCACCATGTGAACGGCATTGCACCTGCTGCATATTCATTATCATGGCATACAAGTGGCGTCGCCCTCACTGCACCATATGAGCGATGTCACCCTCGTTGCACGTTCCTTGCCGCACTCACCACTGTCTAAGACGCGTGGAGGCCAAATCTCTTGTCTTGATCTCTCCCTATAAATACTTCCTTCTCTCTCAACTCCAGCCATAACTTCTTCTCTATGATCTCTCTCTCTTTCTCTCTCTTCTCCAAACTGTCCTTGTTCTCACCCCCTCGCCTCTAGCGCATCTTGCCATTGAAGATGACTAACATTGTTCCTAGTTCATTGGACCATCTAGCTCGACATCGACCCCCCACATTTTACTTATAATTATGAAAAAAATGGATTAATGGTTCTCATGGAGTGATAATAGGAATAGTTAAATTACTCAACACCCTTATAATCAGGCAGAAGAAAAATTAACATGGCTTCAAAAAGGGTGACACCAACCTGGTGTTCTCCCTTAATAATATATAGCATAGACAATTGTGTAAAAGATTATGGATGTTGTTCACTTGGGACGCATATGTAGAGAAATCAAAGCCTTGAGAAAAATTGATGTTTTTCCAAATCAACCCTCTATCTTTTAACTTGTGACTTTTCTTGACAGCCTTTTGTGGAGTTGTTTTAGTCAAAATTTTTCAGATGCTGAAAGAGTGTGTGTGTGTGCGCGCTTTTTTTTTTTTTGGGGGGGGGGGGTGGTGTGGGGGTTGGGGGGAGCTTTGCTTAGGGGAGCCAAGCTTTCAAATTTCTTTTAAGTTAATTAAAATTTGCCTCTAGATTTTTACATTATAAAGATTGGTAATTTTCATAAATACCATCTTTGCCCCTGTTCAACATAATTCTTTTGTCCGCCAATGAATTTTTTTTTTTTAAATTACATTATATCTACTCTGGAATTTTTACATGTAAAGATTTTTGGAGGTGTCTGTTATCTTCAAACATCAGATGCTTTCAGAAATTGAACTTCTGTTTACTTGTTTGTACTAAGATGCTTACGGTTATCATTATGTTCCAAGTGGCACATGTATTTCTCAAAGATCTTGTTGTGGCATGGTAGACGGACAGTAAAAAACATTCCGAAGTATGCGTCCGCACAATTCTACGTTGACAATGTCTTGCCTAGGCTCAAAGAGAAGAAGATAATGGCCCTAAAACCTTTTGTTGATAGACTTGGGTGAGTTATGGATGTTATACAGATTTGTTACTGTAATGGGCTATGTTTAGGTTCTTCTATGGTAAATCAACTTTAATTTTGTTCAGGTATGACAATGTGCCTTCAGAAATCAACAGGCTTAGGTGCAGGGTAAACTATCATGCTCTGAAATTCCTTCCTGAGATTGAACAGATGGCTGATCTGCTTGCATCAAGAATGAGAAACCGCACAGGCAATTCAAATCCTTATATGTGAGTGACTTGCGCATGTTACTTTGTGAAACTTGGCTTAAACTTTTCCTTTTCTTTGCTCAATAAGAAACGATTTCTGCGTAAACAGGGCTCTTCATCTTAGATTTGAAAAAGGGATGGTAGGCCTATCATTCTGTGATTTTGTGGGAACAAGGGACGAAAAAGCTCTAATGGCATTATATAGGCAGAAAGAATGGCCTCGACGGTATAAGGTGCTATAGAGCTTAATTGTTTGGTTGGTTTCCTGGGATTTGAACCAAAAGGACAGGGATGTATGATATGATTTTTCTGTTTGTAATGATTGGCCTACAGAATGGTTCCCATCTATGGCCTCTGGCCCTGCAGAAACGTAAGGAAGGACGGTGCCCTCTTGAACCTGGAGAAGTGGCACTGATTCTTCGGGCAATGGGCTATCCCAAAGAAGCACAAATTTATGTTGCTTCTGGGCAGGTTTATGGTGGACAGAATCGCATGGCACCTCTCAGGAGCATGTTTCCAAACCTTGTAAGACCATCTACTTGATTTCTTGTGCAATTCCTTTTTGCCAATTGCAATATAATGTAGTGTAGCTAGTTCCCTGGGTAAAAGGTACATGCTAGCATTTTAGTAAAAGAATGCATGTTAAGCATCACTGCTTCTAAGAGATGTCAGCCTAAGTGACTCAATGATTTTGAGCAAGTGCGTGTTTTAGTATGGGATTATTACAAACATGGCATAGGGAAATTAAATTATTCAATTTTCTACCAGCAAATCAAATGTGAAAATTTTGTGAAATTCCCCCGCCCCCATGGTTGATTATTTTTTTGTTTATTTGGTGTTGCATATTCCAAATTTGAACAATGAATTCAATATTCATATTTTATGTAGAATCATCTCCACAATGTAATGGATGATGTTGACCAAGTTTCTTATTGATTTTTTTTTTTTTTTTTTGATGAATTGTGGATGATAGCGAGTGGAATTTTTTATATTGCCAATGTTTTTATGATTCTGTTGGCACCAAATTGAGAATGGACACTAACATGCTATATACCTTAGTAGAAGTGATGGCTTCAGTTTCTTAGTTCATATGATCAGGTTGAGGGTTGGTAACAGGTTACAAAGGAGGAGTTGGCAAGCAAGGAAGAGTTGGATGGCTTCAGGAAGCACGTGACGAGTTTAGCAGCCCTTGACTTCTTGGTCTGCTTGAAGTCTGATGTGTTTGTGATGACCCATGGTGGCAACTTTGCCAAACTGATAATTGGGGCTCGCAGGTACATGGGTCACCAGCTGAAGTCCATAAAACCAGACAAAGGACTCATGTCCAAATCTTTAGGGGACCCCTACATGGGCTGGTCGACCTTTGTTGAAGATGTGGTTATCACCCACCAAACACGGACAGGATTGCCCGAAGAAACCTTTCCTAACTATGACCTCTGGGAGAACCCTTTAAGTCCTTGCATGTGTAGAGCCTGACCTTAACAGCTACTCCTTTTCAAAATAAACCCAAAATCTGAAAAAGTTTACCCCTTAATCTTCCCACAAGTTGAAGGAGTGAATATATATATATATATATATGTATATATCTGTATGCCAGCTTGGCAAAGCTTCTACAATCTTAGAAGGTGATTGGAGGTCAATTGGAAATCAAGTATCATAGGTAGAGTCTGAGAAGAGTTTGTTTGGGCTATCAGCCTTGCAATATCACCAGGTATGGTACTCTTCCTTAGCAGGATGCAGTTACAATTTTCAATTTTGTACCCGTAGCTCAAATTGCTCAATTTTTTGTATATGGTTTGATTTAATGTAAATTATGAGTTATTTTGGATGTATAATACCCCCTTATCATCTAAACAGCTATTGTTTTGGAAATGGAACGAAACCACGTGGATGGTTCTTAGTTTAATAATGGATGAGTGAATTATATATCAGATGCCGTATCTTCTTCAACTGACCTGATGATTGTTTCAAACACAAACAAAACTGCAGGATCTGTAAAGCGGACTTAATGCTCACATATCTGCATAGGATCCGTTTGGCGGCAAAAAACAACGAAAAATAACAAAAAATGTGGTTTAAGAAATTTTTTGACGTTTGGTATGTAACAACCAAATTATGTTTTTCAGATATAAATAGTGAAATTTTTTTACTTTTGCGTAAGTTTTTTTAGAGAGAAACTATTTGAACATTTATATTTTTTTTTTTGTTCTGTCGGAATGATTTTATGTCAGAATTTATTGAAAGTGATTAAAAAGTTTTTGGAATTTATAGAAAAGGTATTAGGGTTTGTGAAATGTTACAGGAGGTTTGTAACAAATTTATTGGGGTTTATAAAATTTATTAGGATATGTTGACATATATAAATTTATAAAAATTTTACAAAGGAGGAAGAGTATAACAATGGATGAGTGAATTATCTATCGGACGCCGTATCTTCTTCAACTGACTTGATGATTGTTTGAAACACAAACAAAACTGCAGGATCTGTCAAGGGGACTTAATACATACATATCTGTACAGTGTTGTTTGGCGCGGTAAAAAATAACAAAAATAGATGTAATTTGAGAAATTTTTTAACGTTTAACATGTAGCAATTAAATCACGTTTTTTAGATATAAATAGTAAAATTTTATTACTTTTACATCAATTTTTTAGAGAGAGAAATTATCTGAATATTTTTTTTGGTTCTATCAGAATGATTTTATGTATGGTTAAAAAGTTTTTAGAATTTATAAAAAAAATTATTGGCATTTGTGAAATGTTATAGGGATTTGTAAAAAATTTATTGGAATTTGTAAAAATTATTGGGTTATATAAATATATATATATATATATTTATAAAAATTTTACGAAATACGAAGAGTGTAAAATGTGTTAAAAAATTTTAAAAATTTTTAATATTTTTTTAAAATTTCTGTTACACCAAATGAACCCATGGTAAATCAGGTCACTTGAATTGACTTGTCCTAAGTGGCACGACTGCTGTGTGCTGTGACTGATAAAGTAGCTAAAAATGAAACCACCAAAGCGGGATCCGCAATTCCCACAATGTGTGTATATAGGTAGATAACTATGAATCAGTTTGAATTTCAAATTTCAAATTATATAAAAAAAGTTTGTAATACTTTTCATATAAAAGATTTTAAATTAATATTATAAAATTTTTATATATTTATTAAATATTGTATAAATACTTTAATTTATTTTGCTTATTAATTTTTATTTTTATAACTTATTTTTACACTTTTTCACATAGGTTTACTTTATAAATTTAAATTTGAATTATTTAGAGGGCGGTTAAAGTGTTAATATATATATATATATATATAAAAGTTAACAAATTTTTTTGGAATTTAAAGTTTAAAAAGTTCTTCTAAAATGATTGTTGAATATTTGTGTTTGATTTTATATAAATTTGTTAAAAGATGTATAAAACTGGCATGTGACAAAATTTTAATAAAGAATCTTAAAAATTTTAGGAGTTTATAAAATTTTTTAATACAAATATCAGTTTAATTTTTTAAAAAAATCTGTCAAAAATCATTTGAATGTATGGTTCGTTTGAAGCTTTTGAAATTTTTTAAAATTTTTTGAACTCTTTTGGAGCTCCAAGCGCCCATTTACTCGTTAAATTATATTTTCGTGCCTTTAAACGCAGGCCAATGCTAGTAACTTCATATATTATGTAGATATATAACACACATGTTGAAATAGATTGGTAGTGGTATAGCTGTGAACTTTTCTATAGTTATCTATTATATTTTTGTTTTCCTTAAATGTTCTTTAACTATTTATTATTTTTATAATTTTGTTATTTTTTTAAATACCCTTTAATTAATTACTTATTATTTACTAAAATACTTTTTAATTCACTATTTATGTATTTGTTACTTGAAACATTTTTTATTTCAATTAAAATAAAATATTTAACAAAAATGATATCAATTGGGACTTTTATATATTGATATATTTATATAACAAAACAAAAATGTCAATTGGGAGTTTTATATATATGTCAAATAACAATAATAATAATAATAAGGACTTGTATCAAAATTGGTGACTTATTTTAAAATTTTGTTTATAACTAAAATAATTTTTTTACTCTCATATCAAACACAAAAAATTATATAGGTCAATTATTACTCTTATTTCAAATATCGTTGAATTTAAAATTAAAAAATAATAAATACATTTCATTTTTAAGTTCTCACACTCTAAAAATCACTATTTATTATAAGAAAAGATGGAGTGCAATAAGTTAAAAACAGAATATATTTATTACCTTCCTTTAAAATTTTATTTATAACTTAATTAATTTTTTTACTCTTAAATAAAATCATTACATTCACTCTATAAAGAATATAATTATTCCAAATTAAAATTTACTCTTATTATCCTAATATATATGACTAAAAAGATGTCACTCTTGTAATTATTATTCTAGTAAAATCCATTCTTGTAAATTTTCTATGTTCACTTTTTTACCTTGACTCTGAACTCAGCCCTAGTACCCCAAAAAGAGAGAGAGAGAGAGAGAGAGAGAGAGAGAGAGAGAGAGAGAGAGAGAGAGAGAGTTTTTTGTTAATATACGGGTATTAAACTTTCCATGCAATTTCTGGGAAAATCTTGATTGTCTCTTGCGTGTGCGATGTCCGGACGAAAATACAAGACCTTTGTGGACTAATGAGAGTGAAATTCAGGCGTATGTTATGAACTTGTTGACTTCTTAGGAGAAGATGACTCGGGAGAAGAGGACGGGCCGTGGAAAAGAGGAATGGCTACGGCATCTAACCGGTGGTTTTAAAAGTGCGCCGCGTGCAGCATTCCAATTTTCTTTTTCTTTTTTTTTTTCTTTTTACTAGTTTTGCTTATTTAAATTTGACACTTGGAATAATATAAATTATTGCACAAAAAATTATGTAATTTTAAATAAAATAAATAACAATGGGTAGATTTCACCCAAAAAATAAAATAAAAAAAAGGAGCTCAGATGTCATATTTTTATCACATTTATGAGTAAAAATGTGGATGTTACCACTTAGTTTGTTAGTTAATGTGATTATTTTTAAATATACTGATATTTTTTTTTATTTATAATCACTATTGGACGAAGAAGAAAACTATAGAATTTTTCCGTTAAAAAAGCGGAAGATGGGAGTTATTGGAAAGGCAGCTAGAGTATAAAAATCAATAATCTTCTGCATTATTTAGATATTAGAATCATTAAATTATTTGAATCATTAAATAATTATTAAATTATTAAAAAATTAATTTAGATTGAAATTATTAAATTATTTAATAAAAATTAAGACTACATATCAAGATGGTGCATTTGCACTTCATTCCTGCGACTCGGAAGATGATATAGGTTCCTCCAACAACTCGGGGTTGTAGTAGGGGGTTAACAATAACTGTTGTACTACCAAAAAGATACCGTTTCGACCATTTTTTAGTTAAAACGATATCATTTCACTCAAAATGATTTCGTTTTAAATATGAAATTAAGTGAAATGACATTATTTTAAGTAAAAATAATTGAAACAGTATCATTTTGAGACTATTGTATCGACTACAGTTACCCCCACTAAATAAAAAAATTGTGAGGTGCAATAAAAGTTCCATGCCAAAAAAAAAAACAAGGAAAAATAAATCTATTTGATAAACTTAAGTAAAATTGTGTCATTTTTAACATGCAAGAAAACCGTGGCATTCAGAATGGTTTTCATTGATAAATAGTTGGATTGCTCCTACATCAAGAGTTGGGTGTGTGTGTGCAGGGAATATAAGCCTTAGTCTGCAGATTAACTTTGAGTTGGTTTATGGACTTTGGTGTTAAATAAAAAAAAAAGAAAAATCAATACTTTCCGGTGTTGGGCCTCACTACCTCCTATGAGCTGCTCTTCAGTCCGGGACTTGGCCTAGGAGATGTCCAGTGGGCTCTTTGGGAGCTTGCTCTCACATCGGGAGTTGGGTGTGTATGTGTGCTGAATATAAGCCTTAACCTGTAGACTAACTTTGAGTTGGTTTGTGGAGTCTAGTGTTAAATCAAAAAAAGAAAAAAAGATAAATAGTTTGATGACCACTGGAAAGGTGTTGGAAAAAATAGATCTAAATTATCAATATTAAAGTTTTGTTTAGAGTAGTAAAAAATTTTAAAAAATAATACAAAATTTTAAAAAATTATTTATTTTTTATCTCATTATACAAATTATAAATTTACCATTTATCTTATTTTACCTCATTTTATTATATTTTTTTATCACTTCAAACACAACCTCAGTTGCTAGCCGGCAATCTCGCTGGTTTTGTCGTCAAGCATCACAGAAACGCGTAGAAAACCAGACAATCTCGCAGGCAACTTCCCGGCAGAATAACAAAACTTATGATACTCAAACCAAGGAGGATTTTTTAATTTATTTATTATTTTTTTTACAAATGTAATTAATACGCACAAAATTATAAATTAAATAAAAAATTATGAGACCTTTTGGAGTGTAAAAAAAATTAAAAGTAATAAAAGTAAAAATGTTTTTAAAATTTAGAGTGTAAAAAATTATTTTAAAATGATAATTGAATATTTATTTGATTTAATATAAAAATTATTAAAAATTATACAAAGTGACATGTAACAAAATTTAATAGAGAATATTGAAAGTTTTTGGGATTTTGTAAAATTTTTTGGTATAAACGTCAATTCAATTTTTTTAAAAATCTACCAAAATCCGTTGAAACGCAATTTAATGTTTTGTTCCAACGGGTTTTTAATAAAATTTCAAAAAAATTTAATTTTTTTAAAATTTAAAAAGGTCATAACTTTTAAGTTTTTTGAAATTTTTTAAATTTATTTCGATTTACGAATGCCCCTGCACATTGGGGTATTTGAAATTGTGTAAATTTAAAAAGATAGCGTCTCATACTTATGTAGTGAGTAAAAAATTTAAATTTTACAGTATTGTAATTTATAGTTATAAAAATTTCTAAAATTTTATATTTTTTTAACTTCAAAACGTGTCATAAGAAAATAATAATAATATCCCGTCTAAGTTTTGAGTTGGTTTGTTAAGTCTGAGTTTATCTTCTGTTAAAAAAATCCAATTCATGTGTGTCCTGTGTTGTTCTCTTTGTAGGCTTAGCACTCTTCGGGGTGCGGCTCAAACTACGACCCATGAGATGGACAAACTTCCACATCCGTAGAAGTTGGGTGTGTTATATCTTTTAACTAGCAAACTAATTTTTGAGTTATTTTGTTGAGTTTGAATTTATCTTCTGTAAAAAATAATAATAATAATAATAATTAAAAAATATATCTTTTAACTGGCAAACTATTTTTGAATTATTTTATTGGTTCTGAATTTATCTTCTGTAAAAAATAATAATAATAATAATAATTAAAAAAAAATTTAGCCGCGGAGCTGACATACGAAAGCATGTCAGCCTCCATCTTTTAATTCATTTGCTGGTCCGCTCTTGGCGGCGGTTGGCACTATAATCCAATCATTGTCTGTAAATATATACACATGGCACATAGGTATATGTCTTTGTATCGGCAGTCATACAGAGAGAGAGAGAGAATATGCAGAGGATTTGTTTCCCTGTGTTGAGGATCTCTCTTCATTTACCTTAAAGCAATGGTCATTAACCGTCGATTTTTTATCTTCCCCACTTTCTTCATTTTTGGCTACAGCCAAGATGCTCTCTGCAACCTCAAAAATACCACCTTGCTTCACCAGATTGACAACGAACGTCACCTGTCCCAATTCCAGATGGATTCAAGTGACGCCCAGAAGAGAAAACCAGAGAAGAATATCACTCTTGTCTCTCAAATGCGCTGACAACCCCGAATCCAATATCAACTCATCGTCTTTTTCGTTGTTGTCCCGCTTGTCTGTGACCGGAGCTCCGGCGGCGGAGAAGTCGAATATCACCGGCGATAAGCTTCAATGTTTGGCGTCGGAGTTTAAGTCTCTATCCAAGCCGATCGATCGCGTGAAGCGATTGCTGCACTACGCGGCTCTACTACCTCCGTTGGAAGAGTCGAGTCGAGTGGAGGCGAACCGGGTCAACGCGTGCACAGCCCAGGTGTGGTTGGAGGCGAGGGTGGATTCAAAGGGGCGAATGAGGTTCAAAGCGGACAGCGATTCGGAGATCGCCAAAGGGTTCTGTTGGTGCTTGGTTTGGGCGGTTGACGGGGCCTCGCCGGAGGAGGTGTTGGCAGTGAAGGCGGAGGATCTGGCGGATATGAATGTGGGATTGTCCATTGGAGCTAAGTCCAGAATCAACACTTGGCATAATATTTTGATGAGCATGCAGAAGAGGACCAAAGCTTTATTGGTTGAGGAGAGACAAAGGAGATCAGCCATCTCCGGAACCTTTTGTTTATTGAATGGTTAATATTGATGATAGCACTGATGCTGAAAATCCTTCCTAAGAAGATGTTAATTTCCAGCTTCTCTCTCTCTCTCTCTCTCTCTCTCTCTATATATATATGTATTATCTTTAAACTCCGTTCCACGATGGTTCCATGTCTATGTTCTTGTAACTTCGTTGGCTATGTGTTTGATAGATGATTAGTGGAGGCTTCATCTGGGTACAAATTTTAGCTATTACTTTTTTTATTTTTTCCGGGTAGTTTATTGATTTTCTTCATGAAAATTAAATTTTTTTCCAAAATTATAATTTTTAGGTGTTTTTAAATATGTTAATCATATTCGTAAAAAAAAAAAAAAATTTAAATTCACATTCGTTTGAATAAAATCAATCAGTTTGTGAAAAAAAATAAAAATTAGTATTTTTATTTTTTAACTTTTATCTAAATAAATGTAAATTTTTTAATTTTTTTCATAATGTGAATTTTTTAATTTTTTTTTTTTGTAGGAATACTATGAACAAGTTTAAAAGTTATAATTTCTTAAAAAATTAAATTTTAATAAAAATTTATATAAAACTACAAAACTAAAAAAAAAAAAAAAAAGAGAGAGGGTAAAACTAATTTTGTAACCAAGCAGAGCAATTGGGTTTTAAATGGTTTACTTTGATTTACTTCAACTTTTTGATATATAGATATCGAATCATGCGTTAAGAACTCCGAGTCAGCTACACGTGGAGTCATTGATTGTAATTTTAGTGCTGTGGAGGTTGTGTTTGGGATGATTTTGGGGGCTTTATCAAAAAATGAATGAATAAATAAATAAATAAGGGATAGATTAAATTCATTGTTGAGATGATTTCCACGGCAAATAAAACTCAGCCTTTTCCTCAATGGCTTTTTCATAAATTCATTTTATGTTTGCACTGAGAACGTTTGATAACTAATTAGGAATTTTTAATATTTGAAACTTTTGATGGGTTTAGTAAAAATTTAAAATTTTTTAAAAAATTTTAATTGTTAGTAACTTTTAATCATTGAATAAAAAATTAGAGAAAATTTCAGTAACTTTTAAAAATTTTTACACTCCTTTTGAAAAAATTTTTCTTTTAGAGTTGATTTAATTTTAAGTTAAAGAATTTATTTGATTTGATTTAATAAATAAAATTTTGTATCTGAAATATATGTTTAAATTTAAGAATTAAATTGAATTGAACTAAAAAAAAACCAAATTTAACTACTAGTGGAAAAGAAAAAATAAAAAAATATAATATATGACTATGGTAGCATTTGGAATGGTAAAAAATAAGAAAAAAATATGATTTAAAATAACTTTTAGTGTTTGATATTTTTAACTCAAACCACTTTTTTTTTTAGATGAATAGTGTAACTTTTAGATTTTTGCGGTAAAACATTGAAGACAGAAATCGTGGGAATAGATTTTTTTGGTATATTCCTTCGGATTTATGTCAATTTTTTTTTTAAATTTTGAACTTTTTTATTTTTGCGTGAAAATTGTGGGAATGGTTTTTTGGTTCGTTCCCACGAATTTATGTCGAATTTGTTAAAATTTGTTGAAAAGTTATTGGAGTTTATGAAAAAGTTATTGAAAATTGTAAAAAAAAATATTGAGGTTTGTAAAAATTTGTTGAGATATGTAGATATATGTAGAAATTTCACAAAGAACGAGATGATCAAAATGTGTTAGAGAGTTTTAGAAATTTTCAGATATTTTTGTTAGCTTTTAGTAAACTAAAGATTGCCTATATGCAGGTAAATTTGTCTACTTAGTTAAGAAAAAAAATGAATTCTCCGTAACTTTATTATTTTGAGTGGAATTTTAAATAATATAAAAATTTCAAATTTTAAATTATAAAATGAAATCAAATTTAACTTATAAAATTTTATTTTGATTTTACGTATAAAAATTAGAGAAAACTTTAGTTAAATAAAATTTTTTGATTTTCTTTATATTTTTTTTAATTTTTATAAATTTCTACTAAATATACATTTTTTTTTTCAAAAAGTGACAGGTGGTAGCATTAGGACAAAAGATATAAAAATTTTTACTTTTTTTGATTTACTAAACACTCCCATAATGAAAATATGACATATAAACTAATGTACCAATTAATTTTTTTTTTAATAAAATCTGCATTATATAATAGTCATCATACATTATATTTTAATTAGTACACTCCATCACGTAATGGTGCAGTGCTTTTCTAAAAATAATTTCTGCTAAGAATGTCGGTGATACATGCATTATTACCCAATAAAAGTATAAAAAATTCGTATAAAAATAATATGTGATAGAATTTAATTAAAATAATATAAACAATTAGAAAAAATTAGTACTTTTTTTTTTTAATATGAATCAAACACCCCCTTGACCTCTGCTCCTTGGGCATTTGCACTTTCCATTGCTAGCAGAAAGTAATCTTGCAGAAAAAGGAACTTTGGTTGAAGGGAAAAGTTGTAATAAAGTTTTGTTTGGTTTGGAGTAATAAAAAGTAAAATAAAATGAGATAAATTGTGAATTTATAATTTGTATAATGAACTAAAAAGTAAATAATGTTTAGAAGTTTTTAAAAATTTTTAAAATTTTGTAGCAAACTAAACGTGATTATTATAAGTTTTTCGGAGATTCAGACATAAATCTCAATCCTTGGGCATTTGCACTTTCCATTGCAAGCAGAAAGTAATCTTGCAGAAAAAAGGAACTTTGGTTGAAGGGAAAAGTTTTCACCAACTATTGTTTTGTTTGAAGTGATAAAAAGTAAGATAAAGTGAAATAGGTTCTGGGTTCGTAATTCGTATAGTAAGATAAAAAATAAATAATTTTTAAAAATTTTTAAAAATTTTTAGAGATTTTTAAAGTTTTTATTATAAGTTTTTCAGAGATTCAGACATGAATTTCAATCAAAATCTGTTATAGGTACATTTAGAGAAATAAAAAAATTAATAAAAATTGACAAATTTTATAATTTTATAATTCTTGCAACAAGAGACAAAATTAATTTTTTTTTAATTTAAAAATTTTTTAATAAAATTTAGTGTTGCAAACAAGCTCAGAATTAGGCGAAAGTATTATTGTCGTAAGCCAATTCCTTCTATTTCAGGTAAGGATTTGATTTCCTACCACATACATCATTAAAGAGAGGACAGCCAATGCATTGTAATGAAAAGGGAAAAAAATAAAAAATTAAACTTTTAGGCTGAAAATTCCAATTGTAATAAACTAACAACTTGAGCTTTTAAATATTTAAATTTTTATTGTACTCTAATTTCACTTAATACATTTAGGTTATTGTGACAAATTATGAGAATTTAATATGATAACGAAGTAAAGAAAAAAAGAATTATGGGTAAAAATAAAAAATAATTGTAACATACAAAGATACAACAAATTACGTGATTCAGTGTAATACTTACATTCACAGGCGAAAGACGAAGAAAGAATACAAAATACGAAAGATAAAAAATATTTTCATAATAAAATTAAAATAAAAAGTATTCGAAATATATTTCAACGTAAAAGATAAATATTTAATTTTTCTCACACCTCTCTGTACCTTAATTTTATTTATTTATTTTTATTTTTATTTTTATTTTTTTCTGCGCTCTTTCTCGATCTCCAACCCACCTATTGATGCATGAACAAATCTAAAAGTGGCAACCCAACCAGTGGCTAGAAACGATTCTTATTCTGTGAGCCCCAAATTTGGGTATGCATTATTGGTTAAAGTAGAGATAGGTTGAAACAAAAGTCAAGTCCTCCCAACGTGGGATTGACATCTCATCACGACTCAACAGTTGTGTTGGAACAAATATTTGTCCAAAAAAAAAAAAAAAAAAAGAAAAGAAAAAAAAAGTTATAGGATTTGGAAAATTAAAAATATTAAAATTATAAAATTAATTTATTAAAAAATACAATTTATTTTGTTATATTTTTTAATATATTCAAATAATAATATTTATTTAAGATTTTATGTTTTTTTTCTACTTTTTTTATCATTTTTTTCCTTTTTCATGGGAAGCCTCTGCGAAGCAGAACAGGCTTGGATGAGCAAAGCTGCGAGGAAGCAAGATCCCATTTGGATTGTTCTTTTAGGCGCAAAAAGTAGACTAAAGCTCCAATTATTTAAAAAAAAAAAATTTAAAAAGGTAAAAAATTTTAAAAATTATTTATTTTTTATTTTACTACATGAATTATAAATTTATAATTTATCTCATTTTATCCTATTTTATATTATTTTTTATTACTGTAAATGCATCTAAGATACATCAAAGGAAAAAGAGACCGAGAGACTGAGAGCTGGTGCTCCCGTTGATAATGGAAATTAGGTGGTCTTTTTTTTTTTTTTTTAAAAACTCAGATTATCCACTCAACCACAGCTTTTGATGAGTGCTAATCAAAGGTAGTACCATATTTCTTTTAACCTCAATGATGGCTCATCAGCATTGTCAAAAGTTGCAATTTGACATTTCGAGCGCACAAGTTTGATTTTGCACCTCGGGTTACTCTTCTAAGGGAAAATAGTTGCCTGGCAATGATTTAAAAGGGATAATTTTCCATATATCCCCGTAATTAGGGTCAAAATTAGTAACACTCTTATCTCTTAATAATGTCACCCTCTATTCACGAGTACAGTGCAAGGGTGATATTAGTAAAAATATATTTCACAAGCAGTTAAAATAAATAATTTCGTTCACCGTTATACTTTACTTACAAATATAAGAGACATTAGTATATAATAACGAGATACGAGAGTGTAAATGATTTTGACTTCTAACTACAGGAATATAAAGACAATTATCCCAATTTAAAAAGAATAAAAAAATGTAACAAATAGAGAGATTAATAAAGATTATAGCATCTCCACCTCTTAAAAAGAGTCAAGCGTATGATGGTAAATTAATCCACTGTTCACTTACATAGATAGTTTTAAAAAATAGTAAATTCTTATCGAATTCTATTATATTTGATTAGATTTCAAATAATATGAGAATCTCAAAATTTAACTTATAAGATGAAATCAAATTTTGGTTTCAAACAAAATAATTTAAATGAAATCAAATTCTATTAAATTCATTATGTCAAACAGCTTAAAGTGATAATATATATATATATATATATATCTATATAGGAAGAGAATGATGAAACGGAAATTAGGCATGAGTAGTATGAGAAGTAGAGGATTAATATTAGTGCTTTATGTTATAGGCAGTGACTTAAATTATTTATGGTTACACTCACGAAGTATTAAATATATAATATGAAATCACCATTTACCATATATTTAAATCACTATCTATAACATGTTAAGGAAACCGTTTAAATTTTAAATTAATTATTATATCTTTTAATAACTAATAATTAGAATTAAGTCCAAGGAAACCGTTCAAATTTTAAATATTTGCATCAAGGAAATAATTTAAAATTCCAATCAATAAAACTATGATTTGCTTTTAAATTATTTATTCAAAAAATTATAAAAAATTAAGTTTAAAAAAAAAGTTTCAAAATTATCAATCAAAATGTGATACCTTGTTTTTAATTCTTTCATAATTTAAAATTATGAAAAAATTTAGATTGAGAACAATGTTTTTGCTGTATATATATATATATATTAATTATATGCTAGCAGCGAACCTGTGCTATGCACTGTGAATAAATTTTTTTAATAAATAGTGTAAATAAAATAATAAATCATTTTTAAATATGTAAAGTATATAAATAATTTACTAGTGAAAGTAATTAAGTCAAATTAAAAGGCTAGTCAACAAAAATGTGTAATAACATTAAACTATTGAGAAACCCATTTAGGACATTATATATGTATCCTAGATAAGATGAACATTTGTCTCAATATGTCTTTGTATTTTTAATATTACATATAATATGACTATATATGTACTTGTTACAGTTATCAAATATTAGAAGTGGACACACACATTATTATTTTAATTGATTTAATTTTGAAATTTTAAAACATATAGTCAAAATTAATTAATTGTAATTTTTATAGAAAGTAACCAAATCAACCGTTGTTTGATAATATAACCAAACTTCTTAAATTTAATTCATTCAACTCAAAAACCAAAATTTGACCGAATTGTACACAATTTAACTTATATTAAAAGGGATCTTGACCAAATATGATCTTTAAATTGAAACAAAAAATCATTGATCATTTATGAATTTTGGAAATTAGAATAACTTCATTTTAAACATTAACTCAATGGCATGGTAATGCCAAACTTAATGGGCAAAATATAAATAATGATTAGTGATGAGCAAAAGCAGAATAAAGGGGTGGTTTGGCAAACATTAAAAAATTTATAACTTTTCCCTTATTTTCGACTTTTTTTTGCATTTTTGTATTTTTCCTTATCTCAAACTTTTTATTTATTTATTTTTTCAACTTTCTTTAATTTTTTTTAGCATTTAAAAATTTTATCAAACATCTAATTTTTTTAAACAATGGCACGTAATAATACTAAAATAAAAGTTACAAAAAAGTTAAACTTTTTAATTACGAAACGAACCCCAAAGTAATTATGATAATGTTATTTTAACTTGACAAAAAAAAGAAAATTAAAAAAATAAAAAAGAAAGTGCGAACTTTTACACCACCTTTAGAAATTAAAGTCATAAAAGTTTAATGCGAAGAAAAGGCCCACAATTGAAGATCATTAAAAATATATTGAATATTCACAAAACTTAAAATTACTTCGCGGATGGTTAAGTTATTACTATTATTATTATTATTATTATTATTATTAGTTTAAGAAAAATTAAAAATAAACAGAAGTACCCACGTTGGTTCGTACATCTCCAGCGTTGCAACCAAACAGCCCCCGAGAGATAGTTTGTTTGTGGCGAATCCATGATATTTTCCCTTAACTTTCTCACTGACCAATCAGAAGCAACCAGAGCAATGCCATGTCACGTGGGTCACCCATGACCCACGCCCCGGACTTCACAGGACCACCGGCACCTCCCTTGTACGTCTCTCACGCTCCCCTTTCTCTTGTTCCGTGCTCCTCACTCTTCTCAGAGGCGCGTGACGCCAACCCACCACCGTCTCACGAACCCCTCTCACAAAAAAGCGCACTAGCCGTACCGTTTCCTTTTCGGCCATTTTTGCCACAGCGTACGCGCCCTCGCAACACACAAACCTTCAACAACTGTAACCCCCTTCAGTCAGGGACGGAGCTCCGGCGATCCTGAACGGAGCGCTAGCTTTCTTTCTGATATATTTGTGCGAATTCTTGTTTTCTCATATCTTAAGGGTGCGGGAATGTCGAAACCGTGGGGAAATATAGGCGCATGGGCCGCCGACGCCGAGCGAGCCGAGGCAGAGGAGCGGGAGCAGGCGGCCGCTGCTGCCGCCGGGGGCGGCGGCGGCGATTCCCAGAGCTTTCCGAGCCTGAAGGACGCTGCAGCTGCGGCCACCAAGCAGAAGAAGAAGAAAATGAGCTTACAGGAGTTCACGATGCAGGCCGCCGGCGGCGGGGGAGGTCGAAGAAATTCTGGTTTGACGCCGGATGAGATGATGCGGCTCCCGACGGGGCCGATGGAGCGGTCCGCGGAGGACATGCATTATGGACGGCTTGGTGGGGGTTTCTCGAACTACGGCCGGTCCGGTACGATGCCGAGTCGAGGCATGCGCGATCGAGACGGCGATGGGGACACTTCTTGGGCCGGTGGTCGTAGATCTTATGGTGGATTTGATGATGATCGTAGGGGTCAACCGCCCCCTAGGGCTTCGGATTTCGACCAACCGTCGAGGGCAGACGAGGTCGATAATTGGGCAATGGGGAAGAAACCAATGCCTTCTTTTGATTCCGGGCGTTCTAGTAGGTATAATTCGCTAGGTGGCGGTGTTGGTGGAGGAGGTTTGTCGAGGGCTGACGAGATTGATAATTGGGCAGCTGGAAAGAAGCCAATCCCATCCAGATCTTCAACTTTTGGATCAAATTTTCGTGATTCAGGGCCAGAACCTCATCGCTGGAATAGGGGAGGATTTCGGGACGAGGAACCTGATCGTCCCCGATTGGTGTTGGATCCTCCGAGGGGTGGGGGAGCTGTGGTCGAGGCGGTGAAAACCAACAAGCCGAACCCTTTTGGGGCTGCACGGCCTAGGGAAGAGGTTTTGGCGGAAAAGGGTTTGGATTATAAGAAACTGGACTTGGAAATTGAAGCAAAGAAAACAAGCCGACCTACAAGTTCGCAGTCTAGCAGGCCTTCAAGTGCCCAG
Organism: Vitellaria paradoxa; assembly: GCA_019916065.1. Taxonomy (NCBI): domain Eukaryota; kingdom Viridiplantae; phylum Streptophyta; class Magnoliopsida; order Ericales; family Sapotaceae; genus Vitellaria; species Vitellaria paradoxa. Next base: position 45,800,448 of record CM034237.1, on the reverse strand, counting down.
TCGAGCCGATCAGAAGGTCCGGCATTGCAGGGAATGGAAGGAGCAGTCAAGCCAAGGCCAAAGGTGAATCCTTTCGGGGATGCAAGGCCCAGGGAAGTCTTGCTTGAAGAGAAAGGTATGGATTGGAGGAAACTTGATTTGGAATTGGAGCATCGCTGGACTGACAGGTTCGTGTTGGAGATTTTCCTTTACCTTCCTTTGATTGTAACTAGTGATATTTTAGCAGCATTCTGTTTTATGGCATCTAGATTTTGCACCCAAAAATGATATTGACTCAATTACTTAATCTATTATGTTACTCTATTGCCTTATGCCTATCAGTGCAAAAATGCTTTGATGCTTACCATATCTTCTGTCCATGTTTGTCTATTTGTACCCAAACTGAGAGTTTATATGATCTTTCATATTTTTGTGATCAGGCATTCATGTTTTGGAGACTGATGTAGTTATTACTAATGACAGTCTTGGATACCTTTATCCTAAATTCCTAATGTTCCATATTTTCTATCTAGCTCCATCAATGGATACTTGGATAGTTGGATAGCATAATCTTCACCAAACTTCTGATACTTCCCCTCATTTGAATAGCTTTAGAAAATTTATTCATATCCTCCTTCCTCTGAAATGTTTATATTGAGGGGTTAAGATGGCACCTGCCTTGTGATTTTCCTTAAAACCCAAAAGAAATTGGGTTTTTTGTCATTGTGTATTTTAGGATAAGTGACCCAGAGATTGATCTTGTGATGGTATTTAAAAAGAAATCTAGTACAATAATAAAATTGTAAATTTATCCAAAATTTAGTCGCATTGGAGCTCTTGGTCTATGAGTTCTCATATTAGAGGGCATTGAGAAAAAGGCACAACATGCCAATGAAAAGAGAAACTAGCTTGTCTAACATAAAATTGTAAATTTATCCAAAATCTTTGAGTACATGTTTTATCATTACCTACTAGTCATAAATTTTTTTTCGTGTAGTTGGCAATATATACAATCTTCTTAACCATTTACAATTTTTTTGTGCCTTATAGAAATCATCTTAATCATTTATCGAAGACACTGTCCAATGCTGAGTATCATGAATTAATAGCCTGCATTGATGGTAAGAAATATAATAATCAAAGGCTTGAAAGATTTTTTAATCTTTGGTTTTCATTGTGTAGCTTTTGACGTCAATGATCCTTGAATCAACTGGGAGGTAATATAAGCCATTTGCAATTATTGGTATCTTTTAATGACTCTTTAGGTATGTCCTTGATATAATAACTGCAAGACCCAATGTATGTATTGCTAGCCAATTAATAAGAATTCTCCAAACTCGCTACTTTCTTTAGAAATTGGGGTTATTTTTTCATGTAGCTTCTGCTGACAGTATGTTTCCACTGGTTTAGGGTTATTCCTACATGGTTACTTCTGTTGACCTAGCAAAATTGTTACTGGGGGCACAATTGATCTGTTTTGGTTTTGGGGTACTGGTAGACTGTCTTTTTTTTCCTTTCCTTTTCGTATCTTTATCCGATCAGATTTGATAAACTGGACCATGTGTTGACATAATATGAGGTGACGGAGTCTGCTGTTATCTATAATCATGCTACCATGCTTTCACTCATTTGTTTTGACTTCTTTGTATCTTTTGGAGAATGTCATATTGCTAGTGAGGCTGGTAAAATATAAATCTCTTGTGGAATTTAGAGGAAAATTTCAGGAACATGGTGATTGTGCAGAGAAGAAATGGTGAGGAATTAAAGGAAAACATGGGGCTTATCCATGCCATTCTTTTTGATAAGTAAGAAAGAAATTTTATTAAAAATGTTGAGAGCATGCATCTCAAATGCATCCCTTGAGGCTATCAGTATACACTTCCTATGCCTCCATAATTCAGAAAACCAAGTATATCAAGTTAACTTTCTTTAACAACCAACCATATAAAATTTACAAAATTATATTCTTTAATCTATACAAAGGTGATTCAACACCTTTGTACTCTAAAAGATGAAGTAGGTTGCTTTAGCATCCCCTCTCACTTTAGTTCTCTAGTTTAACCTTGGGCATGAGGTTATGAAGTTGCTCAGCATGAGAATCTTTTATCCATTTGCTTTGGTGTAAATTATCTTTTGTACTTGCATCCATTCCTACATTTCCCTGCAACCAATATAAAGATTAGGAAACTTGGATGATATTCTAGTGGAATCATAAATATGAACTGTTTTATTGAATATTGATGTGTCCTTTTTATAAGTAAGGCCTTTTACATTATTTGCTTGGCTTTTGTTCTGCATCATTGCTGTTCGTTACTATGTTGGTTTCCCTTGGACTCTTCACTTAGCCAACAGTAAGCACTGGTCCTCATAATCTTCATTCTACAAATTCTCTCAGATATACCGATGTGCCTTCTTTGCTATTTTTCCCATCACAAAGAACCCTTTTTTTTTTTTTTTTTTTTTTGTTGGGCTTCAGTTCTTTATATATTTGTATATATTAGATGTGGCAATTACCACCCAAGCCCATGAACTCGCCCAATTAAACCCAAATTAAATGAGTTTGAATCTAATTAAAATCATTAACGGATATAATTGGGTGGATAAGTCAATTTTAATTAACAGGTTTAAATGGGTTGATTATATAACCCATTAAAGACCCAATTATTTGTTCCATCAATTAAAGCTAGACGTCTAAACTCCCAATCTCAAATCTAATCTAATTTATAGGTGTATTGGAGCTCGTGCTTAACTTAATGCCACATCAGCTTTCATTAGTTATGACAGTGATACATAAGAGATCAAGTTGTTATTTAGACTTTATTACAATAGTGTTCAATAGATTATTCAGGTAGATTATTAGACATAGGGTGTGTTTGGAGTGATAAAAAGTGAGATAAAGTGAAATAAGTTATGGGTTCGTAATTCGGGCAGTGAGATAAAAAGTGAATAACTTTTAGAGGTTTTTCAAAGTTTTACAGCAAACTAAATGGAGCCATAGTCTCATGTGTGCATAGATTGCTCAATCTGGTGTATAAGTGAACAGTGTGTGTAATTTAGATTCATTCAGTGAATGAAATTTCATCTTCTTCTCTCAACTCTTTGTTTTTCTTTGTGAAGCATGGGGCTTTTTCTCTTTCAAGTTCTTCAACTTTTTTTTTTTTTTTTTTTAACATTTTCTTCATTGATAGTCATGAAATCTGATAAGTTGATAACAAGTCAAAGTTGCTTAAAAAAGAAAAAAAGGAACGAAAAGTGTTGGAAAAATGCATTCCTTTGTTAGTTGCAGGTCCGAATTTTTTATGATTAAAATTTATTTATTTAATAATTTTGAGGCATGGTATTAACTTTTTAAAAAAATACAAAATAAATTCTTGCAAATAAAAAATTCAAGTATGGATGAATAAAATAACTTTTTTTTTTTTTTTTCAGTCGTGCATGAATTTTATTATTTTTTGTCATTTTTTTAAATATAAGAATATCCTTAAAATTCACCAAACAAAAAATAATAATAATAATAATAATAATAATAAATTTTGAATTCGGATTCGTGGTTTGATATAACTCGTAACTGACCCACACAATAATGGCTCGTTATTAAATGGGTATAATTGGGTCCAATCGGTTTAGTCACAACCCATTATAACCTGACTCAAACCCACCCGTTTACCGGCGAAAGTATATATATTGAAGCTCATTTTAACTTGGTTGTTGCATTGGCTGATTTCGGATGCCTTACCAAGTGTCAATACTGTTTTATGCATGCATGCTTGTGCCCGCAATGACTTTTTATTTGTTTCTAATCTTTATGTGAGTTTCCTCTAAATTGTTGTGTTCTTGAAGCTTAATCAGGTAAACTAGATGATAAATAATCTTTCTTGGTCTCTAAAGGGTAAAATTGTTTCAGGCCTGAGACGGAGGCTGAGAAGAATTTGAAGGAAGAAATAGACCATCTAAAGATGGAACTTGAGAAAGAATCTGCTTCAAATCCTAGCCGAGAGTCTGTGGAAGCATCTAGTGGAGAACAAACCAGTCTACGTGATCTAATACTTAATAAAGAAAAAGACTTGGAATTACTGATCCGGGAATTGGATGATAAAGTCCGATTTGGTCAGAAGGCCATTGAAAGGCCAGGTTCTGGAGCTGGCAGGGTTTCAGGCTTTCCCGAGAGACCACCTTCTCAGTCTGGGACATTTGGAGAGTCAAGAAGTATGGATTTCGTGGAGAGGCCTCGATCACGTGGCACTGGAGATACGTGGACAATGCAAAGTGATGATAGAAGAGCTATCCAAGGTGGCAGGGAAAGAGGATTTCTGGGCAACCAGGACATGGACAGGTACGGAAGTGTATATTGTTTACTTTTCACTCTGCCGTGCTCCCACAATAGCATCTACACCCTTTGTGAAAGTCAAGTGGAAAGCAAGTAGTTGGGACTTAATGGCAATTTGATTCTGATTCCTAGTTTAGTGAAAAAAAGGTTCAAAATTAATCCCCATGCGTCATGTTAGATGCTGAAAATTTCAAGCTGATTGATAATAACTGTTGTTGCTGGTTAGGAGTTGTTGCTTTCCTGGAGTAACATCCACTCAATTTTGGTTTCTAGAGACTTCAAAAGGCTGAACAGCCATAACTTGCATTGGCATGACTTGCCAAAAATATTTGACCAAGTTGAGTTAATCCCATCCTCAGACATGGGTGTATGGACCAGTTTGGTCTTCTGTTATCAAAATTTGTCTTGCCATAAATTTCGTAAAAAACAGATTCTTTGTCAAACCTGCCTTAAAGACCATCCCGGCTAAGGGAGTGATCAGCAGGTCACTAGTTCTACTTCTTGCATATTAAGTTGATCTGAAACTGGAAACTATAATTTTAGAACTGTTTAGTATATAAATAATTCCATTATGCTAAAAAAAACTAACACTGTTTTTGGATATAAAATTGTAACATTATTTATTTAAATTTTTGTAAATGGATACAAAATTTTTAATGGGGCTCGAGCTCAACTCGTGAACAGCTCAACTAACTCAAACGACCTCGTTTTGGTCTAAAATATTATAAACTAAAATGATATGCCTGACCAAGTAAAATGGCATTGTTTCACTAAACTAAAATGATAACGTTTTGGTCTAAAATATTATTATATATATATTTATATATTATTTTTTGATCCGGCTCGCAAGCTTTCAAGCTGATTACCTAATGGATTGAGAGCGAGCTTGAGAAAGAGTTTGAATTTGGCTTGTTTGATGCTAGGAATCGAGCTCCAGTTGCTCACTAGTGGCTTGGTTCGTGGCCACCCTTACTTGGGCATTCAAGTATGATTAATAATATCAATGGTGCGTGCAATACGCGATATATTTATTTATACATGCATAGTAGATACTTATTATATATACATGTATAAACAATATAATACCTACAAGTGCGTATGAATAAAAAACTCCTTCATAACGCAGAGAGTGGAAGCAAAGCCTAAGTTATCACTTTTATGAATGGGATTATATCATTTTTTTGATGGATATGAATGGGATTATATCATTACATGCAATATGCATTGGCAAGGTAAATAGTTGTTATTAGCCAAGCCATTTTGTTGGGAAAAGACTGAGTTGAGTATAGTAAGTACTTGTTATATGCACACGTGTGTATACATAACACATATAAGTATGTTCAAATTAAAAACTCATGCATACCATAAACAATGGAAGCAAAATCTTAAGCCATAACCCATAAGCATCTAATGTAGCATACATTTTACATTAGATGCTTATGTCTTGAGGTTTTGCTTTCCCTCAGCCTGTTGATGCTTATTTAGTACAACTTTGATTGGTTATCAGTTTTTACGTATGTATATATATAATGTAGCATACGCCATGAAATTAGGTTCACCAATAGCAGATTTTGATGTGAATCTGTCTAGTCTTGTGAAAAATGTTAACCTTTTTGTTCTCTACTTGTTCTGGTTGTTTAAATAAACGAGTTCCAGCATTATGTGTGAAGAATAATTATAATATGTCCTTTCTATCCTGTATTTTGGGCGAAAGCATATTGTAAATAATGATGATGTGCACATATATGTTGATTTTCATTGCTCTTTTACATCTTCTTATACGTTCATACATAGTTTACTGTTCATTTTCCACTTCTTAGCTTAAAAACTGCATTATGTTCTTTGTTTTATTCTTGGCCTTACATAAAATCTAATACACGTAAAATCTATAATGGAGTTGATACTATTGCTGCTGCTGGTGGCTTGGTGCTACTACTTCTAATGATGATATACCTCTGTGTACATTTTCATGCAGGAAATAATTCAAATTGTTTCGAAATTCTTCTAATGTTCTACATCTTTTTATTTGGCAGGCCAAGGTCGAGGGTGAGATGGTGACGTTTGGTTGATATGGGATTTATTCTCTTCTTACTTTTGGGGATTAGAAGAAATAATATTGACTACTTTTTTTATATTTTCTTTTTTAATGATTTTGCTGAGGAATGGGGCTAGAATTATTCAATATTGGCACCTCGAATTCCTGCCTTGTTCTATTGTTTCAACTTGACACTGGCTAAAATTATTTACTGGCACTGTTAACTCTGGCATTGATCTATTTTTTCAACCTTATTGTAAAAAAAAAAAAAAAAAAAAAAAAAAACATTTTTCCCCTCCCCCTTGATTTCAGTCTGTCCGTAGAAAAGAACCTGTTTGTTTATTGTTACCCGGACTCTAATTGTAATGTACAATTTTGAATTTGCTGGTTTTTGCTGTGTGTGTGTGTGTGTGTGATTTTGATTTGGCTAATATTGTAGCTATGTTGCTGCTGTTACTTCAGTGTGGATGTGTATGCGAAAGTAACAAGAGAAACACTACACACATTCGCGAATGTAATAATGAGAAATTGTGATGGTCACAGTGGGGGAGTCAGTTTACATCGTCCATGTGGATTAATATGCGAACGAATGCCCCTTGTACTCCAGTCTTTCTCCTTCATTGACAGGGTCAACTGTAAAATTGACTCTGGGTTTGATGAAAAGATGAAAGCGATGCAGGAACTTCACTATTTATTGCTTGCAATACTAAAGCCGAATTCTCTCCAGTCCATTTTATGTGTTCAATGGCAATTGGAATCTCAGTAGCCTCAAGTAGGCATTTTAGCAAGATCACATGAGACTCTGAGTGTCCTATATCAGAAGTGAGACCACAAAGTAGCTCAGAAGCAGCACGAGAATAACCTGCAAGGATTAATATTGAAGCAAGTAAAGTGAGGACATATTTAATAAACCTGCACGAGCACGCCATCGCATATAAGAACGCTGCATAGCGCATGCACTGCATGTTGTGATTTATACACGTTGACCACTTACCTTCTTTACAAAAATAGACGGGTAAGTGTACTCAATATTGTTTGTGCTAGCACAGCATCCTTCAAGGAGGAAAGTGTAATCAAGTACTATGCGTTGCTGTAACATGTGGCAAAACGGCCTCTGGAGTATCGAGATCGATCTTTTGGGCTCTGGCGTCCTTCAAGAGCTTGTCAACGGCGATGAGAAATGTCGGGACCTGGATAGGGGACTTGATTACGGCTTCGTCGGTAATAGAGGCGCGAGAAAAAACCATGTTGTTGAGAGGCCCGGTTGAAGAAACCAAGAGCCAGAGAGTGGTGGTTGAGGAGGAAGGAGTCAATGACACGGGCAACAAGCGATGGAGTCAGTGAGAATCGCCACAACCGAGTCTGTGGAGGGTTTGCTCTAGCGAAGGGGCTTTTTTGGGTGGCAAGTGTCGAGTTGTTCGATTTGGGTATTTCATGTTCAATACTGAGGCCGTCTTTCTTAAAAATTATTTAAGTCACTAAATTTGCTTCAACGTTGTTTGAATAATTCTGATATTAAGGTGAGGGTAATCTCATGTTATCGGCTCTCTTATTTATTCAATTTTAATTTAATGATTTAAAAAATTTTAATTAACTTTGAAAGATACGCATTATACATGTAAATAGCGTTAAGTATTTAATCGGCATATAAATTAACACATTCATAAAAAGTAATATTGGATAGTGTTATAAATTAGAGAATAAATAAATTTATAAATTGATAACAAGATCAATTAATAATTTCAATTAATTATTATTTTAAATCACAAAATTATCTATTCCAGATAATCCTTAATTGATTTTTTCTATGTAACTTTATACATGTTTTTGAATGGAGGAATAAGAAATTAAAGTTTAAAAAAAAATGATTTATCCCATTTGTAATAAACATCTATTTTTTTGTTTTTCAATTTCTTTCCACCAACTGATATTAGATCAATCTTTTCTCAAAACTCTCACCCGGTGTTAACTGAAGTGTTTCAAGCTCTTTTCATACATTTAGAGTGATAAAAATGAGATAATCTGAAGGTTCATTGAGATAAAAAAATAAAAAATTTTTTGAAATTTTTAAATATTTTCAAAAATTTTTACCGATTTTAGCAAATAAATGCATCCAAATTTAGATTCATGGAGTCAAGTCATTCTCTCCCCGTCTTCCCACTCGACAGTACTCTACTCCCCTCTCTTCAACTTTTTCCGACTATACAATAATATATATATATATATATATCAATATTATTAAAAGAACATCTGCAAAATAAAAAAATATTTTATTTAATTATTTGTAGATTATATATCTCGGGGCCGTGGAGTCAATGTTGCTCCGACATAAAATTCAACGGTAGTCGATCTATATGAACAAGTCATTTGTGTTGCAACACTGGTTTGGTTGGCTTGGCTGCCTACTTTTGTTTAATTAACAATAAATAATATAGAGCACAAGTGTGTCCTCCCTTTGACGAGTGATCGCACAGTGCCTCGGTCTTAATTTCCAACTTAAATAATTAGTCCTCCTTTAGCTGCAACAACCACATATGTTGCGTCTCGTCTACCATATGCCATGCTGAAGTATTAATTTCCTCCTCATTAGTCAAGCCAGGAAATCTATGGAATTCATAGTAGCGAACTACGAACATTTCTTCTCGTGATCCATCTTTACCCATCATTGTATATTATTCTTATTCAATCACACATAATTTTGAAGTCCTAATAAAATTTGATATTTGTAAAATTTTAAAACACGTTGCGCTATAAAAATATTAAATATAATACGTACAATATATTACTTAATTTAAATAATTAAGCATGATATATATATATATATATATATATATATATATATATACGAAAGGGCTTATTCTAAACCTATGTAATGGACGTAATGCAACACTTGTGGATGCTAGATTATGATTCAAGAACTTAGAAGTTTATCTGGTAGAAGCTGCACTTAACTTTTGAATATACATATATATATATATATATTCTATATAATTAGTAGGAATAGGCATTAAGCCTTCAATCACCTTTTTGGGCCGACTTATTTCATGCGTTTTTTTTTTTTGATTTATTACTATTTTATCCTTCTGTTGTTTTTTGAGATTTTCTTAAAGAGTCATGATAAAGGTCTTTTAAGCATTCTTTTTTTCGATCTTGACATTCTTCCTATTGAAGGTGTATTACCATTTTGCCTTTCTATGTGCCTCTTTTTTATTTTGTTTTAAGGGTTACTTTTTTTTTTATTTTCATTTCATTTTTTTTTTCAGAGTTATAATTTTTTCCATTTATATTCTATTTTTTACGTATCTCTATTCTATATAATAAGTTACAATAAACTTTTAATGTACATATTTTTATCAATTTTTTTCATTTTGCCCATTTTTTATATTTTTTGTCTTCCAAGTATTGCTACATTTTTTTAATGATAAGTCGCAATACATTTTTAACATATATATTTTAACAAATTTTTTTTTCATTTTTCTCTTATTTTATTTTTTTTTTATCTTTCAAGTGCTGTTGTTTTTTTTTTTTTTTTGAGTTTTGTTTTTTGATCAACTCAATATTATTTTATTAATTATTTTTTATCTTTTTATTATATTATTTTATATTTATTTAATTTTTTCTTTCACTTACGTTTTTGTATTTCTCTCTCCATGAAAAAAAATAGAGAGAGAGAGAGAGGGGGGGTAGGAATTCAAAAATTCTTCTTTTATTTATGTTGTGTAAGAATTTGTCTTCCCTTGTTTAGGTTATGATATAAAATACTAGTAAAAATGTATTAAAAAATAAAAAATTAAATTAAAAAATTTAATATATATTAATTAATACCCTTTATTTTAATTTTTAAATTTCATTCAAATAAGAGTATATATTTTAGATTTTATTTTTTTCTATTTTTTTATAAGATATGACACTAAATGTTTAAATATTTAGGTAATTAGATAGAACAATAATTCTCATTAAGTAATAAATAAAATTTATCATTACAATTAATATCGTTACTTATTTTTAGACGATTTATTACGCAATACGCAATAAACAATTCATTACGCAATTCATTACGTAATAATCATATCCAATAATTCATTACGTCATAACCATATCCAACAACCTCTTTATTTCTGGACAAGGTTAGCTTGTAAGATTTTGTGGGTTGATCATACAAAATAACACGGTCGCAACATTAATTATACAATATATCTAATTTGTATTTTATTTTCTTTTTGTTATCATATACACATTTGGTATCGTTATTCAATTGAGAAACAAAAATGCGGCTGCTGTTTTTTGAGAATTAATTCATCTTATATTGTTACCTAATGATAAGTTGTGCCACGAAGGGATATGTTGGGTGAGGTGAATGTCAAACTCAAAAGGTTGATCAATAGATGAGCGGTTCGAGCTAGGATGCATGGATACACAAAAAGTATATATATATATATATATATATGTCAAGACTTTTAAAGAAAACCTTGTATGGAGGGTCGATTGTTGACCAACCTTCCGTGTATACGTTGCTGGTGCAAAAAAACCAGAAATTCGTACCAGATTAGCCTGCTGCTTGATTAAGGTCAACAAGTACCCAACACAACCTAATTTATTAGAACTTGATGAGATCTTAGACATTAATTTTTTTTCTTTTTGGAATGACTTGGAGAACTAAACTACGGCAAAATCCTTTGGACTCACTCTTAAAGTATAAATTTTATTGGAGATTGGCAAACGCCTCAATTTACAAAGTTAAGTCACAGGCTTGGCTTGTTTAGGACCGTCACAGTAACCAGAGTTTCGCCAAAGACCAGACCAAAGCACGAATGCAGACCGGTTTTATTGCCGAGTCTCAAACCCATAATGTACTTTCGGTTTCAGCTCTTACAACCTATGCATACCTTATCTGAGCATACCCGTGGAGCCCTAAACATTAATATTACTTTTACAAGAGCTGTGTATATTGTTAACATTTCCACAAATTGTTATATATGCTATATTTGGTAACAATGGAGATGAGAATGGTACGTCAATGAGAATAAAAATGATAGGTAAATTTTAATTTTTGATATATTAAAAAATTAGAATGTAAATTATTTGCTACTATTTGATATGTATAAATATATTTAGGCATAAAATATGTGTATAAAGTAAAGACTAAATTATTATTATTTTTTTAAGAATACATGTAACTAATTAAGAAAGGAATTTGTCAATCACGTTTACAAAGAATTTCATCATTTTACGAAATTTTAAAAACAATATGGGTAATGATCTAATGTTTAATTGATGGCGCCTCTACTTATGTATAAATACTAGTGCAAATACAAACATTACTACAAAAATGTAAAAACATCACAGCTTTTAGGCGTGATGTTTCACTTTCTATCTCAGTCACAAAAGCGTGATTGATTCAGGTGAGATTGTAAGTTACTTTTTTTTTATCACAGTTTACAACTGTGGTAAAAAAACTTACAATAATCACACACTAAAAGCGTGATCTTTTATAGTAAAAACTGAGATAAAAAGAAATATCTTATAATCTTTTATGAATTTTGATCCACCTTTTTTGAAAAACTGTGATTAAATATAAAAAAATAATTACGCTGAAAAAATGGATTAATTTTAAAAATAATAAAAATCCACATGGCAACCTTCTATCATACCATCGTAGCACTGTTTGGCACATTGTCATTATATCAACTTTATATATTTGATATCTTTTTGTTACTGCTGTGAATGGAACTCGAGCCATTCCTCTGAAAGTTGGTATAGTTGACCGTTAGTCCAAACTATCATTTATATATATTTTTTACATATTAATATATAAAAACAAATGTTTATTACTTTTGGGGTTACTTAAAAAAGTAATAAAATAATATTATTTTAATTTAATTATTTTAAGTTTTTTATAATAATTTATTATGACTTTTGTCAACCAATTAGTAGCTAAAAGTTACAATTTTCCTGATCAATTAGTTGGAAAAAATGATGAAAAAAATTTACTTTTATTTAATTATTTTAACATTTTGCAATCATTTAAAATCATAACCAATATATAGTACCATGCAAATACTTAATAAATAATTTATGAATATTTATCATAGTTAATTAAAAATGATTTTAATTCTTTTTCTTATTTTCCTTTAATCTTTGTTTATAGTATATATTTAATCATGACTCACTATTTATAATATATTTTTCTTCATTTTGTATTATATTTTTAAAAGTAATTAGGTCATGTTTATTTTAGTTTTAGAAAACTATTGTTCTAAACAAAATTTTTTAAAACTATTTTAAAAATTGATTTGTAATACAAAAAATATTTTCAATGACTAGATTCAAAAATTAGTTCTAAAAAGAAAAAAAAAATAAAAATTTTTATTATTTTTATTTCTAAATTTTTATCACTTCCAACAAAATATAAAATAATGTCACTTTTAATATGATTAATATTAAAGATACACTAAATGTTTATTAGATATTAAGTATTTAATATTCACTTCGTTATAAGTCATACAAATTATGAAATCTACTCCTATATATTTACTGAAAAAATAATGATTATACATTTAGCATTATTTAAATTTGACTTGGTAAATTTAGTTTTAACATTAATTTAAAAAATTTTTGTTTATTGATCTATGATTGTAGTTTTTATATCATATTCAATTAATTAAAATTAATAAATAAATATTACAATAAAATTTATGAAATCTAATTTAAATTATATAAAGTGATAAATAAAATTATTTGAGAGAGATATATAGAAAAAAATAATAATATTGTCTCTCTTTTTTAATTATCTCACTTTTTTTAAGATATAATTTTTCTCATTTTTTGATATCAGTTTTTTTTAGAGATATTTTCACTAATCTTTTATCTCAATTTTTTCTAGAGATAGTTTCTACTGATTTTTTTATCTTAGTTTTTTCTAGAGATAGTTTTTATTGATCTTTTATCTCATTTTAAATACAATCACGGTTTCAACAAAAGGGAGATGAAAAGTATTAAAAGTAATTTTTTATCTCAGTTTTTTAATTAGACTGAGATAAAAAGTTTAACTCATAAATCTTTATCACGTTTTTTTCTAAAATCGTGATTTTTATGAATTTCGCAGTGTGATCTTTATCAATTATTGTAGTAGTGAAAATTATTCTTCGGGTACAGTTCATGCCCTTCTTGAATGTCTTGCACGTCATGTTCCTCCTAAGCAAACTTAAGTATTTTAACTCTATTTTTTCACAAATTTTCTTCTTTTTTCCACTAGTGGAAATAGGGGTATTAACGACCGCCACAAGCGGTCGCTAAAGGTAAAATAGCGGTCGCTAAAAGTATTAGCGACGGCTTAGCGACCGCGTCAAGCGAGTCGCATTTGGGTCGTCGCTAAAAAGTATTAGCGACCCCAAAGGCGGTCGCTAAATTTTTTGCAACCGCGCCTGCGACCGCTTGAGTTAAAAACGTCAGACAATTAGCGACCGCTAGAAGACCGCTAGAAGCTGTCGCTAATACATAAAAAAAATAAAAAAAAACAGAAAAATAAAAAAACAGCAACATACAAAAATTTAAAAAAAAACATAAAAAAATTACATTACACAGTAAAAAAAAAAATTCAACAACAACATTTCAACAATTAATATTACATTTCACAACCAACAATTCAAAAAAAAAAACATTCCAATCAAACAACCAACATCCAACATTAACAGCATATATATGAAACTAACAAATTAATGAGTAAGTAAAAAAAAAACACACACACACAATAATATATACATGCATGCACAGATGAATCAGCAAACCCCAACCACAAAAACAAAAAAAAAAAATTATTTACATTCATCCAATAATAAACAAAAAAATCAGAAAATAAAAAAAAATAATTCAAACTAAAAAAAAAAAATCAAACCTGGTGGTGTGGTAGTGAGACCTCCAAATAACTCTAATACACAAAAAAAAAAAAAAATTATTAGTGAGAGAGAGCAAGAGAGAGAGAGAGAAACAAAGAACAAGAGAAAGCAAAAGAGAGAGAGAGAGAGAGTTAGAGAGGGAGAACTTACCGGTGGCGGCGGCGGTCGGCGTCCGGCTACGGCAGCGGCGACAAAGGGAGGTGGGCAGGGAGGAGAAAGGGGCAGGGGGGAGAGAGGAGAGAGCGCAGGGGAGGGAAAGGAAAAAGAGGGAGGGAAAGGAAGGAAAAAAAATAGAGGCGTTCTGCTCGATTTAATTAGAGTATTAGCGACCGCTTAAAGCGGTCGTTAATACTGTTGCCTAAAAGATATTAGCGACCGCCATGAGCGGTCACCCGAATTTTTCCGTCGCCTTTTCTTTTGCGCACTTGATTAGCGACGCCCAATATAGCGATCGCTTTTGGCGGTCGCCCGAATTTTTCACTCGCCGATTAGCTAATCTCTAGTAGTGTTCGGTCTATCCTCTCAAGCCAGATATTGCTATGGTTGATATTCATTGGTTCATTTTAAAAAACTCCAACGTGTTACCAAAATCATGTCTCTATATATTAATTTTATATCTTGATTAAGTGCATGAACTTCCTACAATCCCACCATATATATATATATATATATATAATCACTAGCTATACATTTCACGTATAAAAAAAAGTAACATTAATATAAGTCGTATTAATAAATAAAAATAAATTTTTGTAATTACCAAAAAAATAAATTTTTATGTTTTTTTATGATATATACAACCCTACCCATTAAATTAATTAATAATTTTTTTGAGTTTAATATTATAAACTAATTGTATAAATTGTTTTACTCCAACACAAAAGAAAAGAAAAAACAACAAAATTGCACTACCAGTAAATGAAAAATAGATTAAATTTTTTTTTTTTTTTTCCCTTGTACGCTTTGCAATATTGTAAAAGTTGACAAAGATGCATTTTGGGCAGGTCAAAGTCATCTAATGGGGCCAGCTGGCGTGGAGTAGAGGATTGCTCCCCTCCCTACACCTTTGGGAAGGGGGTAGGTCCGGTGCGCCGGACCGTCCCCCAACCCTACACCTTTCCCCATTTTAGAAGTTTTCTCCGTGTATTGATTTCGTGATCTTAAGGGTCAATAGGTCAACGCCTGACATCATAAAGCTTGACATCGTCGCAAGTGGGACTTACTACGTAATTGCATCATGATCGCCAATTCCAAATGGCCCACCCACTGGGCCCACCCTAAGGAATGAGTTGACCGGTTCTCTAATCGGACCGTGTCCAACCGCCAGTTACATAGATCATACCCGATTGGCTCACCAAAACTGACAAGAAGATTAAAAAAATAAAAAAAATTCAATTTTTTTTAATTTTACCTAATTAAATTTCATCACGTATTATTTTTACATTAATTTTTTAATTTTTTTTCTTTTTGCCATCCAAATTAAGAAATTTTTCAACGAATTAAAATTTAATGTCAATTTTGTAGTAATAATTTTTTAAGTTGTTGAATTCTGTTATAAAACTGACAATATTCTCCATTAGATGGAATTATGCCTCTCAAATAGGATAGATTATATTTATTATTACTAATTTTTTTGGGGCGTATGAGTTATCAAATTCTAAATGGTCTTACATGCATTAAGTTGGTATTTATGAGTAAAATATTTTAATTTATTTAATAAGTTATAGAACAATATTGTTAAAAATAGGGTGCATGTAATATTGTACTAAATTATACTCTCATGTTATACTGTTACAAATTAATATTTATTTTTAATTTCATATGAAAAGTAAAAAAAAAAAAAGAAAATAATAATAATAAGGTTAAACAAAATAGATAGAAAAAATATTACTTCGCCGAATTCTCAAATGACGTAAAGAAAAATTTTAAACCCAGCAATGGTGACAAGTTGTGGCTATGGTCCAAGAGCAAGTAATTACATATTAGATTTTAAACCTTTGAGGCGGCTTCATATTACAACTAAATCCCTAAGCCAAAAAGTGGGAATTTTCAATATAGTCCAAAAATATCAGGTGCGAGAGAAAATTTCATGTTATATGGTTATATCGTTTATTAATTTGTATTTGTTCTATCTCATACGACACTTAAATTTTGCATTAAGGGTTAGTTTGGATTTAAAAAAGTTGGAAAGTTCTTTTTGGTAATTTTTTTTGTTTTATATGAATTTTTTTACTAAAATTTAATTCTTTTTTCTAGAAGTTGTAACTTCTAGACATGTTAATCATAATCGTTAAAAAAAAAAAAAATCAAAAAATTTTTATCCATTTGAATAGAAATTATTCATTTGACTAAAAAAATAACGAAAAAATTAATTTTTTTATTTTTTCTAACTTTTACCCAAATAGATATAAATTTTTTAACGAATGCGATTAACATGCTTAAAAGATACAATATCTTAAAAAAAAAATCAAAATTTGGTTTCAAAATTCATATAACATGAAGGAAACTACCAAAATATACCGAAACTTTTTTTAATCCCAACAAATCTATCATTACTTTTTTGGTCTTTTTTTAATTTAAATTATTTAGGCTTAGTTTGAGGAGAAAAAAAATTAGTTTTTTAGTAGTTGGTTAAAAAGCTAGTATTTTTTGTATTTGAGAAAAAAAAAATTAATTTTTTAATAATTAGCATGTGAGTTTTTTTCTGTTAATTTGACATTTTTGTATTTTATAGTCTAAAAGAAGTTTAAAATATATAAGAATAAACTTAGTCATTTAAAAAAGAAAAAAACTAAAAGATTGAATAGTTAGAAGTTGAGAAGTTAACTGGCTCTCAAATAAAGTCTTAAATTAAAGCACGCGATATATATATATATATATATATATATATTTTAATTTTCTTTTATTATTATATTATTATTATTATTATATTATGGTGTCGTTTGGAGCACCAACAAAGTTCAAAAAATTCTTAAAAATTTCAAAAGTTTCAACTCTTTAAAACTCCAAAAAATTCTAACTTCTTAAAAAAAATTATTTAAATCTATTGGAACAAACCAAAATGGTGTATTCTAATGAATTTTGCTAGATTTTTTAAAAGTTGGACTTACATTTGTATCAAAAAATTTTATAAAACTCCAAAAATTTTTAAAATTTTCCATTAAAATTTTGCTACCACGTGTTACTTTATATAATTTTTAATAACTTTATATATACAAACATTTAATCATCATTTTAAAATAATTTTTTATACTCTAAATTTCAAAAAAAATTTATTTTTGAATTTTTTTTTAATTTTTTTTGAAACTCCAAACAGCCTCTGTATTTAGATTTGGGCTACATTCGATTTGGGGATAAAAATGTTGGCATAATATAATACTGTGATGGATTGACAGTAATATGGCAGGCTGACCAGATGCTGGGCAAGTGACGAGCACCTATTTTTGCGTTTTATTATATTTATTTAGTGCTCGTCATATATTGAATTCTATCTTGAGTGTGATAATAATGCATTATTGAAAAGTAAATTTCTTATGGTGAGTTTGACATTTATTAGGGCTTAAAAATGACAAATTATTATCTAAAGTATCAAACTGTAAAAGAAATCAAACATAATCGAAAGAAAATATTAAAAATTGTATAGTAAAAAGGTGGGTCATTGCATATATGGAATTAGATATAGTATGAGATTAATTCTTTTATGTAAAATTATTTATATAGTATTTGATTAGTAAAACATAAAATATATATTATAAATGATATAATTTAACAAGAGATAAAATTTTGATTTTTTAAATTATATATTAGAAAGGGTTCCGGTGGAGGGAGATATATTATCCCCTCCGGAGAATGCTACATCCATCAATTGCAAGATTAAGGGTTAGTTTGGTTTCAAAAAACTTATTTAACTTTTTCATAACTTTTTTTTTTGTGGGGTTTTTCAACAAAATTTGATTTTTTTTAGAAGATATAACTTTTAAATATGTTAATAACATTTCTAAAAAAAAAAAATAACAAATTCTTGTTTGTTTGAGTAAAACTTATCCGTTTGACTAAAAAAGTAACAAAAAAATATTTTTTCTTTTAATTTTTACCGAAATGAATGTGACTTTTTTAATTTTTTTAAATTAACGTAAAAAAACTATATGTGAGACAAAAAAAAAAAAACCAAAAAAAAAAGTTAGAAACTATTTTGAATCTAACGTAATGCTATATCCCAATTTCTAAATGCATTAAAGGGCCTGTTTAGTGCACAAAAATTTTGTGAAAATCTCTAAAAATTTTTGAATACCTTTATTACATTTTTACCTTTTCGAAATTCTAAAAAAGTTGGGTGTGTATGTATTCTATATAACTTTAGTCGGCAGACCAATTTTTGAGTTAGTTTGTTAATTTTGATTTTCATAAAAAAAAAGTTTTAAAAAAGTTCAATATATTTTTAAAAAAGTCAATAACTAGAATTCAGTTAATCAAAATAGTAAAAATTTTTTTGCGATTCTCACCATGGACTCCCAAGCTACCGAATAATACCCACTTTAACTATTTTTTCTGAGGTTATCGAAACCGTTCCAACGGATTCGCACAGCTAATTTCCATTCAAACAGATTGTAGAAACTATTTCGATGGATTGTAATGCAAAAAAGTCATGACTGATATAAAATTTTGAATCCGTCCAAACGAAAATTTAATCTGTTAGAACGGGAATCTTACCGTTTATCTCTAAAAATCATAGTTGGAGATGTGTACACAAAATATAAAAATTTTTTTTTAAATTATATTTTATTTAATTTTATCTCACTTTTTCATCACCCTAAACACATCCGAAATAAACGATTAACTTGATAGTTCAAATTGCACAACCAATGGTTTTGTCATTTGTGGGCGCACACGTAGAAACCAACCTTCTAAAGTTATGAGCTGAAAATTATGACGGCCCATTCAACGTCGGCTTTCCAGATTCAAATATGGTGGCCGACCTTATTTGTATGGACGACTCACGAGGCAATAAGCAGCAAAACACAAAGCGTCAACCATCTTAGATTTACGCGTACGATGTAACGTTTGCCCAATTTTTGGTAAGAATAGTATTTTGGGGAACATAAATATCTGTTCTTATTTACTAGTTAAATAAAAATAACATAAAAATCATATTATTAAATACAAATCTATACCCCAGAAATTAAATTGAAATTCCGATATTGAAAGGATTTGGGGTTGTAGTGCATAAATGAAGGGTGCAAATTTAATTACACTTGTGATTTTTCATATTTTTATTGATTTTTTTAATCAAATTTCTTTTAATTTTAATTTTTATTTTAAAATTAATTTTAACTGAATTAAATTTGAATTGTTACATCATTATAATCAAATCTGGATCATTCATTTATACATTACAGTCCCTTATAACCTATATTAAAACATTCGTTATAAAAAGTAAAAATGTAATTGCTCATTAGGGCTTTCCCAGAAATAAAATTGAAATTTCGATTTTCAAATGTTTGACATAAAAAGTTAAGATTTAATTACTCATTAGGATTCTCTGATTCCACTTTTAGGGTGCATTTAATTTGTTAAAAATTTTAAAAAATTATATAATTTTTATTTCATTGATTAATTAACGAATTCATAAATTATTTTACTTTATTTCATTTTGTTCAATTTTTACCACTTCTAACACACCATTTTAACTTAAATTCAAACACAGTTCAACGAACAATAATGAGACCAAACCATGATGGACCAATCAAAGGGTTTTTGAATGAAATACCCAAGCCAATGACTGGGTTTAAAGATTAAAAAAAAAAAAAAGAAGCCATTTCCCATCAAATCCTCCCCCCAATTCTCTCTCTCTCTCTCTCCATATCTGTTTTTAAATCTCAAGCACAGAGATTTATAAATTTTCCTGAAGGCTCACGAGAAAAATCAGACATTCCCTCTTGAAAATTTGTTTTTTTTTTTTTTTCTTTTTTCTTTGACGGGTAAAAATTCGTTTGTGTTTCACAGTTTTCATTCTCTCCTTCTGATTGGTGCACGATATATGTACAATCAGAAGAGGCCATCACGCAGCCTGTGATGGCGTGGGAAACTCAGGAGGAGTAGCGGTCCAACCCACGTTTCTTTGCTTTAGATTTTTCATCTGACTGGGAAAGTAGTTTTCCCGTGATTTCCTAGCTTTCTATTGCTTTGCTTTTCGCCGGATCTTTTGCTCTTTCGAGTTTCTCCCAACATAACTCTCCTTCTCCCGGCTACTTCAGGTGTGCTCTCTCTCTCTCTCTCTCTACACATATTTAGCAACGACCTGTATGTTTCAGTTTGTGGGTATCGGTAATCTGTGTTAGTTTGTATGAATTGCAAGGAATGCAATTGAAAGAAATCGGTATGCATAGACAATTTTTTTTTTTTTTTTAAGCTAGCTTTGTGTCTAGGTAAATGTTTTGGAAGTTACAGTGTCTTTGGATGTAAGTAAAACATTTGGTAGCGTTAATTAGAATACTTGGAATTTAAATGTTTATGTTCCATAAAATTAGTATATTTTGTGAAGGGTCAAAAAGTATATGGAGTGGCTTGTTTTTGGAGGTACCCAGTTGGGGAATTGAATCCGGGGCTGACTGAGTTTTGAGAAGTGCAATTGTCAAAACTCAGCACATGGTTTGTTGCTTGCTTGATCATGGTGTCGTTTGCAAGGGATTTCTTTGTGCAAGCACATGGGGTTTGCAGGCCATTGAATTAATCCGCTGATTTCTGAAGGGTTGCTTTTTTTTTTTTTTTTTTTTTTTATAAGGGGGGAGGGGGAAGACTCGAACTCATGAGCGGACAGGTGTTACTTAGTGCGAATGATCTTTACACTTGTGATCTGGTTTTTGAGATGAATTGAGAAGAGGGGATTCTGAGAGCTTATGTTGCTATTGGGCTAACAGAGTCTAGTTCTCTGAGTGAATGTCTTTTATGTCAAGGAAAGAAAAAAAAAAAGGAAGAAGAGAATCCATTGCACCAGGTGGATTTCATCATCTTAACTCTATGCAAGAGTCTGACTTTTTTTATTTTTTTGACCAAATTAACTTTCTGATTCAACCGCACTCAGTTAACTTTGGACCGTGTGTTATCCGAAGGATCATGAGCATGATGGGCTCCAGAATATTTATTTACTGCTACATTTTGTAGTGGCTGTTCCATTGTAAACATTTTTTTTTAATTATTATTATTTTTTCTACAGGCTCTATCGTTTATTATTATTATTATTATTATTATTATTTTATTTTATATATATATATATATATATATTAATTTTTTCTACCGGCTCTTTCGTTAGAGACGTCCTTTTGTTTTATCTTTACTTTGAAGATTCTTATGGTTCCAATAAATTATTTTTTTTTATCTAACGGTGTCCCTAGTGACAATGCTTTTGGTTTTCTGTGTATCTGAAGGATTTGAGAATAAAGATAACTGCCAGTCTTTCTTGCTTTCTGAAGGAAAGGCCTCCCTCAATTTACTGAGAAACGCAGAACGGCCCTTTGAGCTTCTTTTCATTGTGCATATAGAATCAGAAGATTGTATATAAAATGGGAATCATTGGACGGAGGTTTGAATCTTTGGTTTTGTTTTTGGATTGAGCTGAAGTTATTTACTTTATTTGAAATGCCGACTCTATTTGTATGTCTGCAGTGCAATTGTAAGAAAACCAAACGAGAGTATGAGGCTTATTGTAACAACTTTTGTCGGGATAGTTTTTGGCTTCCTCATAGGAGCATCATTTCCAACACTTTCATTAAAGGTGTGCAAAAAATATGCTCATTTTAGTTCAATTATCATCTACATTTTCTTATTGCTCTCTGTGTGTGCCTATGATTTCTTTCCTTGTTAATTCATCTGTTTTATTCAGACTGCATAACGAATTCCAAAACCCCAACCCACCCCCACCCCCCTCCAATCTGTTTTTTGCAGATGAATATTCTTTCTCCCATTGATCTTTCTTATATTGAAGACAAGAATTCAGGCCTTTCAACCCAGGCACTTTTGAATGCTTGGTCTTCTTTGAAGGGCAACAGAAACACCTCGACTTCATCTCAAAAATTGAACTCTACGACAAAGGTATATTTGTCTCCTTATTCTTAATACGTGAATAAAACCAGATTTTATGTTTTCAACTCTTCATTCTGGGTTGGGAATTTAACGGAGTAAAAGAGTTCAAATTTGATTGCTTATCAGAATTTGCATTTGAAAAAAATAAATATCTTTCATTCTTGATCTTTTGGCTAACAATTTACTGGAGAAAGAATTAGGAATAGCCTTTGTTTTGGTTGATTAGTTAAAAGTATTTTTTAAGCATGTATAATATGATGTATCACTCTTACATGAAATAAATCCTCAATTTTTTTTTTCTTTAGACTGGGAAAAATGTAGCAATTGAAACAGATAGAATAGAATAGAATAGAAAGAGGGAAGTTTTATCCATAAGGTACAAGTGTTTGCTTCTGTTTTTTCTATTCTTCATTTTTTTTCCTGGTATTGTTCTCTGGATCTACCTGAATCTACAAACTGTTCTGATTCTTCTGACGAGCATGTAGCTGTTGGGAATTTCAGTATATCCCTAATGGTTGCCATATACTTGGCAACACAAAATGTCTTAAATTCCTAAATATCAAATAAAAGTAACTAGAAGCTAGTATCAAGTACTGGATACAATTGATTTTTCAGCCAGAGTTCTGGTTACAATTCACAATTTGTTAGTAATACTTGAGGCCACAAACTTAGAATTCTTACACTCTATAGTATAAGAGTTCATACTCAGGAGCCCTTTGGAGCTCCATAAAGTGGCAAAAAAGTGCAGCCTCGTAATTCGTGTGGTGTGTAAAAAGTTGGAAATTTATGGAGATTTTTGTATTTTTTTAGAGCTCCAAACGGGTTCTCATTGAATTATTCATTCCTATCAGCCTGGTGCTGCTTGTTTATTATCATTTAATTCAACAGTAGTTGAAACACTAGTGTAATCCAACCTCGTTGGAACATTATAAGTGTGCTTGCATGTGTGTCATAAAATGAGAACGCGGAATGCTATTGTTAAGAATGCAAAGCTGGGAAATTGTAATGGTAGTTGCAGTGTCACTTGGTAATAACAGCTTCAGGATGCTTCCAATATCTTGGAGAGATGTTCCTAAGAGGAGACCTCTTTGGCCTTGGGAACTGATCATTGTAATTAATCTGACTTGGGTTCAAGTCTGATGTTCTCTTAATTTCTTGAAGTGATCAACCGTTGTATCCATCTTTGAAAATGCAGATTTGGGTCCCATCTAATCCACGAGGTGCTGAAAGATTACCCCCAGCTATTGTTGCAGCTGAGTCAGATTTCTATCCCCGTAGATTGTGGGGTAAGCCCAGTGAGGTAAGTGTATTATGTTGCAACCTTTATCTGTATACACATGATGGTTCTCTCATTGCTTGATGGAAGTATAAATGGATAGGATTGTTTTCATTAGGACTATAAATTGGGCCAATTAATTCATTGTAAGATGGAATTTTTTGGCAGAGTTTTTGTTGCAGTTGAGTCTTCTGATTGTCTTGTGAAGGTTGATACTAAAAGTAATGGCCGAGAATAAGAAGTGAAAATGAAAGTATTCTAATGTGGTGAAGGTGTTTTACTAACTAATGTTGCCTTGAGATGAGTCTTTCTATAATGAGGATGGTTATGCTGTACATATTCTGGTCAATGAGCAATTATTGCTTACAAAAAAAATCTGATTACAGAGTCTAAGGATCTTTTGACTTGTAACATTCTGCAAGGATGAACACTTGAAACAATAATGTGGCTGACTATGATAGACAGAATGTTAACGACTATATATGATGACATTGACCATTTTGCAGATAGTAATAATTATTACATTTAGAATTAATAGAGTGGAATAGAATCATGAAGTAATGCGTTGTTCTGACCAAAGTGAAAAGCTATAGAAAAACTGTTATATGAGGTGAAAAGCTTTGTCCATTTTGTACAGTTGGTTAGTGGGGATATAGAGCCAGATTTTTCTTTTGTCTCTTTTGTAGAGAAAAATACAATGTAGGTTCCTGTGTTTTATTTTGAGGTTGGGTCCTGCTTGACTTTGTTCTGGTTTTGTTTCGAGCACTTTCCTGGTGCCTACGTTATCATTAATAAAATCTTCTTTTACTGATAAAAAAAAAAAAGAAAAAAATTATGTTGTTTTGATCAAGTTGGCAATTGCAGGACCTAACTATCAAACAGAAATATCTGGTAACATTTACAGTTGGTTATGATCAGAAACAAAATATTGATGCAGCAGTGAAAAAGGTATCTCTTTCTCTGTGTGTGTGTGTGTGTGTGTGTGTTGCACCACTAAGTGCACTTTTTTCCTACAGTTCTCAGAGAACTTTACCATACTTTTATTTCATTATGATGGCCGGACAACTGAATGGGATGAGTTTGAGTGGTCAAAACGAGCTATACATATCAGTGTTCGAAAGCAAACAAAATGGTATGGAATATGTAATTTATATTATTTTTCGGTAATTCTGATTCCTGGCGATGCATCTAGTTGGTCTATCTGTGTATCATGATTGTGTATTAAGTGCTTGAAATCTTGAAGGTGGTATGCAAAACGATTTCTGCATCCAGATATCGTGGCGCCCTATGATTACATATTTATCTGGGATGAAGACCTTGGCGTTGAGCATTTCAATGCCGAAGAGTGAGTGTTAAACATAAAATTTCATGTTCGATGACAATTTTGAATCCGTGACTCAACAGTTTCTTACAGCCCTTTTTGTCCAACCCAGATACATAAGGCTTGTGCGGAAGCATGGCTTGGAGATTTCCCAGCCTGGTTTGGATCCTAGCAAAGGACTAACTTGGCAGATGACAAAGAGAAGAGGCGACCGTGAAGTCCACAAGTAAGCCTGATGAGACACACCACAAACCTTGTTTTCTTTGGGTTAAAAATTTCAACTGATGAAATGACCTTTTTATTTTGTCTTTTTGATTCCCATTTTTTGAGCCAGAGAGACAGAGGAGAAACAAGGCTGGTGCCCTGATCCACATTTGCCTCCTTGTGCAGCGTATAAATAGAGTGTTTTTCTTTTTTTTTTTTTTTTAAATAAAACTCAGCTTTACTTCTATTCCATCAGGGCTTTCTAATGGAGTCTGAGAAATCTTCCCATGTCCTTTTGGTTGCAGATTTATTGAGATCATGGCCCCTGTGTTTTCTCGAAATGCATGGCGCTGCGTATGGCATTTGATTCAGGTATCGAGTAATATCACAATTTTATTTATTCTTAGAAGTTGGAAGTTCAGCAGTAAGATCCGTATCAATTGAAGGAAAGGTCACTAGTATGAACCTCTTGGATCCCAGTTCCAGTGGGGTGGGTTAAGTGCTCTAGGGGACCAATCCTGAGTATCGGAATAGCTCTAATTTGAAAAAAAAGAAAATACTACTAATAATAATAATAATTCACTGGAGATTCCTCTGTACTTTTTGCAATGTGTTCTAAATACCTTATTTTGGGAATTGTAGAATGACTTGGTCCATGGGTGGGGTCTGGACTTTGCCCTCAGAAAATGTGTTGAGGTCAGTGGCCATCTTCTATAACTTAATTTCTTTTGTCTTCTTTCATGTTCCCTTGTTTGCCTTTCTGTAAAGGACTAACATCCAATGCATTGACAAGTATGTTTCTATTTTATCCTCAAACTAGCCTGCGCATGAGAAAATTGGAGTCGTGGATGCTCAGTGGATAGTTCATCAAACTGTTCCTTCACTCGGGAACCAGGTGGGTATTCATCTCGCCTACAGCCAAACAACTAGATCACCTTTGCAAACTTGAATATATGAACATTTTCTCATTTTTTTTGCAGGGCCAAGCAGATAATGGGAAGGCGCCTTGGCAGGGGGTATGCAATGCTATCAAAATATCATTTATTGTCATTATCCTTCTATATTTGGTCTATGTTTGGAACACGGATTTGTGAAAGAAAAGAAAATGTGAAAAAACTGCTAGGAATGCAAAGTAAAGTGAAGAAGTAAAATTTTATTCCATTTTTTTTATGGAAAAAAGAAGAGAGAGAGAGAGAGAGAGAGAGAGAGAGTTAAAGATGGGAAAAGAAAAGGAAATGAAGGTGAAAAATACACCACCTTATATATATTAATTTTTTATCGTTGACCACATAAAAATTAATACCTATTCATTTTTCTAAACCAACCAAAAAAATCGGAATAAATTTAACGTTTTTAACTTTGTTTTACTTTCCTACCTTTTACTTTGAAAAATCCAACATCCAGACACACTGTATGTTGTTCATTTGAGTGAGCTAGTTCTTTAGTTTGCTTTCTTCCTCTCGATCTCCCCACTTTCTCATATAATGATCTTGTTAAACCATTCCTGAATTTGATAATCAGTTCATGAAATGCATTCGTCCCTCTTCATTGGCAGGTGAGGGAGAGGTGCAAAAGTGAGTGGAGGATGTTCAGAAATCGAGTGGCGAATGCAGAAAAAGGCTATTACAAGTCAATGGGAATTGATCCTCCAAATTCTACAGCTCACTAGTGGGAGAACAACGCCAATACAATCATCACCACCCTTACAGGGCTTTACAGCTTCATTGCTAGATTTGTACAATCCCATTCCTTATACTTGTAGTGATTAATATCCAATAATCCCCATTTTTAAGGCAGTAATAGAAAGCCAGCTCTTCAAAAATTGTACTGAAATCAGCATTTTTAATGTATGATTTTATCTCTTTTATTCTCATTTCAAATAGATTACATATCTGTGAATCCGGCACTGATATCTTTTGTCGCCTACTTTAATTAATGGGCCAATTTTTTTTTTTTTTGGCATTTTTATTGTTGAGACAGAAAAAAAAAAAAAAAAAAAGGGAGCCAAACCATAGTTGCATGAATTAAAAACTTTAAGTTCCTGGATGAAAAATGGTTTCAACTTATTTTTCTGAGCCTTTTTAAAAAGGAGTTCTAATTAACTAATCATGATTTTTAATTTTTCATATCTGTTATACAATTTTAAATTATTAATAATCCTGCCGAACTTGCATAATTCTACATGCTATCAAAAGTAAAAAATGTGATTTCTTGAATGCATTTTTAGGAAAAAGAATTATGTTTAATGATTAAATAATTTTGAAAATTTTAATGCTGATTTTAATTTTAATTTTAATTAAATTATTATATGTGGTATTTAATTTTTAACTTAAAAATATTTTGTTTTCAAATTTAAAATATTTTGGATTTTGGAGGCTTGAGAACTTTAGGGCCCATTTGGTTTATTTTTCTATTTTTTGTTTTTTGTTTTTGTTTTTAATTTTCTGTTTCAAGCGCATTTACCATTTTGTCCGTTTAAAAATAAGGAAAACAGTTATAACGTATTTGGTCACTTGTATTTTCAAAATTTGTTTTAAAAAACATAAAATGAGTTTACACATAAAATGAAAAATGACAAAAAGTAATTTTAAGTACTTTCAACTTAAAACAAAGAAAATCTCAGTAAAAAAAAATAGAGTATTTTTTATCTCCTTATTTTGAACATAAAACAGAAAATAGAAAATAGAAAACAGACAATTAAACCAAATGCCATCTTAATAATTTGAATTGATTACAAGTTACAAAGTTGTCAACATCATGTATCATGTAATACAATATTTATTTATTTATTTATTTTTTTGATTGATAAGTTTAGTATGTTACTACTAACAAAAACATATACAATTTTGAAGGGGCATACTCTAGAGCCTCCTTATGGACACACCCATAGGAGAAAAAATATAGGTTGGTAACCATAAATAACTAATAAAGTTACCTATAGATGCCAACCATCAAACTATATGTTCCTACAATTAGTTCTCTTAACTGATACTTCTTTTTTAAGAATTATTATCTCCAAAACCTATTCTATAGTAAAACGTAAATTAGGTGATTTCCTTTCAAAAGTTACAGCATTCTTTTCTCTCCAAATGAAGTACACATGCATATTTAAATTTGGAGATTTGAGAATGGTGATATATAGTTTTGTATGCATACACACACACATATATGAGTTGAGATGATGAAAATTTATAATTTTTTGATTTATATAGGGATTAACGATGAATAAAAATTTTACGAGACTATAGAATATTTATTTGTTCGTAGTGGGTTGATTTGAGGCCCGGTTAGGAGTTATGGGTGAATTATAGTTTGGAATTGAGTTGAAAACCAACCCAAAACAAAGTTTTTGATGCGTTGAGTTCGAATGGTCCATCTTCAAAATCGAAAGTTGTGGCCTACTCAGGGGTGATTGGCGTGATGAAAATCACTGAAAAATTTCATAAATTTTTAAAATTTTGAAAATTCTCCAACATATTTTGTACATTTTGTATTTTGTGAAACAATTATAAATTTATATATATTTACGTATTCCAACAATTTTTTTACAAACTCTAATAAAATTTTTTACTAATCTTAATAAATTTTTTACAAACTCCAATTACATTCCACAAACTCTAATAATTTTTTTCTAAATCCCAAAAATTTTTCACATCTTTTAATAAATTTTAAATTAAAGCTGTTTTGACGGATTTAAAAAAATCGTTCGGATAGTTTTTTTTTCCAAAAACTTACGAAAAAATTAAAAAATTTTACTATTTAGTTTTGAAAAACGTGATTTTGTGGTTGTGTATTAAACGTAAAAAAATTATTCAAACCACATTTTGGTTATTTATTGTCACGCTAAACGTCCCTTTAGTCAAAGAGAACTATCAACCAAGTGGCAATCAAACGAATCTTGGAGCATTCGAACGCAAATAGGTATTGCCTATTTTTGGTTCATTTGCCTTAAGTCTTCAAAATTATTCCCGAATCTTTGGCACTTTTTGAAAAAAACGTAAAGCACTCCCAATTACTTATACCGTATAATGAGTTCCAACGCCTCAAAATTTCATGGGTTTAACGCTAATAATGAAGTGACAGCTTCATGAGTTTGTTTGTTATGACCTAAGATGTGAGTTATGTGGAGATATAGAATGTGTTTGGTATAGTGAAAAATGTTAAAAATTTTTAAAAATTATTCACTTTTTATCTTATTGTATGAATTATGAACTCATAAATTATTTCACTTTATCTCATTTTTTGTTACTTCTAACGCCATCATAATAATGGAGAACAAGCGACTCTAGACCGAATCAAATATACATAGACACCCAATAACATATTGATACTTTTATCATGTGTCCTATTTAGATGCATAACATAAGAGTTTTGAATATATATATATTTTTTAAAGAAAATCCATTTTCATCACCTCTCATAATGGAATTCCTTCATTTAGGGTCTAAAATTAATGTTTTTACTATTTTTACTAATTTTTTATTTGACAATTACCGTCACGATAGAAGCCAAAATTGATTATCATTAATTCTTTTCTTGTATTATCTTATATTTTCTAAATTTGACAAATTTTGATAATATTACCAGTATTTAGTTTACCAATTAGAATTTAGAATTATTCTTTTGATCAATCATCATGTAAGTTATGGGATATTTTGGATGTTTGGAGTTGTAAAAGTTAGTATAAATTTATAAAAACTGTCATCTCGTAATTTGTGTAATAAGTAAAAAAAATTTAATTTTAAAGAGATTTATAAAATTTTGTAAAACTCCAGACAGAATCATTATATATGAATCATTAATTTAACTACCACTTCAAAATTTTATTCTCAATTTTTCTAATAGATTCTAGAACCCCTAGATACATAAGTTTCAATGAAATAATATATTTACTTTGCGGATATGTTAGTACATGGAAATATTCAAACAAAGCCCATGAACATTCTTCAGAACGTCTTGTTAGTGCGCTCTTGCTCGGCTAAGTGGTCGTTCTGAATTCCTTCTCTCTTCACTAAACACACAACACATCATATACACAAACAAATGCTCATTCTTTTTGATTGGACATCAATTGTTACATATTTATACATTCAAATTACACTTGTACACATCATAAAAAGATATAAAATCTATGTTTTGTGCAGATTTCATCTCCATATCTCCAAAGTGGAATATGTGTTGATTTCCATCACAAAAATAAGAAATTAAGCTACATTGAGGATGTTGAGAAGAAAGCATGCTGCACAACACATCAAAGGATTGAAGCTATTTCAGAAGAAGAAGAAAATTTAGTTGAAATCAATGCAAAGAGATCAGAATCACTATTCTGGAAATTTCTGCAGCAGGGGATCATATTCGAATATGGTTTTACTGTATTCGAATATAAGCTTCTTCACAGCAACGAATTTCATGTGACCCCAACTTCCCCATGTGATGTAACCTGCAATTTAGGGAGGGCAAATCAGGAAAAAAAAGATATAGGAGAGAGAAGGAGCCATCATGAGGACAACATTCGGTTAGAGGAGAGAGAAAGAGAGGGGAGAGAAAGAAGAGAGAAGTGGAGTGAGACACACGAAGAAAAACAAAAAAGATTCGGGAAAGAGATTCAGATTTCGTAGAGAGAGTTTTGGAGAGAAATTCATTGAGAGTTCATAGTTTTAGATGGGAATTTCAATTCAGCATTAGAGTTTTTGGAGATTTACATTTTGAATTCATTCCAATTTCTGTAATCAGATTTTCAGTTCTAAATCCATTTAACTTTCAATTTCAGATTGTAATGTCTTCCAATCAGATTTCCACTTCTGTTTTTCTTCTTTTTAACATGCTCGGCTAAGTCTTCTTGGGCCAAGGCAAGGGTAATACCTTTCCAATGAATCTCAAGTGGTCGAACTTCATGGATTTACTTTGAGTTCTTATGGTTATCAAGTCAATTTGCAGCTGGGTGTCTTAGAACTCATTGATTCAAGACCCGATTAATCCAACTTTGTATATCCTATTGATGAGTTCATAGGTGTTGCTTAACTTAGAACTCTCATGACATTGTTGTATGTGGGTTGCTAGAATTAGAACTCCTATTGTCCTTAAAATAGGTTATGCACATTGAGTGTTTAATCCATGGTTTGTTTCAACTGAAATTAATTTTCTCAAAAATCAAAACAAATTGATTTGGTAATTTATAAACTCTTGGCACTTGAAATTCATTCGGATTGGTATTAAACTTGTCTTGCTCAATTTTTTTATCACTTAATCTTTTAGTTTAAATTCACTTTGCTTTTGGAAAATTAGTTCAAAACCATCAACCAACCAAATCAGATTTTAATTTTCTATTTCACATTTTTCTGTGAGTTGTGTTTTGCCAAATTAATCTCCATTAGAGTCATTCACTTCATTACTCCCTAGATCCCTGTGGAAATGACCTGGGACTTACCAGTTATTTTGTGCTTCAACCACACCTTGCACTTGGGGGAAAACTTGTCTTGATTTACCTCACTTAACATTTTCTTTAAATTTGAATTTATAATCTAAATTTTTATTTGAACTTTTATCTTGGAGTGAGATAATTAAACAAGAACAAGCACCTTTATTTCGTAATCAATCTTACTGCTAGCAAGAACGAACTTGCATGCGCAAATTAAATACAGGCAACGACAAAATAACACATCATCAAAAACAGGTAAAAAAAACATACATACATATGTATATATAAATATATGAAATTATTTGTAAAATGAAGCACTCTTGGCATTATTTAGTCCTCCTCCCTCGGCATTCATCAAAGGCATCAGCCACCATTCATAGACATCCATTTGCTCAGCTCAAACTTCTTATGCTCGTGTTTGATGAACTCCTCAGCTTCGGCATTGATGTCTTCGTTGTAGGCCTTGTCTTTGCCATTTTTAGCATGTTTAGTAGCATGATCTTTGTTAGCCTTCTTCTTGGTAGCGCGCTCATAATCTGCCATATTCGGGTATGGAGGAGCATCAATGAACTTATGGGGCGTCAGCTCATAATCATGATATGTCGACATCTCGGCCGCCCGGTAATCTTCTCTGGTATCCTTAATTCCGAGGTTGACGCTTTCTTTTTTTTTCGTAGGATGATGTTTAGGACTGATCGGTTTATTGATTGTTGATTTGTGTTATGTTTATTTTTTATAGTATTTATACACGTACGTTTTAGTATGAATGCAAGACAGAATCTGATTCTCTCTCTTTCTTTAAAAAGAAAAGAAAGAAAGAAAAGAAAGAAAAGAAAATCAGGTTTTTGTTGGGTCTAACTTCGTGGGCAAGAAAAAGACAGGAGATGGTAGTTTCCAAGTTTCGTCCAAGATGGGGTACCCAAATGGAATGGTGAATCTATTAGTATGAAAGATATTGGAGAACAAAAGAAAATTAAGTGAATGGGGAAATAAAATGATTCCATTGTTATTTTTATTTATTTATTTATACATAATGAAGTAAAATTGTTATTATTTGTAGATATCTATTCATGTATTGAACAAAAAAAAAAAAAAAAAAAAAAAATTAAACTTCATTAATATTTCCTTCACTTTTTTCTTTTTCGATCACAATTTCATGTCTTAGACGGAGCATAAGGTGTTTGGAGGAAGAATTTGTGGAGGAAAAAAAAAGTGAATAGAAATATATACATATATATGTGCTCATTTTTATGATTAATTAAATAAAATGATAACTGTTGTTGGCAAAATATTTTCTTTTAGTTTTCCTAATTATACCCCAAAAAAAAAAAATAAATTTAACTTCTTAATTTACTACGTCTCTCATTATTTTAATATAATATATTTTTTAAAAAAATTTACACATGTTTTAGAAAAATATTTTACATCAAAACATATCAAGCCGATTCTTTCTTATTTCTTACACTTTGCTTTGGTTTTTCTTTTCCTTGGGCAAGTTATTGTTTCAAACAAACACCGACTGAAAAGAACTGGAATCTTTGTTATTCAATGCAGACTTTTCAAAACTTGTGTAGATTCTACTCGTGGGCTAGAATTGACGAGGCAAATTCTAGATAGAGAGCTAATTAGGCAGAAAGATTCTTCTTAGAGTTTGGAAACTGACCAAATTTCATGAACCCGGCCGAGTTTCTTGAAGTATAGCTCTTGCTCTAGCTCTACATCCAAATTTAGCACGACTCTACAAACAAGAGGTTTAGGACTTTGTAAGGATTGTCTAGGGTACTTTGCCTAACTCTTCCATGTTAATTTTAAATTGCTTCTTTCTTTTGTTATATTCTTTCATAACTTTATATTCTCAGCCGACTTAACCATGTATGCAAAAAAGAAAAAAATTCAAAATTTGAGAACATATTAATCATCCATGCTTGGTTAATGTTGGTACGAAGAAAACAACGTCGATGGCCGCGAAGAGTCAAATCTATGCAGGGGATTTATATATGTTGCCTAGCTACTCTAACTTTGAGGTTTAGATAATATTTATTTTTGCAGGTTTTTTATTAATATAATTTATTAATTCATAAAATTCGGTGCAACATAATATTTAATCCTTCTGTATTAAAATAGAGAATATTCACGATATGCTGATGCTTTCGAGTGCTCATCGCCAATGTATTGCATACGTGTTGGAGGGCTTTAACAAAACTTTCATTTTACGGGGACTAAAAGTTGTCGGTCAGAGTGCGTAAAAGAATTATACTAGTGGAATATTCCGAACTGAAAAAAGTACCGAAATTTTTGGTCGAAGGAAGTAAAAGATAATAGTTAGTTAAAGGGGGAAGGCAAGTGAAGTTAGCGACATGACATTACGGTTCTGTTGATGAAAAAAAGTTTGACAAAAAATACAATAAAAGAATAAAAATTTGATATAAAGATGATATGTGATTAAATTTGATTAAAAAAATACAAAAATTAGTTGAAATTGATGTGTTTTGGTTGATTTTAGTGTGTCAAATAGGGTCTAAGATTGTGGGATCGTTTGGATGGTTAAAAGTGACCAAAAGTTAAAAAAAGTGAGAAATGTCAATTACTTTTTTGAGTTTGGAAGACCTACTAAAAGCGACCAAAATAATCCGTTTGACTGGTGCAAAACAAGCCGTCACTACTACAAAAATGCATAAACATCACAACTTTTAAGCGTGATGTTTCACTTTTTATCTCAGTCACAAAAGCGTGATTGATCCAAGTGAGATTGTAAGTCACCTCTTTTTTATCACAGTTTACAACCGTGATTGAAAACTTACAACAATCACACACTAAAAGCGTGATCTTTATGGTAAAAACTGAGATGAAAAGAAATCTCGTGTGATCTTTTATGTATTTTGATCTCACTTTTTTTGAAAAATCGTGATCAAATATAAACAAATAATCACGCTGAAAAAATGGATTAATTTTAAAAATAATAAAAATTCACATGGCAACCTACTGCTGAGAATCGAACCCCTGCCATTCATTTGGAAGTTAGTGTAGTTGACCGCTAGTCCAACCTATCATTTATATATACATTTTGCATATTAATATATATAAACAAATTTTTATCACCTTAGGGGTTACTAAAAGTAATAAAATTATATTATTTTAAGTTTTTACAATAATTTATTATAACTTTTGTCAACCAATTAGTAGTTAAAAGTTACATTTTTCCTGATCAATTGACCAGAAAAAATAATAAAAAATTTACTTTTATTTAATTATTTTAACTTTTTGCAACAACTTGAAATTGTAAGTAATATATAGAATAATGTGAATACTTAATAAATAATTTATAAATATCTATTATATTTAATTAAAAATAATCTCAAATCTTTTTCTTATTTTCCTTTACTCTTTGTGTATAGCATATATTTAATCATAACTCACTATTTATAATATATTTTTCTTCATTTTGTATTATATTTTTAAAAGTAATTAGGCCGCGTTTAGTTTTAGTTCTAGAAAATTGTTGTTCAAAACAAAATTTTTGAAAATTATTTTAAAAATTGATTTGTAATACAAAAAATATTTTCAATGATTATATTCAAAAATTAGTTCTAAAAAAACAAAAAAATGAAAATTTTTATTATTTTTATTTGTAAATTTTTATCACTTTCAACAAAATATAAAATAATGTCACTTTTAATATAAATAATATTAAAGATACACTAAATATTTATTAGATACTAAATATTTAATATTCAACACGTTATAAGTTATACAAATTATGAAAACTACTTCCATATATTTACTAAAAAAAATAATAATTATATATTTAGCGTTATTTAAATTTGATTTGATAAATTTAGTTTTAACATTAATTTAAAATTTTTTTGTTTATTGATCTATGATTATAGTTTTTATATCATATTCAATTAATTAAAATTAATAAATATAAATAATATTAAAGATACATGAAATATTTATTAGATATTAAATATTTAATATTCATCTCGTTATAAGTTATACAAATTATGAAATCTACTTCCATATATTTACTGAAAAAAATAATAATCATATATTTAGCGTTATTTAAATTTGATTTGGTAAATTTAGTTTTAACATTAATTTAAAATTTTTTTGTTTATTGATCTATGATTATAGTTTTTATATCATATTCAATTAATTAAAATTAATAAATAAATGTTACAATAAAGTTTACAAAATCTAATTTAAATCATATAAGATGATAAACAAAATTATTTCAGAGAGATATAAAGAAAAAAATAACAATATTATCTCTCATTCTTTTAATTATCTCGCTTTTTTTAAGATATAATTTTACTCACTTTTTGATCTCAGTTTTTTTTAGAGATGTTTTCACTGATCTTTTATCTCAGTTTTTTCTAGAGATAGTTTTCACTAATTTTTTATCTCAATTTTTTATTGAGATGGTTTCCACTGATCTTTTATCTCGTTTTAAATACAATTACGGTTTTAACAAAAATGAGATAAAAAATATTAAAAGTAACTTTTTATCTCAATTTTTTAATTAGACTGAGATAAAAAGTTTAACTCACAAATCTTTATCACGCTTTTTTTAAAACCGTGATCTTTATGAATTTTTTAGTGTGATCTTTATCAATTATTGTAGTAGTGCGTTCTAATGATTTTTGTGAAAAAGTAGTACAAAAAGATAACAAATATTACAAAAAGTGATAAAAAGTAACTTTTTATAACAATTTGTAAATTTTAAAATTTGAAAATAAATGAACGAAAAATGAAAATGACAAAAATTAGTAAAAGTAGATATAAATTTGTAATTTTTTTTATAACTTTCAGTAATTTTTGACTTAATCAAACGAGCATATTACTCGTCCGATCAAAATTGGACAGAATTGTCTTAAAAGTCTTGTCATTCTCTTCTGCATAAATACAATTCCTGAGTCATACGGCTGTTCTGATTCAGCTGCTTATTTTAAATGAATTTGCCCCGTGACGGGCCGGCCCAATGGGCCCTGTAACTGTTAGTTATAACGTACATGAGTAGATATGCTACATGTGTATACTTAAAACGTCGTTGAAAGGTGCGGTACTTATTCGCAATTATGACTCCTTCATCAGCAGGTATGCCGTTCAATTTTCATCATTGACATTAGCAGATTTCACGTACAGAAGATGGAGATTGGTCAATCGCATGATACTGAGCCTGGCATTTCTCATTCTTGCAATCTCCACTTAAAAAAAAAAAAAAAAAAACCCTTGATGATATGGGTACCGCGATAGTTTGGTAACCCAAGTCAAGTTAACTGATTCTTGGCTTGGTTTTGAATTATTTTACTAAAACTTAATTTATTTTTTTTGTTTATTATCTTCTAAGTAGGAGTGTGGTTACTTAATTCAAAATTGATTTTTTTTTTTTTTTTGTGAAATTTGAATCCAAAACTAATTTCAACTTAAAATCAAATAAACTTAAAATATCAGCTCATTATTTGTTATATATTATATATTTTATACTTTTCGAATTGTCTCTCTCACACTCACACTCACACACACACACACATATAAGAGTATAACTTACATATTATATTTTTCGAATTAATTCTTTGTTTTTTCCGTCTACTAACTAGATAGACGAGCCAAGAATATTAGATTGTCAATTTTTAGATCCAAAACTAAATCGATTTTGATATAAACTCGAACTAAAATAATCAGATTGATTAGGTTTTTTTTGTGCACTCTTACTTTTAGATATGTCATTCTTGTTTAAAAATATATTAAGGGTACCCTGGATTATATCTATTCTGACCTTTGAGTCATATCTTGGGTTTCATCAAAATGTGGATTAAGATATTTTGTGACCTTTATTAATGTCTACTCAAGAAAAGTCTAGATTTATTTTTTAAAACACAACAATAAAATGTTTCTCAAGTTTAAACAGTAGAAGGTCGTGATTGAGAAACAAATAAAAAAGAAAATTAAGCGTCTCAAGACTGACAATGGTCCTGAGTTCTATTCAGGAGAATTTGATTAGTTCTGCAATAATAAAGGGATCTTGAGGCAATGTACGATCAGAAAAACACCTCAGCAGAATGGTGTAACAAAACACATGAACAGGACGCTTTTGGAGAGAGCTCGTTGTTTGCTCTCTAATGTTGGTTTAGGAAAAGATTTTTAGGCTAAAGTAGTTTCCACAATTTGCTATCTAGTGAATCAATCTCCATCAACTTCCATTGAGTGCAAGACTCTTGAAGAAGTGTGGCCAGGTAATCCTACTGACTATTCTAATTTAAGAAATTTTGGTTGCCCAACCCAAACACATGTTAATGAAGGAAAGCTCGAGCCACGAGTTAAGAAGTATATTTTTCTGAGATATGGATTTAGGGTGAAATGATACAAATTATGATGTTTTGATCCTAAGTAGCCCAAGTTTATTATCAGCAGAGATGTTATTTTTGATAAATCAGTCATATTGCATCCAAGAAAGGAATGTGTTGATTAAGGTAAAGACCTTGATATTGGAGAAAGGGTAGAGTTTGAAAGTGGACCTTCTAGAGATTGTACTATTTTTGATGAGCCCATTGAAGAATATAGTCAACACACAGGAGCGGATGATGCACTACCTTAGCAACCGTACAGTATTGCTACTGGTAGACAGAAGAGAATTATCAGACCACCTATGAGGTACAGTAATACTGATTTTGTTTCTTATACCTCGACTATGGCAGAAACAATTGAGTTTTAAGAATCTGTAACATATCATGGAATTGTCACAAGAAAGAAGCTAACATAATGGACTGTTGCTATGAACAAAGAAATTGAGTTTTTTTTGGAAGAATCAGACTTGGGAGCTAGTGAAACCGCCTAAGGGTAAAAGGATTTTTGGGTGCAAATGGGTCTTCAAAAGAAAAAAAGGAATTTTAGGAACGGAAGATGTAAGATACAAGGCACGCTTGGTGGCAAAGGGCTATAGTTGAAAGGAAGGTATAGACTACAATAAAGTGTTCTCATCAGTTGTGAAGCATAGTTCTACTCTTGTGTTGCTTGTTATGGTTGCCATGTTTGACTTAGAGCTTGAATAGCTTGGTGTCAAGACAGCTATCTCACATGGTGAGCTTGAAAAACAGATTTACATGCATCAACCAGAAGGGTTTGTTGTTGTAGGAAAGGAGGACCATGTTTGCTTATCGAAGAAATCCTTGTATGGCTTGAAGCAATCACTTAGATAATGGTAAAAATGGTTTGAAACATTCATGATTGAGTATGGTTACTCTAGAAGTAACTATAATAGTTACGTCTACTTTAAAAAGCTCGCAGATAGTTCCTTCATATATTTGCTAATGTATGTTGATGACATGCTTATTATTACAAAGGATAAATCCGAGATTGTCAGGTTAAAAGCCCAACCTAGTGGTGAGTTTAAAATGAAAGATTTGGGTTTAGGAAAGAAGATTTTAAGTATGAAAATTCACAGGTATAGAAAAGTAGAAAAGTTGTACTTGTTATAGAAAAAGTACATTGACAAAGTACTTGAACATTTTAGTATGCAAAACTCTAAGCCTGTGAGTATTCCACTTGCTGTTCATTTTAAGCTTTCAATGACCATATCACCACAGTCTGAAGAAGAAGAGATAGACATATATCTTGTGTGCCATATGCTAGTGCAGTTGGAAGCCTCATGTTTGCTATAGTATGTACTTGTTCAGATATTTCATATGTAGTTAGTGTTATAAGTACATACATGGCCAATCCCAGTAAGGCTCAATAGTAGGCCATGAAATGGATATTTCGATATTTGAGAGGCACTACAGATGTTGGTTAATTATTTGATAGTAATGGTACAAATAGTATTGCTATTAGATTTGTGGATTCAGATCATGTTGCTGATCTTGATAGGAGAAGATCTCTGATTAGATATGTCTTTACTCTTTTAGGTTCTGCCATTAGTTGAAAAGTAACATTATAGATTACAGTTGCTTTGTTTATTATAGAGGTAGAATATATGGCAATAACTAAAATAGTGAAAGAAGTTATATGGTTAAAAGGCTTGCTTGGCGAATTGGGTTTAAAACAGAATCATACTGTAGTATATTGTGATAGCCCAAATGCCATACATTTAACCAAAAATTAAATGTGTCATGAGAGGAGTAAGTACATTGATGTCCGATATTATATTGTTTGAGAAATTATATCTCAAGGACATTGGAATTCGAGAGATTGGTACCACAAATAATCAAACTGATATGTTGAATAAGTCAATTCCTGTTCAGAAGTTTAAGTATTATTTGGACTTAATTAGTGTTTACAGTATTTGAAAAACTCTCCAGGGCATTATGAAAAAGATAGGAAATGATCGTGACTGCTCACATATGGGCTTTAGGGGGAGAATTGTTGAGTTGGCAATCCCATGTTAGGAAAGTTTAACTTGACTTTTTAAAGTCTTCTTTTCATATTTAATGCTTACCAACTGGAAGCATTACAACCAACCATTGGGTTGGTCAATTTTAGAATTCCTCAAGTATAAATACAAGGCATTAGAAACAAGAAGTGGAGCAGAGCAAGAAATAAAATAAAATAAATAAAGAAATTCAATTTTGTATAGAGAGGTGTGAGAAAAAAGTTTAAGTCTTTGTCTTTTAAGATAAGATATATTTTGGATACTTTTATCTTAATTTTGGTACTAAAATATTTTATACCTTTCTTGTTTTTATATTTTCTTTTTGTGGTAGTAGAAATATTTTTTTTTGTCTTCGCTCGCGAACGTAAACATTATGTCGAATCACGTAATTTGTTGTACCTTTGTGTGTTACAATTATTTTTAATTTCTTTTCCATAATTATTTTTCATATTTCATTACTATATTAAATTCTCAATTACAGAATTTGTCGCAACAAATAGGTACCCAACGAATCATCATTCCAACAAAAAGAAAGATTGGAAGAAATAAATAGAAAACAGAGGTACAAAGCAGTACTTAATCCCATTTATTTCATACATAAGAATAGTCTCCATCATGCCCTGAAAGGGGTAGTCGGGTTGGTCAAGGGTCGGGGCCGTAGGGCTCGAGCCACGTGAGGTCTCGAGTTCGACTCCTTCGGGGGGCGGTCTTTCCTCTTAATGTGGAGGCGATCTTCAACGGCTTTCCCGGCTGAGCCGGTCAGGCAGGACTTGCCTAGGCTGGTTTACCTCCTCGTGGTTCTTTGCCGGTGGCGGTTAGGGTCACGGGGCGGGCTTCGCCCAGTGCGCACCCATGGGTAACGGCTGCGGGCTTCTCCCCGAACCCCAGAAGAATAGTCTCCATCATTTTTTGTATTTGCCTATGTAAATATATACATATATACATATACATATACATATATATATATACATAGATATACATACATACATATACATACATATACATAT
The DNA here is from genome assembly GCA_019916065.1 of Vitellaria paradoxa. Classification (NCBI taxonomy): domain Eukaryota; kingdom Viridiplantae; phylum Streptophyta; class Magnoliopsida; order Ericales; family Sapotaceae; genus Vitellaria; species Vitellaria paradoxa. Next base: position 45,759,539 of record CM034237.1, on the reverse strand, counting down.
ATACATATACATACATACATATACATACATATACACATACATATACATACATACATATACATATATATATACATACATATACATATATACATATACATACATACATATACATATATACATATACATACATACATACATATACATTTATATATGTATATATATATATGTGTGCGCGCGCGCGCGCGCGCTGCCATGAAGCAAAGCCATTAATAACATGTTATATAACAGTATTGTTTAGGGAGGTACTTGAGCTATTGCCAAGCAGGTACTTGAATCATATAAACATGGTACTTAATTATATATAAATTTCTCAAATATATCCCTTCAATCTACCTTCTTAATACGGTGGTACACGTTCTGGTAGCCCTGACCGGGATTGGGACCATAAGTTTGGTAGGGTTGGGTGCCCCAGCCGGTAATGCTGTTTTCATATCCTTATCCATATCCACCGTAGGCGGGGGTGGGTTTGACCTGCCTACCGCCGCCGCCGCCGCCGTATGAGAACTGAGGTTCACCATAGCCAGCTGGAGTACCTTGTTGGTATTTGTTAATGTTGTCGCACCAACCTGCCTCCTGTTGCTGGTTATAGCCTGATGATCCATTAACCATCATGTGATGGTTGGAGTGCTGGTGAGGAGGAGGAGGAGGAGGAATGGTGCTGATGCATGGATTAGGATCCATCTGGGGGGCGTACTGATTGGTGTAATAGCCATACTATTGATGATGATCAGTTGGGTACTGGGCCTGTGGCTGTGGGTGCATCGCGTAGCCCTGTTGTTGGTAGCTACCATAACTATAACCTTGCTGGGGGTAGCCTGTAGGGGAGGAAGAACTCTGGAATATTGCCATTTTACTTTTTTTTCCCCTTCCTCTTTTAAGCTAAAGCTTAAGCTAATTATTGCCGAGGAGCTTGCACCTCTTCTTGTGCTTTGTATGTTATTTATAAGGGTTTGGTTACTGATAAAAAGTGTAAGATATGATGAGGAGGATGAACCTTGGACATTTTTTGCCAATTATGTGGCAAATTAATGTGTGAATGACCATACCCTCTTTGTCCATGCATAGTCTTAATAGAATAATTTGGGAAACGTTTACCAGCTTTATTCCCCTACTTTTTGGATTCTGATATTTATGCCATTCTCATGTTCTCTCAACAAATGCATAAATATCATCAACATTATGATTGCAAAATATAGCTAGCAGCTTCCCATTTCCATCGTTAGTATTCTTTATTTATATATTAACTGCTTTATACCTATTTCTCAAAAAGTTATAAAAATGCTTATTGGTCACAGGGTGATAATAATAATAAAATCTTGATTATAACTCGGAGATGGCTTTCTTTCTTTCTATTAATTAGCCAGACTTGAATTGTAAACTGGGCTGTGCTTTTGTAGATTGTAATTTTGTACGTCAAATTAAGCATCTATTCACACGTCACTACTAATGACTGCTTCTGGATGCCATCAGCTCCCAAGCATCCAAAGATGGGTAGGGTGGTAAATTATACTCTAGAGGCTAGTGGTTTGAGCTTAATTGTATTTGCGAGATATGTCCCTATGATTTGTACCTATTCTTATTTTAATTTATTTTTTTAACTCTTTCTTTTATCCAAAAAAAAAGTAAATTGGTAATCTCAAACTTTCATACCCCCAAAAAAAGAAATATGTTCTCTATTTAGAGTTATACAATTGAGATAAAATATGATCGGACTTACTTTTTTGGTGTTTAGAGCGTAACTAATAAATAAGAAAACGATAAAAATGCATAGTAAAAATTCGTTCTAATAGGGTAAATTTTTTTGCCCTAAGAATTTTCTTTTTAAAATTTATAGAAAATTTATTAGAATTTGTAAAAATTTATTGGTTTGTAAATATTTTAGAGATTTATATAGTTTCGTAAAGATTTCGTAGAGATTTAAAAAAATTTTCTAGAGATTTTACATAAATTTGTAGAAGTTTTTGATAACTTTTAATATACAGCCTTAATTTCAACATATAAATTTATTAATGTCATTTTATTAATTAAGCATTTTAATTTCCATAGTTTTGTCCTACGATGTGAAATCTTTAATTTTCTGTGTTAAGTTGTTCACTGACACTACTGGAAAGAGTGGAACTAGCGACCGCCCAAAGCGGTCGCTAAAGCAAAGATAGCGGTCGCTAAAAGTATTAGCGACGGCTTAGCGACCGCGTCAAGCGAGTCGCATTTGGGTCATCGCTAAAAAGTATTAGCGACCGCCATGACGATCGCTAAATTATTTGCGACCGCCCTGCGACCGCTCCAGTTAAAAACGTCAGCAAATTAGCAACCGCTTATAGCGGTCACTAAAATTAAAAGGCGATCGCTGTTTTTTTGGCGCGAAGATGCGACTGCTGGCGCTAAAAGGCGCGAATTATTAGCGACCGTAAGTAGCGGTCGCTAATACAGCACAGCGGTTGCAATTAATTATGCGTGGAAGCTATGGCCATTTAGCGCCAAAGAAGTAGCGACCCGTTTGGGATATTAGCGACCGCTTTTAGCGGTCGCTAATACTTAGTATTTAAAAAAAAAAAATTTAAATTTATTATAATAAAATCTCAATAATTTTTTTTACAAATCAAATTATTTAAAAAATCTATTTAATAATAATTTATTATTTATTTATAATAATTATTTATTTAATAGTTATTAATTATTTATAATAACTATTATATTTAATTATTTATGTATAAATATTTATATTAAATTTAATTTATTAATTTGCACATGAAATTAATGAAAACTTTCATAAAATCAATAAAAAAAAACATAGCTTCTAATTATGATTATATATACAAACACAATATCAAATTAGATTACAATTAAAACAAAATTTTATTTAATGCAAATGTTCAAAATACAAAAACAAAAATATATATAAATGTACTGATCAAAATATATACAAATGGATCCTAATCAGTCCAAGAGGGCCATATTAAATTTATTTTTAAAAATTATACATTTATGTATTTATAATTCCAAATATTTTACTTTAATATTGATCATATTTAAAATTAATTTCTTAATTGTTTAATCATTACTTCAAAAGCAAATCATATTAAATATTATTTTTTATGTTTTTATATTTTTAAATATGATAATTATTTCACTCAATGATAATAATATATATAATTTATTAAAGTAAAATTATTTAATAAATTATATTTTCTTACAAATAGCTAATTTCAATTCACAGTTATCAAAATTTAATTAATTTCGGTAACGTAATAACATTAATTAATCTCCTTAACGTAATGTTAATTAATTTTAATATGATAATATAATTAATTTATTTTAAAACTTTATAGTATAATTTAATTTCATTAAGGTCATGTTAATTAATATTTTTCATTATTGTTTTAATAAATGATAATAATATATACAAATTATTTAATAAATTATATTATCTTATTAGAACTTAATTTTAATTTATATTTTTAGTGAAATAGCTAATTTATATTATATTTTCTTAGAAAGAGCTAATTTCAATTCACATTCATAAATTAAGAAAAAAATAAGCATTCATTCTTTTATAATTTCAAAAAATTATATTTCAATCAATATATTTTTACTTTTTTTAAAACTGATTTTTAATACTTAATTTTATAATTTTTAATACATACTGTAAATATTTAAATTTATAAATAATTTTAAGCTTAATTTAATAAAAAAACTAAAAAAATAAATTTATCAATAAATATATTTTATTTTTATTATATTTATTAATTTATTAAAATTATATATTTAAAATTTAAAATTTTTTGTTTCCTTCTTTTTGAAAAAATTCGCATGAAAAAATTCTCACCCCAAACAGCACTCTCGTCAAGGTGAATAGGAAGAAGGCGACATGGGACGCTAGGGTTTGTTCTGTAACAAATAAGCTAACTTAAACAAAATAACTTTTTTGCTTTTTTGTATTTAAAAAGTCAATTTTTCCAGCACAAAAATTAAAGTTATCTATGGGGTTATATTTGTAATTTTAAAATAATGCGTGAAAAGAGACAGGAATGTTAATCATGTAATATTGATTTAAAATTATTGAATTTTAATTCAATATTACAGATACAGTTATATTATTTAATTAAAAAAATTTAAATATATTTAAATCATTAAATTTTAATTTAACGGTATAACTTACAAATCATGAAATTTACATAATTCTCCCAAATCCTTTAATTTTATCATCTGTACTGGCAAGTTTTGGAGTATAACAAAATAATACAAAATTTTATAAATTTCTACAAACACAAATTACGAGATAATAAAATTAAAATTTTTTACTCACCGCACAAAACACAAAAATTTTTCCTATTCACTAAATTTTTCTTCTAAAATCTCTTTTTTTTTTTCTACCAACATACCAATTTTTATAAAATAAAATTAAAAAACAGAAAAATTAAAAAAATAGCAAATAAAAAAAAACAGAAAAAAAACAGCAAATAAAAAAACAGAAAAAAAACAGCAAATTAAAAAAAATTAAAAAAATAGCAATATACATAAAAAAAAAACATTACACAGTAAAAAAAAATTTTGACAACATCACTGCAACAATATTACAATCCACAACCAACAATTCAAAAAAAAATCCCAATCAACAACATATATATGAAATAAACAAGTTAATAATGAGTAACTAAAAAAAAAACAAACAAACAAACAATAATATATACATGCATGCATGGATAATCATCAAACCCCCAACCACAAAAACAAAAAAAAAATTATTTACATTTATCTAATAATAATCATGAAAAATACAGAAAATAAAAAAAAATTCAAACTAAAAAAAAAAATCTAAACCTGGTGTGGTGGTGGTCAACCTCCAAAAAAACTTTAATACACAAAAAAAAAATAGTGTTTATTAGAGAGAGAGAGAGCAAGAGAGAGAAAGAGAGAGAGCTAGAGAGGGAGAGCATTACGGCGACGACGACAAGGGACTTCCGGTGACGGCAGTGGACTTCCGGCGACGGCAGTGGGGGCGGGGGGAGCGAGGAGAGAGCGCGGGGGAGGGAGAGGAAAAAGAAGGAGGGAGGGAGAGGAAAAAGAGAGGGGCGTTCTGCCCAATATAATTTTCGTATCAGCGACCGCTCGCTAATACTGTGGCTACAAGAGTATTAGCGACTGCTAAAAGCGATCGCGCGAATTTTCTCGTCGTCGATACTTTGTTGCACGGGATTTGCGACGGAAATTAAAGCGACTGCTTTAATATTCTTGTAGCGACCGCTTAAAGCGGTCGCCCGAATTCTACACTTGTCAATCGCCCAATCTCTAGTAGTGTGATAATTACAGCTTTTAGATGATTTGGGAGGTCGCTTTGTACAATAATCAAGTAATTTTTTATTTTTTTTACTTTATTAAGACTGATAGGATAATAATCTCCAAATTAATTTAATTGACCTTTAAAATAATTAATATGTGCCCAAAGTGAAAATCCAAAGTTTCCTTACCCAACCAATCTCCGGCCCAGCCGTGATATATATTAGTCAAAATCGAATTAATTGAGGTAAAGATCACAATCTGATTGAGACTTAATTGGCATTTGAAATAAGGGAATTAATTCCAGATATTTTTTTATATATTATAATACAAAATCACGTTTTAACAAGGAAATAATTGTCTAGCGAATAGTATTACTTTAATTAGGGGGGAATACAATTCCTTGCGAAAAATTATAGTATATTCGCAATACTATAGGCCCACCTTAATTTTACGGGAGAAACTTAGGTTCCGTTTGGAAAACCCGGCTAGTAGCTAGTTTTTTCTTAACTTCAACAGTGTTTGGTCAATTTTACTCTCTTACATTTTAACTTTTTTTTTAAACTTTCAAGGGTAAAAATGTTAAATTAATAAAAAATAAAAATCTAACTAAAAAAAAGTCACTTTTTTCATTTCCAAACATAAATTTAGTTTTTAGCTAGTTATTGGCTAGTTAAAAATAAGTTAACTAACTTTTTTCCCAAATCAAGCCTTATTTCTTCACTAAATGTCATACTTACTTTTTGGCGCTAGCATATTGATAGCGGTATTCTTTTATTAGCCACCACGATAGGGGAAAAATTCAAATTTCACTGGTAAAGGTCCATGCTCATATTATAGAACGAGAAATTTTGAATTTAGTTGCCCAGAGTCTTCATGTACATAGCCAGGAAATTTCCTTATTAAAAGTTTTCTCGCAGAGCTAGTCCACTTGAGTGTAAAGTTTTAGGCCAAACTAGAAGTAATAAAATGTAATTATCTCTTATTTATTTAATTAATGTTATTAATAGCTTGTTTTTCTAAAACAATTAGGATGCGTTTGTAGATTTAAAAGTTGAGATAAAATTTGATTCAGCAAATTTTTTTGGTGTTTGAAAAAAGATAGAATTCAGAAGTAGAAATAAATTTTTTGGCGAGTATACTTTTATGGAAATTTAAAATTTATAAAAATTTATTGAAATTTATAGAAATTTATAGGGATTTATAAAAATTTTATAAAAATTTATGAAGTTTAAGTTAAAAAAGAAATTGTAGAGGTTTTTAGTGATTTTTAAAGTTCCAGACAGCCCCTCTTTAAATTTAAAATTCATAAAATAATTAAGGGTTTCGGACTCCCCTTATTGTCACAACACCCCCTCCCTTCCAATGTTTTAAGCCGTTACAAAACCGGTCGGATGAAGCATGGTTAAGTGTTTGAGGAGACATAATGGATCTGTAAAAGTAATTATAAAAAAATCTCTTAAAGCCATTTGTTATGTATACATCTATGTATATGGAACTTAAACTAATTTTCTAACCAGTCAAAAAATTACTACATCTCCTTGATAGTGCTTAAACCTACAAAAGTCTCTTACATATTTTGTTTTGCTGGGGTACAAAACATGAACAAATGATTCATACACAATATGTGCAAGATGGTGATTCATACACAGTATGTGCAAGATGGTTGAAGGTGAAATGAGATAAAAGAAAGAAATGAGGGAGTTGTCCCATCTTTGAAAGTTGGCTTGTCACTCAATTCCTATGAGATGGCTTGATCAACCTTAATACTCCACTTTCTGAAATCATAAGTTTTCTATCCATGTCTGGTTGCATTGGTTGCCACGGCCCCCAAAGTGTCGTATAAAGGGACAATATCCCCCCGTAATGTATAAGTCCCACACCTTCACTTGACTGTTGGTCCTTCATCTGATACCAGTCATTTTGGTCCTTGTTACGTGGCTATGTTAGTTGCGATACATGATTAAGACTGTTAAATCAATCAAATAATTCAATATTATTTTGTGCGTGTCCCGTTAAAGTTTTATTAATTTGACATCACTTTGTTATGGAATCAAGTAAAAAGTCAAACACAATTTATAAGTTACATTCGATAAACTTAAATATGTATGAAATAATCAAGTGAAATTCAACTCAAAACGTTAATAAGTCAAATTTAAAGATATTTACAAACTCAATAAACTCATCACGACTTGGTTTATTTGCAGGCCTTCATCAGACATAACAAGTATGGTGGTGTGGTTACCATTAAAACAATCACTGGATTTCATATAATTGATCAATAATTTATTCATTGAAATTTTGAACAATTCCAAGGCTCAAGTACGCGACGTCCTGTGTTAAATTTGTCATCCAAAACCAACATAAGTAGTGAGTGTATTGCTCAACTTTCAGGATGGTAAGATACCATTTTAAAACGAAGGCTATGAAACTCATCTAGGACCAACAGTTTCTGAGCCTTTTTAGCGCTGTGAGCCTGTAACGTACAATACGCTATGGAAAATAACTATAATTATAAATATAAATTTTCTCTGAATGAAAATATGATGAATTAAGAAACTAATTTTTGACAAAAATCACAAAATTAATTATGATTAACAATTAATTAAATGTTAATTAGATTCAATGTTCAATCTTTAAATTTTTTAAATTAAATTACTGCGGAATAAAGATGACCCCGAAAAAAAAATAGAATTAATAAGAAAGCACATACAGTAAGCTTAATCAGAAAATGCATAGTTTTAATTAAGCAGTAGCTAGGCAAGCAAGCACCTTGGAACATTATTTAATAAGGGAGGTGGTTTAGTTTCCTGCCAAGGCAGCGCTAGCTAGTACGTACGTCAATCACACCCACACATCACACATCAATAATATTCAGTATCCGGGGATGTGCTTTTTAATTTGATCAAACCCCCTTAGCTCAATAATACTCAACTTTCCGGTAGCATTTTCCGGGATATTGCTGGTTACAAGTCTGCTCATAAGGGCCGCCGTTCCCATCCCAGGTGGTGCTATTATACTCATCTTCTGCCGCCGGCTGCACTTTGGTTCCTCCGACTGGAGCTTGTCCCTGCTGGTAGTAGCTCACATAGCCAGTGGTAAATTTTGTTCTTTTTTTTTTAATGTGAATAATATGTCAAAAAATTAAAAAGAAACATACTAAAAACATTCAACCAATTAAAAAAATTGAGATAATTTTTTTTTCTTTAAGGTTTATTGTGAGTTTAGGCGAGAAAAGAAAAGGGAAGAAATTATTAATTAGGGGAAAAGAGAAAAGAGAAAAGAGGAAAAATAATACTAATTTTCTTTCTATATATTTAGGAGTTTAGGAGAGAAAAGATAATGATTTTTTTTTCTTGAGTTGAGAAGAAATGGAAAGAAAAAAAAGTATGTATTATTATTTTACCATTAAATCCTTTCAAAAGTTGGAGGGTTATTAATTTGTTTAACCTTAAAATATGTTTTTATTTATTTTTTATCTTATAGGCAAATGTTATTTTAAAAGTTTTATTAATCAAATTTTCTCTTCTCTTTATTTATGCCCACTTTTGGAAAAATAAGGATTTTAAAATTTTAACATTCACTTTTTTTCTCATTTCTTTTTCTTTTACAAAAACTCACAAACAATAACATTCCATTTACAATGATGAATTTAATTTCGTTTAATAAGAATTCTCAGTAATTCATATGTTTGGATTTAAAATAAAATTTTATAAGCTTGACTTGATTTTATTTCATAATTTAAATTTTGAGATTTTTATATTATTTGAAATTCAATTCAAAATAATAGAATTTGATAAGAATTTATTATTTTCTTAAACCATATAAGTAAGTAGATAAATTTATCTTCATATATTATATTTACCATATTTTTTTTCCTATTGACTTGGTCAAATTTAATATTTCTCTTAAATCAAATCAATTTAATTATTAAATTTAAATTTGCATTTCAAACATAAAATTTCATTTATCAAATCAAATCTTTATTTTAAAATAAAATAAATTTAAAAAAATATATTTTCAAATAGAATGTAAATAAATTCTAAAATCTTAGCTTTTGGCTAGTTTCTTCCCATTATTTCACTCCATTCATAAAGCAGAAAGGTGATAGTTACCCAACGAAACATCGTTCCAACAAAAAGGAAAGATAGGAAGAAATAAATAGAAAACAGAAGTAAAAAAGCACTTCAACCCTTTTACTGCATACATAAGAACAGTCTCAATAATTTTGTTGTATTTGCCCATATATATATATATATATATATATGCGCTGCTATGAAGCAAAGACACTAATTATAACATGATACATGACATTATTTAGGGAGGTACTTTAGCTATTGGCGTACTGCCAAGCAAGTACTTAAACCATGCATATAAATATAGTACCTATTTATATGTAACTTTCTCAAATATATCCCTTCAAAATTCAAATTAAGTTCAATCTACCTTCTTGAAAAAACTGTAGTACACGTTCTGGTAGCCCTGACCGGGATTGTGACCATAAGTCTGGTAGGGTTGGGTGCCCCGGCTGTATTCATACTCATATCCATATCCACCGTAAGAGGTGGGATTGACCTTACCTGGCTTGCCGCAGCCGCCGCCGCCGCATGAGGACTGAGGTTCACCATAGCCAGCTGGAGTACCAGTTTGGTATTTGTTAATGTTGTCGCACCAACCTGCCTCCTGCTGGGGGTTATAGCCTGATGATCCATTAACCATCCTATGATGGTTGGAGTGCTGATGAGGAGGAGGAATGGTGCTGGTGCATGGATTAGGAGCCATCTGTGGGGCGTACTGATTGGTGTAATAGCCATAATACTGATGATCAGTTGGGTACTGAGCCTGTGGCTGTTGTGGGTGCATCACATAGCCCTGTTGTTGGTAGCTACCATAGCCTTGCTGGGGGTAGCCTGTAGGGGAAGAATAACCCTGGTTTATTACCATTTTCCTTTTTTTTTCTTCCTCTTTTAATAAGCTAATTATTACTGTGAAGCTTGCACTTCTTCTTGTGCTCTGTATGCTATTTATAAGGGTTTGGTTACTGATAAAAAGTATACGATATGATGATGAGGAGCTGGATGCATCTTGCACATTTTTTGCCAACTTGTGTGGGCAAATATGTGAATGACCATACCATTTTTGTCCATACGTAGTCTTAATAGAATAATATGGGAAATGTTCACCCGCTTTATTCCCTTACTTTTTGGATTCTGATATTTATGCCATTCTCATGTTCTCTTAACAAATGCATAAATATTATCAACATTTTGATACCAGAATACAATAAGAGGGTCTGCAGTCGGGGTTAATTACAGTCGTTGCAATTGCTTTAGAATGATGCCGTTTTATCTATTTTTTCTTCAAAATGACACCGTTCCACTTAAGTTATTATATTTGAATTTAAATTAATATATTCGAATATGAATATTTGAATATGAATTGATATATTTAAATATGACAATTTAAATAATACAACATCGTTTTAAGTTAAAAAAATGACAAAACGGTGACGTTTTAGGACAATTACAATTACTGCAGTCAGCCCAAGCCGCCAAAATATAGCTGGCTTCCCATTTCTACCGTCAGTTTTCGTTATATTAACTGCTCCATATATGCCTATTTCTCAAACAGTTTAAAAAATTGCTTATGGGTCACGGGGTGAGGGCCCACAGCTGCAAATTAAACGAATTCAAGTAAAAATTATTATTACACAAATAGTATTAATATGCCATACCAACACTACTGGCCACTGCAGTGTGTACATGTTTGCACCCATTCAAATTTATCACATCCATTAATAAAATATATATATATATATATATATTTTATTTTTTGACAGGTAGTAAAAAAAATATTGCATCTCTTTTTTTTGGATATTTTATCTTATTTTTAGTCGTTGTATCAAATTTATGTTGGTGTGCTGTGTTGTATAGCACAATATTGTCATGCAATAATTTCTCTTGACTTTTTGCAGAAATTAGTACTCCATCAATTAATATAACTTCACGGATTCCACTCCCTCCAAAATAGAAAAAAGGGAAATAATAATAATAATAATAATAATAATAATAAAATTTTGATTATAACTCGGAAATGGGGTTTCTTTCTTTCTATTAATAAGCCAGACTTAAATTGTAAACTGGGTTAATTAAACTTATTGCACGTGCTTTTGTGGATTGTATTTTTGTGCGTCAAATTAAGCATCTATTCACACATCACTGCTAATGGCTGCTTCTGGATGACATCAGCTCCCAAGCATCCAAGTATGGGTAGAGTGGTAAAATACACCATAGGCTAGTGGTTTGAGCTTAATTGTATTTGCGAGTACCTTTTTTTATTTAATTTATTCTTTTTAACCTTTAAAAAAAAAAAGAAAGGTAAATTGATAATCTCAAACTTTCATAGCCCCCAAAGAAATATGTTCTCCGTTGTAAAATTGAGATAAATTGTAATTGAATTTGCTTGTTTAGTGTTTGAAGTGCTGTTAATAAATTATTAAAAAAATGAAATATATAGTGAAAATCCGTTCAAATGGTACAGAAAATTTTTTGCACTAGAATTTTTTTTTTTTTGTTTTTGAAGATTTGTAGAAATTTTATTGGGTTTGTAAATTTTAAAGCTTAGTTGTGTATAATAATCAAGTAATTTTTTATTTTGTATTTCATTAATATTGATGGGATAATAGTCTCCACATTTAATTGACCTTTAAAATAATAAATATGTGCCCAAAGTGAAAATCCAAAGTTTCCCTACCCAACCAAGCTCCGGCCCAGCCGTGATATATATTAGTCAAAATCGAATTAATTGAGTTAAAGATCACAATCTGATTGAGACTTAACTGGCATTTGAGATAAGGGAATTAATTCCAAATATTTTTTTTATATATTATACTACAAAATCACCTTTTAACAAGGAAATAATTGTCTAGCAAAAAGTATTACTTTAATAAGTGGGGAATACATTTCCTTGCGAAAAATTATAGTATATTCGCAATACTGTAGACCCACCTTAATTTTACGGGGAAACTTTCTTCACGAAAAGTTATTTATTGGTGCTAGCATATATGATAGCGATATTCTATTATTAGCCACCACAATTGGGGAAAAATTCAAATTTCACCGGCAAAGGTCCATGCTTATGTTATAGAACGAGAAATTTTTAATTTAGTTGCCCAGAGTCTTCATGTAGCCAGGAAATTTCCTTATTAAATGTTTTCTCGCAGAGCTAGTCAACCTGATTGTAAAGTTTTAGGCCAAACTAGAAGTAGTTTTATTTAATATTATTATTAGTTTGTTGGTTTTGGAGATGTTTATATATTATTTTGGTGAATTATTATTGTGATGATGTTTATCTATTATTTTAGTTTTGGAGATAAATTATTAGTAATAATAGGTTACATATACAATCAAGTTACGTATAATGGTTGGATTCAGAGGCGGATTGAGAATTCGAATTTTTGGATATTCGCGGATATCTTCATTCTCTATTTAGAGCGGGGACAAAGGTCTAAAAAACTATCCGTTTAGAGTTCAAGACAGATTCAAAGATGAACGGAGGGTTCGGAGTTCGAATTCAGATGTTGTGATATCTGCCTCCGATCTGTCCTATTACTATCCCTAATTTAAAGTAGCAAGAATTTTTTTTTTTTTTTTTTTTTTTGAAACTAGGAAAGATTTGTATTAAAGGAATTAAGTAAGTACATTAAGCTCCCTATTTACAATACTGATCAGTTGAGTAGGGAGATAGGCAAGAGAGTGCCTGGCTGGGATAGACTCATACAAACAATTAATAGATAAAATATTTGCAGCTTCATTGGCATTCCTTTTGCACCATGAGAAGGACCATTTGTGGGAGAATTTCCATACTTTCACCTCATCAGTGGGAGAATTTCCATACTTTCACCTCATCAAGTGGAACTGAAATTTTCCAAGGAGGAACTCTAGTGTTGGTGCTCAAGAAAGAGATGATATCAAGTGCATCAGATTCAAAGGAAGCATTTCTTAAATTCGAGCTTAAAGTCATAGAACAAGCAACTTGAATGGCCTAGGCTTTAGCCGCTAGTGCTGAGAGCATGTGTATGCGGCAGTATTGGACTTCGATAACTGCTTCCTTTGCATCTCTAACAATGACAGCAAACGCAACAGTGTTGGTTTTGGCACTGAAAATACTGTCACAATTGAACTTAATTAAGCTGGTCCTTAGGTGGAGGTGTCCAATTGCGTAAACAAGGTCGGGAAAAGAAATGAGAGAGTTGTCCCATCTTTGAAGGTTGGCTTGTCACTCATCAATACTCCACTTTCTGATATCCTAAGTTTCTTAGCCATGTCTCGTTGCGTCGGTTGCCACGGCCTCTAAAATGTTATGTAAAGGGACAATGCCTCCCCCATAACGTAGAAGTCCCACAACTTCACTATTGGTCACTCCTCTGATGCTAGTCATTTTGGTCATTATGTTGCTATGTTAGGACTGTTGAACCAACCAAATAATTTAAGTTTAATTTGTGCATGAAATCAAGTAAAAATTAAAAATAATTTGTAAGTCGTGTTTGATAAATATAAACATGTATGAAATAATTAACCTACTCGGGTGCAATGAAATAATTAACTTAATCGAGTGCAATTTAATTTAAACTCGACTTAAAAAATTAACAAGTCAAATTTCAACACATTTACAAACTTAACAAAATTTTTAAGTCAAAATTAAACAATCTATTACTCATTTAGACTTGTTTGCAGGCCTCCATAAGACATAATACGCATGGTGGTGTGAGCATTATTAAAACAATCATCGAATTTCATATAATTGATCGTTAATTTATTCATTGAAATTTTGAACAGTTCAAAGGCTCGAGTAAAATGAAGGCTAGGAAACTCATCTAGGACCAACAGTTTCCTGAGCCTTTTTATGACAGATGATATCCTATATATATATATATATATATATTGTGCTGTAACATGCAATACGCTATGGAAAATAAATATAATTATAAATACAAATTTTGTCTGAATGAAAATATGATGAATTTAAAAAACTAATTTTTGACAACAATCATACAACTAATTATGATTAACAATTAATTAAATGTTAATTAGATTCAATGTTCGATCTTTAAATTTTTTTAATTAAATGACTGCAGAAGAAAGATGACCGCAGAACGAAAAATAGAATTAATAAGAAAGCACACACAGTACCTGTAGTTATTACTATTTATTTTTGTCTAAGCTTAACCAGAAAATACATAGTTTTAATTAAGCAATAGCTAGGCAAGCAAGCACTTTGGAACATTATTTAATAAGAGAGGTACTTTAGTTTCTCGCCCAGCCAGCGCTAGCTAGTACGTACGTTATTCACGCCCATACATCACACATCAATAATATTCAATATCCGGGGATGTGCCTTTTAATTTGATCAAACCCCCTTAACTCGATAATACTCAACTTTCCGGTAGCATTTTCCGGGATATTGCTGGTCACAAGTCTGCTCATAAGGGCCGCCGTTCCCATCCCAGGTGGTGCTATCATACTCATATTCTGCCGCCGGCTGCACCTTGGTTCCTCCCACTGGAGCTTGTCCCTGCTGGTAGTAGGTCACATGGCCAGTGGTAGATGGTGCAGTGCTATAGCCACTGAATGGATGGTTGTGTCCATGGCTGTGGTGGGACTCAGTGCTTGTGCCGTCGTGGGCCTTATATTTCTGCGGCTGAGCATAGGATTCATCAACTATGTAGTGATGATGGTTTGAGTGCTGAGGAGGAGGAGTGGTCATGCTTGGGAAGGCATTTGGAGCGTACCAATCCTCCCTTGACACAATGTATGTTTGCTGGGGGTAGCCAGCACCAGGATAGGGATTATTAGTTCGGATAATCATTCTCTCTCTCTCTCTCTCTCTCTGCGCTAGTTCTGGTTGTGGAGCGATGCATTTTTATGTGGTTTTACATGCTATTTATAGAACTTGTGTCTTGTGGATTCAGTGGAGATGAGGAGGCATCCAATGCCCATTTTCTACGGTAATGCATTGCTGGGGTGTCCATTGTGGGGAAAAGTTTCCAAAATTTGTTCCCACTCACTGGGGAAAAAAAATTATGCCAACCAAGGCAATTCTGTGACTGATTTGATTTAAAAAAAAAAACTATATAATGTGTGCATTAAAAGACGATACCGTTCAAAACAATATTTTCAATCTAAATTGAATCCAAACAACTTTAGCTATAGGCTGAGGTAAAAGTAAATCAATACTAATACAGACTAAAATTCAATTGTTTATAAAAATGTTATTCTAAACGATATTTTTAAAAATTCATATATATTAAAAATGTCATCGTATTAATTTTAGTGCGTGCATTATTAAATATATTTTTAACTTAATGAATTAAGAAATTATCAATACTAATACAGACTGAAATGGAAAATATTATTATAAAAATGTTATTCTAAACGACATTTTAAAAAATTCACGCGTGTTGAAAACGTCATCATATTAATTTTGGTGCATGCATTACTAAGTATGTTTTTAATTTAATGAACTAAGAAATTATCATAATTTGATGCTTTCTTACAGAAAAAAAAATCATAAACCACCCCCTCCCAAAATCATAATCATAATATTAGTAATAATAAACCACCCTTCTCTCTCTATTGTAATCAATCAGTTCTTCAGCACAAAGAGTGTCCTAATGTTCACTAAAAATAGCCCAAATGGTAAAATTCGTAGAATCTACTAATGCTATTTTCCTGAGGTGTACTGCTTGACCACACAAAATTTCGTAAGGGGATTTTTTTCAGTACTTTAATGGTTTAGGGCAATTATTTATCTCAGTATTAAAATTACTCCTTTGGATGAATTTCAAGTCCTCCTAAGCAACAAAATGCCAAAAACAGCTACATAACCCCCCATAATAATATTAATTCCAAAACTAGCCAGCAAAATCTGCCCATCTGCAAGTCCAGCACCATGTTATTTGTTTGTAAAATTTCATTTTCATCTTCGAGGCAATTTAGACTACTCACAAGGAGCCAAATCTTGTCAATGGCACCAGATGCTTGGACCCAAAATGAAAAAGGCCACCATGATCATCAGCCAAAATACTCGACATATTGTTGAATGATTGATAAGTACCGGATTCTCAGTTTTCATGCTCCCCCAAAAGAAAAACAAAAAAAAAAAAATCGTGATTATCAATCAAAACGTTCGACACATCATTAAATAATTAATAAGCATTAAAGTCTCAGCTTTCACACCCCCCTCAAAAAAAAAAAAAAAAAAAAAAAAAAAAAACACGCAGATTCCTATCACTACACATAATCACAAAATTCTACCACTGAAATTGCGCAATCACAATTAATTATGGCTTTGTTTACAGCACAACATTTTTCACTAAAAATTTCATAAATTTTTATAAAATCAACTTTTTACCCATTATACGAATTACGAGATTATAACATTGTAACATTTATCAATTTAGAGGCCATTTGGAGATTCAAAAATAAGAAAAAAAATTGAAACTTTTGGTAGTTTTTTTGTGTATTTTTTTAGTTACATTTTTTTATGTGTTTAGTGGAACAAAGTGTATTTTTTAGCATTTTTTACAACTTTTAGGTGTTTGGTAAACTTTTTACTATAAGAAATAAAAAAAGTGATAACTTTTGTGTGTTTGGTATATTTTTCACTGTAGCAAATTAAAAAAGTAGTAACTTTTTGTTTTATTTTTTACTGTAACAAATAAAAAAAGTGAAAAAAATTGTGATTCTACCAAACACACAAAAAGTTACAAAATCAAAAAGTTACAAAATGTAACTTTTGATACTTTTTTTTGCTAGTTTTTGAACCTTCTAACGGGTCGTTATACTAAATTTTCACTCCAAACACACCCAAAACCTGTTCCATAGAGAATTGGAGAACATCGTGACAATAAAAACCCACATAAAAAATAGCATCATATATCATCAACCTCAAAGTTGGACTGTCCCTTGAGTAGGGGTGTAAATGGGTCGGGTCGGTCCGATACTCGGCCCGGCCCGACCTAGGCTCGGCCTAGCATTCCGTACGAGCTTGGCCTGAGGCCCGACCTGGCCCAACCCGCACTGTCCCAACCCGCCGCCTCGACCCCCCGTGGCCCGTGCCCCCCTCCTCCTTTTCTTTTCTTTTTTTTTTTTACCGTTCTGCCAAGCGCATAACGCCTTTTTTTTTTTTTTTTTTTTATGTTAGCCTGCCGTTGGGGTACTAGTGATCGTTGCCCCTAATGATCCTTTTTTTTTTTAATTACAAACAAATCCCAAAAAATTACAAAACCTCACACTCTCTTCCATTATAAATACCCCACACTCACATTCACTTACCCTCATAAAAAATTAACAAAATTTCTCTCCAAATTTCTACATTACCAAGCTACCAACACTCAAGTGTGCTCTTCAATTGTGCTCAAGTGCATTCCATTTTGTCAAATTTAAAGTTAAGATTTCAAGATCAAGTGATTCAAGGTTTCAAATTATTTCAAGTTAGTATTTAATTATTTTTTTTAATTTGCATAATTTAATTTTTTTTATTAAATTATTTCTTCTAAATGGATTCACGGGACACTCATTTTTTTGATTTGGAGGGTGGAGACTCAATATCCTTTCCTCCTCAAGAACAAATGGAATAATTTGCATCACCACAAATACCAACACCTACTAGCACAATTGATGATGTTGGTGTATCATCTTCCCATCACACCCAATAGCGTGGCACTTCAAAAACATGAGATTTTTTTATTAGAATTCCACGCGACGATGGAATGCGTAAGGCTAAATGTGTTATTTGTGAGGATTTATTAGATGATAAAAATACATCTGGAACTAGTCATTTAAAAAGACATTTAAATAAAAGGCACCAATAAGATTTTCGCATTAATAGTTTAATTGATCAATATTTTTCACGTACAACAAAAACTCAATTAGGTAATGAATGGGGTAATTTAAATATTTTTTCTTATGACCCTGCAAGAACACAAAATAATTTAGTTAGATATATTGTTAAAGATGAGTAACCCTTTACAATGAGTGAAAATCGACATTTTAAAGAATTTATTCTCGAATGTTTTACACCACAATATCGCGGTTTTTCAATAAATACTTCAAAAAATAAAGTTTTACGAGATTTTGAATCAAAAAAGGATGAATTAAGAATTTATTTTAATAATTTTGAAGGAAATGTTTGCTTGACCACTGATATGTGAAAATCTTGCCAAGATATTGAATATCTTTATATAACTGCATATTATATTGATGAAAATTAGAAAATAAATAAATGTATTATTTCATTTAAATTAGTTGAACAACCCTTAATTGGATTCAACGTTGGGAAATTTATTTTGCATGAACTTGCATCGTGGCAATTATGTACAAAAATATTTTCTATTACTTTAGACAATACTTCATATATTGATGTTTGTTTTAATTATTTAACTAATAGTTTGCCTGCAAATGGTCCATTATTTCGTGGTCGTTGTTGTGCCCATATACTTAATTTAATTGTAAATGATGGATGGGACATTTATGAATCTTCTATTGTAAAAATAAAAAAGAGCTGTAGTTTGTGCTATAAGCTCTCCAAAAAGAATTAGTCTATTTGTTAGCATATGCAATCAAATTGATTTAAAACTTAAAAAATTACCAATGGAAATTAATATAAGATGGAAGTCAACTTATATAATGTTAAAAGTTGCTATTAAATATCAAAAAGCAATTGATTTATTTATTTTAAGTAATCAAGCTATTAGATTAGATAGTATTGAGCCAATTGATTGGGTAAATGTAATTTTTTATAAAGATTTTTTACATGTTTTTAATATTGCTACTAAAATATTTTGTGAAATTTATTATCCAACTTCTTCAACTGTTATTTATCAATTAGGGGTTATTGATGAAATTTTTAACAAATATGGTGCCCACGAATATTATGCTCCTTTGGTTGTTGTAATGAAGGAAAAATTTGATAAATATTTTAACCCACTTCCCATACATTTTGGTATTACTACTATTTTAAACCCTAAGTATAAAGAAGATATTTTTTTTCAATTATTAGAGATGATATATGAGCATAAAAGTGCCCAAGAACAATTAAATCAAATTAAACAACAAATGCAAGCTATATTAGGTCAGTATGATAGCAATTGTACAACTGTCCAATCAACTATGACCACAACGTCCTCTTCTCACAGTGACTTTAATGGCAATACATCCCTTTGGAGAAGAATAACATCCTAACGGATAGATGCATCAACAAGTACAAGTTCAAATTCATCCGACCTCCAACGTTATCTCGATACACCTCCAATAGAACATAAAGATGATTTTAGTCTTTCAGACTAGTGGAAGGGATAACAACCAAAATTTCTAATTTTTTTAGTTTTCTTATGATATACTCGCATTTTCAGTTTTTACCGTAGCATCCGAGCAAGCATTTAGTGCTAATGGACGCGTTATCAATCAATTTAAGATGCAACTGGCCCCTCCGACAAAGCCTTGATGTGTTTACAAGATTGGTATCTTACAGAAAATAGACAACCGGAAGATGCCGAAAAAGAGCAACTTGCCCTTGATTTTGATGCAATGTATTTAGGTGAAAGAGAAGAACACACTAGTGAATCTAGTGATGAATAATAATTATGTATAGATAAAGTAATATTTACAAATGATAGTCACTCTTATAGGTGCTAACCTAGTTGGAATGTATAAGACGTGAAGTGATGCAACTATTAATTACTCTATCATTTATTTTTTTTTTTTTATAATTCTACAGTTATAAATTGTAATTTTAAATTTAATGTTAATTATGTAATTGGTTGTTGTGTAATAAATTTTAATTTTTATCAATAATGATTTTAATGTGTTTGTTTGAGTTTTATTTTTTATTTTATTTTCTTTAAAAGATAAAAAAATATTAAAAATAGATCGGGTTGGTTGGGGCGGGGTGACCCTTGACCCGACCCGACCCAACCCGAGGATCAGCAGGGGCAGCAGGGGCGGGTCGGCCCGATTTACATCCCTACCCTTGAGTTCAACAAAGTTTAGCTTGTTTTGGTCTATTTGAAATCATTACTTCAACCATGAGAAAATTAATATTAACTAGAGCACCGGTTATAAGTTTGGACTCCTCTATCTCCAAACAATACCAACACAGGCCACATTGAAAGGAAAATTAGAATTAAGCCAATGATCATGTGCCAGGAAATTGATACCACTCGATCTGGAGAAGAATACCCACATACTTTGATGCCAACTCATTAGTTTGTGTAACGAGGGTAAACCGACCATCCGCGACAAAATTATGGAGTCCCAGACATGCATGATAAAATTATTGAGTCCATCACATGGTCTACAGAGTCATTTGGAATATTTGTCTTTGTAGTTGTTTAAGCAAGGGTAGTAATCCTGCTGTTTTATCTGTAGATTTATAATTTATTTATAATTCTATCCATCCGTGTTTATATTTAAATATTTAAATATTCAATATTATCAGATTATATAGTTAATTTATTTTTAAATCGAAATAACTCCTGTCAATTTCAGATTCAAATATTGAATAGCAAGGCGTTTAGTGTTAGAACTTGGGGCTACCTTGTAATGTCTAATCCTACTTTGTAGGAAAAGTCTATGAATACTAAATGTAGTTTTGACATTCACACATGAAGTGCGGTTACTGATTTGTGATATAGCAAATGCAATAGATCCAACAATTGATACCAATAACCTCCAACCAACTTGAAAGAGACTACAAGAATATGACTAATAAGAAACCAAAAGTAGTAAGTAACAACACAATTTGCAAGAGCATATCTATAGATTAATCTCAAAACAAAATTTCATAACCTGAGGTAAGCACAGGGCAGTCACAAAATGGTTATTCTCAGGAAGCATTCCCCTAAAACTCCAAATCAAGCAAAGTAATCCCCCAGCAATATAATAGCAGTTCCCACAACATGCTAAGCTCCCCAGTCAGCGAATAGATACGTTCACCTTGAATGAAAACTAACTCCGAGGAGAAGAAGTTGTATACATATATCACTCCAGAAATCCAAGAATTCATTCAATTTTCCAAACATTTCTGAAAGAATGAAATAAATACAGATGGGCATATAGCAGAACTGTAACTGTGACACACTGCAGTCATTTGTTCGGTAAAACTCTTCCAGATGAGTCACTCCCCAGCTGCATGCACCTTCAATCTTTGCAAAATATAGACGTTGAAACCCACCAAAGAAAATCAGCCACTCTCTCTTAAGCAATTACCAGGCAAGAGAAACTTATACTTGTCGGCATTTTCCAAAAGATACGAAGGAAGATGAACAGCTGAGTAGGAGTGGGGAATAGGTCCCATTTTCCCAATAATTTCCCTGAAAGTATACTCCTCCGGCAGCATATCAAATAGATCGGCCCCTTTGCAGATCACTTTTTGAACTCTTTTAGGATTCAGAAAATGAGCGAACCTCACTCTGTCAAAATGGCTGTAGGCTTTCATTTTGAATACAAACTCACTTATATGCCGGAAGCAAAAACTACAATGCCACCCCGAATCAGCCAAGATAACATCAGACTGGCGATAATGTGCATACCTCGTCTTCCCAGACTGATACCTGTGAACCGAAGCTCTCCAGCTATTATTATCCACAAGAAACTCAAAAGAGTAAAGGTAGTTCTTCAGCTGGAGATGAAGGATTGAAGGTATGTCATCGCACCACCTCAAGAGATCAATAGTGTGTCTACTAGGTATTTCATCCACATCTGACATTATCAACAGGTCATCATCCGAAATTCCAGCTAGTTTGAGAAGATGATCCAATGCCAGGCGCTGGTATGCCTCTTCAATAAATGGGTTTTCCCCTTTCCGAAATCTCCCTGGAACTTTTCCATATGTCAAACGCGGCTCGACAAATTTGAACTGATCACGATTGTTTTCAAAAACCAGAGGCTTTGGCAATCCAGTGAAGGTTGAGTTTGACTCAAGAAGAACAAATCCAGTAATGTATGGGTACAATTCTTTCCATCTTATGGTAAGAATCTCCAGCTCATTACTAAACAAGACTGCATCAAAAACACGCCTTGGGTACTCACGCATTCCCCAACCATGAAGTTTGCAGAGGTTCTCCATTGAAACATTCTCATGATAATAATGAGGGATTTCAATGAAGGGCTTGGGAGGTGATTCCCACAATGGCCGCAGGAAGTATGAAATCTTCTGCCCATGAACATATATGGAAAAGATGCATGTTGGGACCATAACAAACAGAAAGATATAAGTTTTCAAATCTAGTCCTCGCATAATACATCGCAGTCTTGACATGCTCAACATTTTGCCTCCTTCCTGCAAAATCAAAAGAGAAGATATTTTTTTCATAAGACTTGACGCAAAAGGCAATTCACTGCACGAGACTCACACATTATAGAGAGGCTATTTCCAAGTTTGAACCCGTGAACACAGGTCACAATGAAACAACCTTACTATTGGTCCAAGGCCTTTACTAGTCACAAAAAGATACAAGAATAAAAATCATGAATTTTCTACATTGCCTACGTATGAAAAAAAATACACACAATTCAAGTCTCGGTAAGCAGCAGTTGATAACTTTTCACCATCTTAAATTATTGAAGCATATTTAAAGCCATTTCCAAGCCTGAACAACTCGAGTTTTGAACTTGTTTCAAATGAACTCCACAATCAGTAAGTATAAAGATTTGGGCAAGCTCAAAAATTAAGCATAAGAAATAGAAGTAAAAGGAGTAATCTAGCTCGGACATCTTAATGGAGCTCTTTGAGATGTAAATGGGTCGCCATCATCCATGCTGTTATGTCAAACTATTGTGTAAATCTCAAGTATTTACTAATATAATGCAAAGCATATACTAACTAGAATAGTTAGGAATCCTCTTTTTTCTTTTATTTTTTCTTTTATTATTATTTTTTTTTAGCTTTTCCATGCAAAAATCAATAGGAGGAAAACATGCCTTGGATGCATACCTAAGTAAATTCATATCCACGAGAGACGAGAGAGAGAGAGAAAGAGAGAATGCGAGAACATTTCAATCAAAACATAAAGGTGTCCAATGAACATGAACATAGAGGGAACAAAGGAAAATACAGAGGAAATAAGACCCTGTTCGGGAGCCAGTCCCCTTTGGAGAAAGGACCAAGAAACGCATAAAAATATATATATATTACATGTATATATATAATAGACAGAGGCACCATTTGGAGGCTAGCCAGCTTAGTTATCTTATTTTTTTTAAATAACAAAACTTATCTTTTTGTATTTAATTTTTTTAAATTATAAAAAATAAATATATCAAATAAATAAAAAAAATAAAAAACTAACGACCAAAAAAACAATACCCTTTTTTTTTCTTCCTTTTCAAACACAAAAAAAAAGCTTTTTTTTTTCCCTCACCACAATCATAAATTCAATGTTTTATGTGCAGCAGGCGTTTCAAAATAATGAAAAAACAATTATTTGGGCAAATTTTGTTCACTTTTATTTTTCTGGATTTATTCAGTCACCAGATAATATATAGTTAAAACTCAAAATCATATTGCCCTCTTGTTTTCCTGGCATTTTCTCAGCATCCAAACGAAGCGTGAATCAAACCAAAAATCGAAACACCAGCCGAAAAAAAAAAATCAAAATGGTGTCATGAGAGAGAAAGGGCGAAATCGAACATTTAGAACAACAATTTGATGAGAAGAAGAGAGAGAAGGGGGGAAAAATACCTCATCGCAGCCATCGCCGCAGATATCGTCCGTCTTCTTAGAACAGTAATGAGATCCTCCTTCAACCATCATATATACTTTCTCAAAAAATCTCGATATACTCCACATCACTCTCTCTCTCTAAATCTGTTTCCTGAAATCTCTACCGTTAAAATCCAGATCAAACTTCAAATCGCCAAAATGGCCGACACCCCAGCACGAAGTCACCAGAAATAGATCGGAAAAATCGGAGATCTCGTCGACCCTTCACAGCCGCTTGATGGGTTGTCCCCTCTCTCTCTCTCTCTCTCTCTCTCTCTCTCTCTCTAGGAATATTGTTATCGTTAACACAAACCACAGGTATTCCCCCGAATTGAACTCGGAAAAAGAATAAAAAAAATAAAAAAAATTAATGAATTTTAAATATAATTCGGAAAAGACATATAAAAAGAATAAAAAAATATTAGAGTGGTAACCCCAAAGAGGGATCGTCGTGGGGAGAGAGAGAGACAGAGAAAAGGCTGATGAGCTGTGTGTGAATGACTAGTGTTTGCCTCTAGGACGACCAGGTGGCAGCTATATAAATACTGCAAGGAGGAAGAAGCCGTTGCCCTGACTTCTACCCCCACTTTAATTTTCTCTCTCCATCTGTCGAATCAATTTGTGAAATTACTAAATTAGCCATCCCTTGGAGTTCAAATCCTAGGGGAGGATGGGTATTTTGGACTTCTTACTTCAGCCACATATGTTCTGGCCCAGTCGCCACGCGCTTGTTTGAATTGCTCAACACAATTCTTGCGCGTTTCTTATGGGGTCGCGGGGAAAAGCTGCAACCGTTACCCATAATTACTTATAGGTGTGTACTGGGTGAAACACGTTCAGTGACCCTAATCGACAAAGAACCACGAGAAGATAAACTAGCTTAAGTAAACTCTTTCTTGGGCGTTTCTTCTGGGGTCGGGGAGAAACTCGCAACTGCTACTCATAGCTACCCATAGGTGCACACTGGGTGAAACACGCCCAGTAATCTTAGTCGGCAAAGAATCACGAGGAGATAAATCAACTTAAGTAAGCCCTGACTGACCGGCTCAGTCGAAAAAGTTGTTAAATGATTCTCTACAATTAAAAAAAAAAAAACTACCAAAAAGAGTCTAACCCAAAACCTATTAATCTCAGGCCCTTTAACTTACCATCCGAACCAACCCGGCTACCCGATTCGGGCAACTCTTGCGCGTTTATTGGTTTGCTTATGCATGATATATGCTGTAATCCTAATTGTTTTACGTTAGGTCTTCTCAATAATGATCTAATTTCATTGGAATTAAGGATTTGATAGTTAGCTAACACGTGGCAAACAAGCCGTGTACTGAGAAATATCTGTGGTAGATTGAAATCTTCAAGGTCGTTTTATCCAAAGCTTTCTGTTTCCAAGGGGAAGGACAACAATCACGGGCATAAAGGTTTGTTTGGCTACCGTAAGTGATTTTTCATTTTTTTTAACTTTATTTTAGTTTCACATAACTTTTTTTAATCAAATTTTAATTTTAATTAAATTTTTTAAGCTTATTTTAAACCGCGCTAATTTTTTTATTTTTTATAAGTTTTTTGATGAATATAATTAGTATACCTAAAAGTTATAGCATAAAAAACAATTAAGTTTTTCCTAAAAAATTATATAAAATAAAAATAAGTTACAAAAAGTAAAAAGCAATTTATGGCACCTAAACCAAGCCTAAGAATAAAAGTGGAATAAAAATTGGAGTAGGAATAAATAAAAGAGTGAGAATATAAGTAGAAATATGTGTGTGTGTGTGTGTAAGCCAAGGGAAGAATGGGAATAATAAATAAATTATCAAATTGATTTGGTTCCTTTAAAATAAAAAAGAGTCTACAATTAATGGAATGAGATCAATTGAGTTTTTTTTTTATTCGATAAAAAATTAATTTATTCCCAACATTATTACTATATAAAAGGTTTTATTATATTAGTATTATAATTTATTTAAATTATTATTATATGTAAGTAAAAATCAGGTGTCCATTTGTTTGATTCATCGCATTAACATAACAATGATATTTTATTATACACAGGGATCGCTTGTATTTTTAAATTTTTTTCAAAATTAAATTTTATCATCTGTCATTTTTACATCACATCAATATTGATATTAATTTTTAATTTTATTTTTAACTTTTTTAAACTTCAAACATCCTCACTATATACAAATGACATGTTAATACATAATAATATATCATGTCATAATTTTTTTAAGAGTTAAAAAAGTCACATGTGTCGTTTCTTTCACCATTTGCACTAATTTAACGACAGCCATTGTCCAATTTTTTCTTTTTTTTTTTTTTTTCCTTTACTGTTAATCTCCTCTTATCACGCTTTCACCTCCTCTCCAACAAAATAATGTAGAAATAGACCTATGGTTTAATTTGTTAATTTCAACCCTAAACTAATGAATAGTATATAAATAAACCTCTCAATTTTATACACCCTTACACTTCACTATGTAACAATTCTTGTCTAATTAAAAATTCAGGCAACACATCAACATAAATCAAATTTTTAGTATATCAACTCGACACATAAATAGTGGAGAAAAATTGACGCTTAGGAGCTTGACATATTCAACATTGTTATAGTCGAATAACTATTTGTGAATGTTTAATAGTTTTATTAGGTTAAATTTGTTTGACTTAATACTATAGTTTTGATTTAATTTGTGGAGAATTGGGAATTACCAAAAATTAGATGAGATGATAACTATTTGTTTGGATAATTTTTTTTTTTTCAAGTGGGTCGCAAATCTTTATTTTCTCCATTCTACACAAATAGGGGCATTTGTACAATAAGTATGGGTTAGGGGATTTATTATTCATTATTAATTAGTTCACGGATTGAATTGTTACAAATGAAATTATAAGGACATATTTGTACATTGAGTAAAAGTTTAGAAGCTTAGTTATCCATTATTCCTAAATGTAAAATTTCTTTCATATTTAATTGCATACATCCTACTAACAAAAGGTCGCACCAACCAAACAAAAAAAATGATAATAATAAATAAATAAAGCCACCCTTCTTAATGATGCCCAAATAAAATTATAAAACTAAAACAGAATAAAATATATTTAAAGTACAACACAACCTTGACGGTTAGCTCACATAAGTCAATAATTTGAGTCTTTTCAAGTTAATTGGAGAGTTTGTTCGATTATTAACCCT
Organism: Vitellaria paradoxa; assembly: GCA_019916065.1. NCBI lineage: Eukaryota > Viridiplantae > Streptophyta > Magnoliopsida > Ericales > Sapotaceae > Vitellaria > Vitellaria paradoxa. The sequence goes on along the minus strand of CM034237.1, from coordinate 45,732,307 downwards.
AAGCCATGCATGAATGTGATATGTGAAGGTTTGATGAAATTCGATGCCTCATTTTACAAATTTAAAAAATTTAGATTTTTGTCTTTCCATCCCTTTGTCTCACTAGATTTTGTTCACATTTAAAATTATTTCTCCTTATCATAATTTTAATAGATGATCAAAATTTTTTATCAATATGAATTTAAATGTTTTTAAAAAATAAAAATAATTAAAATTTAGTGGAATAACAAATAAAGATAAAGATAAATAAAGATTAATAAATTTGCATCTCATAATTGCATCTCATATCTTTATTTACTATATTTTTATTTATTCTTTACCTATAATACATCTATACTCATAAATGGATTTAAGATATTTGTTTTTAGAAATGAAAGTATATCTTTTCAACGGTAAGATAATAATAATATAAAAATAAGATATTAATTTTTATATATAATAATAACTAAAAATCTGACATTGAATAACTAAAATAGAACCAAAATAATAATACGTTTCAAAAATACCCATGATAGGTATTAAGAGTGAACAAAAATTGATTAAATTGAAAAAATCAAACTAAACAAATTTGATAAAAACAATTGAGTAATTTTGATTAATCGATTTTGTTTGTTTTTTTTTTAATTAATCTTATATTCTTGGCTAATTTTAAAAATTTTATGACTGAATCAATTGAAAAATCAAAGTTTAAATTTTTAATATTAAATTATATATTATTTTATTTAAAAATATTTAAATTTATATTAGTATAAAATTTTGATTATTTTTTAATTATGATAGGGAGAAATACTTTTAAATATGAATAAAATCTAGTGAAAGAGATGAAGGGATAAAAAGACAAAAAAATAATTTTTTTTTTTTGGTTTTAAATTTGTAACATGATCTTTCGGATTTTATCCAACACTTCACATATTGCATTAAACAACTAATGGGTGGGTGAACCCGCCAGGGTAGTCCAGCGGTTCTCAAGACTAATCGTAAAGCCGGAAGTCTTGATTTCGAATTTTACTGATTACTATCCTGCCTTGTCCGGTGCTTGAGTCTTGCGGGGGGTTCAAGCGCTCTTGATTTACCCATTATGATTTGTTCAGAGTTGCAATAAACTGGTTTGAATTCTGAGTTAAAAAAAAAATCTAACGAGTGGGTGCCCCTCAATCCGATTTTTTATATATGTATGTTCTCCTTTCCTACTCCTACATCAACCATTAATTTTTTTAATAGATTATAATATTGTTCTTGTATGGTCTCCATCTTCTGGGGTCGGGAAGAAGCACGCAGCCGCTATCAATGGGTGCGCACTAGGTGAAACCCGCCCTGTGGTCCTAGCCGACAACGAACCACGAGGAGGTAAACCAGTCTAGGCAAGCCCTGGCTGATCGGCTTAGCCGAGAAGGCTGTTAGATGGCCCTCCACAATTAGAGAAAAGACTGCCCTCAAGAGGAGTCGAACCCAGAACCTATTGGTCCCAGGCCCTTCAGCCCGCCATCCGAACCAACTTGACCACCCCTTTCGGGGCTTGTATGGTCTCCATCTTCTTTACATTTAGTGCTTATTTAGTACAAGTAAAGGGGTAAGAAGATGGGACCAACGCCTTACTCCCTTAAATATTTTCTTTTAACATCTTTCTAACCTGTATCTACAACTAATAACTAATTTAGATCATGTTATTGATTTTTTTTTTTGGCAAGCAAGGTCATTGATACAACAAAAGAGTGATTATTAGTGTACATGTTATTGTTCGTAAGATGCTAGGAAGAAGCTCACTTTAAAGCTTAGGGACAAACAAGCAAAAAATAAAAATAAAAAATATAACAAATTTGACCGTGTGCAAGGTTTAGTGGATGAATATACAGCATGATTGGTATGCCAAGCTTTTGGACAGTAATTATCCTTGACACTATCAAAATGTCAACCAAAATAAGATAACGAAACAGCATGGAAAACAGCCGAAGAGGAACAAACATTCATAGGGGAAGCAGGGTTCAAGGACTCTAAAAAGTTTGGGGATTTGGAGAGTTAGAATTGTGGGAAAAATTAAAGTTCTGAATTCCCCAAAAGGAAAAAAGGTGGTCGCTAGTTCAAATTTTTTTAGGGGTTGTTAGAGAATTTACTTGTTAATGTCAGAATATTAAGAATTAGTCGAAATATGTGTAAATTGAATTTAATATTTTGAATATTAGAAAAAAAAAGTGAAAATATTCTGCTGAAGTTTCATTAGCTGCAAGATGAATAAGATTTGGCTCAACATTTTGAAAGACGCAAATGCATCCAAATTTCCAAGGTCTTTCTCATATTAAATATAAAAACTCTACTACCTTTTTAATATTTAATAATTACAATTATTTCACTAACAAAATGTCATAATTACTTTTATTATATTTCAATTACGTTTTTTTTTTTGGTCATTTTGTAATTTTATAAGAGTCATTATCATCTAAAAAAATCAACTACCTCTTTAGTCATTATTGATATTAACAAGATAAAACTATCACTAACCCTGAGGGTTAATTCAACTGATAAAGAGGGTGTCTGGAAGTTAAAAAAAAACTTAAATTTTGGTAGTTTTTTGGTTATTTTTTTTTTTTTCACTTTTTTGTGTGTTTGGTTGAACTAAGTGAAATTTTTAGTATTTTTTAGTAACTTTTGAGTGTTTGGTAAATTTTTTACTGTAGCAAAACAAAAAAGTTGTAACTTTTGGGTGTTTGGTATGTTTTTTACTGTAGTAAATCAAAAAAGTTATAATTATTGTGTGGTACTTTTTACTGTAACAAATCAAAAAAGTGTAAAAATTTGTTGTTTTGCCAAACACACAAAAATTAACTTTTAGTATTTTTTTGCTAAATTTTGAGTTGCCAAACACCCTCAAAATCTTAGATTTATTTCCTTACACTGGAGGATTTATTTGATCCTTAACTTCAAGGTCTAACGGATTAGTTGAGGTGCACACAAATTGACCCAAACACTCTCAGTTACCCAAAAAAAAAAAAAAAAAAAAGAAAGAAAGATGATGCCATCACTATTATACATTATAATATACAAGCAACATACTAGTACACGGTAACATGACATGTCACAAATTTTTCATTAGTAGAAAGCCGTGTGTATATTCTCTTTCACCTTTTTATTAGTTTAATTTTTAATTCTTTTGCTTTTGATAATTTGAAGCGTTATTAGTAATGTAACGTCATGAGAAAGGAGAACGACAACAAGTATCTCGCTCTATCCTATTGTTTCTTTTTTTAATCATTACCGCAATGGACATTGTTCATAAGTTTATACCATTAAATGTGTATTATTAATCTTATTAATCTACTAGATAGTATGTGATACCAATAACTAAAGATTGTTTAATAATTGCTCAAGTTCTCCTCTTTGAGGGTACAATAAATTATTTAAAAGAATCTGTTTATCTTTACCCAATTATTAAAAATTACACATTTTATACAAATAGAAATATGTTATTTTTTTGTGTTTAATTTTTATTATTTAAATGTAAGACTTTATTTAAGTAGGGTTGGGTCAACTTTTGACTTATGCAAACTCGACTTGAGTTATTAAAGTAATTGAGCTTAAAATAAAAAACCTAGCTTGAATCAAAATTTTTTTTTTTTTTTTTTGGGTTTTCAAATTAAGGGGACGTTTGAAGGCATAATTTTTAGTCACTTTTGATTTTTTTTGTCAGATGTTACTAATTATAATTTTTGGTATGTTTAATGAAACAAGTAACAATTTTTAGTAATTTTAGTAACTTTTCGTAACTTTTGGGTATTTGATAGAATTTTTGATAATTTTTAAGAATTTTGGACAAATTTAACAAATTTTGGTAATTTTTAACAACATTTAATAACTCTTGAGTTGGAAATTTTTTTTTTTTTAGTAAGTGAGTTGGAAAATTATTATAACTGAATAAAAAAGTGATAAAATTTAATAATTTGCTAAACACTCAAAAATCGAAAGTTAAAATTTTTTTTCTAAAAATTGTGTGATCAAACGTCTCCTAACTTTGGAAAACTTGAAAATAAAAAAAAAAATCACTCGTGACGACCACTAATTAGACCTACGTAGGCCGGACTTACATTTTAATAATTCGTATGCGCAGGTGGTTTTGGGGGCGCCCCATTCTTGATAGGGCCCCATTTTGGAATGCCAACGGAAACCCGCGAGGCATGCATGGTTTAATCATTGCCAAAGCCGGAAAGCTCCCCGAAACCCCCAACGGTAGTATCAAAAAGTTTTCAATCAAAGGAGTTGACGATTCCTTTCCCCCTCTCTCTCCGTCCTTTCTCCGATGGAGTAACCCTTACTGGTTCAATCTTCCAAATTATTTTGACTGGAAAAGGTCTATTGACTTCCCAATGCATATTGTGCTTCCTTTTTTTCACGCGAATTATGCCCTGTTTGGAAGTGACATTTTTTAAAATTTTTGATGATTTTTTGACAAAAATTAGTAGGCAAAACTTTTAAAAATTTCAATAATTTTTAAAAACTTTGTTGGATTGGTAAAAACTGAGAAAAATTTTTTAGAAACTTTTGATTGTTTTGTAAAAATGTTAATTTTTTAAAGAAAATTTTTGAGTTATTGTCACACGCCAAACAAGAAAAACTAGTTAATTTTTTTTTTTTTGGAGAATTTCAAAAGGGCCCTTGTTAGTGTTTATTCCCGAGTTGTATACTTAGAGGTGTTCAGAATGATAAAAAATGAGATAAAGTAATATAATTTGAGATAATTTGTGAATTTGTAATTCATATAATGAGATAAAAAGTAAAATAATTTTTAAAAATTTTAAAAAAATTTCAATATTTTACTTCGCGTCAAACAGACTCTAAATCGTTTCATTCTAATCACAAGGACATTCAAGAATTTAGGATTAAGGGTGGCCACAAACCCACCACATAGTTGAGTATGTTTGCTCGAAATTTAATTTATGATAAACAAGTTAAATTTAAGCATTTTTTTCCCTTTTTGTTGCTAGATTATGGCTTGGGCTAGGGTTATTAGATATTTGATTTAAAAAGAATAATATAAATATTTTAGATTAAAATAAAATTATTTTAATTAATTGAGTTATTATGAGTTGATCTCCAGCACAAATAATTCTTTATAAAGTTGATGCAAAACTTGAGTCAGAGCCTACTAATATTTGTTCAAGTCTAGCTTGAGTAACTTAAATTTCTGCATGACTCAGTCAACTCAGTTTCCATCTTTATTGGTGATTAGATTTTGAAAATAATTCAAGAGAATGCTAACCAATACTAGCTAGGCTACTTGTTTTCTTCCAACTTAATTTTATTATCATTTTGGAAAGATTGTAAAATAACCGAACTGAATTCAATCTCTTGCGCGTTATGTATGCTGAAAATTATGGCAGCCAAACTAATGTACTGCCTGCGCTTGTACGTTGTCAGGGTTAGCGATAATAGCTCCTTTTGGTGTTTTAAATTTCATTAAAAAAAATTAAAAATTTTGCCGCACGAATTAAGAAACTATAATTTTATTAATTTTTATCAATTTTTTATCATCCAAACACTGTCAACCAAAATAAAAACGTAAAATAAATTAAATGTTGCTACATTCACACCCACTCATTCAAGCAGTAATATTTTTTTTGAAAGGTAAGTTTTTTTTTTTTTTTAAGGGGAAGGGGAAGACTCAAACTCGAGTCATAAGCGGGCAGGAGAGGCTCTTAACTACTGAGTTACGGGCCACTCATTCAAGCAGTAATCAATTAGGAGTGTTCATAATGTGAAGAAATTTAATAATATGACTGTCAAAGCCTCCAATTAAAATTAATTTAATTAATAAAGAGTATAGAAGTATGCTAAAATTTTAAAAAAATGTTTATTTTATTACAATGAGAAAAATTTCAACACTCTCCTGCTGATGGATTATCCTCGCTCGAAAATACAAAGACAAATTGATGTTTTAGTTGAATATGAGATATTCATTGAATATAATAAATTTACAAACGAGAGACTGAGAAATGAAAAATAGGGATGAATTAAAATCTTACACTAATATTGGTGTGAAATAAAGTCTAACAAAAAAAAAAATTAATCGCACGGAAAATAATATAAATATAGTCCAATTGATAAATATAAAGTAATTAATGTTATAAAAAGTTCAATAGTTGCGTGCCACAAACGAGTGAATAGAACAAAATTTAATGAATGGTAATACATTCATTAAATTTAGCATCTCAACCAATAATCTATCTAATTTGTTTACCTAAGTATTTTAATCTTTGTCATATAAAATATTTTAGAAGTATATTTATTTATATTTTAAAAAAATATTTTTTAAAATCTAAATAAAAATGGTTTTTAAATGTACTTTATATTAAAATAAATGGAAAGAATTTTATTTATTATTTTCTTTTTTGCCGGACATTATGAATTTGACAAGATTAAAGAAGTGCGAGTCACGCTGAGCCTGCCCGAAATGCGTGTTTGGCACACCACAATGAAAGAGAGACAGAGTCTCCAACTGGCAATTTCCTCCTCATTTCTTTTGAATTTCTTCCTTCGATGGGGTCAACTTTCCAATTTTTGGTTGGGGTGGTTGGAGTGCCCAAAAAAAAAAAACAAAAAGAAAAGACAAAAATCAACAAAAATTAAAAGTTGATATTAATATAATGTTAAAGTTACAAGTGATGAAATTTGATTGAAAAATTTTGGTCTTATTTGGTACTATCAAAAATTATCAAAACTTATCAACTTTAATACTTTTTGTACTTTCTTTCGATCAAAATTTTTTACATTTCACTTTTATGTCACATTTTTTTACTTTCATTGTACTTTTTACCTCATTTTTTATCAATCAAACACCCCATCGAAAACTTTTAAAATTTAAAAAAAAATTCAAGGTACCAAATGGTTAAATGTATCGGGACAACTTTTTTTTTAAGTAAGAAATTTCCTTCCCATTTCCCTTGGATAGTACTATTTCTTCAATTTTTCTATTCTAAAAGCGCCCAAAAAAAAAAAAAAAAAATCCTAGATATGATGGATATAAACTTATCATAAAAATTTAAAATCTTACATCATGTGATTCCACCGGTTTAAATTTTGATCGTAATACTATAAAGTAGTGGCACTAGTGTTCAAGTACATGTATTTTGAAATATTAATATTATAACTATTTTTCATTTAAATTTTTATGATTAATTTCATATCTATTTCATAATTAAAAAAATAAAAATTATATTAGTATTCTTTGCACTTTTGTGTACGATAACAACAATAATAAAAAAAAAAAAATTAGTTTATTAGTCACCGTCTCAAATTTTCGATAGCGATAATAAAAATAATTGTATATAATTATAGCAACAATATAAATATCAAATGAAAAATTAAAATTAAAATTAATTATTTTATTCAAATATTAAGGTAATATTATTAATTCAAGTATAAATCACAATCTTAAACTTTTAACAAAAGAGTAAAAATAATTATATATCATTAATTATAACAATAAAAATACAACAACTATAACAAAAAAAAAAAAAGGATAAAATAAATAAATTTAAAAGCATATCAAGTACCTCACATTATTGATGCTCATAGAATTCTATTTTTGAACATGAGAAAAATAAATAAAAACGGGGAAACAAAATAAAACAAATTATATGCATAGTTACATACTAAAAAGATAATAATGGGTCATTAATAACAATCATCTAAATTCTATTTAATGAAAGTGATTGCTTAGTAAAAATCATTTTACTTTTTTTTTAATCATTTTAAATATATAAATATATATATATATATATTTGTTTCCTGCTCGGCTAAAAGCTACTTGAGTGAACCATAGCTTTTGTAGAGTCCCCATGTGATGTGGAGGGGAGTACGTGGGGATTGGCTGGGACCGTAAATCCAGGGCCAAATGAATAATCAACCCTCATAAGAGCTGAGAGTTGTACTAGCCAGCCAGCTTTCCATAAACATGCCATGTGCTGTACTTTTAGCAGTTTCTTCTTTAATTTATTAAGTAATTACGGCTTTTATTTTCTCAAATTTGTAAAATTTTTATAATTAAATTCCGAGGTCAAACATGGTATATAATAATTCCGCAAATTGAATAACTATTCGTCGTGATCAATTGATGACCTTATCCTCATTTATTTAATGCCATTATTAAAAAAAATATTAATTTAATTTTTTTAACTAATATTTTTATTCCATTCTCAAATATATTTATACCCATCAAATACTGTTAAAACAAATTCTTATCTTAATTTTTTGACTTACCATACGAGAATATTTTTATTCTTCTTCTTCTCATTCTCATTCTCATTCCCATTTCTATTCTCATATTGGTTTTTATTTTATTTTTTTATTGACAACCAAATATAATATTAGAATATGATTTTTTTTTTTGATAATTTAAGACCTTCACTAATTTATTATAACTTTCAATGAATTGCGTGACCAATGAATAAATCGGAGAGATTTACGCTACCCTTCACGCACATTCCGTATCGGTTAAAAATCAAACCTGTGTGGGTTTTATAAGAAATATATCCATGAGTCATTTGGACCATTCGCAAGAGGTGACATTAAAATATGATGCTCTAGGCCACTTCACATCTCAATAGCATCATTTTATGGCCTAGAATACCAGGCTCGTCCACCATGGAATAAACTTTCCTCCGCAGAGAAAAGGATATGCCTACGAAAAGATGCGACTTTAAATCTTTCCCAAAAGAAATGAGAAGCCTTTAAATAACGAAAGCACTAACTAGGTATGGAATCAAAAGCAACATAAAATGTATTTGCATCCACCAGCCGTCACAAAGGCAAGACGGAGATATTAGTAATATGCCAAATTGGGAGTTCGAACGCCCGCCTGTAAATTTGTACGACTCGTTCAATTTGGTTCAGGTATTTTTCTAATTTGAGTTTATTTTTAAGTAATTTGGGATAGGTAACGAAAAATTGTTTAGGTCTAAATCTAATATGTTATATAAGGGTCAAGCTTAAAGATATTAAAATTTAATTTTATTATTTATATATAATAAAATTAGACAAACATGCCAAGGAAGATTAGGTCTATAAAAAATGCAAGATAAAGAAATCTTTAATTATTTGTCTAGTTATAATCATCTGGGTATTGTAATATTATTTAATTATTTTTAATTGTGTAAATTATTATAAAAAAATTTTATAAATTAAGTGGGCTTAATTAATTGCTGAGCGTAGAATTGTAAACGGGCTTTTTTTTTTTTTTAATTTTTGATTGAAATTCGATTTGTTTATGAGAAAAAAAAAAATCAAGCCGTTGGAAAGACAGTGCCCGGAGTCTTCAGTTACAGCCTATTATTATTAGTTTTCCTTTTTTTTTTTTTTTTAAATAAAGAATGGAAGGTGAAAAGTGAAAACTGACCTAATTGAGCCCTAATTCTTAGCAGGCCTGTGTTCCAGTGGTCTGTTGTCCGTCTGTTACTCCCTGGACCCTAGTTGCCAATCAAGACCTAATGCTTGCTCCATTGCATGAGAACACTAGGGAAGTGGTTTACGCAAAGCCCAAACTTTGAGAAAACTGCAAGATGCAAGGGATTTGGTTGATCTTGACATCAACTCCATCACAAAGATAGAGGCTTTTACAAAAAAAAGTTTTGCAGTTGATCACATTGCATGTTATGAATTGGGTTTGCTTGGTATAATTTCCCATGTTGCCCCCATTATTCATTAAATAGCCCAATTCGATCACTAAAAAGCCCATATTTGCCTAATTCTGGATTTTAATTATTTCAGACCCAATTCACATGCAACTCGATCAAAAGCTTATGGGATCTAGGGTAGTATTTGTTTGGAGATGCGAGACTCCATATTGAATATTGTCATTCATGGACCTCACAAAATTTTTGTTTGAAAACCAGAGAAAGAGAGGGAATTAACAGCCTCACTGAATTACTAATTCCTCAAAATGGAGGTGTGACATACCGTAGGGGAGGGGGTGGAATGGCATATTCTCAATCAATAAGTTTGCTTATCACAAAAATTTACAGATTTAAAATTATTTTTCTGTCATATCATATATTTTCTCCTACTTTATATCCCACTAATTAAATATAAAAAAATAAATAATTCAACAAAAAAAAAATTAATCTCGTATTATATATAATCTCATAATTTGTCTCATAACATTATTTAAACCTCAATCATCCAACCCACGCAATCAAAAGTAGGACCTCAAACCCCCTCCACAACTTTAGCTTTGCTTTCCAGTGTAAATAAACTTGAGGTAGCCTCTATCAACTAGTAATGCTTTGTTCTTCATATTATTTATGATATGCAGCAACTTGTTGTATGGTGGGGATTGGAAAATTAATTAGCACCCTAAATCACAAAGGGGTTTAATCAACCTATTCTAATCGAGTAGTATAGTATTTGAATTGAACATGCTACACTTTACGAGTTTTTTTTTTTTTTTTTAATAAAAAAAATAGTTTAGAATCGATTTATTTATCTTTTGAGTTAAATTTGAGCAAGTTTCTAATTCAATTAATCTGAAGTCAAATATGAACATTTTATAGTATATATATTCATAAAAGTTAATTTATCAAACCAAAATTTAGCTAAATTCAACACTATAACAAGTTTAAAATTATAATTTAAATATGATACATTTATGTTTTAGTTGAGCGCATGAGCAGTTAAGACTCAGTAGGTGAGTTCATTTTACAGCCTTACATGCACATCATCAAAGTTGAATATATTTATACAGCATGTGTGTCAATTTTTATGTTCAATTTTTTTATTCATCAACGCATATTTGTTGTTTATGAGAAAATTCCCAGCTCGTTGGTGGCTGATTTAATTAGCAGTTTAAGTTCTCTTGCAAGGCCTCATTTCCAAGGTGCGGCAACAGTACTGCGCGCCCTTCCTTCCTCAGGTCAATTTACCGGCATGGACCAGGGCCGGTGTTGTCAACTTCATCCCGAAGGCCTCTGAATAAACACCCCAACCCACATTTGTCCTATTTTTTGAAGTCTAGAAATCAAATTAACCCACTGACTAATTCACCTCAACCACCAGAGGCCCCAGTTCATGAACCCATATATATCCTTGGTCGATGCTAATTCCACTCGTATTAATTGCCAATGAGGACAGACGACGGATGGTTCTGATCCTTCTCCGCGATGATTAGCCTAACTGTCACAAAGTAATCCGATAAATATATGATGTAACGGATATAAAAATTAATAATTAAATTTTATTATATTGAATAAATTGTAAATAAATAAATGTATATATATATATATATATATAAATTTTTGAAAATCATTATGAAACAGTGCTACATAGCGTACGTGCGTGTGCTATCTCATCTCGACAACCATTTTGGTGGGTTGGCTTTGTCAGTGCTTCCTTAACAACTGGCACTATGAATCATAACCTAAATTGCAATCTAAGACATTAAGGTTTTTTTTATTTATTTTTTGTTTTTGGTAAATAGACATTAAGGTTGAGAGAAGAGGGTGCGTTCCACAAGGGACAATCCTCTCAAGGTCCCCGCGGTTGTGTCTTTTGTGGACAGAATTAGAGATCTCCACCGCATTGCGTTTAACTGTTTAGTCGGTTGATGCCTTTCTTTCTTTTTCTGGTCCATATGAAGCTAACAATGCAACCAATGTTTCCAAGTAGGACCAACGATACTTAGGTAATCAACTTTACTACGTACACAGAAAGAAACGCGACTTTATTGTTAATTTGAATATAAAGCTTATACATCTTGGTTAAATTACTGTTTGAATATAAACTGTGACAAAATTGAAATATTTTTTCGGGAATTTGAATTTGCTTTCTCTGCAACTTTTATTGTTGCGACTTTTTGTTGTTACATACATATATAACTATATATCACTTTAAAAAAAATTAATACGTAAAAAAAAAATTAAAAACTTCCCAAAAAAATACTAAAAATTATACTTTGATGAACTAAAAACTTAAAATTTTAAATATATAATTTTTAATTGCATTTTAACTATTCAATAGGTAGAAAACAGTTACATCTTATACAAAATTTTGTTAAAAAAAGTTTACATATATATATTCAGAATTTTAAAATTTTAGTTTATTAAAATAAAATTGTAGTCTAAAGTTCAAAATTTTCCCTGAAACCGTAAACTCTTTAGTTATTGACATATCCATGATTGCTTAACATTGTAAAGAAAATTGTAAGGGATAAAATTTTATTTTAAATGTGTTAGTCACGTCACCTAGATATCTTTCTTGAAATGAGTATTTAAAAACCAAAAAAGGAATCAAGAAAAATGATTGGAAGATTTTCACTAGGTCTCTCCCTTCCTCTCTTAGAAAATTATATGCATTACACTATTATTTGAGTAGAATATAATAGCGTTTGAATTTAAAAAAAAAATCTTAAAGAAATTAAAAATTAGTGTAAATGTGACATGTAGTAAAATTTGATTAGAAAAATTTAAATTAAAAAAAATAGAAACTTTTTGAACTCCAAAAATAACACAATCAGGTCTGCTTTTCTGCTTTTCTTAGATGGTGCAATGAGCATTCATAGTGTAATTTTCATCCACGAGTGGATGTCAACTACTGGAGTACGTAACAAACCCAAAAGCCCAATTGAAAAGAGGGGGCACTCGAGTACATTTCATACTCTCTCAGACCAACAGGAGCCACCGCATGCACCTCAATAATTAAGCATTCTAAATTCCCATCAATGCTCTCTCCTTTTCGGAGCACTTGGCAATGGAATGGCTGCTATGCAATTACTCTCTTCTCCCTTTCTTAGTTCCATAGATTAAAATGAGGACATTGCCTATTTACTTAGATAGAGTAATTATTTTAAAATTTTAATTTATTTATACTTATTTTGTGTTTAGATTTTTTGACCCAAACTTTTGACTGAGAATTATTTTCTATCCTTTTAATTTCAGATTTGAATAATTGACATAATAATAAGTAATTTGTAACTAGAATTGTTAAATTAAGATTTAACAGTTTAGATATATTCATTTTCTTTTTTAATTAAAAGAGTATGAATATATTTAAATTATTAAATTTTAATCCGAGTATACCAACATTAATATTATAAAATTAACGTAAAATTATTAAGAGTACCACCTGCTTTTCCTTAATTTCCTGATGGTACTCTAGATTCTCTCCTCCACCCAACTTCCATGGCTCCAATCAATGCATGCCCTTTACAACTTAAGGAACAACAAGTTGCAGAAATCAACCATGAAATGATTGATAATGAGTTTCCAACTTCAAAGAGGACGGATTTGGATGACACATAAGCTTTCAAGAGGTCTTGTCATCAGGGTTGAGTTTATCCCCACCCCACTCGTTCAGGCCCTCGAGTACTTTTGTGCGTTTAGCTTTAAATTCTTTCTTCCAACTTTATTAAAGACGATATGATCATCTTGGTCTAACATTCTAATCTAATCTGGATTGGTCAGCGCACAGTCTCTCGTTCAAATAATTACTGTCACCATCTGAGAATGTCTTGTTGCATTCCCATGTACAAAATGAGAATTCAAATTAATGGTTTAAATATAATTAAGAAAGGTCGAGTCCGAGCAAAAATGTCCCATTTTCCTTAATTCCTACTTTCTTCAGTAAAAAAGTTTTCTTGAACAGTAGTGGCTGCTCATAGCAACGTTCAACGTGCAATCAATGCGAGCTTGTGTGGCAACCACAAATCCCAAATAAATGAATTTCAGGTTTTGGTGGATTTGACATAGTAGGGGGCTTAGAAATATATATGTGTATATATATTTATTGAAAATTAAATTTCATATACTAACAAAGATATGCATAGTAGCTGGATGCATTGTACAAGGGCAATTATCTAGACATATCACCAGGATGGACACAAGTTTAGTATCATAACTTTGACCACTGTACTTCTTCAAGCCTACCCAAGCTTATGCAAGGCGAACACCTAGGTTTTATAATTTGATTGGAGATCTATATAATGTTCTAAAAAATTAATTATATTAACCCGGTAGGGTTAAACTGATAAATTTGTGATTATATCTAAAAAATGACCGAGATTCGTAGTTCAAATCTATTATAATAAAATAAATCGATTTAAACTACTAAAAATTGGAATTGAACCGATGGCCTGTACAAATCATCCTGCTCAAATTATTTTTATTTTTTGCAAATAAAAATTCCCAAGTTGCTAATTCAATAATAACATATCCGAACAAAATAATTAAATCAATCAATCAATCAATTATGAACAAAAAACTAGATTGATGATAGGGAGCTCCTATCAAAATTTTAGATTCGATTTTAGAGACCACCTGAATACTTCACTATCAAATTAATTATAGAGTTTTGTATGTACGCGAGGGATGGCAACAGGACAGATCGGAGGTAGATATAACAATATCCAGATCCGAACTCCAAATTCTCTGTCTGACTCCAAATCTGCTCCGAACTTAGAATGGATATTTTTTTGAATCTTCATCCCCACTCAAAATGGAGAATAGATATATTCGTAAATATCCAAAAATCCAAACCCTCTATCTCCCTCTGAATCTGTCCCTACTTGATACATAACTTGATTGCGTATGTAACATATTACTACCAAATAATTTATCTTTAAAACTAAAATAATATATAAACATCATCACAATAATAATTTATTAAAGTAATACATAAATATCTCCAAAACTAACATTTCACCGAAGTATCATTTCACCAATTGATACATAATTACAAAGTATCAACATTGTTCCAACTTAAAGTAGTAAATACAAAATACAATAGTTCATAACATAATTATTAATCTCAATTTCTTGAACCTCCAAAAAGTTTCCACATCTAAACGAGACTATTTAGGTCTGTTCGGATATTTTTCAGAGCAAATTGGTACAGATTCTAATTGAATATCAAATTTGAGGCGGATCAAGGCAGAGGCGGTTCTATTCCTATATCCAATCCGATATCCGATTTTTTTAAAAAATAAAATCTAAATCCGATCCAATCTCTAAAAAAAAAAAAAAATCTGAATCTTAAATCCAATTGGCTCGAGTAATAGATCAAATTCGGACGGGTCGGCTAAGATGACTATTCCTAACATATGCAATAGGTTGACTCCTCGAACCTATTTTACAAATCATTTGTTCAACTCCTTAATGTACCACGACAAAGTGAAAAACACTTACCAATTCTTTAGTGAAAGCATAAAGATCTTAAACTCATTTTGTCACACCACACTTAAGAATATAACTGCCCCAGTACCTCAAGCTTTAACTCAAGGAAGACGAAAGTCTAATTTCTATTCAACCAAAATTAACTAAAGAAACCTTAATGATAAAATAACCTTATCATTTAAAATTAATGAGAACAAATGTTTTACTAACATCCTAAACTCAAAACAAGTAAACATCAATAATTAAAATATTCTAAATCATCAAACTCTAGTCCTGCTACTAAAATAAAATCCATCAAAATAAACGTAGAACTTTTCCCTAAGAAGCCACAACTTAAGGTCCCAATAGCCATAATCCACGACTAATTCCCTCCACGCTCACCTAAAAAATATAAAATGAGGGGTGAGCTAAAAACCCAATAAATAGATTGTCAAGTCGATTATAATAATAGAAATTTGAAAAAAAAAATAAATTTTTAAATAAACAGTTTAACCAAAAATATTTCAAGTAAAAATAATGTCTATGTAAATAATTTTCATATATGTACTTTATCATAATTTAAAAACCTGCACGTTAGAGTGCAAAATCTTTCATAAATCAAACCGTTAATCACAATAGTGACGACAAAAAATAATATGTAGATTATTGCATGAGAATTAAATATCAAGTGTGCCAATATAATTTCCCAATGAGCAGTACCCGTTAGATCCAACATCGCACTTAGAGTTACCTAGTCTGGCTCCTAGGTTCTTCCCTAAGCCAATCTGATTGAAGTCACTACATTTTTCACGACCCTGTTCCTATAATTGTTGAGAATTAGGGTCACTACGGTTTTCACAGGCCTATTCTCTAGTTGCCTAAGTCACATCACTTAAAGTGCCTGTTCCCTGAACTTTTATTTCAATTCCAATTTTCATAAAATAGCTATTTATCACCATCTCATAAAATCAAACGAAACACAAGCGTTTAAACAATTTTCTTTATGCTCAATAGCATAAAATATAGAATTTCTTATTCAAAATAAATGTATTTTCACAAATATTAGTTCACCAAATCTAACCTTGAAAATATTTCTGCATGGATCAGTTTACAAATTTTAATATTAGCAAGGCAAATCACTAACCTAACGTCCAAAGGTGTAAATGTAAAGTAAATCAAGAAATTCATCACGATCCTGAATGCACAAAAAAACTAATAAATACCTATTATTTAATGTCTATCTGAAATTATAGAATTATTAAATATAATCATTCCTCATCAAATTATTGTAACTAAACTAATCTTAAATAATTCCCTAAAACTCTTTCTCTATCAAGATAACTAAAATTAATAATTTTTGCATTGAATAATTCTAATTACATTACAAGAAATCACAGAATTGCCGACCAAAAAATTGGTCGCTGAAAGGTACAATGTAGTCGGCGAAACTTTTCCCAACCAAACTTATTTGGCCGAAATTTGGTCGGCGAAGGCTTGTCGGGGAAACTTTTTCCGACCAAAAAATCATTTGGTCGGCAAATGTAAAACCTTTCCCGACTAATTGGTCGGCAAAGAAATATTTAATGGGAGAAATGCAAAATCTTTTCCTGACCAAATGGTTAGCAATTCTCTGCTTTTCCCAACCAATTGGTCGGCAATTGTACACTTTCCCCGACCAATTGGTCGGCAAAAAGTATAGAATTGAAATTTTAAATTAATTTAAAAAAAATTTTAATGTGGTGCCACGTGACATTATTTGCTGACATGTTATTATGCCACATGGCACCTTATGTTGTGTCACGTGTCGATCTATGATTGGGCCACATGTTAGCCTATTATTAGGTCACGTGTCGACTCCATATATTTGAAATTTTTGTTGTTGTTGTTGTTATAGTTGGTGAGACTCAAACTCATGTCATCTCTTTGGAAGCCAGTGTGTTTGGCCACTAGCTTTTATTTGTATATATATTTTACATATTTATATATATATAAACAAAATGTATTATTTTTGCTGACCAATTGGTCGGGAAAAGTTCACCTTTAGCAACCAATTGGTCGCCAAAATTTATAAAAATTTTATTTTTTTATTTAATTATTTTAACATTTTTGTAATAATTTTTTTTACACTGTTGCCGACCAATTGGTTGGGAAAAGTTCACCCTTTAGCGACCAATTGGTCGGGAAAAAGTGATAAATTTTTTTTATTTTTAATTAATTATTTTAACATTTTTGTAATAATTTTTTACAATTTTGCTGACCACCGACCAATTGGTCGGAAAAAGATCACCCTTTAGCGACCAATTGGTCGGCAAAAGTGATAAAATTTTTATTTTTTTATTTAATTATTTTAACATTTTTTGTAATAATTTTTTTCACTTTTGCCGACCAATTGGTCGGGAAAAGTTCACCCTTTAGCGACCAATTAGTCGCCAAAAGTGGTAAAATTTTTATTTTTTTATTTAATTATTTCAATTTTTTTGTAATAATTATTTTTTACACTTTCCGACCAATTCACCAAATTTATATTTAGTTGAGAAAAGTCGACTTTTAACGAACAATTAGTCGGGAAAAGTTATCCTTTGACGACTAACATTTTTTTGGTCTGGAAAAAGTAACTATTAGCGACTAAATTTATTTTTGGTTGGGAAAAGTCTCCTTTAGCGACCAAATTTATTTTTGGTCAGAAAAAGTGGTCGCCAAAGGTGTGATTTGTTATAGTGTTAGCACGCACTAACAATTCCCTAGCAGTACTTCTTTTTCTCTCTCTCTCTCTCTCTATATATATATATATATATGTTTTTACCTACTACTAATCCCCAATAGCTATATATATACGCTTATGCATAACTTATATACAGTCACCCATTAATCAATCCAATCTAACCATTTTTTTTTTTTAACAATCTGTCAAAGGGTTGTACCAATCAATACCCATATATATATAAAAACTATATATAGGACTCTCATTTAAGTTTATTAATGGCGAAGTGTTATGCAATGGCACCATTCTTTTTTTTTTTTTAACTAATTAATGTTAACGTCGGCGTCAAATCTCCAAAGTCGAGTTATGTACATACTTACGTTGTCGTAGCAATTTACAAGACATTAACCCTCCATTAATCTTCCGTAACTTACCACCCATCCCATCATTAATGGAGGAAGAAAAAATATAATTAAAATAAAAAGATTAATCTTTTAATTGCAAACTACTGCAGCCTTTTCTCCTCTTCTTCCTCTCTCTCTTTCTCTCTCTCAAATAGAATAATTAAACCTAGTAATTAAGACAAACTCCCTATTTATATTTATAACTTCTTTAATCATATATTATCACGTCCATTGAATTACGCTGCACCTTCAATCATAACCCAATAATAATAATCCTTTAATTTATTTAATGGTCCACACTTACCCAAAAATAATTAAATAAAAAAATTTAATTATTCTTAAATAAAGTCAGCTAATTCCAATAAAATATAACACATCAATAAAAATAAATAACTAATAATAAATTAAATAAATAATTTATTTATGGGTTATAAAATTCTCTCATAGTTAAAAGAGTTTTGTCCTCAAAACTTACCTCAAGTGTTATGTGAATAAATCTGCATATTTCTTTATCATCTCCTCTTGACACCTTCATGTTGCGTCTTCAACTGCATGGTTAAGCTATAGAATTTTAACGAATCGAATTACTTTATTACAAAATACCTTTTCTTTAGTATTCAGGTTCTATACAGATGATTTCTCATATGATAAGTCATCTCTGATCTGTAGTGGCTCATAATCAATCACATTATTTGAATTATGCACATACTTTCTAAGCATTGATACATGAAAAACATTATGTACTCTGGCCAACTTAGGCAGCAAAGCTACTCGATATGCCACTACTCTAATCATTTCTAAAATCTTAAATGATCTGATGTAACGTGGGGTCAACTTTCTTTTTCTTCCCAAATCTAATTACTCTTTTCCAAGGCGATACCCTCAGAAATACTTTCTCACCAACTTGAAACTCTAATTCTCTTCTTATGTTATCAGCATACCTTTCTGACGACTCTGTATAGCTGGAAATTTTTTACGAATAACAACAATTTTCTGAGTTGCGTTCTCCACTAAATCAAGACCCAAAAGTTGGCTCTCCTTGACTGCCTCTAAATGTCACGTCTAGAATTACCCCCAAGTGCAAGAGTGTGTGGTGTCGTTTTACTTAGTGAATCTAAGATTGTATTCACAGGGAATCTATGCATTAGTTTCTAGATTTTATAAGTTTCCTATTCCCAAACTCAATATGATTCAAAAATTAAAAGATATCAAATTCCTCATTTTCCCTAATAAATTTGCTAAACGACTAAAATTAAATTAAATAAACAAGCTTAATGTAATAAACTAACAATTAACTTCCTAAAGCAATTAAGCATCAGTAAATTGACAATTAAATTCAAATAATCAAGAAATCTTAATTTAAAAGCTCAAGTTTAGGTGGAATAATTTTTCATAATTTGATGTGCTATGAACGACAATTTAAATTTCATATACAATAGAAAAATAAATTGGAAGATATTTGTGTGAAAAGCTTTCAAATTTTCAACAAACACAATTTCATATTCACATTGAGGATTATGGCATTGGAAAAATTCTTTTTATATTACTTGTGGAATCGATCCTAATTTATTTATTTCAAAGTTTTCAAAAAAAATTAAAGGATCCGAAAACCTTTATTAGTGATTACGGGAATATGATCAAAAATTTCGTTTTGAAAATTCTTTTAACAAAAATAAATTAGATTTGAAAATAAGTATATATATGCATTTTCACATCACATATACATAATCCTAGCATATCACATTGATCAAATATCCCACTTTCTTTTGGATTTGTTAAATTAAGATTAAAAGATCTAACTTAACATTGATTCAAGATCCATAATAATCATAAAAACAACAGATAAATCAAGAAGAAATTTTATTAAATAATAAAAAAACAAAATATCGTACTTCGACATTGAATCAAATGCAAACCGACGAACAATATAAACTGACAGAGCACTTACAAACAATCCAAAAAGCTTCAATTGCATTCTCTAAAATAACTCAGAAACTGAATAAAAGAATCTAGAAAAATATACCAATGATGGCTAAAAACATCTATTTATGTGAAGATTCCAAAACCTAAACCTAAAAATCATAATTTCCATGCAATTGAGCCGCAGGTGTTTAGACTGCTCGATCAGGGTGTCTAGATACCAGTAAGGTGTAACTTCTGATTTTATTTTCCAGATGTCTCAGCTCTCTGTCTCTTTACTGCTATCCGGACCGAGCGTCGAAGTAGCCGAACAGTAGTGACTTCTTCAAGCTTCTTATCCCTACTAATTTCGATAATTTTAACATTTTTTCTGCATTTTAAAAACAAGAAACCATAAGTAATAAAATATAACTAAAAACCTTAAAATTATTTGAATGAATGTATGATTTATGTTCTAAATGATGATTTGTAATTACACTTCTCAAGTGTAATCACTTCCCAACTTCAAACCAACAGACTAGGGATCTACACTTCCTACCATAGAGAGCCTCATACGGTGCCACCCCCAAGCTTGAATGATAGCTCTTATTATAGGAAAATTTTACCAAGGGCAATTGTTTATCCCAATTAGCTTTCCATTCTAATACACAGGATTTCAACATAACTTTCAATGTTTGAATGGTCCGCTCTGATTGCCCATCAGTTTGTGGATTGTAAGCTGAACTAAGACTCAATTGTGTCCCTAAAGCTGCTTACAAGTTACCCCAAAACTGGGACACAAAACTGGGATCACGGTCTGAAACGATAGACACCAGTGGTTCATGCAATCTGACTACCTCTCTTATTTATTTATGAGTTACAACACCTTCAAGATATGACGGAAAATTTTTGAAAAAAATTGCTAAGAATAAAAATGAAGGTCAAACCCTATTATGATACTCTTGGAAATATGTCTCTTAATCACATTGTCCATAAAAATCAAAACTTCAGCATATATACATGTATATATACCTTAAAATGTTTTTAAATCAAACTGAATTCTAATTGTAAATTTCCTTTGTACACACACACATATATATACACCTTAAACCATCTTGTTCAAAATATTTTCTAATTGTTTTTATTTTTTGTGAATGAAAATTCCCAAGTTGCTAATTCAATAACAACATGTCTGAACAAAATAATCAAATCAATCAATTAGTTATGAATAAAAAACTAGATTGATGATAGGGAGCTCTTATCAAAATAATAAGATAAAATTAAAATTTCATATTTGATTTTGGAGACCATTTGAATATTTTACTATAAAATTAGTTATAGAGTTTTGTACATAAGTAATAGACCGACTTCCCAAACCTATTCAACTTCTCAATGTACCACACAAAATGAAAAATACTCACCAATTCTTCAGTGAAAACATAAAGATCTTAAACTCCTTCAAGACATGACATAGAAAATTTTTTTAAAAAATGACTAAGAATTAAAATGAAGCTCAAACCCTATTATGATACTCTTGGAAATATGTCTTTGTCTTTTAATATTAAGTGAGATTGGCTTCATTTGGCTGCCTTGCTGGCTGGCAACGAGCTGCCTAGAGGTGGCTTCTGATGCTTGTTTTTCTTACACAGCATCCCAGGAATTTGGCTATTTTTTTCAAGCAGATTTTTGGTGCTCGAAACCCCTTAAATTTATATCCTTAACATCCTAACTAATTAGTGCTTAGAAAAGTAAATTTAAATTTAATATTTTATGACCTAATTTACTAATTACAAATACAAAGCCAACAAAATTACAATGACTTACTGCAATTCTGGATTTTTGTTTGGCCATTGGTACGACAATCTTTCCACCAGTCAAACAGCTAAAAGTGTTAGTTTAATTGATACGGAAGCTCAATTAATCGACAGGAAAAGCAGGATACAAATCCATTCTTGTCAAGGGAAGGAGGGTGGTGGGGGGACAACGACATTCACTAAATGCCAACTCATAATGATTGGATTAGATAGGGATTAGCGCTAATCATGCAAATAATATGAAAACACAGACACATATACACGTACATACACACACGCACATATATATATATATATATACATATATTTGTGTCAAGTCGCTTTTTCTTTGTTGTCATTTTCAGAACTCATTTTTTTTTTTGTTTATCAATTTATTTATGTACCTTTTGAATTTAAAAAATAATTATGTATCTAATTTCTAATGAAAGTAGTTATTTAAAAAGAATTTATAGAAAAAATTAAGAAAAATAACCACGAAAATAGAGACAAAACTTGTTCTTGCTCTTCAATAACTTAGAAGAGAGTCCTGAATAGCAAAAGCTAAAAGCTGAAGGCAAATTTGGGTCACGTCGCACTCATACATCTTTGCCTATTCTCCATGCATGCGTTGTGATGGAATCTTTGACAAACGCATGAAGGTGGGTGGAGTAAATGACTTGGGAAACGAGTCGGTCTTTCTTCTTCATCATCATTCCTTTACTTACCAACTACAAACAGCAACTGTATGTAATTTTCAAGCTTTTGTTTGCATCTGATTGACCTGTTGGGCCTGCTGCCTCAGTGATCCCATTACTCTCACTTCATGTCCCTACTAATGCTGTCATACAATTGCAAACTATGTGAGGTGTGATTATATAATATGAAGAATCATCTCCACATTCACTTCCATAACCCTAACAAGTTGAATTTTCATATTTATCTTATTATACCCGCTTCACTTAATCAAATTAAGCTTTCGGTTAAACCCACTAAAACTTTACAGTAAAAATATTTTTCTATAAGAAAAAAAAATTTAAAATAGCACAAATTACATGAACATGATATAAAAATATTACTAATAGAGTTTCTGTATTATTTAATTTTATTTATTAATAACTATTGCTTATATAATTAATATTTAAAATATTTTCTTTTGAAATTGGAGTGGTTTTAAGTGGTTGTTATTTTCATATTTTTAGCGAATGACAATTGTGAATCAAAAGTTCTGGTAAAAATCTCTTCACAAACTATTCAGCTCGAAGGTCTCTGGAAGAGTGTCGAAAAATCGCTAGAGCAGCTTGGCCCCCATAATAGTCCCTGGTGTGGCTCACTAAAATATTGTATCTTCTGCTTTTCCTCGTCTAAAAGAGTTTTTTTTTTAATAATATATAATTCTTGATTTTTTATTTCAATATTGTATATTCTAATATTTTTTATTGAATTTTTCTCTACATCCAACTCACATTCACTTTGAATTTTTATTATGTATTTTATACTATATGTTTCAAACTTTTATCATTTAATAATTTCAAACTCGACCTAATAGAATCAAAGGTGAATCGAATTACCGAGTTAAATTGTCATCGTTGACAACCCTCCACACCAAAAGTGAAGAAAAGCAAAAATTGATAGGTGGAGCAAATATAAGTGGAGTCCTCTTGGACCACGAGATTGCTGGATATAGTATTTGCCAGGTGCACTGGTTCCCTGTAAAATTTTGTCTGTAGATGAATGAACCAACAAGCAGCAGGGTTAATGAGTTGGGTCCATCTCCGGAAAAGATGAGAGGGACTTGAGCATGCATGTATATAGTGAATTATCAATCTGCCAGATCGATCATTGGGAGGCGGAGCTCCTCCCTTTGAAAATGATCAGTGATACAACTCCGTCCAAAGCTTTGAACAAACATCTGAATCACTCTATATATATCTCTATTGTGGGAGGATGTGCGCATTTGCTGATACTTACAAGATTTAAGCACTAAAGTAAGATAGCAAACAGTCAACGAATCAACAGACAATGAAAGGTCATTACATTTGCTAGTCATTGTGTCACTGCCAACCTAGACAGGGCATTTTGTAAGCACCGTGAACACCCTCCTCTCTCTCTCTCTCTCTCTCTCTCTCTGGTTGCAATTTCTAGATGGAATTGACTCCCTGCCTAACTGTTGTCTTGACCATCCCCCATTCTCACACATATGTCATTTCAATTTTCAGCGAGTTAATTCGTTAGCTAGCTCCAGATGAAATTTTTTAGGGCATGGCCTCTAGATATCTGAAAATTTTCTAGCCAGCAAGTTCTCTCTCTCTCTCTCTCTCTCACTTCTTCTTCTTCTTTTTTTTTTTAATTTATATATATACATAAGTAATGGTCCTACACCACGAATGCATTTCTTGGGTATACATTTTGTACGTACTTGACAATGATTTTTTTTTTCTTTTCAATAAACATTAGTAAATTGTTAAAATATAAAGTTTAAATCATTAAAGCCAAACTAACTTTGAAGGAGGTGTGATATCGTGCTAAAACGTTGGTAATCATTTTATTTAAAAGTTTAAACTATTAAAAAATAAAGTATGTAATATTAATTATATTAATTATTTATACAGACATATTTCCTCTCAATATAGTCACCTATTAAGAGTGTTGGTACCTGTTACATATAAAAAAAATTGTTTCATTCATTTTATAAAATCCTAATGCACTTCACATTTCTTATTTTATTTCTTATCGCTCCGTTTGGTGTAAGAAAAAATAAGATAAATTAAAATAAAATGTGATTTGAAATTAATTTTAGCGCCATTTTTTTTGAAAAATAGCAAACCGTGGGAACGGATTTGGAAAATCGTTCCCACGGATTCAAAAAAATTCATAAAAAATAGCGACAATGGTACTCATTTGAAAGCTTTTGACATGAAGAATATGATTGTATAAAAAATTTACATATTCGGTTAGCCTACCTTTAGATTTTTTTGTTTTTTAAGCGAAATATTAAAATTTTTTGAAATTAGTGATGACAAAAAAATTAGAGGTAAATGGGTTGTTAGAGATTTATAGAGTTTTATAGAGAAAGTTTGTATGCTAAATGGGGCCTATATTGAACATATTTTAATGAAAAATACTTCTCTAGCTGATTTTCTTTTAAACAAAATTGTGCTACAACAGCTTGTCAATAATATTTTTATAATAAAAAAGCATCTTTGTGAATTTATTTAAATGACTGACCCACAAAAAAAAAAAAAAAATTGCGTCATTTTAATATTTTTTTTCCTGATAAAAAATGGTTGTATGACGCTACTCGACTTCAATTCATCTCAAGTTTTTCAACATGGAATGAACTTTCATACAACAATATCGCATATAAATTTTCAAGCGCGATAATATTATATACAACACGATAATATGTAAATGACGATTTAAAATTACGAACAATACGAATAATACATACTACGAACGCATAAGATAAAAATTAACACATTTTGACTCAATTTTAAAACAAATTAAATGCTTATTATGGTCATTAATTAAATTTTACGATATTTATGAAAAAACATGAACATACAGAAAAATAAATTCAAACAGGCAAGTTGTAAGCTGATCTTCATATAATCTTAAAATTATTCTAATTTCAACGTAAGTAGTAAAATTATTTTTTAGTATATTCCAAATTCCAATAAAAAAAAAAAAAAACGAGAGATCAGCCAACCAACATTTAAAATTGCTAAATGTCATCATGTATAAATATAAATTTTATCTTATTTATATCTTTGTAATTGTTTGATAAACATACATCCCACGTTGGATTTGCAGGATAACATTGAATTGGATTAATAATCTCGAATGACCTCACGTTTTATTGAAATATATATATATATATATATATAAACAAACATCAGGGTTGAGGGGCCTAATACATATATATATATATATATATATATATTTTGTTAAATCAATTTACTAAATCTAACTGTTTAGATTTCATATCTAAAATAATTATTTTTCAAACGTAACTCTACAATTAATTAAATATAATCACTCAATATATATCACATACATCATAAGCTGGAAACTTAAATTTTATATAACTCTAATATAAAAGCGAATATGTAAAACTCTTACTCTTATTTTATTCATCTTGTTACAAATAAAATTAAGAGAAAAGTACAAAAATCACCCCTACAGTTTACTCTCGGTATCACTTTGCTCCTATACATTTTTAATTGTAACAGTCAAATTCCAACATTTTCGGTCAAATATCAATTCGAACCTTCTATTAGTTGACTGTTAGAAACAACTGTTACACTGAAGATAAAAAGATAATTTCATTTCTATTTTAACCTCAATGTCACTCTAATTCCTCACATTTCAATTATAACAATCGAATCCTTACACTTTTGGTGTATATTTAAAATATATTTTATTAAATTATTTTTAATAAATAATATAATCTGAAATATATTTTATTAAATTATATAATATATTTTAATTTGAAATATATTTTATTAAATTCAGTTGATTTTCTAAAAAATTAATAAAATTAAAAATTTTATTAAAGGGTGATTCGATAGTTTCACTAATAGTTGTTATAATTAATGGAATAAAATTAAAAGATTCGCAAATATAAATGTATACTCTCAAATTGAATAAATATACAAAATTATATAGAGAAAGAATATAGTGACAGAAAATTCAGAAAATAGCGATTTTAAAACTGTTTGATAACATTACTATTTTTTATTTTGTTTAACTTTTTATTTTTTGGTTTTATTTTCTGTTATAATTTTTTCTAAAATAAAAATTAAAACTACGTTTATAGCCGCAATTTTATTTGTGTAAATTATTTTTAATAGAATATTTAATTTTAATATTTTTTAAAAAATTATTCAAATTTAATAAAATATGTTTCATATTAATTAATTTAATCATGAAATTAATAAAAAATAATTTAATATGAAATATTTCAAATTAAAACATGTTATATAATTTAATAAAATATATTTCAAATATACATCGAAAGTGTAGAGATTTGATTGTTACAATTAAAACGTGAGGGATTAAAGTGATAATAAAAATAAACTATAAAAGAAGTTACTTTTTTTTATCCTTAATCTAATGGTTATATCTAACGATCAACTAACGGAAGAATTGAATTAATACTTGACTGAAAGTGTAAGAATTTGATCGTTGTAATTGAAATGTGTGGGATTAAAATGACATTGAGGATAAACTGTAAGAAAAATTTTTGTACTTTACCCTAAAATTAATCCCTTCACTTTTTTTCAAAAAAAAAAATAAATAGAAATAAATATAGAGTAACCACAATTCTTTAAGTAAAATAGAAATAAATATAGATTTAAAAAGAAAAATAATGATATAAGAGAGAAATGATAAACAAAAAAGAAATGAAAAGCAAAAACCACGCGCATATATGAGAAATGTGAGATTTATTCATTTATAACGGATTTAATATTTATTTTTTTAAGCATGAATTTTGTCAACGATAATGTAGGTGGGATTTATCTATATAATGTAGGTGGGATTTATCTATTCATATTCTAAGGATTTCTTATTTATTTTGTTTTTGAAGGATTAATTTTGTCAGCAATAAGATTAGACAAAAAAAAAAAAAGTATCTTTTTTTGAATCTTCTTTGTTTTTGAAATATATAAAATTTAAGTTTGTAATTTATAAATAAAATATAATAATATATATTGAGTGGTCTTCATTAATTGATTATAGGATGATATTTAAAAAATAATAATTATCTTAAGTGTGAAATATAAGTCATTAAATATTGGCCTCATTTGGCAACAAGATAAAACACTAAAAATCTCTATAAATCTCTAACAACCCCTTTACATCTAATTTTTTCGCCATCACTAATTTTAAAAAATTCTAATATTTCGCTAAAAAAATAAAAAAATCTGGAAATAAGTTAACAAAATATGTAAATTCTCTATACAATCATCTTCTTCGTGTCGAGAGTTTTCAAACGAGTACCATTGCCGCTATTTTTTGTGAATTTTTTTGAATTCGTGGGAACGGATTTGGAAAACCGTTCCCACGGTTTGTGACTTTTTAGAAAAAAAAAAACGACGCTAAAATTAACTCCAAACTATATTTTATCTCAATTTATTATATTTTTTTCTTACTCTAAATGGAGCCTTTAAGGATACGTTTGGAGTAACAAAAAATGGAATAAATTGAAATAAAGTAAAATAATTTGTGAGTTCGTAATTCGTGTAGTAAGATAAAAAGTAAATAACTTTTAAAAATTTTTAAAAAATTTCAAAATTTTTTAACATTTTATAGCAAATCAAACGCAAGAATAAAGGACAGACACTCATGTGAAGTCGGCTGCCTTTGTGTCGGGTGATGAATTAGGGGGTAAATTCCGTACAGTGTATTCTCCAGTACAAACATTTATTAATTCTTATATTTAGATTTCACTTTAAATTTTTTAAATTTAAAATTTACATGAGAAAACTAGTATAAATTTTGCACCGCACCCCCAACCTTGGGTGGGACGGAGCGGCCGGATGGTGCCCTCACAACCCCAGTAGTGGAAGCAATCTAATGACCTTGGGTTCGGACTTCCAATATCACAATTGCCACTTTCCCTTCGCATGGTCCCATCTCTTTTACAATCTTCTTGTTCGACATTGATTGAGCCAACACAGAAATTGTATCATATTACCCTGCGCTCATCCCCACTTCGGCCCACAGTCCATGGAGCATCTCTCTCTCTCTCCCTCCCCCTCTCTCATCTCTCTGTTTTTACCTTCAAAACCCAGAAATCTAGAATTCCAAAACTAGAATCAGTTTGTACTTGCTGCTAAGTTATATTTTTGCAGCTTTTGGGAGGGTGGGTGCAATTGCACATCAAAATCAATTTCATTTGACTACCTTAATGGCTCTGTTTTGTTGCCAAGTGGGACACACCACACCTTACGGTTCATAACTTCTCTTATTTTTTTTTTTTGGCGAGTGGACAGGAGACGGGTTAAACCAATAAATAACTAATACTAATTTTTATATCAATTTTTAAAAATACATTTATTTTTATTCTATTTTTCTTTATTATAACACATCTATTTTAGTACATGCGTTTATTATAAAATATAATTGATTTTATAGTTGTCTTATAATTTTTTTAACTAATAAATAATAAAATATTTACTATTTAACCTCTATATGTTATGTACTTAATCTTACTTGTATATATTTTTAATTTTTATAATACAAAAAATGTAAACAATAAATGGTATTTTAATGTTTTAAGGCGGGGCCTCAAGTAACACACATATGCATATTGGATCTAAGATATTTGTCTAAGTCCATTCTGAATAACTTAAAAACAAACTCAAATTTTAAAATATATGAGTAAGCTTAGACAAGTTGACATTTATCCCTAAAATAATGTAGGAGTAAACGTTTAATGTTAAAGATATGCTCAATTGCTATTTAACAACCTTAATTAGCAGTTTACGAACCTGTTTGGCACATTAATTTTTTTAAATTTTAGTAAAAGGTTGTCAAAAATTATGAAATGTAATTTTTTATGTGTTTAGTAAAAATTTGTAGATTTTTGCCAAAAATTAGATAAATTTTCTAACTTTTTTTTTTTTAAACTTTAGCATGTGTGAAAATTTTTTATGTGTTTATTAAACATTAACTTTTGGAAAAAAAGAAAAAAAAAATTGGTAAAG
Organism: Vitellaria paradoxa; assembly: GCA_019916065.1. Classification (NCBI taxonomy): domain Eukaryota; kingdom Viridiplantae; phylum Streptophyta; class Magnoliopsida; order Ericales; family Sapotaceae; genus Vitellaria; species Vitellaria paradoxa. The sequence continues at coordinate 45,702,676 of CM034237.1, read as the reverse complement.
ATTCAATTTTTACCAAACGTTAGAAAAGATTATAAAATCCAAGAGTTACTAAAATTTTTTGTGGAACTCATTGTGAGATACAGAGAAACAAAATTCTACAACTGTGTCTAATATTTTTCCTGATGCTAATCCTGTAGGTCTTTGAGGCCTATTAACAAAATTAGTGAGTTTGAAACTAAGTATTAATATTACAAAATAGGTCTTTTCACAAAGTGGTTGTTATTAAGGATGCAAATGAGTTTAATCTTACTCTATTCAAACTCACTAAAGAATTTTAAATTTTGTGTTCAAATGCAACTCATTTGTTTAATGAAAGAACCTAACTAATTGAGTTTGAAATTTTTGGTGACATGTGATCGAGTGGTTTATAGGCAACAAAATTTATTTGTCCCTTCGCTTGGAAGAAATATTTTTAATATCTCCAATCTAATGTAAGATAAATAAATGTAACTTACTAATGCATTATTTGTACCACTTTGACATTGTGACATTAAACCAATGGGTTGAATATTGTCGATAAATTTTAAATCTATCAAAATTGTGTGATATTTCAAATACATATTTTTTATTATTGATTATAATAATCAGAAAATAATAACCAACATAGAAATAATTCGATTAAAATTTCCACAAGTTGATGCAACAAAATGAAAACATACTATACTATGATATAAATAAAAGATATTTAATTAATATATTAGATATATATTATTTAGTTATATATAAATATTAACTAACTCTAAGTTCTTAACGAGTTAAAAAGTCATTTAAAACACGTATAGTTTCTTTTATTCAAGCATGCTTGTCTTTCTAAATAACTAATTAAATAAAGTACATCTTAATTATTATCATCAGTTGAATTTGTTACTATTGGCTTTTTTTTTTTCTTTTCAAATTTGTTAGTAGCAATTTTCTATTAAAGTTTTCTTTCCATCAATGATAAAGGCCTCTCAAATTGTTTATTTCATGCTCAAAAGTTCATTTCACTTGATTTTTTTATAGGTATTCCAATGTAATGTAATGCACGGTATCCCATAATGTGAAGCACAATGAGGATCCCAACCTAATTATTGTAGCCATTGAAATTTTATGATAAGAGTAATCTCATAATTAATGTTTAATCAAAAGGACGTTAATGATTTGAAGGTACTGTACATTGGCGGTAATCGATATATATACATATATTATTCTTCCTAATCTGTGCAAGCACGCTTCATTATCGATCGTTTGAATGCCAGTTGAAATAATTAAGGGGTCAATTTGATTACGGTCAATGGTCAATAAAATCCCAAATTTTTTTTTTTCTTTTAAAACCCAAATGATCTAAGGAGTCTCGTTTGGGAAATACAGTTTATAAGCTTTGAGACAGAAGACTTCTTAAATACTAATTAAGTTGAAATTGAATTTTCTAAATTCATCTTTAATTAAAAAATTTATTATATCTAAATTTATAATAATTTAGTTATAATACACTTATCTCTTGTCTTTTCAATACCTAGACACCAATCGCAGATGGTGTATACCCAACAAAATCTCCGGCCTTTGCATGTGAATTTTAAAACTCGTCCTAAATCAAAAGTGTTAGGTTGACTCTGTAAGCTTTTTTACGCACCTCATTTACGTGCGTCTTCTATTATACTAAACTTCAATCTTATAGATTAATTTTCTCTATTGTGCCTAATGAACTATTCTACAACCTGTCCATCATACTTGCCATGACCACCGTGGAGCAGAAGTTTTTTCAAGCTATTTGTAGCGTCGGTGGGCTTTGTGGCAAACTACCTATGTCCTCCTTTCATTATGTTCAACTTCAATTTGATGGGTTATTTTTCTTTTTTACTCAAGTGAATTCCTCATCACCATTGAGTAAATTTGAAGTTTTTTTTTTTTTTTTTTTTTTTTTTTTTTTTTTTTTTTTTTTTTACCGTGATGTTTCATCAGTAGCCTACAGTGAATATTATACTAGACACATTTTAATTTAAAAATTTTAAACCTTGGTGCTTAAATTTTTTTTTTTAATGACCTAGGAGGTTCGAACAACTTGCGCGCACCTTAATTAATTTTTAAGAATAATAAAATTAACGAACGAGTGAACTTACAATAATCTGAGAAGACTCGAACTAGTGACTATTAAAAAATAAAACTAAATTTACCCAGTGAAATTTTTGCACTTCCGAACGCATATTAACCACATATTCAGAGTAAAATACTCATCATGTGTGAATTACTCCCAACACATAATGCAGTCATCAACGAATTCGAAGAATTCGAAGCAACAGCTATTTGAGAAATGCTCAACTGCCAACTATACCTTTGGAATTTCATTAAACACGCTTCAATGAATCAGGGTATATATGTATAGCTTTTTCTTTCTTTCACACAAGCAATGGGCCATCCTCTTCACCATCAATGGAGGTCATCCCATAAATGCATCATCTACTACATATTACAGTGCAACCCAAAGGCAAATTCGTTTGACCCTATTCATACATATTTATATCATGGACACGGGCGTTTCATAAGAGTAAGGCTTTAGTTTTTTTATTTTTGTTAATTTTTTTTAATGGAATACAAAAAAAAAAATTGCTTAATTATATTTTTCAAAATATTTTTTTTTCATTTTATCATCAAACGCAATTGTATTGTTTATGCAGAAAATTTTTTCTTTTAAAATTAAAGATAAATTTTAATCATCATTTCACTATCTAAAAGAATGAGACAATTTTTTTTTTTTTTAATGTTCGAAAGAAAACTTAAGTTTTAGTGCTAGGCTGGTGGGTCAGAACACACTTTCTTCAGTTGTAGATCAAGCTAATTTGATTTTCTAAATATAAAATGATATTCTTCTCAAAATACCGAATAAAAAAAATTTAGAAAAATAAGTTATCAAATTAAATTAAAAAATCATTTTTAATAACCACAATTATCTCACTACTAAATCATATTATTTGGCAGATACATATTTTCACTTCTTTGTATATCAAGTTTTCCCAATTCCTATTAATATTTTTATTTTGATAAATTATTAACACTATTGTGGAGTAAAATAATAATAATAATAATAATGAAATATAAATATCATTTTTATATTCTTTTTATCTATGTATATTAGCTCACGTATAGAATATTAGTAATGGTAACCGTATAAATGGGAATAAGAGCCTCCAAGGTGAATGTTGTAAAGAGGCATTGTTTGGCTGTATTGTTTTAATAGTCAAATTATTTTTTCAATTATCTTAATCTTTATCTGCCACATTCTTTTAAAACGCTATTTTAATAATAAATAGACACAACAATGTAATTTATTATTATATTACTATAATATCAATTTATATTATTGTAAATAATAAAGTATAAAATAAGATTAAAAATTAAGATAATTTTTTATCGTTTAGAATTTATTTTCATAGTTTTTCTTGTTTAGAATTTATTTTTAGACAAACTGATATAGACACTGTTTGGTTTATAAAGAAAAAAGTTAAAAAATTATCTATTTTTACTAATTTTCACAAACTTTTTTTTTTAACTTTGTCTATCAAACACTCTACCAATTTTTACCAAATTTTTTCATTTTTTTTAATATTTTCACAATTTTTTGAAAAGCACATCAAACCTCCAATAGTCTTAAAATTTGTCTCTTTGTTGTTGTTGTTTTTTTAATCTTTTTTCTAAAGTAGGCATTGCAAACGGTACAATAGAATTTTATTTAAAAATGTTGTTATTAATTGTTACTGTATTTTAAAATACTTACAAAAAAATGCTGATATGGATAATCTAAGAACGACTGTAAAATTGGGTGGCGTTGAGTTTGGAGGAAAAAAGGAAATAAAAAAAAATTATCCAAGAAATTCATAAGATTTTATAGCTGATTTTTTTTTTTTCCCCACTTTTATAGCCCATGGAATGTGTTTGAAGTGCTGAAAAGTAAAATAAAATAAGATAAATTATGAATTTATAATTTTTATTGTGAGATAAAAAATAAATAATTTTTATAAATTTTTAAAGGTTTACGCAAAACAGAACCATAGTCGGACGTGAAGTGAAGGGAGAGAGATTCTGCTCTGGCTAATGGGAGAGAATTGACACAAGTGGGCACAGGTAAAGCACGTGGGCGTCGCCTTTCTCTCCTTGCTAATGCGAGCTTGCTGTCATGGAGGGTAATTAGCTACCCAACCAAAAAAGACTTTAAACCAACTCTCTCTCTCTCTCTCTCTCTCTCTCTCAAACAGACACACAAATAGTTTAGCATAAACAAAACGCTACAGTTTTAATCATTCAATTTTCCGGCGAATGATTTGCAGTTTTTGATACTATCAATTAATCCCAACACCCAGGTTGTTGTAATCTAAATATGTATATTTTTTTTTCTCTCTCATTCTAATTCGAGTAATATCTTTTTTTTTTTGGTAATTAATTCGAGTAATATCTTGTTTCATGCTATACACGTTTAGAGGTCTATTTTTTTCCCCCCTCTAATGTTTTGTCTGATTGGTTCATATGGGTATATGGATGATTTTGATGGGATTGGTGTTGCTTGGATTGTTGTGTGCTTGTACAGATAAAATGGGGTCTAGAATTTGACTGAGATGACCTGTTTTGGAGTGTTTGATTTCCTGGGTATCTGTCATTCTGACTATTTTTCACATATAAATTTGGCATATTACGCACAAGTAAACCAAACACATAACAAGAATTCTCAGACTCATTTTTTTCTTGACTCTCTCTTTCCTCCAAGAAAATCCTGCTTTCTTTGTCCCCTCTTAAGTTCCTCTCTTCTTGGTTGGATGTCCGCGTGGGTTAATTTTCTTCCCTATTGGTTTACTGACTCAAGGAAATTAAATACAGGAAATGGGTATTCTTAGTTTTGGTGCCACAAATGTTACTTGCAGCAGGAGGATGAACATTTTTTGGCTTGTGATGTCCTGAAAATTGAAGCTTTGATCAGTGAAGAAGTTGGATTTGTCTTGCTCTACCATGGTACAAGGCATATACCGTAATTGAAAGACCTGCAGAAGGAGAAAGAAAGAACTCAAACATGAAGTTTATGAAACTCGGATCTCGCCCTGATACTTTCTACACTGCTGAAGGTGTAAGGTAAGGAGTTTATTGACAACAGATATATAGATATATATCTATATAAATATTTTTCATACAAAAATGTGAAAATATGATGGGAAGCACAGTAAGTTAATTGTTAGTCTTTTCTGGGTGATATAGGTGTGTCTCCTCAGAAGTCTCCAGTGATCTCATAGTTCAGGTTAAGGGAAGTAGATATCTGCTTCATAAGGTAAAAGTTATTTATTTATTTATTTTTATTATTATTATTATTTTTCTTTTTTTTTGGGGTTGGGGGTGGAAATTTCTCTATTTGTGATTCATCTGAATGATGTATTTGGTGTTGTTTAAGTTGATCAAAAATTTTGAGAACTTTTTGGGTATGCAGTTTCCCCTGCTGTCCAAGTGCTTGTGCCTTCAGAGGCTGTGCTCTGAAAGCCCCGAATCCAAACACCCCCAAATAGTCCAACTACCAGATTTCCCTGGTGGGATTGAGGCGTTTGAATTATGTGCAAAATTTTGCTATGGAATCACAATCACCCTCAGTGCCTACAACATTGTTTCAGCCAGATGTGCTGCCGAATACCTCCAGATGACTGAGGATGTTGAGAAGGGGAACCTAATATACAAGCTTGAAGTGTTCTTCAACTCTTGCGTTCTTCAGGGTTGGAAGGACTCAATTTTGACCCTACAAAGCACTAAATCCTTTCCCTCGTGGTCTGAAGAGCTTTGCATCACAAGCAGGTGCATAGAAGCAATCGCTTCAAAAATTCTAGCCCACCCCTCGAAGGTGAACTTGTCACACAGTTATTCACGTAGGGTTAGGGATAGGGATGACATATCATGCATTAATGGATCCGAGAGCCAGAGATATAAGCCTCTATCGAAAGGTTGGTGGGCAGAAGATATAGCAGAATTGGGAATAGACCATTATTGGAGAACCATGATAGTAATCAAATCTAGTGGGAAGACACCCCCGAATCTTGTAGGAGAGGCATTGCGGATTTATGCATCTAGATGGCTACTAAACATTCCAACAGACTCGAGTATCTACAAGAAAGTAGAATCAGACTCAGACTCGGATTCAGATTCAGCAGGGGAGAAAATTTCCAGCCATAAACTGATCTTGGAATCAATTATAAGCTTACTCCCAGCAGAGAAAGGTGCTGTTTCTTGTAGTTTTCTGCTTAAGCTCTTGAAGGCAGCCAATATGCTCAATGCGTGTTCTTCTGCTTCGAGGATGGAATTGGCGAGAAGAGTTGGAATTCAGTTAGATGAAGCGAAAGTCAGTGATTTGGTAATACCCTCCATGTCACAGGCAAAAGATGAGCTCTATGATGTGGATATAGTCTTGAACATGTTGGAGCAGTTCATGTTACAGGGGCAGAGTCCCCCAACTAGCCCTCCATTGGCCAAGGACCGGTTTGAGAGGAGGAGGTCTCGCTCAGCAGAGAATGTTGACTTGGAGTTTCAAGAGAGTCGGAGATCTTCTTCGGCTTCTCATAGCTCAAAACTTAAGGTTGCAAAGGTTGTAGATGGATATCTTCAAGTCATAGCACAGGATGCGAACTTGCCTCTGTCAAAGTTCATTGCAGTAGCTGAGGCAGTGCCAGACTTTGCAAGGCTTGATCATGATGATCTATACAGAGCAATTGATATTTATCTCAAGGTAAAAATGATGATATTAGGAGTATAATACTTCGTGATATTATTGTTCATAATCATTTTCACTCGTCCTTGTTTTTTGTATTTTCCGTTTTGATTTAGAGAACCCCGCCCCCCCCCCCCCAAAAAAAAATCACTACTATTAATTCCTGCTAAAAAACAGAAATCTAAAAATCTCATAGGACTTATTTCAATGGCTTTAAATTGGATTGTGGGTCACTGTCCTTTGAGTTGATAACCAACTGCCTTGACCTTTTGATTTTGTCATACTCAGGATTTGGTAGTAAATCAGTTTTAGGATTGCGCCAATTTCTCAATTTAGTTGGCATAATTGAGTCCACAAGCTTGACTATCATAACAATAATATTTTCATCCAATTAGTTGACGTGAGGTTACATAACTGTGCATTCTTGTATTTAAGATATTTCATTGATTGACTTTTACTTGGTTCCCTTCCTCAAACAATCAAAAAACAGTGTGATCTAAACTCCACATTTTCAATAGGAGCAAAGAATGAAGCCAATGTGTAGGCACAGTATAATAACATATATTTTTATGTTCACTGCAATTCAGTATCATAATTGAACTGTGTTATAAATTTACTGGTTTGGAATTTATCTCTTATCTAATTATACTAATCGTTTGTGCATAAACATCCAGGCACACACAGATCTCAGCAAAAGTGAAAGAAAGCACTTGTGTCGAATTCTAGACTGCAAAAAGTTGTCCATGAAAGCCTGCATGCATGCTGCTCAAAACGAGTTACTCCCACTGAGAGTGGTGGTCCAAGTCCTCTTCTTTGAGCAGGCTAGAGCCGCCATGGCCGGTGGTCAAGTGACAGAACTTCCCAGCCACATCAAGGCACTTCTCGCCGCAAGTAATGGCCCGAGAAGGCCTGCAACATCATACAGCAACAATACTGTTCCAGCAGAGGACCAGTGGAGCGTCTCGGGTCTCAAATCACCAAAGTCGAATCTTTCAACTCTAAGGATGAAGCTGGCTGAAGAAGATGATTTGGATGACAATTACGCAGATGGAATTGGGAATTCCTCGAAAGTTAAGGCTGTTTCTTCTCTTCCCAGTCGCCCAAAAAGGATTTTCAGTAAGTTGTGGTCCATCAATAGAGGTGGAAGTGAAAAGAATTGACTGTCTTTTTTTTTTTTGTTCTTGCAAAATGCCTGGTATTTTTAGGGGTGGGGGAAAATCAATGTCATTGTTGGCGTAGTCATTGTGAATAATAAATTAGTCAGTTTTTTTTGGAGACATGAGAAAGGGAAACAAAAAATCTCTCAAGGAATCTGACCTCACTTTGTGGGAGCTGAATAGGACCCTTGGTTGAAAATGTCGCAATGGAGGGCCAAAATTCTTGTGTTTGTCTGTAGATCTGTGGGCATAAGTCTTTGTTGCTTGGTTACAGCTCATTGAATGTCACTTGACAATAATTCAAGTCCGGTGCTGTTTAATCAGAGGTTGCTTTGTCTATTCAGCTGTTAATATTTATTTTATTTTTTTTTTTTAGGGTAGACAACGATAATTTGCATATAAACTCAACAGATTATACATTGCCCAATTTTGAGATAATGCCGGAAACATTATGGTTTGATAAGAAACAAAAGTAACATGATTTGGCAATACTTGTGAAGGAAAACAGAAAACCTCCCTTGATTTTCACAATTTCTAAGAACAGAGATGAGTTGTCAAAATCCTGAAACAGCCAGAGCCCAAAATTGTCCTGAAACCAGCAATCTTCATCCCAATCCTCTGTTCAGTCCAACATGACAGACAGCATAAAAGACAGCTCAAAAACAGCTTTAAGGTTTTGCATAAATAACATACGAAAAAACTTTGGACAAATAAATTTGCAAATAATTGTCTGGAGATCCAAAACAACAGTTGACTTCTTGTGATATGGCACTTCACAATTCATTGGGTTAGTTCCATGCAGTTAATTGGGTGGGCTTTTCGTTTGCTCCATTCTGCTCACCTTCAATTTGCTAGGTTTTTCGGAGAGTGCATGTATCATGTACCCTCACCACTTCACTCAACTCATTTCTCCCTTCTGGAATAATATTTCATTTAATTTTAATCAAAAAAAAAATAGCGTATCACCCACTATTCTGTTGATGAATAAACAAAAAAAGTTAAATAACCAATTATCCGAGGTGCTGAACTATACGCAGAAGCTGGAGAATCATGTGCATATAAATTGAATTAACCATATATGTTGGCAATTCCGTATCATTGATGTTCCTGTGAAGGGCCATTAATGGTAGAGTGCAAACTGAATGGCCGGGCCTCCTTTAGTTTTCGCTGGTTTTTGTTTTTATTAATTAGCAGATTGGTTTTATATTGTTTTTAGGTTTCAACCCTGTTAATTTGATTTAATTTGTTTTCTAGCTAGCATATTCTTTTATTCGAACTTAAATGTTTGTTTCTATGTGTAACTAAACTTATGCAAATACTTAATATGAAAATCTGTATAATAAAATACAACACATTTCAAAAATACCCCTCACAAACTAAAATTCGAAAAGTGGGATTGAGTTTTATTTTTTACTGAATGACTTAAATCTTTTACAAACCAACCATTTCCCTCAAACTCTAGTCCAATTTTTGGGCCTTTTCACATTTTGATGTACTATTGAATTAAACTCAATGATGATATCTGAAGAATTACATTAAGAAAAATAAATTTTAGGTGTCATTTGATTTATTTTTCTATTTTTAGTTTTTGTTTTTTGTTTTGAACTCATTTTTCATTTTGTTCTTAAAAAAAAATAACTTAAACTCATTCAATTACTTATGTTTTCAAATTTTATTTTCAAAAATAGAAAATAAGTTTACGCATAAAATAAGAGAGTGACAAAAAATCATTTTGAGAGTTCTTAACAAAAAATAAAGAAAATCTCAAAATAAAAAAATAAAATATTTTTTTTTTCGTATTAAGATTTTTAACACATAAAATAAAAACAGAAAATAAAAATGTAAACCAATGCCACCTTAAGCTTTTGAAAATGGAAAATGTGCAAACATATTTCAATTTCAAATACGTGCGTATTTAATTTTAATTGAAGAGTGCCGTTGACACGGTTTATTCGCTAGTGATTCAAAAAAGTATAACAACAATTAAATTTACAATATCCAGTTTTAGTTTAGATGCGAAGATTTGTAGATTCAATATGAGATCCATACAAATAATCTACATTGAAACGCAAAATTGTCCATGGAAAAAACATCTTCATCAAAAGAGAAAAACTTATATCCTTAAAGCGAATCAGGCTAAAAAAATTTTTTACTATCAATTAAAGGTTACAAGGATTTAAATCAAGAAAAAATAGGTTTTTCCAATTAAAATCACCTCTTAGTTAAAAAAAAAAAAATTAAAATCACCTCTCGATCTAATTAATTTATACATTTCTTTTATTAATTGTTTGCAAGACACCAACAGTACTTCACTCGTTCCAACCTCATTAGGAGCGCTCTGGCAATCTAAACTACAATACTAATTTAGATATTTAAAAATAATGTTGTTCTTTCTTTTAACACTTTTGGAACTAGAAAATGCTTCTTTTTTAATTTTTCATTTTTTCTTTCGAGTTTCTATCCAAGAACCAAATAGATCTACTAAAGAAATCTGTGTAACGAGGCTGAATAATTTACTTTTGATTACCTCCATAGGTTTTCCCTCTCTAAAAAATGATAGTTAATTATTTAGTAAATCTATGGATATCAACAAAGCGCATGGAAAGGAAGCATGACAAAGAGCACGTAATAAAAGCTTGACAATCTGGTCTGCTTAAGCATGCAGTAGAACGAATACTTCTACGGGTGCCAACAAAGAGCATGAAATGGAAGCATGATAATTTGATTTTACAATTGCACATATGGAAACATGATAATCAAATGCATGGATGGAAAACACGACAACCTGATCGTAGGGTCTACTTAGACAGTAGGTCAAATATCCATATATATGCATGGGTGTCAACGAAGAGCATGGGAGAGAAGTACGTCATTCTAATCGTAGGGTTTGCTTGGGTAGTAGATCAAATCTAATAATACAGTTCTCCAAAAGCTTTAACAAGTTTTACTTGCAAACTCATCACATGCTCACTTAGGCAACATGGGATAAGATGGCACCATGCACATTCTCTCAAGGGAATGCGTCCTCACATTGACATGCACTATTTTGTAATTATCCGATCTGATTAGTAGGTCTCAAATCAAGTAGCTCCAAATATCTTATATCCGCACATATATATATATATATATATCGCACATAACTTTTCATCACTACTCAAACCATGAAGAAGGCCAAATTCTTCTCATGATGGAACTCAAATTACTCAACTGATTACAAATAGTATTTTTTTTTTCCTTTTTCTCATAAATAAACACCAATCATAAAGAAAGCGAAACATTTAAGGTTTAAATGCAGGGAGCAGTTACAGTAGGTGCTTAAGAGAAATCAATTAAGACGATTTCATTAACTACTAGAAATATATATATAAATTATTAAGACTGTACGACTGTGCTCTCAGTGCTTGTAGTAGGCTTGGAGTTGGAGTGGGGGGAGTCTTCCTTGACTGATGATGATAATGACGATGATGATGAGTCCGTGCTCTTGGTCCGCTGAAGGCTAACCGGGGTCCGGTGAAACCTGCACCGGAATGAACCAGCATGGGTCGTGGGAGAGCAGAGGCAGTTGTTCTTTGCCAGACTTCCCTGCCTAGTCAGACCACCTCCTGCTCCTGCTGCTGCGGAATGATTAAGTGATGATGATAAGCTCATTTCTGTCTCCGAAGAAGAAGAAAAAGGGATCTCCAGTACTTTCATGCTCTTGTTTCTTGTCTCTTCGTTCTCCATACCCCCCTTGTCCTGCAAACTCATCAATCATCCATCCAAATAATTAAAGCTTACATTTTGTATGAAATTTAAATAAAATAAAATAAAATAACATTTTTAAAACTATAAAAGCTGTTACCTCTCAGAGAATCACCAATGACTTGCAGCAAGACTTAACCGCCGGGAAGTCCAAACTGGCTTTTAAATAGAAGGATAAAAGATAGAGTAACACATGAAAGTATGCCTGAATAATGAATTACTAGCACTTTGTGTAATAGAAGGAAATCTTTATGAATACTTTTATTTAAAGTGATTACAATAAATTTTAATAATTTGAATAAAGATAAAAAAAAAGGGTATGTACAGTGCTAAAGCATCAATTGATTAAGATAACCCTGCAATGACTAGACTCTCTCTCTCTCTCTCTCTTTCTCTCTCTCTCTCTCTCTCGCACTCATCACGGGTGTGATATGTTACCAATACCGTTGACATCCTACCTGAATATTTCGCTTTTTTGGTAATGCAATTCAACCACTATAAAACCCAACATTATCAACACAAGTGTTCTTCTATTGCTTTTTCCCTTATCGTTGGCTCTTTATGCGCCATTGAATCATGAGAGATAACACGCCAATTAATTAATGAGACACCACTTTTTCTTTTTCCCATTTCTTTTTCTTTTTTTATGAGTTACCTTATTATCATGGCAGACATTCTAGTGGTGTCAATTAGTTGATCGTCGCATCCTACTACACAAAAGCGCACTTGTTTTATCCCCGCCCGTGGGTCACGTTAATCAGTTAAAAGGAAGGGAAATCCTATGGGATAGTGGTTTTTATGCCTTATCGATTAATAAATACTGATTAATATATATATATATATATATATATTTGATCACATTTGTAGTGGTAGAATTGTTAGATTGAATAGTGAATTGTGTGGTCGAAAAATTTACTCATGCTGTTTTATTAAACATGATCTTGTCTACTTAAATCTAATGAAAGATATGATCTTAAACAGATTTGATTGACATCGTCAAATCCATATCACCAATCTCACCTAGTAGCAAAAGGTTTGGTTTGATTTGGTTTGATTCATTAGTAAATTCAATGAAGTAAAAAAAATAAAAAATAATAATAATAATAATAGTAATAATTTTAATTTCTAAACTTACATTATAATTTTTATGTGAAAATTATTATTGACCATTATTAAAATTATTTACTTTTTTTCATCTGACCGTCTATATTATGTCGTGATTAAAAAATAATTTGGATAAGATACCCAAAACTACAAATCCATACCACAACCATTCGAATTTCTCCATTAAAAAAATAATTTCGACAAGGACAAATTATGAACTTTTATGAAGTGGCTATTATTATGCGTATGCTCAACGGATGGTTGTCCATCATTATCATTAAGGAATCAAAATGCCATGATTAATGGACGCAACCCAACCAAATGGGCCACTAATAAAATACTAAAAGAAGAAAGAAAATTACATTAATTAAAGAAAAAGTAGAGTCTCCCTTGTTTAATCAATACATACACATAATGTAGTTATTGCATATTCCTATTTGCCCCATTGCAACAAATTAATTAATGATAACAGCATGCCTAGTGGAATATTTAACGCATGTATACATTTAGTCACACCCTTAATTCAAGTATCTTTAGAATTATAGTATTTTAAACCACTTAATTTCCAAAATGGGATCGATCGCAATCAACTTACACTTATCTTAAAATCATTATACTAATTAATTTTTTTATTAATTGTTTTTTCTCTGGAAAAATCAAAAAGATCAACTTATTATGAGGAAGAAAAACAAGCAAGTTGAAGGAAAATGTAGGTCATCAACTAGCAATTGGTGGAGGGCCCTTGTGTGTGTGTTTTCCTGTTGGGCAACAGAAAGGCCAATTCCAGGGAGTTATTCCATCTCACAAGAGGCTCCATTAACTTGTGTAGACCATCTACAGCTAGAATAGTGTTTTGAGAACATATTGGGCCTCGTACCTGGTTGACTTAATACTCCCTTTTGGAATACTTGGGCCTTGAATGGACCTTCCATTAAACCAAATCCAGTCAAAAAGCCTACTGAATCAGAGACTAATTGTGGCCCTTGGTATATCTAGAGCCTAGTTTCTTCAAATAGTATTCCCCATTAACCTTAAAATTCCTCAGAAGACAAGGGGTTTGTTACTAAAAGTGAGATTCTTTTTGGCAACAAATAATTTAAGATAGAGAAATTGATCGTTTTCACAATTATTAAGTTGTTGTAATTAATGAAACGGGCAGTGTCTTTAAAATGGCGGCGTTGGAGCTGTAGAAGAAGGTAATGGATTGGGTAAAGAAGTGGTTTAGGTATACATAGCAACTGAAACTGGTCTAGGGACTAGATGCAGTTGGTGTCAACTTATTAATTCCTTTCTCCTAAGACATATAGGTTGTGTTCTTCCCACCCCTTCACCACGTGCATGGAAAATTATTCCATTAAAATGACTTATATTATTTATGATTGCAACACTTAAAAATTAAAGTCATTTTTATTTTAGGCTACGTTTATTTTACTGTAAAATAATTTTTTATTTTATTACGTACGTGACGGTTATTTAAAATAATTTTTTGTTTTACTATGCACGTGACGGTTATTTAAAATAATTTTTTTCCATGAGAGCTTGGATCCAGTCCCCCCCCCCTAAAAAAAAGAAACAGCAAGTTATACAACTAGTTCTCCAACAATTAATATTGTTAAATTTTTACTTCAATTCACACTGCATTAAGCATTGAGTTAAAAACTTACCAAAAAAAAAAAAAAAAACTTACCAAAAAAAAAAAGCATTGAGTTAAAAATTAAGGGGTGAATGCTATAAAAGTGATTGTTAACCTTTTTTTTTTTTTTTTCCTCATAATTTTACTCCAAATCTTAAGATTGTGTTTGGATTAAAGATTTGTCAATGAAAAATGAGAATAATAAAAATACAAAATCACTACTCATATTTAGTTTGTCGTAAAAAATGAAAAGAAAAAAGTATGAGAATTTAAAAAAATTAAAAATAATTAAAGTATAAAATTAATTTATTAATAAATATTTTTTTAATTGTTTTTAATCTATTTAGGTAAAATCATGCATATGAGGTTTTATATATATTTTTTTCTCATCCATTTGCCCTACTATTTTCTTACCCCTCTCCAAATTTTTACTCTAAAAACGCAAAGTATGAAATTTTTAATAAAACATATAAAACATAATTAAAACTGATAAATATTACATAACAACATTTACCTTTTACACTTAATTACCAAAGAAAAATAAACATTTACCTTTTTCTTTCTTTAGAAAAATACCATACCAAACAAATCAATGGTGGCATAAAAATTACCAATTGCTTGCTGATTTAACTCCCAACCACATGCAGTATTGATAATTTAGACTCCCTATCCTATTGTTAATTACATAGTAATAGGTATGTAAATGCATAGGGTACCCACTTAATTAGTCAATTCTATTACTAAATTAGTTTATTTTTGTTTACTATTACTGTCTCAAATCCGTTTATTTTTTTAGTTGGAATCCCAAACCCATCCCATTCTAAACCCACGAAACCCATCCAAACTCCGCAAAATCCATTTATGTTCAATTGATCAAATTATCTATTAAGTACCTGTTAAATACCTGATTTGAGATAAAAAAATTAAAAATTAATAAATTACAAAAATGTTAAATTTATTAAATTGAACAAATTCATTGGTCAAATGAACTCTAAGATTTTTTTTTGAAAGGCAAAAGAAATATACTTATAAATAGTAGAAATAAATATACAAAATATACAGGTTTGATTCTCATATTTAGGGGATGCGGTTACTGATATACCACATTATATACCGAGACAAAAATGAGCGAAATTTCAAAAATTTTATTTTAGGGATGAAATTATAAATATAGAAATATATATTATATTTTATTTTATTAAATGGGTACCCTATGAGTATCGGTTATCAAGTACTCTATAAGTATAAACTGATATCGAATATCAGGTACTTTATAGACAAATTCCAAACTCGCATAGATATTAAATTTTAATTCTAAACCCATCCCACTCCTATTAAAGTATTTCCCGACGGATATTTATCGAATTCAATCGGGTCGAGTACTCTCGTATACCCGTTCCATTAATATCCCTACATAGTAATAGTTTTGGGATACGGTTAATGGGATAGGAAAATCTTTAAATTAAAATTTTAGAAGTTGAACTAACATTTTTAACTTCTAAATTTTTATAAAATTTCATTTAATGGTTGAAAATTTTTAATCTTCATCTCGTTAGATGAACTTCCATAAAAATGAAAAGGCTAAAAATACAATTTCAATTATTAAAATTGTATTTTAACTTCAAGAACCCTCAATCCCGATTAATGCATGCCACTTATAAACAGTACCCAAAAAAATGTATAAGTATTATTAAATAAAGTAATCAATTTAAAATATTTGAGATTCTACCTTCTGATCAGCAACGAATTCCGACTCAGCTTTTGAGCAATAATAAGGTTGATGCATAATTTAAAACTATGGAACTGGTGATGCGGTCCAAATTTCATTCCTTAGAAGTCGAACTTGACAAGCAAATTAAATTGGAGTACTAACGTCCTCACAGAAAAACAAGATGGATCTTACTTGCCCAAGCTAGGGGTGCAAAGTGCAAACCATATGTTGGAGTTCAATCGATTTTTATTATTCTTAAACTCCGTTCATTATTTTGCTTAAACTCCGTTCATCTGCTATGCAGCAAAGCTCCCACTAGTATAAAATTTATATTTTATATATTACACATATCAAAAAAAGGTTTTTATATTATATTTTGAATATTTATAATAGCTTTAAAGTTCAAACTTTGTTGAAGAAGCTCAATCCTTTTATAGTAAAGCGGTTTTTAGTTTCGTTCTTCTTTATTAAATCATTGCTTGCTGACAGAATAACCGAATTTCTTTTATTATTATTATTATTATTATTATTATTATTATTATGCGGTCCTTTGTTATCTCTTTATGTATGTCTGAAATATGGAATTGTTGAAGAAAATCATAATTGAAGAGAAAATCAAATTATTAACTCATTATTTTATTACATGTGATAATGTAAAAATTTGAAGTCTTTTAACATATTTAATAGTTATCCACTTATATTTTCATCTTTCTTTTTATATCATGTAAAATTGACCAGTAAAAAATAAAAAAAAAATAAAAAATCTGCTTATTTTTGAAACTTATATGAAAAAATAAGATAAATTTGATTTTACCACTTTTTTTTCCTTCATAAATTCATACTCCAAACATAATATTCTGTTTTTGGAATCCTTGAGAAATTAATTAATAAATATTAACTATTGTTATGCATTGAGCAACAAATAAAGTTGTAACGAAGTCGAGTTTAATTAAATATTGAAATGTTCATATTTATTTATTAAGATTTTTGACAAGTTCGAACTAAAAATCTTGTGTTAAGCTTATCTGTCGAAAGATGAGTCGATAGAACACATTCTTTTCAGATGCCAATGAACAAGAGGAGTTTCGTTTGGTAGTAATCTCACCTACAGAATGGACTCCTTTAGCATATTCACTTTTGCTAAATGGCTTGAAGACATCCTTCTTAACTAGGAAGACAACCCAGCAAAAGTTATGCTTCTCACATCAATTGCTAATATTTCCTGGAGCATCTGGAAAGTAAGAAACAACTTCATATTTAATGGTACCCGTCTTTCCCCACTTGACACCATCCGATATGCATCCAATATAACTTCTGATTATTTGGAAGTTCTCTTCATTCAAAAATCAAAAACTAAATACAAGCCTTTTGCACCTTTAAACCTTTCATGGCAATCACCACTAGACAATCAATTTAAATTCAATTGTGAGGGAGCTTTCTGTTCGTCAACAAAGCGTGCAACCTTTGCTGTGGTCATTGGAGACTCTCGCGCCTCAATTATTGACAATAACTATGGACGTTTAAGAGTTCTCTCAACTCATGCAGCAAAAGCTAGGGCTATCAAGATGGCTTGTTCAATAGCAGCAACTTGAAGGATGTCTAACGCTATTATTGAAAGTGACTCTCACATAATCATAAACGCCCTACTCTCCAGTAAACACCCTTCTCTGTGGGTGATTTCACCCATCCTCGAAGATATTCAGTCCTGGAAATCTTCTAGGTAATCTCATGGTGCAAGTGATCCACCAATGGAGCTATACATATCCTAGCCTCTAGTTGCCTAAATGGCTCAATTCTTAACGGATGTTCCTTAGTTAATTTTCCTAATGACTTGCTTACCATTGTAGATAAGGAAAGCCTTGTACCTTGACTTTCTTTTATGCAATATAATATATATATATTTTTTAAGTATCAAGAAAGCTTATCTGTTGAAACTTTTGAACAAACTCCAAATCGAGCCAAACTCTCATCAAACTAGAAAAATTGTGTTCAATTTTCGCTCATCAAACTTGAATCCAACTTGATTTTCTTACTAACTTTTGTCAAATCTACTTGTAAACTATTGTAAAGTCCTTGTTGTAAATATTTTGTTGAGATTGTTGGCGAACTTTTTTAACTAAGTTTCTCACTAGACTATTAATGAATAAAATTAATAAACAAACTACCTGTTCTAACATTATGAACAGATTTTAAATTAACATATTTAATTGTTAACTTCTTAACGTCTTTTCATGAACGGCTAAAAGTACTCATTTTACGAGTCCAAGACAAAATTGATCTTATTTAAGATCGATTTATTAATTTATCATATTCTAAAAATTATATGTTTAAACTTCGGAAAATAATAAACCCATTCACTTTTAATTTCAAACATTTCAATCGTTAATATTCATTGTGAAATAAGATGAATAAAAAAAAAAAACGAAAAGCGAAATATATTTTTCAAACTCCCTTATAAATTTCTTCATTCATGTAACTTATTGAATGACAAGATTTCGTCTTTGAAGCTGTAGCAAGAAATAACTGCTGATGCTTAATCATTATGGAAATTAAAGTTTCAAATCAAACCAATCCAATGCACCATAAGTTAGTTAACCCATCTCAACCATGGAGGAACCGAAACCAATAGAGTACAAAAAATCTAATTTTCAACAACAGACTTCTTCGAAAGTTTGTTCAAGCATAATACAGACGATCCGGAAAATACTTCTATTAGGGTTTTATTTCATTTCAGAATCCCAAGGTCATTGGAATGCAGAACATGCCCTAAAGAATATCGATCCGATAACAAGTAGTGGTACGTGAAGCTGTCCTTGACCACAACTTTTCTTTCCATAACAGGTACTGGCCAATACATGAAATAATATATAAATATAAATCATCCCAAAGAATTTAACACGGACAAAAAAGCTGCTTTTTTCGAATGCAAAGGTCAACTCAGAGAAGCCCATATATCCATAGCAAAAGAAGATCCATCATGTTTCACAAACACCTCAAAAGAGAATCAATTTGTTCATACATTTGTCTCAAGTAAAAAAAGCAGTTAACCGAACCCACTACGATTAATTCATAGCAGCTGGAAAGCATTAGACATGAACATAAAATCATCTATCACTTGCAATACATAATTAAACTTTTAAACTAGGAACCTTTCAAGACTTTGAAATTAGAGAGAGCACCATCATTCTTGACAAAAGGAGGGATGGTAGAACTGTTAGGATTCTTTCAGTTGCAACCCAAATATGGTTCAGGCATTGTGAACATTAGCGGCAATAACACCTAGAAGTTCAGGATACTGAATAACTTCACCAAACAAGGAATTCGCCGGGACGGTAAAGTTTCCGGGATTCACATTAGAGACTGCCATCGCCTGCGATCCAGCACCGTTGGAGAAGTTGTCAAGCATCTGTGGAACACCACCTTGGTACCCAAAGTAGAGACCAAAATGGTCTCTGTCGATTCCCCTCTGCATCTCATCCAGAGATTGATTAGCAGCAAAATCAGAAGTAATTGAGGACTGATGAGTGGTGCAATTCTGAGTTTTGGAGGGTTTTGGTAAAAACCCATGTAAGGCCTCTTGCAACAACCCTGAATCAGAAGGCTCAGGGTGAAAGAAGTCCAATCCATCCTCAGCAGCAGCAGCAGCAAATTGTTGATCTTCGATCTTAGGTGGGGCCAGAGACGAGCCAGCAAAGCTCTGGGACACATTAACACAAGCAATGCTAGGTTGCGGCAGATTGGTGCTGAACTGATTGACCAAAGAAGAATCAAAGCCTTCGATACAGTGGAACTGCTCATACGTAGGCATAGCATGGGGCACGGAAAGAGAAGAATTGGAAGAAGAGCTGAGCGCGTCACAAAAGAGAAGCATGTCCATGGAAGAGCTCCCCTTTGTTGCAGCAGAACCAGAGAAGTCACCGACGTGAGGGTTAGAGAAAGATGGAACAAAACTACCACGACCTGGGATGGACGGCTGAGATGCCTTCCGGTAGTTAAATGGGATGAGATTGTCGGTTATTGGGTTCGGAGGCGAAGCAGGGTAGACGAAGTTGGTTCTGGCCTTCACACCGCGCATGGCTCGGGCGGCACAGTCGTAGGCGCAGGCGGCCTCCTCGGCCGTGTCGAAGGTGCCCAGCCACCGCCTCTCTTTGGATTGAGGGTCTCTTATCTCGGCAGCGTAACGGCCCCAAGGACGGCGGCGAACACCACGGTACCTCATTGGATTGGCTGCACCGCCACCGCCGCCGTCCTTTTGCGACCTCTTGTTGGCGGCAGTGGGGTTGCACCTCTTCAGGCTTGCGTTGGGGGCGGGTTGGAGGAGAGGGTCCGTCTCCGAAGTGTGTGTCAGACCATTCAGCCTCCTCATTGCTTCATCCATATGAAGAACACAAAAACAAGAAGCGTCAAGGCCGGGCAAGTGTGCAGATAAATTTTATGCGATGGCCGTGAGTCTATATATATAGAGGGTTTTTAGAGTGAATAAAATTAGTAAAAATATGTAAAATTTATAATTTTGTAGTACCTACAGTTGGATAAAAAATTTTAATTTTATAAAAATTTGTAGGAAGTTATTTTTTAACAGTTTTTTTTTTAAATAGAAAACTGAAAAATTATTTTAACGGCCACAGGATTCGGCAGACAAACCGACTCCAAATCGCAGGAGTGATAAAATTTACAATTAGGGCTTTTTTCTTTTAAAAAATAATAGAGCTCTGCTGTATATTTTCTCAAATTTCAAGAATTTGGAGGTCGAGCATTATTATGTGCATGCATGAGAGGATGTTATGACATCCCCGTCGTTGCATTCTATCTTTATCCAGATCGAAAATTTATCATCAAATCGCAGGAATGAAAATTTAAAATTATATTACAAAAATCAAGAAATTTTTAAGTATCAATATCTATTATATTTTAGGGTAACGTTTGGAGTGCAAAAAAAATTATTATGCATCAAAAGTTATAATCTCAAAATTAATAAAAAAATATAAAAATAATTGAAAAATTTTTAAATTTTATGAAATTTTATAATTTTTTTTATTTCAAATGACCCCTAATTTGGTCATAATAATGTTTTTGGAAAATAGATCCTGCCATAAAAAGTTCAGCCAGTAAAAATATAAGAAAGGGTGGGTTATCAGAAAAAAATGACCCAAATCATTTTTTATGTGCATTTCTAAGAATTGCTTGGAGTGCTACAGCTACCATCTACTATTGGATGGGAGTAATTGTCTTCAGCAATTTCCAAGATGATGAACAAAATAGGAGTGGGTTGTCTTTTTTGGGTTGTTGGAATTTGATTGATGGGGATCGAAAGTTTAATGAGTTTGTAGAAAACTCATATATATATATATATATATATATATATTCTTTCAAAATTAATTCTAAAATAGAAGAAATAAATCATCTTTCATTGGTCTTTATCCAAATTTCTCCATCCACATTTTTTTTTTTTTTTTTGGGTAATTCTCCATCCAACATGTAATTGAAGGGTCGCGATTTTCGGGCAAGGTAAAGAGAAGAAGACCAATTGCCCTTCTCTCCGAGTATTGATTTTCTGGGGAGTTGTAGAGCTTTTTCTCTCTCTCTCTCTCTCAGTTATTGTGATTATCATTTTGAATGATTACACTGGCGGCGCTCAGAAGTTGTTCCTCCTAGTTTGGTGTATCGATTTGTTTTCTAGGTTATTTTTTCATTCATTGAGGTTTCATGTGTATTCATGTTAAGGGTCTGTTTGCATAGCGTAAAAAACGTTAAAAATTTTTAAAAATTATTTATTTTTTATTTTATTACACAAATTATAAATTTATAAATTATATTAAATTATTTCACTCTATTTCAATTTTTTATAACTCTAAACTTCCTCGATGTATTTGTTTTGCATTACTTAAAATCATTTTTAGGCCTAATTTGACACAATCAAAAATTACCAAAACTTGCAAACTTTAATTATTTTTTTTTACTTTTTTCCAATCAAATTTTTTCATATTTCACCTTTATGTAATATCTTTCTACTTTTATTATACTTTTTGCCCCATTTTATCAACCAAACACCCCCTTAGGGTTTGAAAACCAAGAACTTTTTTAAGGCCCGTTTGGGAAGAGTAGTCATTAGTTATTGGCTACTTTAACAGTGATTGAACTTTTTTACCCTCTTATTTTTTAATCTTCTTTTAAACTTTCAAGGGTAAAAATGTCAATTTAACAAAAACAAGTTAGCCACCTGAAAAAAACTTAAAAAAAAAAGCCACTTTTTTTTCCCAAACACAAAATTAATTAACTTTTTTTTAAGTTAACTACTAACTATTAGCCATTAGTCACTTTTTTTTTCTTCTCAAACACAAAATTAACTAATTTCTTTTAAGTAACTATTAGTCATTAACTATTAATTAATATTAATTATTCCCAAACAAAGCCTTATTTTACTTTTGCATTTGTTTGGGAGAGACTCACATGGCCTTGTCTGTTGTAGGGTTTGTATAGGGTCTTTAAGGGATGAGGTTTAGGGTCTGTTGGTAGATAGAGACTAAAGTTCTTGCGGGTTGTACCCTAAGTCAGAAAAAGATGTAAACTTGTCTATGAACCCTAACCTTTCTCCCTCCACTTCCTTCCCCTCGTTCCCCCAACTGACCTTTGTGTTACAACTAAAAAGATCCCATACTTCAACATTTGATCCCTTCAACAACAATTTCTAAAACGTATACACACACACATATATATATATATATATTTTATACTTGAATCATATGCGTACTCTTATTTCTATCTCTGTCAACTATGTACCATTTGCATACAATTAAATTAACACTGTATTTATCGATGAGGAAATCTCATTATAATCCACCATGTAGTGTTCCTTTCCAATTGTTAAATTGTGCAAATAGATTCAATTTAACAGTGAAAGAGTAAATTATATATTAGAGATCAACCCCTTGGTCTCGTCCTGTTGGACAGGGAGTAAATAAAATTTATGTGACAAAATTTGGTTGTGCGTATATATAACAATTTTTTTTTTTAATAATGTGACAAAATTTGGTTGATGTATAAATATAATATATTTTTTTTAATTTAAGAACTTTGCGACCCTTCTAATTTCCAATTACTACAAAAATAGCCAGCAGAACTTTCTTTTCCCCGCCTTATGCATTTAACTTATTGATGACATTCAGATTTTCCTTGTAATCTTAATATTACTGATGAGACAAGCACAGTAAATAATAAATATTTGTACAGTTTATATTTTAGTGACAGTCAATTTATGGAATTAATAATCCAGCTGTTGAAATTTGAAATTATAATAGGATTCTTGCTCGCTCAAAATAGTTATGGCCGTTGATTTAAAAAAAAAAAAAAAGTTATGGCCATTGTTTCTGTAAAGTTATAATTAGGTTGTTGAATTGTCATAAAGAGATAAATTATGAGTCTCTCATAAATAATTTGTGGTATAATGGTATCTATACTATACCGAGTTATTAGGCCTGTACTTTTTACGAATTTGTCTTATTTATTTGCTTATTTTAATATTTAATTGAATTTTTTACGTTAATAATGACTTATGAAAAATATTTTTTTCACACTATATTATAACAAAAAAGATGGTTAATCCTGCTAGAAAAATTATCCTAATTCATTAACAACTAAAGATATAATTAGTTAATTATTTCTGGTGATAAATAAGTTATCATTATTACTTAATTAGATGTTTGATAATTTTTTATCTTATTTTTTCTTTATTTAATAAGAAAATTATAATTAATATAAAATAATAAATATTAAAAAATAATAAATTAATTTACATGACAATAATTCATGAAGAATGCAATTTAGGCAAAAAAAAAAAGAAAAATTGTTCATTGATCACTCGACTCATTTACATCCAAATATTAAGTTTACAGCATAAAAAATATCTTTGAAAATTAATTTTATAATAAATTAATTTTAAATTATAAGTAGATGCTTAAAATAATAAAAGTAAAAAAAATTAATTTATTACATTATTTTTATTTATGGGATTTATTGAAATTAATTTTTTAGATCTCATTTATTGAAGTATAATGAGATAGGATAATAATAGTACTAGAATTTGATAGTAACTCTAAAAGTTCAATTACCAAAAAAAACAAAAAAAACAAAACTCTAAAAGTTCTATCAAATTTTGTATAAAATAACAGAGTTAAATTATTATTAAAATAAATAATAAGGATAAACGCAGAGTTGTATGGTAGATATAACTCCAAAGATAGCCACTGTGACATAAGAATTTATAATCTATTTCATTTGATAATTATAAATCACACAAAATTATAATTGAATGATAAAGCAGTTTAAGAAATAACTCTTGATTTATCTTATAATAAATATAATTAATGGGAAAAATATTAAAAATTCATTTATAAAAATATTACGTTAAATTCTCATTAGATCTATGGCATAATACATATAATTCATGGGAAATATTAAAAAATAATTTATAATAATATTATGTTAAATTATAATTAAATGTGTTAAATAATAAATATTAAAATTTTGATTAAATAATTATATATTTACTACCTAACCGATGGATGTGGTTATAAAAATTAATTTATAATTTAGGTATTTTTAATGAAAGTTATATCATACAGTGTACTTCATTAACATATGTACAGAAATTTATCAATTTTTAAGAGATCAAATTTCATATTGAAAGTTTGACCATTTTGTATTACTTTCCCTAATATTTTTCTTTGAATACGTAAATCTTATAAATACATGTTAGAGAAATATTTTGGGAGTGTTTGGAGTGATAAAAAATGAGATAAAGTAAGATAATTTTGAGATAATTTGTGAATTCGTACTTCGTATAATAAGATAAAAATGAATAACTTTTAAAAATTTTAAAAAATTTTTAAAATTTTTTATCATTTTATATTACGTCAAACGGACGCTTTATTTCATGTAAAGTATTTATTGTGATATTATATATTTTTTGTCCCATTGACAATTATTGTTATGCATTTAAGTTTTAAATTCTCGTAAAATTGAGAATGAGGTTTTCATTATGTGCATATCAGATCAAAAATTAGTGCATATCAGATCAAGAATTAGTAACTGCATTCATTTAAAAAAAAAAAATTCTAAACTCAAAAAAAATTCTAAAAAAATTCTAATTGTTTAGAATTTTTATTAAGATGGAACTTAAAAAAAATTATAACTTATTACAATATCGAGATTATTCTCATGTATAACCATTCAAGTTGGAACTTAAATTTTTATGCTTAAATAGCCGTTATAACTATATAAAATATCACTCTAAAAGGATTCTACGCATTACCCGATATCACTTATGTATTTGTTGTTTATCGTTTCATTAGATAACTATAAATCATACGACGCAATGAGAAATTAGTAATATAATACCTATTTAAATAATTTTAAAAAGTTCCTTTTATAAGTCATTCAAACTTTTCTAAGACTAATTTAGCATATGCAGTTGTACTTTGGACTTCATGCCCGTGTAGTTCAAAGATGTAAAAAGAAATGTTCTACTTAAAAAAAAAAAAAAAAAAAGGAAGAGAGAGAGAGAGTAGAATCATACAAAATTACCGCCATTCTATTTGGCCTGAATTCAAGTGTTCGATTATTGCAATTAAGCTTATGATTTTCAATTTTAAGACTATCAAAAATAGATATTCAAACATCTGAGATATCTTATAATTTGTCTGTTGTCTACGCAGCTTTTGATGCATTTAGAAAGCAGAGGTTTGTAAGATGAATTAAAAGTTACAGATGTTTGGTTCTATCTCCCACTTTGTAAGGGACTTTGTAAGGGACACATATTTGAGTTGGCACGCATGTTATATGAATTCACTTAAAAGTTGTAATTATAAATTCCAAATTAAATCATAATTCATGTATTTGTTTAATTATTATAAAATTTTTAGTTAATTTTATTGTTTACTACGTGTCTGTTTCTAAAAAAGTATAGTAAAGACGAAGATTATTAAAATTAGTAATGGTGATACTAATGAAAAAGTTTCTATTATTTGAACACGTCGACGTTCTATTTGGATCGAAACAAGGAGACAGTTGGCAAATAAGAATAAAGACTAAAATTTGGGCCTGAACCTCTCTGTTATCCGAATGCCCAGTTGGGCAATCCAGACACCAGCGACCATTATGCTTGGAATTCTAAGTTTTAAGATTGCAGTTTAGAATATAATACATCGTTTTGATAGCTGTAGTCATACACTTTTCAATACATTCTTCTAAAATTTCAGAATACACTAGATTAAGTTTTAGTTTAGTTTTTTTTTTTTTTTTTTTTTTAGTGATTTCTATTCCATTGGTCACGAATTTTGTTATAACTTTACTTTGAAATATGATACTATCATTTCTCTCTGATTCAATAAAGCTTATTTTTTATTTATTCACTGTATTTGCGTATTTTGTTTACGTTAAATCTATGTTAAGTTAAATCTTTTAATCTTGATTTTATGAATCGATGAAGGGTGAAACATTACGATCAATACGACGTGCGTAAATCTATGCATGCGATGTGAACGCATACATATCTAAATCTAAATTTTCTTTTCAAGCCTGATTTTATTTATTATCAAAAGCTTTCGAAAACAAAAATTTTTAATCACATTCTCTTTAATTACTAATAAGAATTTTCGGATTAAAACTTTTCTTTATAGTTTTTGAAATAAATAAATTAGGTTTGAACCAAAATAATATAAAAGAAGATTATCTGGTTTTATAATCCTAAAAGCGAATATAAATTTGTGTTTTAGAACTTAAGGAGTTTTCAATAAAATATTTTTCGATTTATCTTTCCGTTACGTGAAATTTAATTTATGATTACTTACCCATCGAATTGTGAAATAATGATTCCACTCGAAATTGAAGGTTGAATCAAGAAATTATTTAATTGATTTCCATATTGGTTTGAATTAATTTGCTATTTTTGTTTTATTTGTTAGTAACTTCATCATTTAATTAGATTATTTGCTATTTTTAAGTGCTTAGTATTTTGGTATAATTCTATTTAATTAATTTATTCTATTTGGGAAGTTAACTTTATTAATGATTTAAGAAAATTCATCCATACCAACATTTGAAATTTATTTCACTTTGAACTGAGTAATTAGTAACTTACATTTTTTAAAACCTAAGAACTATTACATTAAGTTCTTTAAAGATACATTTTCAGTATCACCGACTTAAAGTATACCGTATGCACTTGCACTTAAAAGATTTATTCTGTACGTATTATTTATTATTTGGAGGCGATGATTATACATAGGGTAAGAGAGATGGGACCAAATTGGTCGAAAGAAGGCCTTATTGATGGAAACTCCAATCATTTTAGAAGAGTAAGTAGAGTTCATAGTTTCATCAAAGCTCGACTTTTCAATGTGGCCTGTTACCGCTCAGTGCTACCTGCTCTCTGACTGGCAATTAGCACCGGTCACTATTTTTTCAGGCTGCTGGAATTCAGTTTGAAAAAACTTTGTTCCTGTTTTTAATCGGTTCAAATTAAGCTTGACCTGTGCTTGTTTTAAAATAGATTGGAAAGCCAACAAATTGGATTATTAAAATTTATATTTATTATATTAATTTAGGGTGAGTCCATCTATGTTTTATAAATAGCCTCTTGTACTATATTTTACTTTTTAATTTATTAATTAAATTTATACAATTACACATATTTCTTTTCACATATATTTTGTATATTTGAAATATCATAAAAGGTTTTA
Source organism: Vitellaria paradoxa (assembly GCA_019916065.1). Lineage (NCBI taxonomy): Eukaryota > Viridiplantae > Streptophyta > Magnoliopsida > Ericales > Sapotaceae > Vitellaria > Vitellaria paradoxa. The sequence continues at coordinate 45,674,886 of CM034237.1, read as the reverse complement.
TACAAAAACACAAAATACAATTCAAGATATAATTATAATGTTATAGATATATACCTTTATTTTATAATAGAAACGATTACTATTTAAATATATACGAAATGCATCTTATGTACTAATTTTTTCTTAGATATTTTGATAAGTGATCAAGCAATTATAATCCAAATTCTTTGGAAAAAAAAAGTATTAATTACCTTACTATGATAAAAAAAATTTAATTCTAGATTTTAAAAAATATATATATTTATTATTATAAAAAAATTTAAATTAAGTTTTCAAACGAAAGGTACTTATGATTTGTATAATAAATCTATCTGTATACTTAAAAAATAAATTTTTCAGTTCATTGATTTCTCCAGTCAAATAATTTTTAGTAATTTTAATTTTTTGAGTATATGAATAGTGAATAAGAAATCAGAGATTTTTTTTTTTTGAATTGAGCACTGATGAGAAAAAATAGTAGAGGTAAAAAGGACAATTAGAAAATTAAGTTTACAATTGGTCTTATTTTTACTTTTGCAGATTTTATATGAGAAAAAAAAATATTTTTTGAAAGATTGAAATAAATATTATTGCATATCAAAAAAAATAAGAAAAATTAAATTATTTTTGATGAGTTATTTCTCAATATTTGGTTTAAAAAAATGTTTTTTTATTATAATATAAAAGTATTTATAGTTTTACATTTATGACATTATAATTTTTATAAGACATTTATATGAATTAATTTTTAATTTTTGGTATGATATAATTATTTTATTTTTCTTTTCGATCACACAAAACAGCGTAATTAATCTACTATAAAAATAAAATACTCCAAGCACAAAATTATATTAACTTTTTGTGAAATGCTTAAGCATAATAATTAAGTATTTTTTGAGAAATGCTTACGCAAAAAAGCAAGAAATTATCCCCAAAAAAACTCCATGAAGGAGAAGGTCAAATAATGATGAGCAATAGATTAATGGTGTTCTCTAGAAAAACGTTAGCATCAACATTCAAACTTGCAGAGCGTGCATATCTTCTTATTATTGATAAAAGATTTTCACTCATCGTCAACTTTTTCCGCCACCCATTCCATTTATGATATTACTAATAAATTAATGGGTGGCACTGCGCTGCACATTTGGAGGGGCAATCATCAATGTCCCCACACCCCTTTTTTTTTTTTTTTTTTGTCTAAAAATGCATAAAATATAACGTGGAAGATGAATATTTTTTTGGGAAGAAGTGGACAGGAGGTACGTACATAAAAGGATGTTCTGCTGAAATTAATTTTCAATTTTTGGAAATAGTGAAAATAAAACCAGCCGCCCATGATATATATATATATATATATATATAAAATAAAAGAGTCTAATATTTATATATAAATTGTTGAATACACCTCTTTCAATCACGAAACCATATGTCACGCGACCCTTACAAGAATGCTGCACGGCTTTACTACCCTTCCACCTTTATTAATGAATGAGAAAAAAGATATCATCTTTGAGTTGGGAAGTTAACTCGTCTCTTTCTCCTCCGTTGAAAACCCACCATTTCATAGGCGGCCCAATCGCAATTCATGACAGACAGACACGGCCTAGATCAGGTGGCTGAAGCGATTTTTCCAATTCAATTCTTGAAGTGTAAGGTGTCAGTAATCAGATTTTTTTTAAATAATTTAATAATTCTGATTTAATTGAATGAAAATATTTAAAAAATTTTTCACCGTTGATCAATTAAAAAAAAATCAATTAATATCTCTATTAAAGTGTAAAAGTTCGTCCAGTCCCTTCAGACTTGGCTAGAAGGGCCTGGGACTGCCCTCCCTTTTTTCTTAAAATAAAAATTACTTAAGGAACCGTTTGTATCTTTAAAAATTTTTAAATTCTTTTAATCAAATTTTATCACGTATCATTTTTACATCGTATCAAGACTAATTTACAATTTTTTTTTAAATTTTTTTTAAACTCCAAACGTCTCTTTAAAATAAAAACAAACTATAATTTAGCCTTTGATCCCTCAACTGATCGACGTCCGTGAAATTCGCAAAATTGAATACTGGGGTTGAGTTTTTTATTTGAAGATGAGAATTGGTTTCATGTCATGATGGGTTTCAAAAGGCTATCTAGTGGCTTTCATGTCATGTTTATAAGATGAAGTCACGAATGTAGTGACAGTATTTGGTGACTTTAGGGTGAACTAGTAGATTTTGTAGTGAGAGAAAGAAAGGTGATCGAAAACATTATTCGAACGGGGAGAGAGAGAGAGAGAGAGAGAGAGAGACGTATATGGCGGTGGAGAGGGGGAGACGCCAAACCAGAGGGAAATAAAGGGATTGCTAGATTTTAACGACAAGAGAAAGATCCTGTCAGAGAGAGATAAAAGATTCATTGTGGGTAACCAGCTTTTTTCCCACTAGGAGGAGAAAATGCGGAGCTCAGAGACCCCATTTTAATGCCCTGTTGTACAATTTCTAATGCTGCAACCTGGGGATGTAAAATAATATTATTTTCTCCATCCCAAAAAAAAAAAAAAAACAAATTCAAGTACGTTTATGCTTTTTTAATAAGGACCCCTTTGGTATATAAAAATTTATTAAAAATTTTTGAAATTTTTTATAAATCTCTGTTAACTTTATATCACATTAACTTTTTTTCTCACTGCACATATTACGAATTCTCTCTAAATCATAATTTATCTCAATTTATCTCATTTTTTCTTACTCCAAATAAACCCTAAGTATGAACTAATGTTCTTTATTCATGTGGCAAGTTGTTTGAAATATTTATGAAAACTGAACTTCCAAGGCCCTTCAGCAAACTTCTTTCTTTTTTTTTTTTTTAATTCATTTCATAATAAAAATGAGGCACACACATGGATACATATATATTAATAGTTTCAAACTAACTAATGTCATGCTATATATAAGTTAGTCGCTAATCTTATATACGTTAACAAACATTATAAATTACTATAAATCTCTAATAACCCTTATATCTCTAATTTTTCTATCATTACTAATTTCAAAAGGTTTAATATTTCATTAAAAAAATAAAAAATTTGAAAATAAGTTAACCGAATGCGTAAATTTTTTTTTACAATCATATTCTTTATGTCGAAAACTTTCAAACGAATACTATTGACGCTATTTTATGTGAATTTTTTTGAATTCGTGGGAACGAATTTGAAAAATCGTTCTAACGGTTTATTACTATTTAAAAAAAAGTGTCAAAATTAATCTAAAATTATATTTTATATCAATTTATTTTATTTTTTCTTATTCCAAACGGATCATATTATGAGATTCATACGGGGGAGTCCCTTAAAATTTTGAAATCATGCATAAATAAATATTATACATTAATTCTTTATTATGTTTAGAATTATAAAAAATTAATAAAAATTGATAAAAGTTATACTCTAATAATTTATACAGTAATATAAAAAGAAAGCAGTTTTAAAATTTTTTTAAAATTAAAATTTCAAATGTAGCTGAAATCACAAGGAAATAAATTTTGCTTTAAAAAATAAATTAACAAAATGTTCATAAGAACGAATTGACTGGTTATACTACTAGTCTATCGCACACCAAAAAGAGCTAGCTATTCTCTTCTCTCTCTCTCTCTCTCTCTCTCTCTAACACTGTAACATTTAACGGTTCTTGCTGGGTTACAGCCAAAGGAGACAGTTCTGAAATCTACAGGACTAATTAGCACGGGTTGTACCATCTATGGAAGCTGAGGACCTCTGAGAAAAAGGCTAAGTGAAGCTGTAACTACGTACTGCAATCTCTCTCTCCCTCTCTCTATATATATATATATATTATGTATATCTAATATTTGTGGGGGTTCGTACATTAGCATATCCCGATCAATTCCTTTTCTGCAGAGTGGATCAAGATTCGTATACCCAGATGGGAGCAACCCGTATCAGAAGAGTCCTCACCCCTGCCCTTGTCAATACAAGTAATACCATAAATCCAATCCAACTTGTGCCCCTGTTTGGACATGGCTCTTCCTTTTGTCTTCTTAGTACAAATTTTTTTTTTTTGGGGTCTGGATAGCAGCTTTATAACCTGTTTGGACGCAACTTTAACTCAAAAAATTAAAGTCAACCACAATTTCATTTTTACCCTAACGCATGCATGCACACGCATTAAAGAAAGAAAGGGTGAGTGATAAACATATTGATGACCATGTTGAGGACATTTTTGTTTGTACCATGGAAATTTAAAAAGAAAAAAATGAAAGGGGAAATAGAGACAGAAACTCCTTACAAGTACTGTGTCCACAAGAACGAACGCTGTGCAAGCAGATAATTAATTTATTATGGCTTCTTTTGATATACCATATATACCTCTTCTTTTTTCATAAAACAATTCGAGAATGCAAACCCTTATTTGTTGGACCTCATCTGGCGTGAAATGATTGAGGCCTTCTTATTTGCATGTCAAGGAAAATGCTTTAAAAAAGATAGAATAGACAATCACATTTAAAGCCAAACAGTGCTAAGATATGACCCAACTAAGCAACCTGCCAAATTTTGAAGATTTTTGTTTTATCTTATTCGGGGAAAGTTTGGAGTAAAAAAAAAATAATAAAAAAAAATAATTTATACATTCATAATTCATATAAAAAGATAAAAAAATTTTTACAAATTTTTAATATTTTGCGTAACGTCAAAGTGATTTTTAATTAAAAAAAAAAAAACTCAGGAGAACTCCATAACTAAGTAATGACTCTAATGTTTCAACTCAAACCAGAGTCGCGTGGTAGGAAGAGTAAATGTTATTTTTCTTCATGTGGTGAAAAACTTAATTTATGCTTTTCTGTCCCAATGTACAGATAAATCTCATCCTCTGCTAAACATTTCAGCTCAATTATAAACCCTAACCAACATTTCTCTTCCCCCTCAATCCCTCTCTCTCTCTCTCTCATTCGTATCAGGCAACCCTAAGTCTAGTCTAAGCTGAGCTATCTACGTTACTCGACTTGGAAAAACAAATCATTTAAGAATTGCTAGAAATCTGCTGTTTCGGAGAGGAGAAGAGAGGGGTCATTGTCATGAAGTATAGGTAGTTTCAGGTACGCGTGGCACTGTCACTGGGAAAGGAGGGGAGGTTGTGGAGAGAGAGAGAGAGAGAGAGAGAGAGCCCTTATCCTTTAGTTAAGGAAATCTGACAAGTTGCATGAACTGCAAGTGCCCACTCACTCAGCTCCTTCAGAAAAGTTCTACACTGCATTAATATAAGTTTCCTTTTCTTTTTTTTTTTTTTTCTTAGAGCATTAGTAAAATATTAGAAATTGCTAATATATGACTTTGGCCACGTTTGTTTCGGGATTAGAATTTAGAATCAGAGTTTATGTCCATGGCATCTACTTTAATCTCATATTTAGATAAAAAAAAATGGTAAGAAATTATTAGTAACATGTGACCGCTTATACCCTAAAAATAGGTATAGACAATACTTTGAGATGTGTATTATTACTTATACGTTACTTATGATTTGTTTCCTATCAAAATTTAAAAATTTAAAATTATTTTCTGTCACATTACATTGTATATCGATTTACATCTTTTATCTTACTTTATATTCTACCAATTAAACACTAAAAAAAAAATCTCATATAAAAAATAATTCTATAACATATTCAATTTCATATATTACCTCATAATATTATTTATACCTTATTATTCAATTCCTCAATCACATCGCTTCTAAATACAAGATCTTTGGGCGAGAGGTATCATATATTTGTCGGTTTCAGATCCTTTCTTGAGACCATAACCAATTAACCCCCATATTAACGAAAATATATATATATATATATATGAGCACGGTGACAAGAAGCTCAGACCATGTTACAGATATGCTTTTCACTAGCATGCAGTTGTATGATATAAATCCAAGCGGTCGATAACACCATCTTCTAGGAGCCTTAAATAATTACTCTATATTAATCTCTCTCTCTCTCTATATATATGTGTGTATTCTACCTTATGGATTCCAGAATACAAGTCCTGTGAATACGTAACACTATGAAAATCAAGAAAAGGTAGGCTCTTACATGCTCCCAACATTTATAATATCTTGACACATTTTGATGACTCAACTGGTATTCTCCAAATAGTTCGATCTAAATTTAAATTTAAAATACTGTTTAAAATACCGGTATGATATATATTAAAAAATCTCTGATACTTAAATTAGTAAGGAAATTAAGAAAATATTTCAGTAAAATTTCAATAAAATTAAAGTATAATACCGTGTACACAAGGAATTGCCATATATATATATATATATATATATATAAATGTGAGATCTACATGAGTAAGATGTATGTAATTATATTTTCTCTTCAATTAGATTATGTCACGTATATTATAAATCTTAAGATCGATTTCTTTAATTAATTTTAAAAATCGTTAAATAGCGAACAACACTTTTATAAGTACAAAAACAGAATATATCGGAATACGATTACACATGTGATTATGACATAAACACTCCTGTCTTCGATACGATAGTCGTTTGACTCGATCAAGATTCATGTTGCTAGGTTGGCACGGGTCCGAAACTTGATCGTTCAGATAAGCGTATTTGGTCGGGTGCACTTTTCAACCTTTTCAAAACATAGAAAATTAGAAAATAAGGTGGCATTTGGTTTACTTTTTTTATTTTTATTTTTTGTTTTCGTTTTATGTGTTAAAAACTTAAAACGAGAAAACAAAAAATATTCTATTTTTCTTATTTTGAGATTTTCTTTGTTTTTTTTTTTTAAAAACTCTTAAAATAACTTTTTATCATTTTTCATTTCATATGTAAACTCATTTTCGATTTTCGAAAACAAATTTTGAAAACACAAGTAACCAAATGAATTTTGAACTGTTTTCTTTATTTTCAAAGGTATAAAATAAAAAATGAGATCAAAACAAAAAATAAAAAACAAAAATAAAAAATAAATAAACCAAACGACCTCTAAGTAATTCAGATATTAGGTTCGCAGACAGAGCGAGAGCGCGGGCGCGGGTGTGCATGCATGGAAAGTCAAGGCTAGCTAGGGATGGCAGTGGGTAAGATCAAGCACTGAATACATGTAAGTTCGACAGGGGATCGTATCGCCTAAAGGGTTGTTTGTTGTTTTTCAAACTGAGGGAGAATCTACCTTGTATTACTTTTTGATGGAAAATTGTAAATACTGTATCTCATAATTTCATCAAATTAATTAAGGCATGCATATGTAAGTTTAAAATATATTTCAATTCCCAGATTTAAGCTAGTGCAAGCCAGCCCCAGTAGTTATCTAGGGTATGAATTTCAGATACTACGCGCTTTAGTTTCCATAATTGCAAGAAATATGGTATATTTTTATTCTTAAATTTCGCGGCTTATAAAACTGAATGTGTTGACCATTGACGTTTTTATAACACAAGAATTTGGACTTTTGTTAATATATAAGTTATAAAATTAATCGAGATGCTAATTATATCTTCCCACTTGTAAGAGTTTTTTGCACAAATAATATTACTTTAGAAAAATATTTCCAAAATATTCTCTCAAAATTAACTCCTAATTTATTACTTTTTTCTACTACGCCTTCTCTTTCTTTTAAAAAATATTTAAGTTATAGATTATATTCCTTTCCCATTTCTTCTTATTTATTCTTTTCTATTAAAATCTACTAATATTATTTAAAATCAAACTATTTAATTTTATGTTTCTATGCATATCTGAAGATATGGAATGCGATTAAAAAAAAAAAACAATTCTCATTTCAAAAAGGTATTATCAAATTTTGTTTGAAAAAAAATTAGAAAAATGAAAAAGAAAGGTTACCAATCATACAACTATCTAAACAAAAATGTGGACATAAAATTTATTTATTTTTTTTCAAAAATTTAAATTAGAACTTAAGAAAAATAAAAATTTTCATACCCACAATTATGATCAGTGAACATCTGAATACTAGATATCGAAATCGACCACATAATTAATCACAAATAAATAATAATAAAGTAAAAATAAAAAAGTATAAAATTTTAACGGGAAAAATTTTAATTGAGAAAAACATCAAGTCTTTCACTATGCAGTCTCAGCTTCTTTCTTCGAGATCACACTTGCATCTAGCTAAAATAGGTTCATTTAATTTTCAGATAATTTCTACAACTATCTCACAAAAACATAATTTTCTGGTTATTCTATTCTATGGCTCTAATGCAGTCCCTTCCAACCTTAAATATAGTACTTTAGCCAGCATCTAAACCATAGAACTTTCTTTTAATCATGAATTAATTACCAATCTAAATAAATATAACTTAATATACCATTTGGTAATTTCATATCAAAACAACAAAATTAAATATTATACCATTCAAAAACAAACCAAGACAAACTCCAAGTCTATGAAACCAAAATCAATTTGCCTAAGAATTTTTACATAATAAAATAATTTAAAAATCTCTACAAACTTTAACCAAACATATCAAGGTATCATATGAAATTGAAAGATAAAACAAAGAAAATCAGTTATTTGATAATAATCACTTACCAAAAAAGAAAAAATTATCCATAATAATCTATATCAATAAAACATAAAATATTAACAATCCCATCCAACCAACCGACATAAACATAATATCCACAGCAATCCTTTGTCTCCCATTTTAACACCATTGTTTACTGTTTACCAATCGAAGAAAGAATATACATGTAAGGCTCGTTATTATTTATTTATTTTTTGTTGGGTAAGCCGTACGTCTATAAGTTCTTGGTTATCTATACATGAGTGTGGATTTACCACCGCATGTCGCTACGCGCTCATGGTTATAATTTACTTTACCCTGAAACCTCCACCGAAAAGCCAGTCAAAGCATTCATGGTCCTTTGCTAATCCCTCGCCTATAATCTTCATGCAAGCAGGGCAACCTGAAACACTCACTCTCTCTCTCTCTCTCTCTCTCTCTCACACACACACACACACATTTCTATCACATCTCACGTAAGAGCAGCAACGGATCTAAGATTTTGAGAAGGGTGGCTATTATAAAAAATTTTGTATTAAATGAAGAGTAAAAAAAATTTACAAATTTTAGGGAATCAAACACTATATTATATAAAAAGATCTTAAAATTCATGAAAGTATTAAAAGATTTTTAAAACTTAATGGGTTAAATACTATATTATATGAAAAAAAATCTTAAAATTTATTAGGATGTTAAATGATTTTCAAAATTTAAGAGAGCCAAATACTATATTATGTGAAAAAAAAAATTAAAATCTATTAAGATATTAAAAGATTTTCAAAATTTAGGGGAAGTTATGGCCATGGCCCCCCAATCGTCCCCTTGGAACCCCTTTCTCTTGAAACCCCTCTTGCTGTAAGAGTATTGTCAACAACTTCTCCATCTCAATCTCTATTATGTAGTATTATAGTGTCATTTAGTAGTATAAAAAGTCAACATTCAATCTTGTGCACCGAGCAAATTCCTAGTGCTTATTTCTTATTCTTTGTTGATGTGGCAAATTTTTAACATTTCAAAATAATATAATAATTATCAATAAAGGCAACGCCTACTTTTGTTCAAGACTCAAAATGCAATAATTATTTGCTTTCAAAATTCAAAATTTAAAATTTGAAATTCAATGGGACCTCTCTTGTTTGATGATGGTGCAGTGGAGGCCACTTAAAAATTAATTTTTATGTATAGGGATTAGTTTTCTTATTTCCTAAATATTGGGAATAAAAATATGTTATTAGAAATGAAATAAGAATGAGGTATAGGGATAGGAATACTGCTAGGTGATGTATTCTACTAATAATCCTTATATTGAAGGGCCAGGAATATGATAGAGAGGCTACTAGCAACACTAACAGTGGTTGATTTGTACTCTAATAAAATTATGAAGTCAACTATCTCATATTAACATCTCATCATTAATAATTATCTTTTAGTTGTATATATTGACAAGAGATTATTTGATATTTTAAAAAACTAACTCCATTGTTTTCAAATAAAATTAGCTATATTCATTGTTATGAGTGTTCTCAAAATACATTAATAAATCATTAATAAAGCTATATCAACCAGTTATAATAACCGAATAATGTAACCTTAAGCCTCTCAATCATATTTAACAATATAAATTCTAATCAACACATAATTAACCATAAAAAGAAATGTTGCTTTGGCTATATTATCTCCATTAACAATTACATATGAGACAAAAGAAGCGTTTTCAAAATAAAATTTGACTTTAAAACTCACTTTATACCAGAACAAGAAAGTGATGTTCGAATGTCCAAATTGGTACGTTCCAATGTAACTTCTAAATCCCAAAACTAGATTCACGTCGGAGCGAGCAAAAGGACGTTCGAACGTTCAATTGTCCGTCCAAAACATCCAGCTCCAGAATCCTGCTCGGGGGTTCATTATCAATTCATATTTGGGTCATCTCATTCCAAATTCAACAAATCATACATTAGAGTTCAACGATGTCAGCATAATATATATAAAGGTTAAATATCTATTTGTCTCTTAAACTATTAATTTTTTTTTTTACTTCTCCCTTCAACTATCAATTGAACTCCATTCCCCCTTTAACTATCATTTTTTCGTTTAATAAGAACAAATCACATTTTCCGTCCAATAGATGAATAGAAAAAGTTAGTCCCAATACTATATTAGTCTTTTAACTTAAACGATTACATTTTTTTACTTCCCCCTTCATCTATCAATTGAACTAGAACGAGAGTATTTTGGGTTAAATATCTATATTGAATTAGAACGAAAACTTAATTAAACAACAATCTTAAGTCCAAACTCAAAGTGTTTGACTTCCCTAAACTCATTCCGAAAAATAATTATTGATAAAATTCTCAATTATCACAACTAGAAAAAAAAAAAAACACAACATAGAAAAAACTAAGAAACCAAAAAATGGCAATAACTGTCTTGTCATAGCAACCCATCAATCCCGAAAAATGGATTTTTTGAAATAAAAATGTGTTGCTTGATACTTACAAGTTGATTTTTTTTTCGGTGGGAGCCCTCAAGACTTATGCCATTTTTGAAACCCTAGTTTTACTAATGAAAACCATTCAGATCCGCAATGGAGTTGAAAAGCGGTGACTGAACTAAAAAGCCCCAATTAATTTACAATAAAAAAAGTCCCCTAGTTGCTAAGTCAATTAGAAGGCTATAGGTTTGCTTTGACCAGCATAAGTTTACTTTGCTAAACCAATTAGAAGATTATAAGCTTGTTCTACCAATTATCAAGATCCCACAATGGAGTTGACCGGCATAAGTTTGCTTTAAATTCCTTCGGAAATATTTAGTTTGACCGGTAAAAGTTTGCTTTGATTAATTAATTAAAAACCCTTAGTTGCTTTAAGTGTATGAAATATCCATATTACCCCCTTTCTTTTTTCATTAGTTAAAAAAAAATAGTTAACGGTTTCCGTCACAAATTTTGAATAGAAAAATATGATTTGTCCTTAGTAAAAAAAAAATGATAGTTGAATGGGAAAGAGAGTTCAATTGGTAGTTAAAAGGATAAGTAAAAAAAAATTAATAGTTTAAGGGACAAGTAGATATTTAACCCTATATATAACACCTCAATGCGTGATTGTAAATTTAGAAATTTTAACCATGCAAGTGAGAATCCAACAAATCACATATATATACATGTGTATATATATATTAATAATCTCAACCAAAAATTCACAAAACCAAACACAATCAATTTCTAGGTAATGTAATAATATGAAAAAAAAAATAGAGAGAAAGAAATTTGAAGAAACTCACTGAATTCCATAACTCATAAGCTTTGGTCTTCCTTTTTTAGTTGCGTTTTTTATAAATTGACACCATCATGATTATCCGTACGTGAAGATTAACAAAAGCCTCACGCTCAGGCTTTCAAAACCCCTCTGTCTCTCTCAAACAAGGTAGGAAAAAAAAAAAAAAAAAAAGGAACGGAAAAGAAAATGCATCCCCCTAACTCGGTATTCTAACCCAAGCAAAATTCTAGATCCAATTCGTTTCAAGAAAATTAGAACGAACACTTTCAATGGATTAAATCACAAAATACAAATATTTAAATGATTCGAAATTTCAAGTGTACTTTAGGCAAAAATAAATGGTAAATATTACAATAAATGTCATTTGCATATTATTTTATCTCACCATATCATTTTAAAAAAATTAAAATGATTGTACAACTTGCAATTTACTCAACCAAATGCATGAATTGGTTTTCTAATAATAAAGATACTAATTTTTTTGGATTGGCAATATTTGGTTTGAGTTGAACACATTGCAATTCACCGTACAAATTAGAATTTATTTCACTTATATCCCTTTTGATTTTGTCTTTGTACACCTAGGCCCCCATGTGTTTTAATAATGTGTACCTCGACCCTGACCAACCAACTCTATTAATTTCTGTGAAATTGAAGAATATTTGAAATTTTTTTTTTTTTGTCTGTATCCTCTTCAGAATTTCCTTTATTTGTGGCATGAAAGGTCGTTGTTAACTCATTTATGTTTTCTACCATTCATAATTTAAAAAAAAAATGGAGTGTAAAATAGAACTCTTAAAAGAAAAAGTGGAATAACAGCAAATTTTTAATTAATTAGCAACCAACAAAAAAAAGATTAAAAATCATAAGACCAAATTTGTTCCCTTGTTTAAATAATAATGATAAATAGATAATAATTTAGGTGAAATTAAAATTGTAAAACTTACAGTATGCAAGTTATAAATTGATAAATTTTAGATATATTATTTATATTTGTAAAAAATTGATAAATAAAAATTATGTTAAAATAAGAAAATTATTGTACAAAGAAAAAAATAACTTTTTTTTTTATTTGTACGTAAGTTCTCCTATTTATTTACTTTTTGGCAATTGATAAATATAAATAGGCCTCGATTGGAATAAGAAAAAAAAATTAAATAAATTGAGATAAAATGTAGTTTGAGTTAATTTTGGTGACTTTTTTTTTTAAAAGTAACACACCGTAGGAACGGTTTTCTAAATATGTTCCCACGGATTCAAAAAAATTCACAAAAAATAGTGACAATGGTACTCGTTTGAAAGCTTTCGACATGAAGAATATGATTGTATAAAAAATTTACACATTCGATTAACCTACTTTCAGACTTTTTTATTTTTTTAGCGAAATATTGAAATTTTTTGAAATTAGTGATGGCGAAAAAATTAGAGGTAGAGGAGTTGTTAGATATTTATAGAGTTTTTTTGAGTTTGTTAGTATGCCAAACGAGACCTTAATACACTTGAAACTATCAAAATTAAGAAAAAACAACTTTTTCTTTGTTATCGTATAAAATAACATCAATAATAACAAATTAGAGTGTAGTAGGAGTGTGATGGTGTTTAGTCTAAAGAAATAAAGAGTAAGAGTTATGGAATCCCATGTATAGTAACAGCATAATGGTCAATTTGCAATGTATCATTTGTGAATTGATAAATTTTGATGGAATTTTAATTGAAGGGGATGTAAGTGACTGTCATACAAATTTTAGGGATTTACGCGCACATTTATTAGTTTTGTGGGATATAAGTTTTATAGAAACAAAACCTCAAGGGGTGGAAATTAAATAAACCTTGCAAATTATTGAGAGAAAACTCAAATATAACATAACATGGACAACCAAACTCAAAATTAACATTATTTAATACAAATTTAACTAGATTATGAAATAATTAATAATTTAATATATCCAATTAAATTTTAAAATATTTAATCTATTGATAAAAATAAGCACGATAATATAATCGAATACAATGCATGAAGCTAAATTACCACTTAAAAATAACTTGTTTGCAGCATCTTAGACGGTATTTGATTTATTTAAAGTAGCCATTCAAACTTATGCCAATGGGCATGAGTTAATCAATATAATGAAATTAATAAGTCTAATTTATCTAGTTTTAATTAATAAAAATTAAATACGCAAAGTAATGTATTTTAATAAACCATATTTATGTATGTTAAATTAATAAAAATTAAATACATTAGCCTGCGTAATCATATTTGCACGATATATTTATTTTTTATTAATTCAAAATACTTAAATCCGATCTATAAAATTAAGTTTTAGTTGAGATGCTCTCGATACTTTTATCAATTGCCATTCAAAGGTCTTATTTGGAGTGAAAAAAATAATAAAAAGTAAAATTTTTTAGAATTTAGGGTATAGAAAGTTATTTTAAAATAATGATTATATGTTTATATTTGTTTTGATATAAAATAGTTAAAAATTATATAATGTGACACATGCTAAAATTTTAGTAAAGAACCTTAAAAATTTTGAAGTTTTTTTGAAATCTTTAAATATAAATGTCAGTCTAATTTTTTTTAAATGTGATAAAATATATTAGAATGCACTATAATAATTTAGTGTAACGAATTTTGATAATTTTTTAAAAAAGTATTAAAATATTTTGGAGTAAGAAAAAACAAGATAAATTGAGATAAAATGTAATTTTGGGTTAATTTTGGCGCTTTTTTCTGAAAAGTAGCAAACCGTGGGAATAGTTTTACAAATCCGTTCTCACGGATTAAAAAAAATCACAAAACGTAGCAACAATAGTACTCATTTGAAAATTTCGATACGAAAAATATGATTGTGAAAAAAATTTACACATTCTTTTAACCTACTTTTCAAATTTTTTATTTTTTAGTGTAATGTTAGAATTTTTTAAAATTAATAATAACAAAAAAATAAAAATACAGAGATGGTTAAAGATTTATAATAATTTAAAATTTTTTATTTTTTATGCCAAACCGACCCTTAATTGAAACTCCAAAAAGCCCCGAGTGTATGTCGGATTTGTCTCTTGGGATGATCAAGACATGCAGCTGTCATCACGATCTGCACTCCGGACATTGCCTTCAACAGATGTGCATGCCACCACCAATTATACGCCACGTGGGCGTGCCGCCAATACGTGGAGCAATCATGACGCTCCATACTCTTCTCATTCCCTAGCCAGGCTTTCCTTAGACCCCAGAAATAGGCTTTTGTAGCCAATCTATATCCCAATAGATCCACAGTTGTAGGGTCCCCCGTGCCCTTAATGTTGCGGCTCCCCGTGAAAACACGTTGACTTAACTTTTTTAATAATTTAATACCACCAATTATATTTACTTACCAAAAAAAATAAATAAATAAATAAAAATTTACAAATATTCTCACCCTACTGATCCGTCCTCAAAGTGATTTTGGTGCAACCATGGTTGTGTTTGAAATTGTATAAAAGTGTATAAAATAAAATAAAATTATAAAAGTAAATATTTTGTAATTCATACTGTGAATAAAAATTTTAAATTTTATTATTTCATAATTCATATTTATAGAGATTTATAAGATTTTATTTTATTCTGGAGAGCTCCAAACAGAGCCATTACTCAAAGAAATTAGATTTCGTTTGAATTTCTATTAACCACGATGAACTTTTACGAGTCTTTACAAAATAATTTTTTTTTTTTTTACATATTATGCAAATTATGAGATAATAATTTTTGATAATATATACAATTTTTTTTCACTACAAACACGGTTTTAGAGCCATGTTTTCTCAAGGAAGAAATTAGGTGGCATTTAGTTTATTTCTGTATTTTCTATGTTTTTTTGTTTTATATGTTAAAAATCTCAAAATCAGGAAACAGAAAATATTTTATTTTCTTTATTTAGAAATTTTTTTTATTTTTTATTAAAAATTCTCAAAACGACTTTCTATCATTTCTTATTTCATGTGTAAAGTCATTTTCAGTTTTCGAAAATAAATTTTGAAAGCACAAGTAACCAAATAAATTTTGAGTTATCTTCCTTATTTTGATATAAAATAATAAATGAGCTCAAAATAGAAAATAAAAAATAAAAATAAAAAATAAAAAAACAAACCAAATAAGTTCTTACTTTTACGAAATATTCTATTACAAAATTATTTATTATTATTTCAATAAGCGTGGACAATGACAAATGTCCCGTTAAATTTACTTAATTTATAAATTATTTTATAAACTTTATACGATAATTGTTTTCACGATTAAAATTAATCAGATAAGCTGACAATATCAAATCAATGATCAAACAAATAAATACAATATTCATCATTTGATATTTATTTGTTGTTACCGTTGAAAATCTAATTTTGTTTGTATAATTTTCATTTTTATAATATATAAGTAGTAAATTATATTTTAATGTCTTTAAGTTGCCCTTAACTAATATATCAAGTTTAAAATTTTATCTATACCCTTTTCCGAATAATCTAAATACAGGCTTAACCTCTACAAAAGTTGCGTGGGTCTACCCTTCGGGTGGCCGAGTGGGGTTTAAGAGCGGCTAAAGGACTTGGTCCGCATGGTTTCAAGTTCGATTCTCCTTCGGGGGGACAGTCTATCATTTATTGTGGCTAACTTCTAACAGTCCTCTCGGTCGAACCGGTTAGCCAGACCTTGCCTAAACTAGTTTATCTTTGTGATCCTTTGTCAGCTAGAGTCACGAAGCGTGCTTTACTCTGAACGCACCATTTACGGATAAACAGTTGTAGACTTCCACGTACCAGAAGTTACGTGGGTCTTACCTACTTGTGTCCACCCCGAATTATTATTGTATCCACTGATTTCTTTTTTTTTTCAGTAACAAAAGTGGATCGTATGATATCATTGTCTAAAAAATAACTATCGTATTATAAAATAGAAAAATAAAATTTTATTGAAATATTGTGATAAAGGGAATTTTGTAAATAGTAATAATTTTTTTAGAGTAATTTTTATCTTCTATTATATTTATTTGGAAGAAGGGTAAAAATTATATCGGGGTAAGTATTATTTTCATATGAGATAAATTGTTATTGATAGAAAAGATAAATAATTGAGAATAGTGAAAAAAAATTATATGATTTTCTTATTAACTCACAAAATATTCATTTACACTTTTATAAGAATCTTAAGTAATATTTTCTTATAAATAATTATTATAGATATTACAAAATAATAATTTACTTATAAATATTACCACTAAAAATTATTTCTCATGAATAATAATTAACTAAATTATATGTTGTATTGATATAATTTATTAGACTTATAATTTCTTTAATCAAATAAAAATTAATTTATTATTAAATTTTTTTATCAAAATAATATTTAATAAATAATAATTATTAAAATAATCCATTTTTTTTATTATATTAATACTATTGAATTAATTTATGTTTAATTATTTATCTTGCAAAATTAAATTATTTTTAATAAATAATAATTAATATTAGAATAATATTTTATTAGATAAAAATTATTTTTTATATATAATAATTTTGCTGAATTATGTATGTCACAAGGTATGACAAATAAATGGAGAGTGAATTAATAAAAAAAATAAAATAAAAGGAGAGTGACACATGACAAATAAATGGAGAGTGAATTACCAAAAAAAAAAAAAATAAAGGGAGAGTGACACAAGGCAGTGGCGAGCGAAGGAGCTGTTTGGCCACCAACTAAATACTAAAATTTATCAAAAGTTACAAAAAATTTATATTTTTTTTTAATTAAATTTTATCACATATTATTTTTATATCAAATTTTTATATTTTTTTACTAATTTTTTTTTCAGCCAAACACCTCCGAAATGTAAAGTGCGTACAGTACAAACAGTAGAAAACAAGAATTGAGATACGCCGGCAAACCGGGTTGATTTGTCTGTCCATAAATGGACGGCAGTGATTTTCTCAGGAATAGACATTTGATGTGATGTTCTTCTTTGGAAAGAACAGCCCTTTGGCTCGGACATTAAATTTAATAATTCTTCGAACATGTCAAATCAAGGTTCAGATCGAACTGAATTTCTCTCCTTTTCCTAGGGATGGATTAGATTCATAAATTTTGGTATAATACTATGTGAAAACGAATCGAATTAAATTAATTTTTAATTTATTTAATTTTGACTCAAGTTTTTATATTATGTTTAAATCGATTATGAATTCAATTCAAATTTTTATATAAATATAAACTCAACTTGATAAAAAAAAATTTTAATTTAAATTTAACTCAAGAATTAATTGATCAAATTAAAATGACGTCGTTTTAGTTTAAAATATAATAAATAAAATATTATAAAAATATATATTATTTTAACAAATGTATTCATGATCTTTTGAATTAAACTTTTTTATATTTAAACTTGGGTTTAAATTTAAACAAATTATAAATCAAATTCGATTCAAACACACTTTGATTATGAATCGTGTTCGAGTGAAACTTTCTTCGAGCTCAATTCTTTTCGAATTGAATTCAGATATCTCACGAATAATTCGATACGTTCTCGTCTAGATAACACCAAGACTGATAGATGCTCCTACAATCATATGGTACACGTAATCGTGAAAAGGGGGAGAAGCCGTGAGATTCATGGTGGGAAATTCACCCGCCCACCTAAATTTACATTATTTTAATTGAAAATAAATATAAATATATTTATATCATTAAATTTAAAATTAATAATCCAAATTATAAATCATGAAACCAACTTGTCAATTCTATATCAATTCCCCGCATCCATGTAAATAACCATCTTTACTTGACAAAAAAAATACAAGTGTTAATCTATAGAATATGTGATTTTCTTTTTTAAAAATCAAAAGATAGAAAAGATTTGTATGTATATATATGTATAATATGTTTATAATTTATTTTTTATACTAAAATAATTTTTAAAAATTGGATCTTATTTTGTTTATAGCACTTCTCTCGACAACCACCCCCTCCCCGGGTCTGTCTCTACTCGAAGTTGATCCGCTAACGTGTTGGGCTTAGGCTTGACCACATAATAGAAATGGCCATTTTTAAACAATGCACAATAATCCAACCCAGCATGACCCGGCCTGAGCCTCATCAAGCTAAAATGCACTGTTCGGATTATCCACATTCCATCGTGTAAGCATACTGTTAAATTTAAGATTACGGGAATAAAATTTTGAATAAATGAATAAATAGATAAAGTTATATATATAAGCATTGTTTGGAGTTAAAAAAAAATACAGAACTCTAAATATTTTTCTGCAAACACGATTATGAGACTGTAAAATTTAAATTTTTTACTCATTACATAAAATACAAGACACTAACTTTTACAAATTTATACAAATTTATATAACTCCAAACACACATCATTCAGACTTTGGTCAATTTAAAAAAAAAAATACTCAAAAGAATTATACTTACATTTTGCTTCCAGCTTCGTTTCTCTGATTTCGTTTTTTAAACTGCTTTGGGTGCTAGTAATTTTTTTTTTTCTCTTATTTTTCCAAAACCAGGACCAAAGAAACCAAAAATTTTAAAAACTATCTTTTGCCTAATTACTTCAAGGCTCGACACAAGCCAAAACAACAACTTACCTTTCCATTGGATAAAAATTAAAACTTGGTGAAGTCTTAAAGTTAACGATGCATTTGATATCAAAGTAAAAGGAGGTAAAAGGTTACACGAGCAACAATTAATTCCTTTAAATGTGTTTATAATTTCAGACGTTAACACTTATTATCAAAATAAGGTTAAGTGTTACCCAAGAAAGGATTATAGAGTGTAAAGTAAAAAAATTTACCCTTCACTGACTCGTCTCTAGATTTTCTTTACCTTTTCAAAAAAAAAAAATTATAATAAATATTATAAATATTAATTTATTTAATCAAATAAAAAATAATTATTTTATTCTATTTTATTTTATTAAAATTAATTGCCTATTAAAAATAATAATTTATTTTATTAGATTAAAAGTAAATTAATAAATAGCAATTTATTGTAAATTATTTATTTAATTAATATACTTCATTAAAATTTTATTTTAGTGATTTATTGTTTTGTAATACTTTACTAAAATTAACATATTTTAATACTAAAACAATAATTTATTTTCAACGTAAATGATAATAATTAAATTGACTTAATATTGAAATAAGACCTTTTTTAATTCAAATTAAAAGTTAATTACTGTTAAAATTATAATTTATTATTAAAATAAATAATAATTTATTGTCAAATTACATATTATTCAAATATTTCATTAAAATTAAGTTAATTAATTTTAAATTAACAAATTTATTATTAAAATAAATGTAATTTATTTTTAAATTATTTTATGACTCAGTATATTCTATGCAAGTTAATGGTATTTTAAAAACAACTACAGTTAAAATGTTAAACTCCAAACTCACTATAATTATTACATGTTAAATTTTACAACTACTGTCCAAACATAACTAAAAATTACATTACCCTATAATTATTACTAATGTGAAAGTTACCTTTGTAATTATTTACACTCAACCCAAACACTACCACTAAAGTTTAAATAACCTACCAAGCCTGACTAATGCCATAGAATCTACTCAAGGATCATATACTAATCTTCCCTCGGGAACACTTTCCCATAATCCACCTGTACAGTAAAAATGGACAAAGCGATTAAAGATGTCAACTAATGAGGACATGACCCCCTCAAACCGCTAAACAGGTTGCCAAATATATACTTACCAAAAAAAAAGGTTGCCAAATATATATATATACACACACATATATATAGGTAAAACATGAAGCGAAGGAATGTAAATTCAATACTGACAACAAGAATACAAGGGTGGGTTTGTTCAGTTACATTGTTGGAGTCAAGCTAAACCACAAAGAACCTTTCCAGGATCCAACTGCCCGCTACAATAGCTTGAAGAAACAACAGAGAGCTCTTGACGTCCTTTCCACTCTTCAAGTGGTTTCAGGGCAATTGGGTTCTCCACGGCGGCTGAACATATACACAACATGGTCATGTAATCCTGGTCAGCTAGATCAGGGAGTGCTCTGGCCATTTTCTCCCACGGATTCCAAACAACTGCACCCCCCCCCCCCCCAAAAAAAAAAATCATAATTTAGTTTTCTTTGTCACATTAAAGACTCAGGAGTTTGGCCAATTATGATAAGAAAAGAGTGAGGCCGGCACAGTTGCTGTGTGGGTCGTACACTGGACCCCACACGCAGTCGCAACTTTGCATAATGAAAGAGGGAGACTGACAGCAACAATGCTATCAGTTGCATGACATGAATTGTTTGAATTGTTGGATTAAAATCTAATAATTTGAATTTATTCAAGTATTTTTTAAATTAAAAAATTATATAAATGTATCTAAATCGTTGAATTTTAATCCAATGACCTAAAAAGTTGATGTCAAGGGACTGACGCCAAATCCGATGTCAGCCCCCCAATATCTTTGCAAAATAACCCTTATTACGAAATGCCATAAAAAGCATAGCGGTAATTAGTGACTGGAAAGACGGACAAACCTGCATCTGGCAGGCCTTCCTTGTGCATGACAAAGGTTCTCTTCTTCCCATGGTCTAGGATGGCAATCTTTGTCGGTGTGCTTAAATAAACCCTGTCAACCTACCCACAAAACAAACACATAATTTTGGCACAAAATTGAGTTGAGTTACCGACGGTATTCGTTCTTCATGTTATATATGGCACTAATTCAGAATCGTGTTGTCCAGAAACTAGAAATGCACGCTTTTGATAAGCACATAGGAGAAAATGCACCCACAATTCAACAATTAGAGAGAGACGGGGAAGAAGAATACCTCCCCATCAAAAGTAACCGCGTCTGCTTGCTCTGTGAACCTTTTCCGCTGCATCATATTATCGAAATAATCGAGTGTCTCCAAGCCTTCAACACGCACTTCACTGCAAATCAAACTGCATCAAGCAATCCTCTAGAAAATAATAAGAGTTAAATACCATCTAGCTTAGGCCGAATTGGGTGGGTATCCCTTCATAAAATAATTAACAATAAATACTAAAACAGAAGCATAACAATTTACAGCAGAATAAAACAAAAATGAAGCAGCTTCATATGCCAGGTTCAGAGTGTCCTGGGCATAAGAAAGAGCCGAGTTTAAAAACAGTTCATCATCGGCATTCCAAGTTGCGGTCACTTTGCAAACCTGATGTCGGATACTGATAAGTAGTTGCACAACGAAAACGTGAATGCAAAAGGCTTGTTATCAGTATTCCTCACAGAAGGGATCAATGCTAGCTTGCCTGGAGCCAAAGAAATATGAAGCCGCAATTCAAAGCTGCATAAAGTCATAAATAAATGGTTTACAGTAAGGTCCCCGCAGGTTTGGTCACCTTTAACAAGCTAGCCATTCACTGATTCAGCAAAACAAGAAGTTGAGCATGTACCTATGCTGCCACATTTTCATATCTTCTTTTGCAGGGTTGAAAATAAGATCTACTGATGAATGGTTACTAGTGGGAGTCAGAGGCAAAGGACAGTTATCTACTGACCACAATCTGTTCCTCGGAGATCTGTTGAACATCGATCCCAAATTGCCAAACTAGAAAGATAAAACAGCAAATAAGCATTCCCTCAGCCTATGCATCGAGTAAATAGAAAACAAATTTTCAGAAGATTTTCCCAAAGGCAACCTGTGGAAAGCAAATAGATATTCCTCCCCTGATAGCTTTAGAAGATTTCCAGAACGCCTGCTTATGGAACATGAGATGAATTTGTAGTGACCATTAATCAAATAAATAATTTCTTGGGGGTTACATATGCAATGAATGCGGAAATTGAACCTAAAATAGTGATTTATGCAAGATCTATCTATGGCCATTGACAGGGTTCTTTCAGTGAAGTCCAGAGGGAGAAGAATAAAGAGACTAGGTATTGGGGGACCAAAAGCAGAGGAAGGTTCCAATTTACTATTTACTGGATGGCTACCAGACCATTTATGCACAGTTTTACTTCAGAGGATTCAGTTCCAATTTGATATATGCATGAGAGGATTTACTAGGGTTCTTTCAGTGGAGTCCAGAGGGAGAAGAATAAAGAGAGTAGGTATTGGGGGACCAAAAGCAGAGGAAGGTTCCAATTTACTATTTATTGGATGGCTACCAGACCATTTATGCACAGTTTTACTTCAGAGAATTCAGTTCCAACTTGATATATGCATGAGAGGATAAGTAAATTTCCAAAATTGGTGCGTCTCATAGAACTTAATTTAGGATACTATGGAGGTAGAATCAGAGGCATGTAAGCATTATCAACAGTTCAAGCATATCAAAACAATCTACAGTAAACATATTCACATGATTTATCTTATATTCTTACCTTTCTACTCATAAAAAGCAGTTCTTGCCCATGCCCATTCTTCCAGGATACTACTTGCCCACCATGGAGAAGAACCTACAAGATATAATTGTCAAGCCCATTCAATTTCTTAATCGCATACCCATCTCTTCTAATAAGATATTCTGTCAGCAAATGAGGCCGTCTGCAAAGTGCTCTCAATGCCTGTCTTGTCCAATTCAAAGATGTAAGCTTTCTATGCATTTCTTTTCCAAATCAAAGAGAGAAAATTGGTAACAATATAGATTCCATGAGATAAACAAATTCTCCGTTTTTTATGCACATGGCTGAGTTCAGATACGCTTTCAAAGCCATATATATACATGTGCGAGTGTTTGAAAACAAAAATGATCTTTTGGATGGATTACCATCTGGGTTTTCTATAAATGAACTAAACACATGAAAACGCGCAAGCACGATCCCCAAAACAAGCTTTCCTAAGACCTATAAATTTTTCCCCTCGTATATACACACATGTATGTATACGTATATACAACCCCAAGTGCTTAGATGGGATGGTCTTGGACTGGGACTTAAGGGCTTACCACCCCAAGGTCTCAAGTTCAAGTCTCCTCTCTAGCAAAACTTGGGGCCAGCCTCCCGTGCGCAAAGCGTAGTAAAGGTTGGTAGGACGGGCCTCCTTGGCTGGACGAACCGTATCCAGTTCTTGTGTGTGGGTCCGACTCCCCGCCGCTACGCGAGTTCGCGATTTACCGCTATACATGTTGAGGGGCCGGTATGTGTGGCACAAACCAAAAGAGATTCACTCTCTAAGGGTTTGACCTAGGGAGTGAATCTCTCGAGGTTAAATCCCCCCCATGTATACGTATATACATGCATATTAAAGAAAGAGAAGACCTCAGCAGATGAACCACCGGGCTCAGACAACAAAACGCGGGGCGAACCATCAGATTCATTCAGGATATCCAAAGGCATCTGATTCATGGAACGCAGCCACCTCCACCTCCACCTCCACCTCGCTCTGTTCACTATCGGGTTCAGTTTACTTTCCGTCCTTCGATCCAGCTACGCATGTACGAATCAAAATCATTCACACAAAAAACCCATTACGGATTAAAAGAGAACTCGGAATTTAGAAAGCAAAAAACAGTTTCCAGTTCGTACAAAACAGGAACAAACTCTGAATTTCAAAAGAAATGGAAGAGGAGAGTGATTAGATTGAAAGATAAAATGATACCTCTGCTTTTTCTTTATGGTAATCGATTTCGAGTCTGGCTTCCTGAGATACTTCACTTTTCAAATGAGAACATTTATACGATATATATACAGTGCATTAGAGCTAAGGGAGTTTGGGGCGGGTGAATAGTTAACCGTTAACAGAAATGTGAGGGAAGGGAGACCCACTAGGGTTGGCATTGATTTGATTGGATAATGGATATTCTCCATATTTCGTCTCTTTCAGACAACGATGGGAATATTTTTCTTACCCATCCCCTTTCTAAACCTCGTCTGGACGGTTGGTCCATTGGTGAGGGAAACTTGTCCAATTCGAAAAGGAAATTAGATAGAGATGCTTTCACCAGTATGTTTGGTTGCTGTGAAAACTAGCTGAGAAAAAGAAAAGGGCAACCAAAAATGTACAAAACGATATAGAGTAAAAGACTTTAAAACTCATTTTTAACTAGCCTGATTCAAACATGATATTGTGTTTCCGCTTCTATTGGATTTTTTTTTTTTTTTTTTTTTTTTAAGAAAAGGTTTCGAAGAAGAAGACTAAAAACTGTTAAAAATAAAATAAAAAAATTAAAAATAAGAAACAATAGAATTAGAAAGTGAATATAAAGTCTATGTTATCACATATTTTATAAAAGTAAATAAGAGGCTTTTAAATATATTTATAATAAGAGGTATGTATGGTAATAATTTATATACCAAAATAAAGCTAACTACTTACTAAAAAATAAAATATAAAATATTCTAATATAGGTAATATATATAAAGAATATATCATATTTAATATAAAATATTCTAACACTTCCCCTCAAACTCAAGATGGTAAACCAACATAAGTTTGGAGATAAGAGCATTTTAAAAACAACTGAATCGGATAGTAAAAAAATTGTGAGTGCTGCATCTGGAGTTCTATAACTACTGATGACAACGAAGTTTTGATGATGAGTTCCTTAAGAAATTTCGCTGCAACTAATATAATTATTTTTCGAATTAGAGACTGAAAAATAATCAAATAGAATATATAGCGTGCAAAGATGAAACAAGAAATATAAAATTAAAAAATGTCAAAAGAAAATAGTAACACTTTATTCTCCAAAGTTTGCGACCAATAAGAAAAACTGACATTTATTGGTGTATTATAGTTAATTCCATTAACAAATGATACTGTGAATAGAATAAATGATATAATATTGAGAGATCATCTTAAATAAAAAACTATATATACTGAGATGATGAAATACGAATAAATAGAGGTCGGAATCAAAATAAAAAAAAAGGTAAAAAAAAAACTTAAGAACCGATTTAAACTATGGAAGAAAAAAGTTTTTATGATGATTATAATGGTATTATGGTAAAGTAAAGCTCTAAAAAGAAAAACAGGAAAGAAGGAAAAAAAAACACATAAAGTTTTAATATGATTCAAACAGTGAAAGGAAGGAACTCTGTGATATTTGTGGTGTTTTTATGGTAGAGTAAGTCTCTGAAAAGAAAAAAAATTACAGAAAAGAAAAATATAAAAATTTCTGATATTATATTAAAATAGAAGGTTTTTTTTTTTTTTTTTTTTGAAAGGTAAAGTTTTTTTTTTTTTTTTTTTTTTTTTTTTTTAAGGGGAGAGGGAGAAGACTCGAACTCGAGTCATGAGCGAGTAGAAGAGGCTCTTAACCACTAAACTATAGGCCACGCTCAATATTAAAATAGAAGGTGAAAGAATTTTTTGTATAATTATGGTGATAAAAAATAGTACTGCAGAATAAAACAATGACAGTACTAGTGGAAACTGAACAGATCTGCCGAGAAGACAGAATTGAAAAGATTTGACAAAAATAAAAAATAAAAAATTAATTAAACTACACCAAACTTGCGTGGCCTAATTCATTCAAGATAAAAAATCATGAGTTCTGATTTCATGTTAAAATAAATGATAAAAGACAAGGAAAATAGAATTAGAAAGAAAATATAATATCGAACAAAAACCACAAAACAAAGTGCTGCAAATGCAAACTACACATAAGTTAGCAACTCAGTACGACCATTCGACATTATGCACCACTTACAGGGGCTAGAGTTATTTGATCATTGACTACGCATACATGCTTCTACAACAAACTAAATTTACAGACATCCATAGATTTTCAATTCACAACTGTTGATTCTACCATCGGTCTCTTGAAACTTTTGCTTCATCTAGTCAGCGCCTGCTTGTTTATTTCAAGCATGCTTCGCTGTTCTTCTATTTCTATTAGGTTGGTCCACCCATTCAACATGAACTCCTTCACAGATTCAACCCTGTTACTCCTTTGGAGGAACTACTAGTGGGATCTGATCCAAATTGAGGTTGTTTATATTTCCCAGTGAGCCAAATGTGCTAGGGAAAGTACGAATTTTGGGGTAACAGAGGTCGTGGAGATCACCTACAGTTTCTGGAAGCTCTGTTAAGACATTAATTTTATTCAGCCGAATCAAGAGCTTTCTGAGATGAACTCGCTGTGCCCCAAAATTTGGAGGCAAATGCATTTGGCTGTTAAAACTGGCATCCAACCCCACGGGTGAACTGGAATCAAGGAGAAACCAGTATTTGATATGAACAAATCTGATGAATATGTAGAAACAAAATTTATATTAAAAAAAATAAAAAAGTAAATAATAGATTACCTGCAGTTAGCAATACTTTCAGGAAGAGCATTTAAGCTTATTTCCCGACACATTAGAGGCCTTCAGATTAAACAACAATCCAGTAGTCTGGCAAGGGCTTCAAAAGGTTGGATGAAACATTATGCACTTCTAATTTATGTAGTCCCGCAAACGAATCGGGATGATCTGTTTCACAGACACAACATTTGAGAACAACTTCAGGAAACCAAACCCGAATAATAGGCTAACGTACAAGAGTAATCTATCTGACCTGAAATAGAAGCTCCAACCAGTAAACACCTCACCTCAAGGAATTTCTTTCAGATACCGGGCTATAAGGTATTTTTACATAACCATAATGCAAAAGTTAAATGCTTGGTATACATTAAGAAACAGCTCAGTCCCATGCAGTTAAAACTTCACCCCAGATACAGTTTCAGCAAAGACAAAGCAATATGCACTTGCAATCCAGAAAAAAGGGGACGTAGTGATGAATTATACCATGAAATTTCCTCAATTCAACAGACAGAGATCAGTTAAGATAGAATAGCAAAAAAGCCTAACACCAAAGACCCTCCATGTCAATATATATGCCCATCCATGATGAACAAGATTCTTGAAACTATAAATTTATGATGACAACTCAATCACATTGTGAACAAATACCTTGAAATTACATTCAATTCCCTCCAAAATTTTCCGCAAACCCAACCAAAAGGCTCTGTGAAATGTTTGTTCGATCTCACAAATAAGCTAGAATTTCATTGAAATGTAAGGACAGAGATTGAAACTTGCAAGGCTTTTAAGGCCAAAAAATAATAATAATAAAATAATCCCAGTTTAAGATCCCGACTGCCCCTGACATTTATCTGGTAGTCAATCTCAAGGACGTAGCCAGGGTGTTATTGGGGGGTGGCCATGGCTCCTAAGTTTTGGACAATGCCACCTGTTTATATAAATTTTTTATTAAAAAATATTTATACTATTGTTTATCCCCCATTAAAATTTTAAAAAATAATTGATTTTAGTCAAAAAAAAAAAAAAACACTATTAATAGTCTATAAAAAGTTTCGGATAAAAAATAATTAGGTCATGGACCAGTATCCTTAAAATTTAATTATTTTTTCTTAATTGTTATATATATCCTTAAAATTTAATTATTTTTTCTTAATTGTTATATATAGGGTGCGCTTGGCGCACCAAATTTTAATAAAAATTTCTAAAAATCTCTATACATTTTTATACATTTCTGCCTTCTTAAAATTAAAAAAAAAAGTTCAATATCTTTGAAAAAAAAACCGATAACTAGAATTCGGTTAATCAAATAGTAAAAATTTTTTCACTATTCTTATAATGGACTCTCAACTTACTGAATGATACCCACTTTGACTATTTTTTGTGGGGTCATAAAAATCGTTCCACAGGATTGTAGATACTGTTTCAACGGATTCGCACGGCCAACTTCCATCCAAACGGTTTTTATAATTCATTTGGACGGACCGTAGTGCATGTCTAAACGAAAATCCAATTCGTCAGAACAGGAATCTTACTATTCATCTCCAAAAAATGCAGTTTGAAATGTGTGCATCAAATGCAAAAAGTTTCTCTAAATCATATTTTATCTCATTTTATCACACTTTTTATTACTCCAAACGCACCCATTATCCAAAAATTGGTAGGTCAACTCATAGTATCATCTATACATACACACACACACGCACACGCGCACACACACACATATATATATATATATATATATTTATTTTTTATTTACTTAATATTATAATATCAGTTATAATTTTTTTTTTGTCCCCCGACCCAAAATCTGGCTTCACAGATACACTGCAGCATTGACTCCTTACAGCCTGTTCGATTAAAGAAACATCAGTCAAGACATGTACTAACCCTCTCCAGGGTTGGGAAACAGGCCAATGCAGGCAATAGCAGGTCATCATGAAGCTTTGCGGGACAATTTCAAATGCGAGCATAGTTGGCTTTCAACTCTTATTGTGGAAAGATTTTATTTATTTATTTATTTTGATACAGCATGTGCATGTAAAATCGAGAATGTGATGAAGAAAAAAGCCCAGTAATTATATGTTCATAAAAAAAAAGACGAAAACATTCGAAATTCAGAAACTGGAATCGATTCGGTAAAGCCATAACATACACCTCTAATTGATTGTGAGAGAGGTCGAGATCGACCTTGCCATGAAGCCTCCCAAATGCTTCTGGAAGAATCCTCAATTGACAACGCGAAAGCGCAACCCTTTCATCGCCTTCATAATGGATCCCTATAGCAACATCCTCACAACTCCTTCATTCTCTTCAATTTCGTCGTCATCGTCAAGATCAACCATCTCAAATTTGCCCTCACGGTACACTTCAGAACATTCATCATATATCTCCACCCACCTCTCCTCAGCAAATCTCAATTGGTTACACTCGCACACGTCCGGCATTTCATCGAAGGCACCATCGCCATAGCCTCGGCTAACTGCGCTTCCCCTTCCCCCGCTACATCCTCCGTTCCGCCGCTCCACCCGTCCGGGATTCGATGTCGGCGATAAGCACCGACGGGCTTCGAGAATCGAGAGGAGAAACGGCGATCACAAAAATATTCCGTTCATTGCTCAAACATTACTCAAATCCCACTATACCCCAAAAAAAAAAAAAGTTGACCTTAGAATGATGAAACTGGAGAACCTGAGAGCCACAATAAAATTGTTCACCATTTCAACTGGTTGATTCAATATTTTTTTATAAATTCAAGTTATTATTTAATTGATTCTATATTTTTTTAAATTAAAATATTATCCTTATAAACTAAAAACTTCTTCTAAAATTACTGTTTAATTATTTATGTAACACTAAGTTTTTAATCATAGAATGAATTCCAACTCATAACGATTTTATAACCCAAAAAAAAAAAATTACATTAGAAGAAATATGTTTAATCGATATTAAAATTTTAAATAATTTTGATTATTTGAATATTTAATTTTATTTATATATTATATTTAATTTATTTATGTTATATTTATAATATTCTAAATTTTGATTGACTCATTAGATCAACTCATAATTTAATTATTTTTTAATTACTGTGTCAGGATTATGCTTTAATATTGAACGTTAATTTAACTAATAAAATTTTAAATTTATTTTTTAGAAATCATCAGTTTGAGCTTCGTTAGGGTCACTGAAGAGTTTATTTGAGAATTAGTCGATGTGCATAAGATTGTTCTAACATCCCAAATTCAAAAAAAAAAAAAAAAAGGAAAGGGTAGAGATTGTGTTCAATTGGAGAATTCCAACCCAACAGCTGAATCCGTTGTTGGTCATTGCTTTTGACTTATTTGGGCTTGCCACGTGTTAATTTGCATTTGTTCCTAATTTTTATCCCAAGGCTATATTTGGTTGCTATTTGAAAATGAGAATAAAAATAAAAATAGAAGTGAAAATAAGAATGGAAACAAAAATAGAAACAAAATTTTAATGTTTGGTAAATAAAAAAAAAAATATGAATGGTAATTTATTTTTGATTATTTGATATGCATGAATGTATTAGGAAATAAAATAAGAATATAATTTTTTTTATTGATAAAGTTTGTTGTGCATAATTAATAAAAAGAATAAACACAAAATACAAGCGGGATACCCCAAAAGCTCAGGCCAGACATATTCCAATTGAAAAAAGAACTGTAAAAAAAATAATAATAATAAATAAAGAAAGAAAAAAAAATGATGCCTTTAAACAGGCATACAAACAAATTCAATCAGGGATATACAATTTAAAAGGAGTTTCATCAGCGGAGGCACACTTATCGAGATGTTAATTATCAGACATGATACATAGATACATTAAGGCATCATTTGATTTGTAAAAAAATATTAAAAAATTTTATTAAATCTCTGTTAATTTTATATTACACCAACTTTTTTCTTCCACTGTACATATTACGAACTCTCAATTTATCCCACTTTTCTTTCCTCCAAACACAGACTACAGAAAAAGTTTTCAAAGCCTGCTTTTCAGAGAATTAACTTTGAAATCATTGCTGGCCCACTTAATGACTTAATGATGTCTTCCCTCTTCTTGGACATCCCATGATATCATTTGTGTCATCAACTTTCGACCAAATTCTATAGGTAAACTGAAACTAGAAAACAAATGGTTCCGATTTCATCTCATTTACCAAGCCATAGCTTAACAATTTATGTTGGTTACCAAGCTTATTCTAGGTAGATAGTCATATTCAATTTAATTAAAATTACATAAATATAGATTAAGATGTTAAAATTTGAGTTTAAAATAAATTATTTAGGGGTCACTTGATTTATTTTTTTCTTTTTTATTTTTTATTTTTATTTTCTATTTTCTGTTTTGAATTTATTTTTCATTTTGTACTTTTGAAAATAAGAAAAATAGTTTAAAATTTATTTAATTACTTATATTTTCAAAATTTGTTTTCAAAAACTAAAAATAAGTTTAGACATGAAATGAAAAATGATAAAAAGTTGTTTTAAGAGTTTTTAACAAAAAAAATAAAGAAAATCTCAAAATAAGGAAAACGGAGTATTTTTTGTTTCCTCATTTCGAGTTTTTAACACATAAAACGAAAATAAAAAATAAAAAAATAAAAAAAGTAAACTAAATACCACCTTAACCTTCATATAAATTTGAAAAACGTCATATTGTGAGAAGAGTCCATTTTGAGTTGTGGAGAAATACTGAAAAACTCTTCTTAAGTTTTTGGATTTTGTGGAAAGTTTAAAAAACCACCAAAATCATAAATATAGATTATAATTTTGGAATGCCGTGAGATGCCGCTACCAGTTCGCAGGAAGATTGCTTGAGCAAATGTAGTTTTGGTGGTTTTTTAAACTATATTGCAAAAAATCTTATGAGTCTAAGATTTTGTACTTTTTTATTTTTTGACTTATTTTTAGGATTCTCAAAAGAGAGAATATCATAATAATGTTATGCTTTAAAGAGACTTCCCTTAAAATACTTAGCCAACAAAACTTCATATTTTTTATGCATTGGCGATATGAAGGAATTCGAAAGATTCAGTTTGCTATTGATTCTATAGCAGCCATGGATTCAATAAGTTTTTAAATATTTGAAAATTATTTTTTAAAAATTTAAAAATTAGTTTTACCATTAAGGTTTGATTGTATCTGGGATTTGAGTAAAGAGTGCCAATAATATAAGTTTATGAAACTTTGCAACTCATTTACGATCTAGTAAATAATTCAAGATTTATTTCTCAGTTTGAATTTTTTTTAATTAACTTAATTTTGCGGCTCTTTATTTTCCTATTATTGTTTACAATTATCTGATGATTGATTGATTAAATTATCTTTCATGCTAAAAATTTTTAACATCAGTCGGCAAGATAAATCTTTTTTTTTTTTTTATAATTGAAGGTGTCTGGACTCATTTACACTCATCTCAATTAATTCATAAGACCATAATATTGTAAATGTGCTCATGTGACATAAGTTTAATGGCTTAGAGCATGTGCTCCTACAATTTGTGACTATTTTTAGCATCTAAGGGCATGTGCTCGTAGAACACCTAATAATTTTTTACATTTATAAGTTTAATGGCTTAGAGCATGTGCTCCTACAATTTGTGACTATTTTTAGCATCTAAGGGCATGTGCTCGTAGAACACCTAATAATTTTTTACATTTATAAGGGTGTAGTAAGAGAAAATGGGAAAAAACTATCATACAGCCAACTATAAGTTTCATTTCACTGTATGCCAATGTCAGCATCAAATTATATATTATTGTTGAAGTATGTGTTTCAGCCCTGTTGAAATCGTAAAACACAATTACAATTGCCACGAATTTTATTAAAATATATCTGTGTGACATGATGCTAATAAAATTAGAATATTATTAAAAAAAAATGCTAAAGTCACATTTAGTTTGTTTTTTTATTTTTATTTTTATATTTTATTTTTTGTTTTAAGATTTATATTTTAAGAATACTGAAAAAGTATTTGATTTAATATTTTTTATTTTTTGTATTTTAGAATTTTTTTTATTTTGCGTTAAAAAATGTTCAAAACGATTATTAACAGTTTTACATTTCATCTGTAAATGTATTTTCTATTTTCTGATATAGATTTTAAAAACATGAGTAATCAAATACGTTTTAAGGTATTTTTCTTATTTTTAAAAACACAAAATAAAAAATTAACCCAAATCAAATAAATCAAATGACATATAAATAATTGATTGAGTAAGAAAGAAAAACGTGACACTAAAAGTTAGCTTCAACTGAACCTTGAATTTACGTATCAATAGTTACAAGTCTGAGTTTTGTTATCGTCAACTACTTTAAGTTTCTTCAGAATTATTAAAGAATTTATTCAATCGTTAATTTTAAGATTTTTTTTTTTTTTTGAAACTGTTAATTTTAAGATCCTGAGAATTAATTAATTGAAGTGTAAGTTGGAATACTATAAGTTACGGAAAAAACCAAAAAGTGTGTGTGTGTGTGTGTGAGAGAGAGAGAGAGTAAAGAGAGAGGGGGCTACCATTTTTTGTTTTTTTTCCTAATAGCAGCATTATTATTATAGTGCCTAATACACTGATTA
Organism: Vitellaria paradoxa; assembly: GCA_019916065.1. NCBI lineage: Eukaryota > Viridiplantae > Streptophyta > Magnoliopsida > Ericales > Sapotaceae > Vitellaria > Vitellaria paradoxa. The sequence continues at coordinate 45,641,247 of CM034237.1, read as the reverse complement.
AACGCGGATAACTTGACGTACGCTTATCCAATTAATCTTTCTGAAATGACCCAAGCCAAGTTGTCGTAATAGAAGCAGAGTCATTCTTTTTATTAAGCAGAGTTAAAAAAAAAAGATTCGAACAGCGCAGAGCACAATGCCGCTAAATAAAAAAAAAATACTCCTTTCTTATCCCCAGAAGAGAGAGCAACCACGATCAAGCACTTGCATAATGATCCGCAGGGTCCCATCATCATCCCCGTCGTCGCCAACTTGAATTGCTATCAAATTCGAGATGTATATGTTGATGTTATCTTATTGCCACCTGTCAATGCCGTCATCATTGTCATTTAGTGATCACCAAATTCAAACTTTTGCCTTGGCTTTTCATCGACCATCACCGCAATTGTAAATCGTTTTGTTACCGCAGCAACGCAAAGTAAGATTCACCGCATGTTTGCATTAGGTTTCGTCAGAGACTCTGTTGATCAATATTTAACAATAATATATGATTAATTACCGCATGTCATTCCTTTCTTTCCCTGGTATTCAAGGTCGGACCGAGGTAATTACTTCACTTACCTAAAATTATATTTCACTTCTATTATTTTGTTTTTATTTATTTAAAAATTTATTATTATTATTATTATTATTATTATTATTTTATTCCATGTATTTATAGATTATATTTTTATTCTTCTATATTACAATTTTTTATTTGTTCATTTCCATAATCACATATCATTATACTTCATTAAATAAGAGGATACTAAATCTCAAACATATATTCATATATATAGAGCCTGTTTGGTGCTCTAAAAGATAGTGCAAAACACTAAAAACCTTTGAAAATTTATAAAATTCTTTAACACATTTTATATTCTTCATATTTCGTAAAATTTTTATAAATTTATACATATATTTATATATCCTAACGAATTTTTACAAGTCCCAATAAATTTTTTACAAACTCTAATAATTTTTTATGAGCCCCACGGTAGGCGCCAAATGTTCAGCAGTAAAATTTACCACCGGAACTGCTGATCACGCTAACCGGAAATGCAATCGACAACCTACCGAACAAAAAGAAAAGAAAGGTTACGGCCGGAAAACCATCCGATACTTAAGTCAGCAAGTAGCTAAAAGAAGAAAACTTTTTCAGAAAAGAAATGAGCAATAGCTTAAGTTGACAATAGTCAGCTTACCTTCATTGTCAAGTAGAATCTCGTATTTATAGTAATGTAGATAATAAATAAGACAATACCTGTTATTTGACTGCATCCAGGCTTCCGTGCACCTCTTTTCCTTTCTTGTTTTAAATGCCTTTCACCGCTCATTTAATACCTCATATCTTTCATTCAATACTTCTAGTAGTTAAACACGGCAATATAGCCAGAATTTCGTGGTCAAACTGTCTACCTGTCACATCCGTCAACTACTCATAACAAAATGAACTGAGCTAGTTACTCCATCAGAGATAAATACCTAGTTCAGTCATAATTACAGTACATTTATAGTTATGATCCCTCATTAAGCCTATGGGTCCCAGGCATAACATTTACTAACCGCCAATCAATGGACCGAACAAATTGACTATTGAGGTCTTCGGCTACAGCCACGTAGCAACACATTACCCATAGATACTGAGAGTTAAGGAATCCATTGGAATATTAATCCAAAGACACGTGTCCGTGTATATCACTCACGTGGAACTCTCGTGCCATCAATTAACAGTTCGGTGGAAAGCCACGTGTCACGCGTCAACGTGCTCGGTGAATGACTACGTGACTCACACAAATATGCTCGGCATTAGACCACGTGGCACCTTGGCTATACTTGTTCGGCACTCCATACGTCTAGTTATTATTTTGCCCAACAAATATAATAATGAGTTAATTTTTTATGTAGTACCATTTTGCTATTGTTTGATTGGTGAAATATAACATAAGATCAATTTTAAAATTTTAAATTTTAACAAAAACATAAATTCAAAGGTAGAAATATATAATACGACCCTCCCAATGGCATTGCTTATTTTTATTTTGTTCTGAAATTTTAATACTGCAAATCAAATCAAATGTAAGACTAAACTCAATTTAGTAATAAATAATAAACTGTTAATCTAATTTCCTAAAATAATCTGACAATCAAACACGACCACAAATCAGTGGGACCCGTGACTTTGGCAGTTTGATTTTAACCCGAGCCCGGTGAAAGGGAAGCTCCGAATCAAAGTGCACGGGCTCGGGCCATTGCAATTGATACTAAAGAAAACGATTGAATCCCTGCCCCCCACGGCAACCAATAAACCAATCTACTTTTCTCTCAACGTACCTTTTCCCTCCTTCATTCCTTCCCCCGTTTTATGTCTTTTAGGGCTTGTTTGGATACAGTCAAAACTCTCCTTCAAAATTAATACCCGATCATAAATGTGAGTCTCCCATTTTTGCCATTGTTTGACAAGCTAATTCCCCCCCTCCCGGGGATAAATTTTGACACGAGGGACCGATTAGATAATACTAAGATTTTAGAGAGATAAATTTTAAAAGAGATATAAAATAAGAGGGAATATTATTTTTAGAGGGTTGACTCACATTGCTGTAATGTCTATGAAAAGGAATAACTTTTAACTTAATTTGAATGTTTTATAAATAAGAAGAGGTGAATGATGATAACAAGAGTCAAATGACTTTTTTACCCTTATGATGTCCCAAACTTGGTTACCCATTAAATTAAATTTAGTTATCCAAACTTAATTATATGTTTATGTTAATTATATAATGTGAAAACCAATTAGTACAAATTAATTTTAGACAAATTATTTATAAATAAATTATGTTATTAATAAATTTAACTTTATAAAATACATAAATTAGTTTCGTAGACAATAACATTTCAATTTATCCGAAACTTCCTTAATCGCTTATTTTTTTTCTCCTTATTTAAAAAAATCAATATATGCGTAATTTTATATAAATTTACTAAAAAATAATATTATTATCTTAAAATTACATCACTTCCTATTTAAAAAAAATATATTTTTTTAATCATACGACCCCCTATTTAGAAAAAATTATATATTTTTTATTTTTATTAATATAATTTTTTAATACATTTTTCCATTAGAAAAAAAATTTATTTCTAATATAAAATACATTTTGTAGATGGGAAAGGGCATAATGGTCCAATTTAGTCCATGTAAAAAGGGATAATTTTTAGAGAGCTCAAACCCTCTCCAAAAATAATATACCTTCTTCCAAAATTAAGAAGGAAAGATAATTTTTAGAGGAGAAAAATTTTACTTCCCAAACCAAGCAAAAAATATTACATCAAAACTTATAAATGTGTATTATTTATAGAGGTCATATTTCGTTGCATCCAATCGACCCCTGAGTCTCACATTTTTCCCTCCTTGGGAGTAATTTTTGGACACCCTTGGAGCTAGCCAAAAATTCTCTCTTTAAATTGATTACTTTTGACGTTTTTAGTTCTCATTAACTGTGTTGTTAACTTGTTCAAAATAAATATAATATTAGTCAAAAAATAATAGATAGACTAACAAGTCAAAATAAATATAATTAAAAAAATAAATAATAACTAACTATTCAAAAATACATATCTAAAAAAAAATTCTCTAAATAAATTTATAAAAAAATTAAATTTTCAATGAAATAAATAATATAACTTCAAATTGTCTAAAAATAATTAAATATTGTAGATTTTACAATTTAATATTTAATTTAATAAACAACCAAATTTGAGACACCACAAAAACAAACGAGTCATTTAACTGCTTTTTTCAACATTCATCCCTTTTTATTTATAAAAGGGACAAACCAATTAAAAAATTATTCCCTTTTATAAACATTATATTAATATGAATCAATCATCTAAAAATAATATTCTCTCTTATCTTATACCCTTTATAAAACTTAATCCCCTAGTATTTTAGCACAATCCAATCGAACCTTAGCAACTTATATCATCTCCTCCCCGAATGCTACGTTAGAGGAGAGCCTTCCTCTGCACCCAATTTATGGTTCTCATCATCCCTCTCCTCCACTCTTTCAAGATTAGTGTCTCTTTCATGTAATTTGATTTAACTTCTTTCATGTGTTCGTATAATTGGTTCCGGGTCCCCCTTGATGTTTTTATTTATTAATTTTTTTTATGATTTTAATTAATTGGTCCACTATCATCTACATCTGTCATGGCCCACGGGACACCAATCTTCTCCCCTGTACAGCAAGTTCTGGTAAGATGTGAAGGTTCATTGACGCGTACCCCCCAAATGGTCCCCCCCCCCCCCTCCAGTAACTCCAATCCAAGTGCTTTCGGCTATGTGTATATTTCCTTTTTCCTTTAGCAAAACACAATCGTACCATTACGATCTGCGGAAAACTTCCTTCCCAGTACTTTACCTGAATATGATCCTCAAAACAAGAAATACAAAGTCAATACATACCTTCTTCCAAAATAAAATTAAAAAAATATATACCTGCTTAATAAAGACAAATAAATGAGCTACTAATATCTCGATTTTTCCTTCCAAAGTTTGAGATATCTATAGATAAAATTCTTAATTAATTATCAACCATATCTATATCTATACCGTTGTCTGATCCAAAAAGGAAAGAGAAGTGGTAGCCTTTAGTTTTAGCTAGCTAGATAGCCTGCTTTTTGTTACGTTCTGTTTTTTGTAAGATGATGCAAAATTATACCTTTAAAACTTTAAAGCCTGTTTGGCGACAACTTAAAAAACTTTACCGTAATTGATATATTCGTATATAGTTTCTTTTTCTAAGTTACAAGCCCATTGACGTGCTGCATGTGGGGTACTTACAATTGGCTCTCTCACAATAATTAAAAAGACTGAAATTTAATATTAACTTAATTTTGTGTACTTAAAAAAAAAAATTACTTACAAAAGGGCCAGTTCTCATCCATCGGATGCTTACTATGCTGGCGCTTGGAGCCACCCTGAGACGCTCAGATTCTTTTCCTCCACCTGCAAATCACAACTGCAAGCAAACATAACAAAGAAATTAATGTTATATATAAATTATAATTACTGTCTTCACATCTGATAAACCCAAAAAAATATATATATAAATAAATAAAAATAAAAAAGAAAACAAAAATTAACACACATCAGCTGCAAAGTGATGGGCAAAGAAAAGGTGACGAACGGAAAATGGATGATGCCCGAGAGAGTCGGGACACGTGTAGGTCAACAGAACTGTCGACAAACAGAGAAAGAATCTTCCGTGATGACGGTGACGTGAAATGAATAACGGCAATTAACGGAACCCTAATGGGGAAATGGAAAAAGAAAATACTCTGCAACGATGGGATCCAACCAAAGGGACGAACACTGCTCACCATCACATCAGGACGATTCAAATCCAAAATTGGCTTGATAAATTCGATTCATTTCACGCCACGGATCAAAAAAAACGAATCCTTTCAAGCAAAAGTTACAGTCCTATTTTTTTTTTTTTTTTACATTTATGAAACTTCGAACCTTTTTTTTTTGGGTTTTTGGATGTTCTTCTTCTTCGATATATTTGCTAATTGCAGTAATTGAATAGTATAAATTTAGTCCAAGTCCTCCGGATTGGCAAATCAGAGCTACTGCCCATGGTTGCCATTGTGGACGAGGTAGATATGGCTAGGGTTTCGATGATGAGCATGGTAGGCATAGTGAGGCACCTTTGCAGCAGCAGCAACGGATTTCTCGTAGCAGAGGGGATATACCACTGGTTTTGCCATCTGATGGAGACACCGATCTGGAAATCTGGAATATGAACCAACGGAGTATACCGATCTCGGCGACGACGCCCCATCGGGGGGACTATTTGATGAGGCGGCGGTCGAGGGTGGAGGAGAGACTTTTTTGGTGGACTTGGGCGGCGACAGGAAGGCTCTGATCTTTACTGGTGAGACAGCTCGATCGTATTCCTCGATGAGATTGGCGAGATCCTCATCGGAGGTGATCGACACCAGAGCATCTAGATCTTCTGTCGGCAGCTGACACCTCAGACTCACCGACGTACCGCACAACTCCGCCATCTTCACTAATAGCTCTGTAAGTAACAACATATTAATAAAATATCTCGCTCCACATCTTCCATAACAATATACACTTATAATATACACACACAAATTAGAAAAGAAACTGACCGGCAAACGAAATGGTGCGGTCGACAGCTAGTACACGAGTTTCGCCGCCGTGGTAACGGAGCTTTCCGTCTGGATAACGTGGGAAGATCTTGCCGCCGTAGCTGCAGAGGAACTTGATGGTAGTGGTCTTGACGGCGGCGGCGTTGGGTTTGAGGGTGAGGTTGTGGGTGTTGAGAGAAGGTCCTACCATGCTGTCTCAGGTGAAAAAAGAAGAAGAAGAAGCTTCGAAGGAAAGAAGAGGAGGGAGGGAGGGAAGGGAAGATGCTTCGGTGTAGCCTCTTCAAGCCTAAGCTAGGTACCCTTGAAGCCTTATTTATAGAGATGGAGGGGAGAAGCCAAGGGCATGTTTGTACAAGGCTTTGGGAGAAGGTGGAAGAACCTGGAAAGTGCTGCCCGCGGACCGGACCTCTAATGCTTAGGTCAGTTACAGAGATTCCCATGCCCCAGTGTACCCCATGGTTAAATGTTTAATATTTCTTTTTTTTTTTTCGAAAAATGGAAATACTATATATATTTCTTTTCTCGTCTTAACAAATTATTCAAGTCATTTTGGAGGGAGTATCGCCATAATTACCTTTTTGGGCTTTTGCTACTGTAGAGGTGTGCGCTGTTTGATGGGAAGGCAAATTGACTATTGAAGGGAAATAATGCTCAGGGGTGTGTTTGGTATACTAAATTTTGGTAAAAATATCTAAAAATTTGGTATATCAAATTATTGAATGACATTCACTATGATTATTTTTTTTGAGATTGTAAAAATCGTTCCGATGAATTATAGAAACCGTTCCGATAAATTCGTACAATTAGCTTCCGTTCAAATGAATTATAAAAATCGTTTCAAATCTGGTTTGATCTGGAAAGAGGCTATGACTAATATAAAAATTTGAATCCATCCAAACGAAAATCTAATCTGTTAGAACAGAAATCTTACTATTCATATCTAAAAAATACTATTTGAGATGTATGTACCAAATACAAAAAATTTCCTCAAACAATATTAGCTCCGTTTGGAGCTCTACAAAATAAAATAAAATCCTACAAATCTCTACAAATACGAATTATGAGACAACAAAATTTAAAATTTTCACTCATTACACGAATTACGAGACATTTACTTTTACAATTTTATTTTATTTTATACACTTTTATATTACTCCAAACACACTCATTTTATCTCATTTTTTATTACTCTAAACACACTACTAATTAAAAAATTGCTGCCGGAATTGATTGCGAAAGGGAGACAAAGGAAAGCTGTAATTAGCTTAATCGGGGCTCCAAAATGCAATTAAAAATACCCAAAAGCCAATGAGATGGAAAAATAGTTTTGTATTTTTTGTTTATTTTTAAGTTTTTTTGACGGAAAAACTCAAAGGAGATTTAAAATTTCATAAATATATAAAAAGGAATTTAAACTTTTTATCGAAAAGGTAAATTGAGATGAAAATTACATGTTGGTTGAATAAAATTAAAAAGATATGGGGAAAATTAATTAATTAAAAATCGAGCTTTAAGATTCATTAAAAGCGAGGGAAAATTGGTTTTTCTTTAGCCATAAATTAATCTTAACATGGAATAAAATGGGCTTAATTATTTGCTGAAACAATTGAAAGTCTAATTTGCTACTTAAATTCATTTTATTCACTCAAAGGCCAACACAAGCAACGGTAAAAATCGAATGGGAAGTAGTTGGACATATAAAGAATCAATCAAAATCTTTATATACGATATTTGTTTATTATGGATTTGTTGAGATTGTGTTTGAGTTAAAAGACTTTGTTGCCCCGTCATATCCCTATCCCTTCTAAGCATCCATATTAATTCAGTTTGAGCAACTTGGGTCAAGGGTTGAGTCAGTGTGCTCTGCCCAGTCATCTTTGTGTCCCGTCACTCTCTTCACCTTACCTCGCAGCCAATTCACCCATTAAAATATTTAAAAAATATTAAAATTTTATTAAAAATATCAAAATGAAAAGTTAAGATCGAATTTTTTTGACCTAAGCCGACATAACTCAATCTAACCCAGAGAAAGGCCAACCAACCCACAGCAAGGCCAGGGTCGGGTCAACCTATTTTACATTATTGATTGACAATATTTATTCCTTTTTTTTTTTCACTTTAATTTTTCAACGGAAAACATGTAGTAAATTTAATGCTTTTTTTTTTTAACTTTATTTTGCAAATAACTTTGTTTTCTTTCTTGTTTTCTCCTTTGAAACATTTAAAATTCAACCACATTATTATAAGTTGATTCTACCTAAAAAAATTGCGTAGCTGGTAATACATAATTAAAAGAAAATGATTATTTCTTTTAAGTTTTTAAAATCTCTATATATAAGTGATAAAAATATAAATAAAACAGACGAAGAACACAAAAATAATCTTATTTTCTAATAATACTCTTGAACCAATACGTTCGTATACATGCATATATATATATATATACACACACACATATACAAGCTTATTAAAGTTGGAAAAAGATTAATGGATTCATATCAAAGAAAATGAAAATGTAATGTTAATGTGTTTATATGACTTGAATTCTTTTTTTTTTTAACAACTAACTTTTAAGAGTGAGTTTTTTGAATGCATGTAACAGATAGTATCATAAACTACACCACTCCTCCCATTTGCTATGATGCAGATAGGTAGGTGATGTTGGTAGTGTTCTTCCAGTTACTACTGTAAAGCCTGGCTGCATGAGATTGTAGAGTATGTTGGAATGTTATGTTCTATAGGCATATATATGTAATATGGGATATATGTATCCCCACATTGGAATATGTTATAATATTTATAGTTTATGTGCATATGTAATATGGGAAACATGTGTCCCTCATTGAAGCATGTTGAAATTTTATGGTTCATCGGCATATATAAACACACTAGTGTTAACACGCGTCATGTCCAAGCGATGCAAAATTTTTTAAAATTATTAACATTAAAAAATTAAAAATATTTTCAAAATAATCAAAATAGATATTTATATAAAGAAATATTAATAATCATAAATTTACATATCAAAATAGATAGACAATATATATATATATATATATATATCTAGTCTTATGTACCCATAAACTTTTTAATATCTATTATTGCAACCTTAAGTTGGAATCCATGCTTCTTTCAATGACTGAAAGATAAAATTTTTAAAACCTTGAAAGAGTTCAAAAAGAATAGAGAGAGAGAGAGAGAGGATTTTCGAATAAGAAATCAAAAAAGAAATGTGAATTGATGCTTACGTAAGAGAGAAAACCTACGTAGAAGAGGGAAAACCTTGTAAGCAATTGGTGAGTATTACCCAATGGTAAAATCATCACTTGAAAATTTTGAGATCTCGAGTTCGAGTCCCAACCACTACATTTTGCTACACATTTGTATTATAACCAGTTCGGTCCAGTCCAATTCGGTTCTAAAACCCTCAAAACCGGAAACCAAACCAGTTACAAAAAATTAAAATTTTTTAAACCGAAATCAAACTAGATTTTAAAAAATCAATTTACAAAATTCAGTTCGTTTTGATTTTTTAGTCAGTCCGATTTTTTGATTTTTTATAACACCCCTAATTAACACTCACATATTGCAATAATTATACTACAATTAACATTTTTAGCTTGTTAGTCATTAAAACTTTTGCTGACCAAACATAATTACTAACTAGTACTTTATGTAATAACAACTAGCAGTTAATAAAAAAAATAATTAACGTAAGGGATTACAATTGTAGGGACTGTGGGTTTGGGAAGAGATGGCAGGGTTAAAATTAGGGCGGGGTGCACCAAGAGTAAGGAAACAGTATGAGAAATAAAAGTACATGGAAATGTTAATTTTTGCGTGATACTTTCAATAATAAGGTCCATATATTTAAAAATATAAATATTATGATCCCTAAGTTGTTAACTTTATTTTTATGGAAGTATAAAAATTCTATCGAAATTTGAATTGAAAAAGGTGTATTTTGATAAAAATGATATTTTATAATTTGTAGTTCGTTAACTTTATGTTTAAAGAAGTACAAGAATTCCATCGAAATTTGAATTGTAAAAGGTACATTTTGTAAAATGACATTTTAAGAAGAGTTGATGTGTAATTTCAACAATAACGTTCATAAATTTAAAAATACGAAAATTATGGTCACTAATTTGTAGTTTCTTATCTTTATTTCCATATGAGTATAAAAATTCATTGAAATTTGAATTGCAGAAGGTGCATTTTGGCAATTTACGTTTGCCAAAGAGGAGGCATATATCTTCTTGGTGATGACTTGAGCTTCCTTTCACATAATTTTTTAAGTCAGCCCGGCTTTTTGAGGGTGGCTTCTTAGAGTTTTTAGGCAAATATTCAGCTAAATGTTGTCGTTTTCATTGATGATGCCATGCAAGAGTCCAAGCAAAGTCTCCCATCAACATGACCCAAGGCCCCCACTGGGAATATGGTATGGGCCCACATGTGGGCCCGGGGCTTGCACTTCCAGACTCTATTGCTCACCTCTTTTCTCCATTTTCTTCGGGTGTATTTTAAAAAAGGCCTAAAGCATATCCACCTTTATCGTCTTATGATTCTTATCCTTTTGAGGTGAGAACCATGCACTTCACTTGGCTCATTTTCACACCTATGGCATACAAAGAACTAGGGGTGACAAAATTAAGGGGTTTTTGAAGGTCGGTCACTATTTATGGACTTATAAGGATTTAAGTCATACCAAAAAATTTATTCGTAAATAAGTCATACTTGCAACAAAAAGACAAAAAAAGAAATCACGCATTTTTCACCGTATTTCAAAACTGTCAGTTTTATCCAAAAATAGTGCACACTTCACTCATAACTTCCGCGACTTTCCATCTTCTTTACAAAGCAAGTAAAACTGATTTTTGGAAACAAAATCAAAACTGTTTGGAAAAAACCTAAATCGATCATCATTCCTAAGTATCTTTATTTTTTCTGATTTTGAAACAGTACCGATATTGTTTTGAAAATAACTCAAAATACTAATCAACCCCATGGATTTCTCTTGCCCAAAACTTGTCATCTGTTTATAATTCATAGTGTTGTTTTGAAAATAGTACCGATAAAACAGTACCGGTACTGTTTTCATACTGCCTAAAAAATATCAATCGATACACAATACAAACCAATCATATGAGCAAACATCATCATATTTTTTGAAACAGTACCGGTACTATTTTGAAAATAGCTCAAAAAGCCTATCGGCCCCATGGATTTCTCTTGTCCTTAAAACTCGTCACTTGCTTATAATTCATAGTGCTCTTTTGAAAACAGTACCGGTACTATTTTGGACCGGTACTGTTTTCATATGACCTAAAAGACATCAATCGATACATAACACAAACCAACCATACGAGCCAACATCATCATATTTTTTGAAACAGTATCAGTACTGTTTTGAAGGCAGCTCAAAACGTTAATCGGTCTAATAGATTTCTCTTGTCCTTAAAACTCGTCATCTGCTTATAATTCATGGTGCTGTTTTGAAAACAGTACCGATAAAACAGTACCGGTACTGTGTTGAAAACAGTATCGATAAAACAGTACCGATACTATTTTGGATCGGTACTGTTTTCATACTGCCTAAAAAACATCAACCGATACATAACACAAACCAACCATGGGAGCCAACATCATCATATTTTTTGAAATAGTACCGGTACTATTTTGAAAATAGCTCAAAACACGAATCGATAAAATCAATCCATGAAGAAGATAGGCCAAATAAGCTCTATCTTCTTAATATCTTCACGACTAAAACTGTAAATAATGAAACTGAAAACAAGGAAAGAAAAAAAAACAGAAAAAGTGTGATTCTCGGTAAATCATATTTTCACGTGATTCCCGGAATTCCCGAAAATAACTTGTGTAACTTTGTTATAGAAATAAAGGATATTATCGGTATATTAGAAACTATATTTAAAATAAACTCGTGGGACCCACTCAAAAGTGTGACTTAAATACAAAACTTTCCACATTAATGTGACTTAAAAGTAATACTTTTTTTTTGGTGTGACTAATAACTTTAAAAGATTACAAAATATGACTTGGATACAATTTTTCGCAAAATTAACCTAGACTCATTAATCTGTCTAATTAAACCCATAATATATAGGTTTAGGTCTTATTATTTTATTAATTAGGTTGTAATTTGGTACCTTATAAAATATCTATTTATAAACGAGTGTAATTGGGTTGTGAAACAGAACCCGCTAAAATACCTATTTAAATTAAAAAATTAGTTTAATCCTCCTCTTAACATTGCTCTCTCTTTCACCTCTCTCACTCTCCAGAGAAAAAGAGTGCGCGCGCGCGCGCACACACACAAACACACACGTACGCGCGCGTGCAAACACATACAAACACACCCACACACACATGCGCACGCACACGCCCACACACATGTGCATACACGCGCGCGCATATGCATACACACACACATGGGCATACACGCGCACACACGCGGGCGCGCACGCACACACACACGCAAACATACCCACGCACGTGCACACACACACGCGTGCACACACCCACCCGTATACACGCGCACACGTACACATACGCGTGCACAGGCGCACACGCACGCACACACACGCGCGCGCGCACATGCACATACCGGTGAGCGCGGGTGCCACATGCACTTACGCAAGCGCGCGCGCGCGCACACACACACTCTCGAGCACGCACGTGCACACACACACCCACAGAGAGAGAGAGTTGTTGATTTGAAATTAAATAAAAAATAAATTGGTTCATATAAATTTGAAATTAACTAAAAATTATAAATATAATATATAATATTATATTAATTAAAATAAATATTGATGTATTTATATATATACACATTAATTGAAATAAATTTTTAATTTTTTTTTAAAGAAAGTTAGGTTATAAGTAAATGGGTTGTAATATGGGTTCATGAGTTTGTAATAACACGTATTCAACCAGCCCATATCTAACCCGCCTTTTAAATGAGTGTGTTTGAATTACACCAATTTAAACTCATTATTAATCTGCTTAACCTGCCCATTTTGTCACCCCTACAAAGAACTAGTCTACGATTACCTCGATCACCAGGTCTGACTTCTTGGGGGTTAATTAAACAAAATTAGACCGTTTTATGTAGTTTTGTTAAATGCTCACATGGTCTATTAATAGATGGCAACATGACCCCTATTTAACGAAAAAATTGTTAACAAAAATTTACGAAGAGTTTACATTGTAATCAATGTTTTTAAATTTTTTATTTAAAACTTAAAATTTTATGTTTTTACGTTATTAAAATGAAAAAACTTGTTCAATTTTATATAAAAATCTTAATAAGGACAAAATAGATAAAATTTCGATTTAAGAACATAAAATCAGTAAAATTTAAATTTTATAAGTAATTTTACTAAATTTAAAAACTAAGTGATTTTTGTGCAATTTTATCAAATAAAATAGATTTTTATGATTATTTTCAAGTAATATGCCACAACTATTTCACTTGTTATTTTTTTTAAAATTTTTTTCTATAACACTATTATTTACTATATTACATCAGTTGAAAATTATGTGTGTTGTTGCACCAAATTAATTATCATAAATTAAATGTAGTAGATATGATAGAAATTAAGAGACCTATGATAAAATATTACAAATATATTTCAACCTAAACAAAAAATTAGGATAAAATGAAATCAATATTTTAATGTTAATTGATCACTCCTAGCATTTTAATGGTCGCAATTGTATAGTATGGATAAAGGGAGTATAAAATCAGATATAAAATCTCTTATAAACTTTGCTGAGGATTTATTTTATTAATATGAGTAAGTTTTTGTGTCTGGTATTTTTCTTGATACATGCATTTTCTCTCTTCTCTTATTAATAAAATTATTAACTTATCAAAAAAATGGAAACACTAAATGAAAAATTATAGTATAATAGGCTAATATATTTTCACTTTATAGATATTTGGTAAAATCTTATGATTTTACGATTCGATCTTTGGATTCTCCACCCATCTTAAGTAAAATTTTGATTCTAACAACCTTGATTGTAATAAAGTAATATATCACGCCATTAACGGGAGATATTTAAAATATTAATCCTTAAACTCACTACAAGAAACGTGACCATAAATGAGAAAAATTTTACTTGCTAAAGATTACACTTATCTGAAAAAATATTTCTCTCAAATTTTCTTGCTTATCATTGGTAACTTATAATTTTTAGCGAAAATAGGTAAGAAAATATGTGAAAAATATTTTTATTGAATTATAAGTAAAACTGTAATTTACCTTTATTATTATTGAATTGTCTAACAAAAGTTGGAGAGAAAGTCCTTCAATAATTATCGCTTCCAAGTTAAAGCATTTTCCGTGAATTATTAAGCATTTTGTGGAAAAAGGCAAAATGATTTTATTTATTTATTTATTTATTTTAAGTGGAGTTGGGCAAAGATTATATGCCATGGAATAGCATATGTATATTTTTCCCATTTGAGAGGAGAACAGTTGGAATTGCTTTAAGGTAGATTTTGGGGAACGAGAGAGAGAGATATCCGGTTAACATTCCGGGCCTCACGATTGCTTTTACGCGTGGAGTTGGGGCCCACTTGGACAGCTGTTAAGTGACAGTGGGCCAACCCATTCAACACGCAGCCGCCCAAGTTGGGCTCTTGGGGCCGGCTTCCGCTGTCGTTTTGTACGATTTTTTAAAAGCGTGTGGGATCACACGTGTCTCTTTAAAAAAAAGTAATTATTTTTATTTGAAAAACGCCCCCACCCCCCTTCAAAAAAATCATTTTAAAAAGATGAATTTCAAATAAGAGTTATCTCTGTAAAAATATTGATATTAATATTAATATTAAAAGGTAGGCAGAAACGTTGCACAAAGGGATTAGCTCAATATGTCGGCTCCATTTGTCTTACCAAAATTTATCAAAATTTATTAATTTTTAATTATTTTTTTTATTTTCTTTCACTTAAATTTTAACATTTATCATCTTTACGTCAAATCTTTCTTTTTTTATTGTATTTCTTAACCAAAATTTGACCAACTAAACGGGCCGCCATTTTCATTTTGTAATAACGTTCCGGGTTTCATTTGCTTTCTGTGCGTTTTCTAATTTCGATTATCTTCTTATGTTTCGCATATTTATTTCGTGCTTGCAAGAAGTATGAATGTATGATTCGAGAGATAGAGTTAGCCAAAAGCTTTGGACTTCCTCGGGGCCAAAAAAAAAAAAAATTACTCATTTTTATTTATTTGACAGAGAACCATTTTAATTATGTACGAACGTGCTAAAATTAAAGAGTTATCTGTGCGGAATGTATTAATGGGAGTGTGGAGAAATAAAACAAAAGTGAATTACTGTTTCTTAATGTAAAAAGCCTTTACGTTTAGAAATTCTTAAACACAATCAGTGAAAAAATAAAAGGTTCAATAAAAAAAAATTAATGAATAATGCATCATACAATACTTGTTTTCTCAACTGCTAAAATAGTTGGAGCCTTAGATTTCTATTGTTTTACACTATTCAATTCTTATTCTAAATTGAGAACCATTCTAAATTGTTGAAAGTAAGCTGGAATTTCTAAAACTTAATGACTAATAGAAAATAAAATCTTGTTGGGAGTGCAATGATTGAGGAATATCTTTTCTTGGCGCTTTGCTTCTTTGAGAGAAAAAAAAAAAAAAAAGTGTACAACGCTATAAACTTCTTATCTCAAACATATTGTGACATGGTTGAATGAGTCATTTATGTTATTGTTTTGAAAAATGTAGAGGTAAATTTTGAAATTTCTTATTTTTTGTACAAGTAATCATTGAAATCAATTTTAATTTATAAAATCCAAATGCCTAATCTGATATAGGGTGATTGGTTAAACAGTTGACTGTTTAAATAAGGATCTGTATACTAAGATAGATTTTTCACGGGTCAATTGATTTGTCACTCTTATAATGTTATTGTTCTAAAAGTTTACTAATTAATATCTTTTGATATTAATCGGCCTATAAATTTTAATTTATCAACTCTTAAGTTTTATCACGTGCTATTTCGTAAGTCGTGGAATATTTAATATTCAAACATGCAAAGGAAAATTTATCTTCTCTTTTCATTTGGGTTTCATTGGTTTACTAAGAAAATAAAAACCAAGATATTTGTTAGTGAAGTCACTGCACAAATCTTATCATTGGATATTGGTAGGGTTAGACTAAGAGATGACACATATTTAGGTTCATTACAATGGATGACTATCGACTTTTCATTTTTCCAAGAATCTCTAAATGGTGGCGCGTTGGATATCACTTTCAATCAAAAAGATTAGAGTAATCGATTCTTGCAACATATGTATATATAAATATATATATACACACACACAAATGCTGCTAATTAACGTGACAGAGGCCAGCAACAGTCGTTGCACAATTGAGCGCCGTTTGGCTTACAAAAAGTAAATTGGAATTTTTTAATCCTTTTTGTTACGGCGCTGTCATGTATTACCCTTGACAGAGGTTGGAAGTTACGTGTTTGATAAAAATTTATAATAATTAAAAAAATTAAGATCAAATTGAAGAAAGTTAATAAAAATTAGAGAATATTAAATATTAAAGTTAGAGATAATTAGAAAAAATTAATAAAAATTAAAGAAATCAGTAAAAGTTATAATTGTGTTTGGTATAAGTTTTAGTGGAAAAAATTATAGCAAGTTAGAGGAAATTTTTATATTATCAATTTTTGCCAAGCACACAAGTTCGAAAAATTTGATAAAAAAATTAATAATTGATAAAAAATTTGTGAGTACCAAACCGCACCTCATGAATCACTTAAATATATATATATATATATACTAGTGATATGACTCATGCGATGCATAGATTTGTTATATTATATGGTTAAATTAAGTATACTATCATACTAAAATAATTAAGTTGTAGAAATATAATTATTTATGTAAATTCAATTAAATAGTGGACGTAAAATAAATTAAAATATTGATACTATCAATAGTATTGATTCAATTAAATTCAAATTTTAATAAATAAAATGAAAAGAAAAAAATCAGAAAGATAGAAGAATAATAGCATTTACTCATATAATTAAATAATTTATATATCAAAAGATTGAAAAATAACAACACTTACATATAAAAACTTCTAAAATATATATCAATTACATATAAAAACTTTAAAAAATTTGAATTTAAATACGTACCTAACAAATTGTAAGGTTGAAGAAAAAATTATTGTAATAAAAGGTCTCCAAGAAATTTGAAAAAAAAATAAGTTTTCATATCTACTTATAAATTTTGCATACAGGAAAGTCATATTCTACTTAAATTAAAATATATTTTGAAGTCCTATCTTATTCTGATTAGAATACTATTTTAATCGAATTAAAAGTCCAAATCTAATAAAAGTTTGAGCAGTAGGCACTTCAATTAGATTGATTTATCAATTGCCAATTTTATTTTTTAATTTTTAATATTGTTTAATATTTTTTAATAAATAATATTATAATATATATAATTCTAAAAAATAATATTACAATTTGGCTTAAAATATATTATTTATTTTGTATAATGATAAAAATAATAAAAGTCATGTTACTTGTTAATAAATTAATATTTTTATTTAATAGGGTTAATTATTTTTTATTAGTTTATTTAATGATGATAATAATAATTATATTTATTATTTTTAAATAATAAGTTATTAAATTATTAGAAAATTAAAAATATAAAATTATATGATAAGTAGAAGTGTAGATTAAATAAAAATATAAAGTAATATTTACGAACATTCTAGTTTATATAAAATTGTGAATAAGTGATAATTATGTATAATACTAAATCTATTTAGATTATATAATTATAAATTAAAATAATTATGATTATAAATTTATGTTAATAAATTAAAATCTTTATTTAATAAGCTAATTATTTTTCTTGCATTATTTTGTTTAGTAATAATAATATTTATTATTAAAACCTTTATTTAATAGGGTATTTTTTTTGTATTATTTTGTTTAATAACAATAATAATATTTATTTTGTTTTAAATAATAATTTATTAAAATACAAAAAAATAAAAATAATAATATATTTTAAACAAAAATAAAAAAATAAAAAATTATATAATAAATAGAAGTTTAAATTAAATAAAAATATCAACTGATATTCATGAACATTCTAATTTGAATAAATTTAAAAATTATGAATAAGTAGTAATTATGTAAAATACTAATTTCTTTATAAAACAATTAAGATAATTATAATTAAACGTCACGTGTCACAACTATACACGTGTCATAACCGTAGTGTTATACGTGAGTACACGATTTAGAGTTAGTGCTCCAAAGAGTACCTTGAACCTCGACATTAATAAACAATGTATTACCACGTGGCTATAGCCGAGGAAGCTAGTTTGCTCGGCCTATCTGTCGACGGCCAGTAAATGTCAAACCTAGGACCCACAGCCTTTAAAGAAGGCTCATGACCATAAATGCACCTTAGTTAGGATTGAACTAGGTACTTGTCTCTGGAGATGTAACTAAATCGGTCTATCTCGTCACGATTCGGTGGCTGATGCGACAAGAAGACAGTCTGACCCTGAAATTCCGATTGTAATGCCGTGTTAAACCGCCAGAAGCATTAAATGAAAGGCACGGCGTATTAATGAGGGGTCTGAGGCATTAAATGAAGGGGAAGGGCATTTAAAGCAAGAGTGGAAAAGAGGGACACGGCAGTGTGCGTAACGTCAAGTCATAGGTATGCTGTAATCATCACTCAGACCACTATATATGGGATATCCTACTGGACCACAGAGGTAAGCTGACTATTGCCAACTTAAGCTTTGACTCCTTTATTTCCATAAAACTTTCTTTCTTGGGTGACTTGCTGACTTAATCATCGGAGGGTTTTCCGGCCTGAGACCTCCTCTCCGGCCGTCACCTTTCTTTCTGTCTTTGTTCGGCAGGTCGGCGATTGCATTTCCGGTTGGCATGGTCAGCAGTTCCGGCGGTAATTTCTGCTGCCGAACATTTGGCGCCCACCGTGGGGCCCGTTGTCTAGCCCAGCATTGTGTTCACTAGCTTTGTTCTTGTGTCTTTGTTAAGTCTCCAGTATTTGTCCACATAATGACTTCAGGAGGAAACACTACCCCACCACCATCTCCACGGGCAGGAGACGCTTCCACTCCTGCCAAAACTAAAGGGAGTGCGTTGGTTATCCGGACTCCAGGCCTGGAGCATGCCCGGAGAAGAAAAATGGAGGATCCTGAGGTACTGAAACGGAGAGAGGAGCTGATGGCTAAGGCCAGTGAAAAGCAGGCAGAACTGGAGGAGATTCTGCTGGAATTGAGTAAGGAAAAGGGAAAATCCCCTGCCAGCCATACAGCCGATTCTGGTCAATCCGACTCGGAATCTGATGAAAGTTACGATACTCTTTACGAGGACCCCACTGATGAGGATGGCGGGGACACCCATGAACAGAAGGAGGTGCGCTCTCGCTCGCGACGTGATGTCTCTCCTTCCAGGAAGGACTCGCGCCGTGCTAAACCCGTCGCAAAACGTGACGCGAGATCCGATGTTGACGCGCCCATCAAAGCGCATCACCAAAGGAGTTCCTCAAAAAAGGTGCTGGAGGCGCACTCAGAAGAGGCGGATAGCTCGGACCAAGAAGAACTAACTTTGAAGCGTAAGAAAGCGGGAAAGGCAAAGATGGAAGAGTGGGGGCAAGCAGAGGAATGGGGCGCTCAGGGCCAGAGCACACGAATGATGGCGAGGAAAGCCCTTGGGCGAATCTCTGCCTCCCCATTCGTCGATGAAATAATCGATGCGGAGCCTCCGGAGAAATTCCAAACTCCGAGACTTAATCTCTATGATGGGAGAACTGACCCCCTGGCCCACTACCGTCACTACATGCAGGTCATGACATTATGGAACAGCAACGACCACCTCATGTGCAAAGTATTCCCTTCCAGTTTGGGGGATACAGCGCTTCAGTGGTTCCATAAACTGCCCCCTTGCAGTATTCGGTGTTGGCAGCAACTGGCGGAGGAGTTCGTCACCTGGTTTCTGGCTAACACAAAACAGCCCAAAACCGCTGACGTTCTCCTCACAATGAAAAGAAAGTCCGGGGAATCATTGAGAGATTATTCCCGCCGCTACCTGGAGCTCTACAATGAGGTGGGAGAATGCTCGGAGCAATTGGCGGTCACCTCGTTTAAATTGGGGTTGCGGAAGGAGGATAGGCTGTGGCTCTCCTTGACCAAAAAGCCAGCGGCTAACATGTCAGATCTTGTGTGCCGAATCGAGAAGTACGCCAAGGTGGAGGACGAGACACAGCCGGTCGAACAGAAAGAAAGGAGATCCCAGGGCCAGACAAGAGAGAAAAGACGGGGAGACGGCCGCCGATTCATTGACGAAGGGAAGTCCGTCTTTGAAGCGGTCAATACGGTGTTCAAAGAGCCAATCTTCAAGATCCTACCCCAAATAAAAAATAGGCCATATTTCAGATGGCCCGGAAAGCTGTCGGATTTCCCTGGAAAGGAGAATTCCAAAAACTACTGCGCGTATCATCAAGACAAGGGGCATCGCACCGGAGCCTGCTGATCGCTACGACATCATCTGGAGGAATTGGTGCGCAGAGGCCACCTTAAAGAGTTCGTCGACGAGGGCAGAACTAGAGAAGCAGCCCCACAGGATAGAGAGCCAAGGAGGCAACGAGAAGAGACTGCCGAGGAGGAGGCAGCCGAAGAGGTTCAACCCCCACCAAGGGCCAGGGCGCGCAGAGATGTCCCGAGACCTGCAGTCATCCACGTGATTCATATGGAACGGCGACCCCAGAGTGTCATCAATCATGCCCCTAATCCACCAAGTAAAGAAATCTTGGGCGTCGCGGATCAGCCGAACAAGCGCCCAAGGACAGCCGCCATGGAGGAAATCACTTTCATGAAGACGAGCATCCTGGTGTTTAGCTGCCGCACAATGATGCCCTGGTAGTCACTCTGGGCATGTTCAATTCAGAAGTAAGAAGAATCCTGGTAGATGCAGGAAGCTCAACAGAAGTTATGTTCCTGAGCTTATTTAAGAAGCTCGGATTAACTGAAGAAGATCTGGAACCGGCAGAATGCCCGCTCATAGGATTCAATTCTACTCCTGTCTGGCCTCTGGGCAGAGTCGTCATTCCTGTCCGCGTGGGTCCGGTGGAGCAAGAGGTTGAGTTCACTGTTGTGGATTCCCCCTCTTCCTACAACGCTATAGTAGGGAGATCGTGGATTCACGCTCTGAAGGCGGTCCCCTCAACCTACCACCAGGTGCTGAAGTTCCCCTATTGCGGGGAAGTGATTTCTATTTTGGGGGATCAGAATACCTCCCAAAAGTGCTTCTCTGCAGCCCTAAAATCCAAAACGATCCCCGAACAAGTCCAGCTGGCGGAACTACCCGAGGACACACCAAAGATCGATGATGTCGGTGGTGATCCGCAGATGAAAGCCACAGAGGGTTTGGAGAAATATCAAATTGGCCCGGTTGAGGATGATAGATACTTCCTGATCGGCGCTAACCTGAGCGCCGAGGAGAAACTAGAGCTAACCGAGATGCTCTTGAAAAATATTGGAATGTTCGCCTGGACTCCACACGAAATGCCTGGCATTTCCCCCGAAGTCATGACTCATAAGTTGAATGTGAATCCGGAGGTAAAGCCTGTGGTACAAAAAGCCAGGCGATCAGCTCTCCAACACGCAGAAGCTGTCATTGAGGAGGTCAGCCGACTGTTAGAGGCGGAGGCCATTCGGGAAGTCTCATACCCGGAGTGGTTAACTAATACGGTCGTGGTCAAGAAGAAGAATGGGAAGTGGAGAGTCTGCGTAGACTACACAGACCTGAACAAGGCCTGCCCTAAGGATCCATTCCCCCTGCCAAAGATCGACCAACTCGTTGATTCAACTGCTGGATGTTCCAGGATGTCGTTCCTGGACGCTTATAGGGGATATCACCAAATCCCTATGTTCGGCCCTGATGAGGAGAAAACTTCTTTCATAACCCCGCGAGGCATATACTGTTACAAAGTTATGCCATTCGGGCTGAAGAACGCTGGAGCCACCTATCAACGGCTGGTTACAAAAATATTCAAAAAAGACCTCGGACAGACGATGGAGGTCTACATTGATGATATGGTGGTAAAAAGCAAGGAGCCGAACACACACCTCCAACATCTCCAACATGTTTTCTCTACCCTTGATCGGTATGGGTTAAAATTAAATGCTGCCAAGTGCGCCTTCGGAGTTGGCTCAGGTAAATTTTTGGGCCACTTGGTGAGCAGAAGGGGAATTGAGGCTGATCCCGAGCAAATACGTGCCATCCAATCTGTTTCACCCCCGCGCACAAAAAAGGAGGTACAGAAGCTCACAGGGATGGTGGCGGCACTCAACCGGTTTATTAGCAGATCATCCGACAAGTGCCGGCCATTCTTTAGACTGCTCAAAGGGGCCAATAAGATGCAATGGGATGCTGAGGCGGATGCGGCACTGGAAAAGCTTAAAGAATACCTGACAACTGTCCCAATATTGTCAACACCGCAGCCGGGGGATATTTTGCAGCTATATCTGGCAGTCTCAGAACATGCAGTCAGTGCCGTCTTGCTGAGAGAAGAACAAAGGAAGCAGCATCCTATTTACTATGTGAGCAAAACAATGCAAGGAGCAGAGACCAGATATCTGCCCCTAGAGAAGTTGACCTTGGCATTAATAATGGCATCCAAGAAGCTAGCCCATTATTTCCACGCACATACCATTCAAGTTGTCACCGATCAGCCAATTGGTCATGTTTTAAAGAGGGCTGATGTATCGGGCCGGCTAGCAAAGTGGGCAGTTTCCCTTGGTGCATTCGACATAAAATTTATCCCAAGAACCGCGATAAAGGCTCAAGTCCTGGCCGATTTTGTAGCGGAATTTTCCACACCAGCCTGTGGTCAGACAAAAGAGGTATGGCATGTCGAAATAAAGTCTGCCCCGGCCGAACATAATAAGGCCGAACAAACTTGGCAAATCGAGGTTGATGGATCTTCGACTAGAAAAGGAGGCGGCGTAGGCATAGTTCTGACTATACCAGAAGGGGTCTCAATAGAATATGCAATAAAACTCGAGTTCGAAGTCACTAATAATGAGGCGGAGTATGAAGCTCTCCTAGCTGGACTCGACATCGCTCGGCGGCTGATGGCAGATGATATCGTAGTAAGGACTGACTCTCAGTTGGTTGCCAACCAGCTGAAAGGTGAGTATATGGCTAGAAGTGAAAAGATGGCAGAGTATTTAGAAGCAGCAAAGAAGAGAATTGAAGGCTTTAATAAAGCTAGCGTGGAGCTCATTGGCAGGGATCATAACGCTCATGCTGATGCACTTGCAACGCTAGCCGCCTCTTCTCGAATAAGGCTAACTGACCAGGTCTTTATGGAAGTCATAAAGAGGCCGAGCATAACGAAAGACGTAGAGGTAATGTGTGCTGACCTAGCCCCATCTTGGATGGATCCAATCATCACTTACTTGAAGGACGGAACACTTCCCGAAGACAAGACAGAAGCAAAGAAACTAAGAATAAAAGCCGCCAGGTTTTGGCTCTCTCCTGACCAGAAGTTATACAAGAAGTCATTCACAAGCCCCTATCTTCTTTGTGTTCATCCCGATAAAGTGCAAGACTTTCTTTACGAGCTTCACGAAGGTGTCTGTGGAGCACACACTGGGGGCAGATCATTGGCGCACCGAGCAATTACTCAAGGGTATTGGTGGCCGAAGATGGGATATGACGCTCAGGCCTATGTTCGAAGATGCAAGAAATGTCAGAAGTTCGCTCCCATTCCTCACCAGCCAGCTCAGGAACTCAGCCCGCTTACCAGCCCTTGGCCGTTCGCTCAATGGGGACTTGATATTGTGAGGCCCCTGCCTTCTGCTTCGGGAAATAGGAAGTTCTTAGTGGTCGGCACCGACTACTTTACTAAGTGGGTGGAAGCGGAACCCCTAGCTCACATCAGAGATGTTGATACCATTCGATTTATTTGGAAGAACATCATTACCAGGTATGGCATCCCTAGGACACTTATTTCCGACAATGGGACGCAATTTGACAGTGCCCCGTTTAGGGAATATTGTTCTAGATATGGAATCAAGAATATTTACTCTACACCTGCTTACCCCCAAAGCAATGGTCAAGCTGAAGCCACGAACAAAGTCATTCTCAATGGGATTAAGAAAAGACTGGAAGCGGCAAAAGGAAGATGGGTGGATGAATTGCCATCAGTACTGTGGACCTACTGAACAACCCCTAGAAGATCAACAGGAGAATCTCCCTTTTCTTTGGCTTACGGTGTTGAAGCCGTCATACCCTTAGAAGTTGGCCTCCCGAGCATCAGAACCCTATCATTTGACAGAGGAGAGAATGATCAAGCTATGGGAATAAGCCTGGATCTAATTGATGAAAGAAGGGAACTGGCAGCACTAAGGTTAGCCAACTACCAGCAAGAGACAAGGAAGAAATTTAATAAAGGGGTCAGACGTAGGGAATTCCGTATTGGCGATTGGGTACTGAGAAAATTGATGGGAAGCAGGAAAGATCAAACTGAAGGAAAGCTTGGAGCTAATTGGGAGGGACCATTCACCGTCTCTGAAGTGCTCGGCAATGGCGCCTACAAGTTAATTGACATGGAGGGAAAGCCAATCAAAAGACCGTGGAATATAGCCCATCTAAAGTTGTACTATCATTAATTTTTTTCTTCACATTTGTTGATTAAAGACTTTGTACGTTTATTGAAAAGCAATCTTTTTTACAAAGCAAAAGCAATTTCAAAAGCTTGAGGTCACTCCCTGCTTAACAAAAAGACGCCACGTCTCTTTGGATGGTGGCATGGAAAAGAGCCATGCTCGGCTTCCCGAGCATTGGTACGAAAAGAATGCCCCACCGTCATCGACGTTGGCACATTCCTGGTTTATTTAATGACCAGGAAATGCTCTTTAGACTGAGATTCAATTCCTCGGTCTTCTGAAAAGAATTATCAAAAGAAGCCACGCTCGGCTTGCCCAGCGTTGGCACATTCCTGGTTTATTTACTGACCGGGAAATGCTCTTTAGACTGAGATTCAACTCCTCGGTCTTCTGAAAAGAATTATCAAAAGAAGCCACGCTCGGCTTGCCCAGCGTTGGCACAATCCAGGTTTATTTACTGACCAGGAAATACTCTCTAGACTGAGATTCAATTCCTCGGTCTCCTGAAAAGAATGATCCAAAGAATCCATGCTCGGTTCGCCGACCATTGGTACAGAGAGAACCCACATCATTTCTGATGGTGGCCCAATCTTGATTTATTCATTGACTAGATACGATTTTTTAAATCAAGATTCGATTCCTTGGTTCGTTAATTGGAAGCAAAAGAAGCATGTTTTAAAGAGCTCAGCGCCAGTATCATAGAGGTACACTTTTCCGATGCTCGGCATGAGATTAAAAATGAAGATTTGTCAGAAGGTAGTTACCTCCGTTATTATGTGAAAGCAGGAGGACAGCCGAACTTATCGAGGTATGTGAGATTTATTAAAAGTCGTGTCTCTTTAACGAAAGCTTGAAGTCATTTTATGAAAAGCAAACTACTACATTAGCTTGTTACCTCTAAAGGGTTTACTGTTTAAAGTATTTCTGTTAAGAATTGTGTTTGCTCGGCAAAGTGGTACAAATCCAGACATCATACATACTTCAATACAAAGCACAAAATATGCAAACAGAAAGACAGACTGTCAATAGGGGACAATTCATAAGCTTTTATTATATGCCTCAGAGTACGGTTACAATACATTTTACATAACTATCAATCGAAGAAGCTACCCTAAATCTAAGATGAGGCATTAACATTTGTTGTAAGGGTTTGTAGCTACTTCGTGGGAAAAAACGTCAAGGTATTCCTCGGCTGCACTCCTTATTATTTCATCAGCTAGCCAGCTAAGGCATTCCCCAATCAACTCATCGGCAGTTCTAAAGAAACAAAGATAGAAAGAAATAAAACAAGATTAGAGAGAAGTCAAACTTCGTTCATTCATTTGGAATTAAAAGTTCAATATTATTACATCAAGAACAAAAAAATACATATATGTACAAAAAGGCTCACTTCTCTCCTCCCTTAGTAGGATCACTCTCCACTATTAAATCAACTTGTTCAAGCACTTGGGAGGTGTTCTTCTGGGCACTATCCACCTCAACCTCCCCCTCATCGATTGTTTCTTCGGCAGTATGAATTGAGGGAGTTTGAGGTGGACGCTCAAAGCTGAACTGAGGGATCGGGCGCTCTGGATCAGGATAAGGGACCTCCTTGTACATGGGGTTGGTGGGATCAATATTGTTCTTCTTCATTGCGGCCTCCCAACCCTCAAGAAAGAAGTCGTTGTGAGCATCCCTCATCTGATCCACGCAATCATTAATCTGGGCTTCCACTTCAGCTTTGGCCTTGTCCTCGGCTTCTCGGAGGGCAGCTTCTTTCTCTGCCAGGGCCCGAGTCTTCAGTGCAAGCTCTGCCCGGAGGTTGACAAGCTCTTGCTTTGATCTCTCTTGCTCGGCCCTGGAAGCCTCCAACTCCTTTAAGAGTAATTCCTGTCCAGTCTTCGTGGAGGACAACTCAATCTCGGCCTTGGAAAGTTTGCCCTTGACCACTAAAAGCTCCTCGTCTTTATGATTTAGGATTTTATCCATAGATTGCACACGAGCTATGCTTCCAGCAACTTGGCCAAGGGCAGTATTGAGTTGATGCTCAATCTCCTTATTTTCATCTCGAAGCTGACTCCTCTCTTTTGCCAGAGCGTCATTGCTGGATTGGAGATTCTTGTTCTCCTTCTCCAAGGACCTCACACTCGCTTTCAATTCCCTTATGTCCGTCTTATCCTGCTCGGCTCTGGCATCGGAAGCTCGGCTCCGAGCAATTAACTCCATCGTGTGGAGAGAAGTCTGCAGAAAGAATAGAAAGTTAGGAAAAATTATAGTAACGAAAGGATTCACATAAAGGAATATTATAGTACTTACAGAGATGATGTTCTTCATCAGAGTCTTGTGGATATCCTCCGTCCTATTCTTCCTCGTGTTATGAACGTCCCGAGGAGGGAGGATACCCTTGAGATACTCCTCGGCATGGTTGAAGGCTGTATCTTGGACAGTGAAGGGACGGCCTTGAGGGTGTTCGAGGCTGGGAATAAGGATTTCTGGAATAAATGGAGGGGAGTCTCGAACCGGATTGGCCGGATACTCAATGGCCAGAGGCACGGGCCCAATTGGTTGAGCAGGTAACGGCTCGGAGGTTCTTGGTGGTGCGTCTTTGGTGGGTGGCACGACCTTGGAAGGTGCTGGCCCCCTCGCGGCGTCCTCCTTCGGTAGCTTCGCCTGCTCGGCCGTTGGAGCCGCGTCCGCAGATTGTGTCCTGGCCCTCTTCTGCTCAGGAGGACCAGACGGCCTCTTCTGAGCTGCCTCCTGCTCCTTCTCCTTCTCCATTTTAACCTTCATTATTTGCTCGGCAGTTGAAGGAGCAGGGGCACTCCCCTCATCAGCCTTTCTCTTCCCAACAGCCTTTTGCTCGTCTGCCTTCTTCTTCTGGGCCTCTCCAGCCCTTTGCCCTTTTGCCTTCGCCATGGCGAGCTTCTTGTAGTCGATCTTCGGGGCCATGACTTTTTCTTCTTCCCCTTCTAAATCTGAGAAGTAGTCGAAGGCAGGGGGTATCTCAACTTCTTCCTCTTCCTCCTCGTCCAAAAGAACAAACTGTCGCTTCCTCGGCTGTTCGGAAGGCTCAGGAACTGCAACTTGAGGGGCTCGAACTTGCTCGGCAATAAGTGGAATAGCGAATGGAGGGGGGCGAGTCCACCCTGGATGCCTTAAGGCGTAGTAGTTCTCTTTCTCTTCAGCAGAAGCCCGAAACCACCACTGAAGACGCCTAATAGCCTCCGAGGTTGCGAAACCTTGAGGGGGGCAATGAACGTCTGATGAGAAGGAGTGAAATTGAACAGAATTGGAACCGCTCTGGCGAAGGGATAGAGATCTGGACCCCCGAGGAATTTGAACACCTCCTTCAAATGGTCCTTGTCAGCACGAATGCCAGTAGCCCAGAACTTCTTTAACTGAACACCTGCACAGATATTAAATCAAACAGTTAGTATGCTTAGAAGTGAGGGTAAAGAAAATAAGAACTGGTAGGATTTGAAATCAACCAACCTGGGCCCAAAGAAACCCGAGGGACGATTGGAAAACGATCTTCGTCTGGATCGTGTGTCCAGTGACATGTGACGACGCACAGGTCACTTTCTGACTTAATCGTATCAGGCAGCATGTGGACCAAGGCCTTTTCTGGTCGGGATTTCAGGTACCACCTGTTCTCATCCTTCCTCACCTTCTGGATTGAGTAACAGTAAAGAAGATCGTACTCGGATATGTGGAAGCCGTATCGCCTATTTATTTCTATTACCCCATTAACGATTCTATAAAAGTTGTGGGTGAGGTTCCTAGGGCCAAGGTCCAGAATGCTCATCATAGAGCGAAGAAAGGGGTGCAGGGGGAACCTAAGGCCACCTTCGGTGATTGCCACTATGGGGAATTCCCCTGTTTCACGCTCGCCTTGTTCGGCGAGCCTGATACCTACGTTCTGAGGAATCTGGTATTTCTCCTTGAAAATCCTAACTTTCTCCTCAGTATTTAACTCGTTTGCGAGTCTACCCATAACGGAAAATTTGAAGTAAAAAGAGGATTAACTCACCGAGAACGAAGAACGACGGGAAGGGTGAAAGCTCGCGAAGACGAAAACTCAGAGAAAAAGAAGCAAGGGAAATCTGTAAACTCGAATCGCAGAAAAGAGGTAAGAGAAGATGAATCAGGTATATATGTATATGTGTATGTATCTCTGAGGATAACCGAAGCGTTTCCAACGAAAAGGCAATGGGCGGTAAAAATGGCATTTATTACCGCCCCAGTTTTCAAATTTCTGACCATTCACGTTTTAACACCTCGTATCTGGGAAACCGCGTAAGCGGCGTAGCAGATGAAAAGCTGAAAGGGCACTGCGCGTGTCGTCACGAGGAGAGAGAAAAGTCCAATCAGATTTGATGCGCGTCAGGGAGATACTAAACAACAAACTGCGTAGGAGAGTTAAAGGATCAGTGAGGTAAGGTTATTCTGCTCTGCTACTCTGCTCGAAAAATATCTTTTCTCAACCAGAGTGGGGGCAAAATGTTGGGCATAATAATACTAAAGCTGTGCCCTTGCCGAACAAGTTTAGTCTGGTGCCATGTGGCACAGTGCTGAGCATATTCGCATAAGCCACGTAGTCACATGCCGAGCACGTTCCGTCTGGACACGTGGCGTCCCGCCGAACAACTGATTATTGGCACGAGAGTTCCACGTGAGTACACGATTTAGAGTTAGTGCTCCAAAGAGTACCTTGAACCTCGACATTAATAAACAATGTATTACCACGTGGCTATAGCCGAGGAAGCTAGTTTGCTCGGCCTATCTGTCGACGGCCAGTAAATGTCAAACCTAGGACCCACAGCCTTTAAAGAAGGCTCGTGACCATAAATGCACCTTAGTTAGGATTGAACTAGGTACTTGTCTCTGGAGATGTAACTAAATCGGTCTATCTCGTCACGATTCGGTGGCTGATGCGACAAGAAGACAGTCTGACCCTGAAATTCCGATTGTAATGCCGTGTTAAACCGCCAGAAGCATTAAATGAAAGGCACGGTGTATTAATGAGGGGTCTGAGGCATTAAATGAAGGGGAAGGGCATTTAAAGCAAGAGTGGAAAAGAGGGACACGGCAGTGTGCGTAACGTCAAGTCATAGGTATGCTGTAATCATCACTCAGACCACTATATATGGGATATCCTACTGGACCACAGAGGTAAGCTGACTATTGCCAACTTAAGCTTTGACTCCTTTATTTTCATAAAACTTTCTTTCTTGGGTGACTTGCTGACTTAATCATCGGAGGGTTTTCCGGCTTGAGACCTCCTCTCCGGCCGTCACCTTTCTTTCTGTCTTTGTTCGGCAGGTCGACGATTGCATTTCTGGTTGGCGTGGTCAGCAGTTCCAGCGGTAATTTCTGCTGCCGAACACTTGGCATCTATGTAAATTGATTCTGCAATTTTCTTCATTTAATTAACTTTTTCATTGTTTACTTTTAGAATCACTAGCTATGGTTTTCCAGATATAAATATAGGCTGCTTCAAGTAAAGGGTGCTTCTCCAAATGCATAATAAGACTACGTTTAGCTTAAAATTTTGTCAAAGAAATAAGAATATAAAATTACTTTTTCTATTTAGTTTGCAATAAAAAAAAATGAAAGAGACCTTATTTGAGAAATTAAAAATAATTAAATTAAAAATCTAATTAATTAACGAATTAATATCTTTTATTTTACTATACTCTTAAATTTATTCAATAAAGACATGCATTAAAAATTTTATATTTTCTTATATATATATATATATATATGTACATTTACTTTTTCCTTCTCTTTTTCTTTCTATCTTTTTTTTTTCTCTTATTAAATTCTTACTCAAAATACACCCAAATACACTTTCACGGATTGTACGTCCCAAACATACTACGGAGCCCCAAAGTAAGAAACGTATAATTATAAAAAATATCATTGACAGGCATACCCGAAATTAATTAATTATTTATTTATTTGTCAGCAAAAAGAGCCATCTAGGTACAAGATTAATACCTTTTAAACATATTAATCGCGCAATCATAAATTACAAATGGTTGCTCCCAATATTCTTGATTGAAACCCATCATTAAAGATTTGGGCCTGAAGTTGTATTTAACCTTATTAGATAATGAATAAAGTTGTATATTTAGTTATTAGATAATAAAAAATGTTTATCTCCTCGAAAAATTTATCAAATTTAATTATTAAAATAATATAATAATAGTTTTTTAAAATAAAAGAATATTTTAGTAATTATTTTCATTTAAAGTCATAAGTATATAAAATATCTGCATTATTATATTATTCTTCGACCTGGTAGAATATTATTATTCATACATAATTCTTCACATAAACTCATAGATAAAAATCTTAATTCTCCCGCTCTCACTCTTTCCCATTTCTCCCTAGCTCACTCTTTTCTCCCTGTCTCTCACTCGCTTAACATTCTATGCTTGTCACCTCTCGACACTCCTCAACAAAAGAGAGAGGCTACAATATGAGGCTGACTATAGCTGCTGTAATCGCTCAAAATGGCATCATTATATTTATTTTTTACTAAAAATGACATAATTTTATTTAAGTTGTCATATTCAAATATAGATTGATATATTTGAACATGAATTGATGTGTTTGAATATGATAATTTAAATAAAATAGTATTATTTTAATGAAAAATAAACGAAACGATAATTTAAATAAAACAGCATATTTTAATGAAAAATAAACGAAACAACAACGTTTAGAATGACTACAGCAACTGCAGTCAATCCCAACTGTAGCCCCACCGAGTCACCCCCAACACCGATCATTGTTGCTACACCACTCCACCTGCTGCCACCGTTGCCTACCTCATTAAGTCACCGTCTGAGCAATCAGTTCAAGGGTAAGAATTATTTTTGCTTGTTCTCTTTCACACATTCACTTTTTTTTTTTTGTCTAAATCATATGTGAATTTTTTATTTTGCTGCGAAGATCTAAATTTTTTGTTTATCTAATTGGTGGTGGCGAGGGGTGGCAGCTAGTGACCATGTAACAGAATTTGTGGAAATGGGGTTGGGGGGCAGTGGATTTTGACTGGCGCAGGGATCGAGTTGGCTGGGCAGTGGATGTTGGGCTTGGGAGTACTGGTTTTGTGGGTGAAATATCATTTCCCAAATTTTTGTTGCCGTGGCCTACATTAATTAGTGTCGTAGTTGTTAAATATGCTTTAGTTCACAGATAGTTGTGCCTAAAACTAATTATCTATTACACTTAGTCAAACATAGTCGACTGCTAATTATTTGAGTTAAGGTTAATTGTTACGTGAGATTTAATTAGGCCATGGGTGGCTGTAGTTACTATTACCAAGCAATTCGTAGAAACTGTAGAAGTGACAAAATTAATACGAAGCGCATGCATAATAAAATTTAAAATTTTCATTATTTATTTTTATTATGAATCATTTAATTTTAATTAAAACGATTCACAACTTTGATGTTGAAAAAATAATATCAGTTTCTGTCTTTCTCACTTGTGAAAATTTGTTTTTCGTCAATATTTGCTTCTAATACTCATTTCTTGGCTAAAAAAGCACCATTGGTAATTGTCACTTCACAAACCCTTACTTATAATTATATATATACACACATATTAATTCCCAAATATTTAACAGCCATACATTTGGTATGACAAATGTAATTAACAGTCAAAAAGTTTGACATAAATTAAAGGGAGACTTTTCAAGGATTAAGATAGATAGGGTGGGCTGAGTTTGACAACTACAATATATATATATATATATATTAATTGATAAACAAGAGGGATTGAGTTGTGACAAAATGAGTGGCAGTGTTGATACTTATTGGAAAGAGATTAACTGATAATACTGTATTTTTTTTTAAAAAGAAAGAGGTTAATTACAGTTCAAGATGGCAAATTTGACTGCTAATTTGGTTATGGTAAAACTTACATATATTTATCAATTCGATTTGCAACAACTTGATTGACGTGCATTATTAATTTCAAGATAAGAATTGAAAATTTTGTAGACGTAGAAAAAGAGCGAGAAATTACAAAATCTAGAAAAAAAAAAAAGAAAAAAACTCTTGAAATTATATAATAATGATGATAATAATAATAATGAATTAATAAAAATAAGCATTCATATATATTATAGTAGTACACGAATTAATAGACTTACATAGATCTTAGTAATAAAATAAGATGGAAAAATTCTATAAAAATGAACTTTTGAATTGAAATTTTTTTTTCTAATGAACTAAAAATTTTAAAATTATAAATATGTAATCTTTTATTAATTGCACCTAGCTCAATATGATACAAAACTAAGTTGTATCAAGCGTATAACTTAACTGCATTTTGATGCGTGTATTTCAATTTCAAATTTTAAGTTTTCAGTCTATTAAAATGAAATTTTCAATTTAAAAATTCATTTTTTTTTCAAAAATTCCTACATAAAAATAATTAATTCACTCACCAATTAATGAATTTTAGCCATTCCCTGATAAGTAAAAATATTCTTATTTTTTTAGATTTATATTAATATTAAATTATACCTTATAAATAATATAGAATAAGTCTCCAATAAAAAAAAAAAACTACAGTAACTCTAAGAAACTTGCTTAATGCATAAAGTAAGTTTGATCATTTTCCTTTTTTTTGTTTTTATTTTTTTTGGGCTGCAGGTTTGGTCATTTTCAACTCAAATGCATGGTGTTTAGATTCAGACCTCACAAAGGACGTACGTGGATTCTTGATGAACTGGGAATCTTTTTTCTGTGGCTGTGGTGAATGCCACAGCTTCGTGGATAGATGAATTACCTCAATTTTGAAAATTCAAATTGTAAACAGTACACATAAGAATGAATGCACTTTCTTGTTACGAAGAGATTATGGTTTTGTTCTAATTCTTGAACTCGATAGCCAGTTTAGCGCAAAATGAGCAAAAGTTTATATATATATATATATATATTTAAAATTTTAATTTTTAAATTAATTTAAATAGAATTTTCCGTTAAAAATTTTATTTTTTTGGAATTTTTTTCTTTTTGTTTTTCTTTGATTTATCAAATATTCGAATTAAAACTTGTGGCCGTCTGATGGAATGGTTTTGAAACAACACAACTAACAGCCATTCGAAGCAACCAAAAGAAAGCAATCCTCACCTTTCCTTTTCGACACAAACAAAAACAACCACCAAAGAATTAAAATCAAAAGTAAACGCACACCCCTCCACTCTTCTAGTCTTTCTCTTCCACCTACTCCTTTCCCTTCTCTTCCAAAGATCTTCCTGAATAAAATCCCATAGTCCCCTCACTTCCCAGTCTCTACCTTCTTTCTTTCACTGCCTCCTCCTATAAAGTCATGCCGCCTTCTTACCGTCTATCTCCTATCAGAACCACCAAAACACCAGAAACTTTCCCCCATCATAATTCCAACCTCTATCTCACCAGATATCCCTCTCATTCATTGCCCTATGAAAGCCAAACCCACCTCCCCAGGAAAGACACCCTCATTTTCAATCCAAACCCACCTCTACCCAAATCACCTCTTCCACTGCTGAGGCTAAACAACTCAAAAATCATACACCCTTTTGCTGCCTTATCCTCTTTTGCTGATGCAGAAGGTGATGAAGGACAGGAAATCAAACCCAAACACCAACAAGAAGGTGCAAAAACAGAGGAAGAATTGCCCGGAATGGCAAAGGCCTTCCACATCTCTTCTGCCACAGCTTCTGCTATATCGATTTGCATAGCAATTGCTGCTCTCACTTTCCCATTCTTCATGAAATCTCTGGGTCAGGGGCTGGGGTTTAAGACCAAATTGTTGTCCTATGCAACTCTTCTGTTTGGTTTCTACATGGCCTGGAATATTGGAGCCAATGATGTGGCCAATGCCATGGGGACCTCGGTTGGTTCGGGCGCCTTATCACTCAGGCAGGCTGTGCTCACTGCGGCAGTGCTGGAGTTTTCTGGGGCACTGTTAATGGGCACTCATGTGACCAGCACAATGCAGAAAGGAATTCTAGTTACCAGTGTTTTTCAGGGGAAGGATACCCTGCTTTTTGCTGGTTTGCTTTCATCTTTGGCAGCTGCGGGTACTTGGTTGCAGGTGCATTTCAAGTTCTGCTTTTCAATACGTTTTTTTTTCAACAAATAATCCTGAAATCTAAAAATTTTAATGTTTTTAAAGGTATTGGAGATTAATATAACATTAAAAGGGATTAGAAGGAATGTATGCCATCATCTGTCAATAGCCTAACAAGGCAAATTAAGAGGTTTTAACATGCATAGATGCATCAACATTCTTTAATATTTAGTTCAAACTCCCTTGTTAAATTCATTCTATTTTTTTCCCTCTTCACACAGCATTTTTGTTAGTTTTGTTGAACTTGAAAAACTTGGATGTTTTTGGATGTTCACTGAGAATAAATATCTAGCAAAAGTTGTATTGTTGATATTAGAAGTATGAATGTTATGTGATCCTCCCTGTCAAGAATGCTATTACATTCATAAGACATTGATAGCTAATTAAAGTTCTAATTTATAATCAGGAATGAAAATTTGCACCGAAGAAAGATAACACTAATTTGCCCACCCAAAAAATAAATAAATAAATAAATAAATAAGAGAAAACTAACTTGCTCCAACTTCACGCATGCTTTGCTTCAGTGAAAGTTAAGGAGTGAAGACTGTACAACATTGTACATGGGAGAATATAAGGAGAGTTGATAGCTACAAATTTCATGCATGAGAACAATTTTGTAAAGAATTACTGAGGACCCGAAAACGATAAAAGTACCTTGCCAGATTTTTCATGGCCACTTGATGTGGTTATAAAAGCTGAGACTTCTAGGAAGAAACATTTTTAATTGTTTTCTCATCTCTCACAAGGATATTTGAGCTTGTCCACATGGTGAAACATTATGGTATTAATAATTGATAAAAGCTGAGGAGAACAATGAAATATTGCCCGTGAGCATTCAACTGAAGCAATCAACAACTTCCTTGACCTGAAGGAAATAAAGGGAAAAATGGTAAAGCAAAGAAAAGAGAAAGTTTCCCAAGCATGTCCTCTTTTATCCCTTCACCTAATGACATCCTCAATTACCCCTTTTTTTATAGGTAAGATGATGAATAGATTAATAATAGAAAAGACGTACAAGGGGCATCCCCGAGGAAACTTGGATGAGAATCATCTAACAAAGATCAGGACCATCCAAGGCACCCCTTAATTGTATTTATATGGATTAGCAGTAATTTCTCAAGAATTCCAATCCTTAACACTCCATTTGGAATGGTGGATTTGATGGGATTTGATTTCATTTGATGAGAATTTTCATCAATTCTTACGTTTGGAATTAAAATAAAATTTTATGAGTTAGATTTGATTTGATTTCATAATTTAAATTTTGAGATTTCTATATAATTTGAAATCCAATCCAAAATAATAGCATTTATAGAATTTGACGAGAATTTATTACTTTCTTAAGCAATCTAAAAAAGTGGACAAATTTATCCTCTTTTATCATATTTTCTACTTTATATTAACATGGTTAAACTTTATATTTCACTCAAACCAAATTGCTTTAATTCTTAAATTTAAATTATGTTCCAAACACAAAATTTCATTTACCAAATCAAATCAAATCAATTTTTTATTTTAAAATCAAATCAATTCTAAGAGAGGAATGTTTCCAAACGAAGTGTAATTATACAGATTAGCAGTATTTGCTCAAGAATTCCATGTTCTTCATAACCTCAGATGATTAATCATGTGCATTATTCAGGTAGCATCATATTATGGCTTGCCAGTCTCTACCACACACTGTATTGTAGGATCCATGGTGGGATTTGGTCTTGTTTATGGGGGAACTGGTGCTGTCTACTGGAGTTCACTAGCAAGGGTGACTTCATCATGGGTGATCTCACCTCTACTGGGAGCAATGGTGTCGTTTCTTGTTTACAAGTGCATCCGTAGGGTATGTTCTCATTCTATGGAATTTGAGACAGCAAGCATGGGCAGACCCACAGAGTGGGAAGTGGGCATAGGCCGAGCAGCCGATCCTACTAATTTTTTCTTTCCTTTATATGTGTATATATTGTTATTTTCTAATTTGTCCCTCGTAACTTTACTAATCTACGCCATATAACTTCTACTCTAGAAGTTGCTCCATCCGATCACAACCTAGGTCCCCCCCCCCGCCCCCCAAACAAAAAAAAAAAGAAGCTTACAACTTGGAAGGACTTGCCTGCTTATGGCTTGTGGATATATAGAAGCTGGCAGTGGCAGCATCCTGCTTAAAAGGTATTCTGCTTCAGGATGGAACTACATTGCTGTCTCAAGCAAATCACAAGCCATAAGCATGGTGGGGTGACTTATTTACCTAGCACAATTCAATGTAACTACATGATTTTGGTTTCAATTTTCTGATTTCATTTCTAGAAACCAGGTTCAGTAACCTTGTTTTTGCTCTCATTCTATATCAATCATGACCAAAAATCAGAGACCATCTAAAAGGTTTTTTTTTTCCCCCCCTTTGGTTTTGATACCAAATTTGAATTTATTTATTGTTGCTTTTTTATTTTTTATTTTTTGCATTGCAATGTTTCATTAAATTACATATGTATTATTTGTATTTTTATATGTGTTTTATTATTTTCTCTTTTCAAAACCAAATTTTGCATAGAATCACCAAACATGTTTTTTTTTTTTATTAAATTACATAATAGTTTTCAAAATATTTTCTGAAAACACGTTTTTGAAAGCCAATACGAAGCATTATCTTCCCACAGAACCTAAAAAATTTTATGAACTGAAGTTTTATGCATAGTTCTAACCTGTTCCAACTTTTCTTAGTTTGTTTACAGTGCTCCAAACCCTGGACAAGCAGCTGCAGCAGCTGCACCAATTGCAGTTCTTATAGGTGTCACTGGAATCTCATTTGCTGCCTTCCCACTTAGCAAGAGCTTTCCTCTAGCTCTGGCCCAGGCTCTAGCCTGTGGCACTGGAGGTGCAATCCTTGTCAACAGAATCATCCGAAGACAGCTCGGTCACCTCCTTATCAACTCCGACTCAGCACAATCCAAAGCAAAACACAATCCCGTACCAAACAAAAACATTGGATTTCTTACTGATATTGCAGGCCCTACAGGCACACAACTGGAAATAGTATACGGTGTGTTTGGCTACATGCAAGTCCTATCAGCTTGCTTCATGTCATTTGCCCACGGAGGAAACGATGTCTCCAATGCAATCGGCCCTTTGGCCGCTGCATTATCAATCCTTCAAGGCGGTACCAGAGGAGGTGAGATCGTCATTCCAATGGATATTCTAGCTTGGGGAGGATTTGGGATAGTTGCCGGTCTTATGATATGGGGGTACAGAGTGATAGCAACTATTGGGAAGAAGATCACAGAACTAACACCAACTAGAGGTTTTGCTGCTGAGTTTGCAGCTGCCTCTGTGGTTCTATTTGCATCAAAACTGGGACTGCCCATATCAGCAACCCACACTCTGGTTGGAGCAGTCATGGGGGTAGGATTTGCAAGGGGGCTTAACAGTGTTAGAGCTGAAACTGTGAGGGAGATAGTGGTTTCTTGGGCTGTGACTATACCTGTTGGCAGTGTCTTTTCTGTTTTGTATGCATGGATTTTGACCAAGTTATTGTTACCTATAATGTGATAGTATATTTGAATGATAAGGATTGGCATACAATACCATGTATGTGATTATTCAGGAATCACCCATCTTTTTTTGGAATTGAGTTGTTGAATGATAATGTACATAGTATTTGTACGTTTGGATCTTGAACTTTTGAAATAAAAGAAAAGGCCAAGGAAAATAAGGCAGAAAAATGTGAAAAATAAGAAAGAAATTAAATTAATTCTAATTTTTATTGCATTAAGAAGAAAATAAGAGTATGTTTACCAAAAAAATTAATTTTTCATTTGGCTAAGTGTAACAAATGGATATGGATGTAGAAATAAAGAGAGAAGAAAATAAGCATATGTTTACCAAAAAAAGTAATTTTTCATTTGCCTAAGTATAAAAAATGGATATGGATGTAGAAAGAAAGAGAGAAGAAAATAAGCATATGTCTACCAAAAAATTAATTTTTTAATTGATTACCAAAAAATTAATTTTTTAATTGACTAAGTATAAAAAATGGATATGGATGCAGTTTTATTTCCTTTCAATAAAACATTTCTTGATCCAACCATAGAATATTGTGATTTCCCCTAGATAGAATCACTGCATTTGAGATTGAGAATTTGAGAACTAATCCGCTTAAAATTTAAATGAATTTAGAATAACTAGGATTTGTTGAGGGGAAAAAAAGTGAAGTGAAAAGATTAGAAAGAAAATCTATATAAATAATCTGAGTCTCCTCTCCCTCTCTCCTATATATTTTCTACTTATGTGTGTACAGCTTCTTTCTCCTACTAACTTTTCTATTGAGTCATGAATTCCTCTTATTGATTGCCCATCTTCCAGCAGAAACACCCAAATACCAAAAGCTCTCCTCCAAAATTCTAGCATTTATGTCCTCAGACATCACTCTCCTTCATAATCCAATGAAAGCCAAAGCCACCTCACCAGAAGAGACTCACTAATTTTCAAGCCAAAAACCCACAGTCACCCAATTCATCCCTTTCACTTCTAAGACTAAAGAACTGTAAAAGCCTTTATCATCCTTCGCTGACGCTGAAGCTGAAGGTGAGGAAGGCCGAGAAGTCAAAGCCAAAGAACATCAAGAAGAAGCAAAATCTGACAATGACTTGCCAAGAGTAGCACTGGCATTTCACATATCTTGAAGCACAGCTTCTTCTATAACAATTTGCATAGCACTTGCTGCTCTAACTTCACCATTTTTTATGAAATCTTTGTGTTAGGGGTTGGGCTTGAAGACCAAGTTGATTAATATCAAGTACAATGTTTTTTTTTTTGGTAAGTATATCAAGTATAATGTTGTTAAGTTTTTTTTTTTGGTAGGTAATTTTGTTGTTAAGTTGATTCTCTTTTTCCTATTCAAACAGCATCTTCTTCGATTCAGGGAACTAGAAACCCAGATGAGTTTAATGTCAAGTATAAATAAATATTTAGCAAAGATTTGTTAGGAAAACGTAAGGGACAAATATGGAGGAAGTGATATATATCATTTAATTAAGCATGCCTTTATATAGGCTTACAAAAAACAACCATAGAATACTAATGGTTAAAAACCATAAATGTCACCAAATGCACATAACTTCTAAAACAAAGAAAACTCCCAAATTAACTCACACATAATTCCCTATAACTCAAAAAGCCACTACCGGTTATACACATCAAACCACAACCGGTTACACAAAAATCAAAAGCCACACATTAATACAAACTAAATGCCACAAATAAAGTTTAATAATAAAAACCTTTTATTTTCTCAACACCCCCCCTTAAACTTGATTTGTTACACCAAGTAAACTCCTCATTTTGATGAAAGTCTCCAACTTGAGGGGCTTCGTGAAAATGTCCGCCGTTTGGTCTTGTGACTTGATATATTTGAGTTCCACTTCTTTCTTCGTAACGCAATCCCGAATGTAGTGAAATCGGGTATCGATGTGCTTGCTTCTCCCATGAAACACCGAATTTTTGGCTAAGGCAATGGCCAATTTGTTATCAACAAAAATCTCCATTGGACCTTCCATTTGAAACTTCAACTCCTTCACTAAGTTTCTTAGCCAAATTGCATGACATACACAGGAAGTTGCCGTGACGTACTCCGCCTCGCATGTTGATAATATGACTATGGGTTGCTTTTTTGACATCCATGTGAACGCCGTTTCACCAATAAAAAATAAAAACCCCGTAGTGCTCTTCCGATCATCCAAGTCACTACTCCAATCACTATCACAATAACCAACAACATCAAAATTGCTAGAAGAGACATAGGAAAGACCATACCCAATCGTCCATTTGATGTAGCGAAGTATCCTCTTTGCCATTTTGAAATGCGTTGTTGTCGGCTTCTCCATAAATCGACTAATGATTCCAACCGAATAAAGAATATCCGGTCTTGTGCATGTCAAGTATCTCAAACTTCCAACCAAGCTTTTGAAAAGTGTAGAATCTACCTTCTCTCCTCCATCTTGCTTGGTGATTTTGACTCCACATTCCATTGGTGTTCCAACCGGATTAGCATCATCCATGTTGAACCTTTTGAGCACCTCTTTAGCATAGCCCTCTTGGGATATAAAAATCCCATCTTCACCTTGTTTGACCTCGATCCCAAGATAGCAACTCATGAGACCAATGTCCGTCATTTCAAACTCCTTTGCCATCTCCTTTTTGAACTCATCAAACATGCTAGGATCGTTTCCGGTAAATACTAAATCATCAACGTATAAACAAATGATTAGTATGTTTTCACCTTGCATTTTGATGTAGAGGGCATGCTCATAAGGACACTTCATATACTTCTTCTCTTGAAAGTACTTGTCAATCTTCGAATTCCATGTTCTCGGTGCTTGCTTCAAACCGTAAAGAGCCTTCTTCAATCGAAGCACTTTGTCTTCTTTACCCTTGACTTCATAACCCAACGGTTGCTCCACATAGACCTCCTCCTCAAGAATTCCATTCAAGACTGCCGATTTGACATCTATTTGATGTATCTTCCAATGATTATGGGCTGCCAAAGCAATAATCAAACGAATAGTTTCAAGGCGAACAACGGAGGCAAATACCTCATCATAGTCGATGCCGTGTTGTTGACTATACCCTTTCACAACTAGTCTAGCCTTGTGCCTCTCAACATCGCCATTGGCCTTTCTCTTTGTCTTGTATACCCACTTTACTCCGATTGGTTTGTGCCCTTTTGGAAGCTTGGTCAACTCCCATGTGTCGTTTTTCTCTATCGCTCGAATTTCTTCATCCATTGCATCCTTCCATTTTTTGTTTGCAATGGCTTCTTGGAAACTAATGGGCTCACAATCACCAAAAAGACAATAGAGAATTATGTCATTTTGATTTTCATTTACCTCATTAAGTTCCCGTAGACTTCGGGTTCCTCTTGGGCCAATTTCGTTCTCTGAATCGCTGGAAAATGCCTCCGTTCCGCTGGACGATGCACTGCATGACGCTGAGCCTTCAGATGACAACCGATCGGTCGACCGGGGTGACGCTGGAATGGGCAAAACTTCACTTATTTCGTCCCTGGTTGGCTCATTTTCATCGTCTTCTTCAAAGTATGGAAGGAAATCATACTCCTCCTCCTGCATATTCCAATCCCAAGAGACTTCCTCATCAAAAACAACATCACGACTAATAATTACCTTCCCATTCAAAGGATTGTAAAGGCGATAACCCTTTGAACTTGCGTCATAGCCGATGAAGATGAGTTTCTCGCTTCGATCGTCGAGCTTGGTCCTTTTTTCCTCCGACACATGAGCATATGCAATACTCCCAAACACCTTGAAGTGACCAATTCCGAGCTTTCTTCCGTTCCATGCTTCTTGAGGCGTCTTGTCAAGCACACTTTTGGTTGGTGCTCGGTTTGTCAAATAGACCGCACAAGCTACGGCCTCCGCCCAAAATTCCCTCGGCATCTTCTTCATCTTCAGCATGCTTCTTGCCATGTTCAAGATTGTCCGATTCTTCCTCTCCGCCACGCCATTTTGTTGTGGTGTCCTTGGCACCGTTAACGGACGTCGGATGCCTTTTTCATCACAAAATTGTTTGAACTCATTTGATGTGAATTCACCACCTCGATCGGTTCTCATGGCCTTGATCATAAGGTTGTTTTCATTCTCCACACGCACCTTAAATCTCTTGAAGATTTCAAATACTTCTGATTTTTCTTTCAAAAAGTACACCCATGTTTTTCTAGAAAAATCATCAATAAAGAGAAGGAAGTATTTACTTTTACCATGAGACTCCGGTTTGATCACTCTGCACACATCGGCATGGATGAGTTCTAGAGGCTTCTTGGCTCTTGTCATAGATTCCTTTGGAAAACTACTTCGATGATGTTTTCCGAGTAAGCACCCTTCACACACTTGGTTCGGCTTGTGAATGTGCGGTAAACCCCACACCATCTTCTTCTTCGACAAGTCTTCTAGACTCCCAAAATTGAGGTGCCCGAACCGTAGATGCCATAGCCAAGAGGGATCCTCATAACACGTCTTCAAGCATTTTGGAACATCATTACATACATTCAAAGGAAACATTCGGTTTTTGGTCATGGAGACTTTAGCAACAAGTCTCTCATGATTATCTCTCAAATACAAACAATTGTTTTTCATTTGAACTTCAAAACCTTTCTCTAACAATTGTCCTACACTCAATATATTGTTTTTTACATTGGGAATGTAATAAACATTTGTGATATATTGATGTTCTCCATTTTGTAACCGAATGAGAATTTTACCTATTCCTTTGATGGCAGCCAAAGAATTGTCTCCAAATGCAATATTACCTTTCGCCATCTCGTTCAACTCCGCAAACATCTCGCGGTTCCCACACATGTGATTCGAGGCTCCGGTGTCAAGATACCACATGCTATCTTGACCCTCTTCTTCTCCCTTTGAAACCATGAATAAGGTCCCGTTGTCCTCCGCATAATTGGACTGCCCTTGATGGGCGTTGGATGTGCTGGCAGTTGATCGGTTCTGATGCTTCCGGTCGATCGGCTCTGTTTGGGATGAGTAACACTTATTCGCATAATGTCTATATTTATTACAATTATAACATTTTACCTGAGATTTATCTCTCCCGGACCTTCCACCATGTCTTCCACGACCTCGGCCTCCTCTTTCTCTTGAAGATTCACACGAGTTTTGAGAAACGTCGGTGTTGGCTTCACCTCTTCCACCATGGCCTCGACCACCGCGACCTCTTCCATGTCCATGACCATTCTCCTCCTTGAGTTTGAGTTGGAGAAGTTGTTCAAC
This sequence comes from Vitellaria paradoxa, assembly GCA_019916065.1. Classification (NCBI taxonomy): domain Eukaryota; kingdom Viridiplantae; phylum Streptophyta; class Magnoliopsida; order Ericales; family Sapotaceae; genus Vitellaria; species Vitellaria paradoxa. Next base: position 45,597,433 of record CM034237.1, on the reverse strand, counting down.
GGTCTCCGTTTGCTCCATCTTCCTTTTCTTTTTCTCCTCATAGGCTTGCAACGAGCCTATAAATTGTTCAATCGTCATGTTCTCGAGATCCTTCGTCTCCTCGATTGTCGTGGCGATGATCTCGAACTTAATGTTTAGGCTCTGTAGAACCTTCTCCATGACACGAACATTGGCGATTTCTTCACCGTTCCGTCTCAATTGGTTGACAACGGTCATTACTTTTGTGTGATATTCCGCTATCACCTCCGTCTTCTTCATCTGTAATGGTTCAAACTCACCACGTAAAGTTTGCAACCGTACCTTTTTCACACGATCAGCTCCTCTATGAGTCGATTAGAGCTTATCCCACGCCACCTTTGACGTCTCGGCATTGGCGATGGTCTCGAACGTATCTTCGTCCACCGATTGGTACAAGATATAGAGGGCCTTCTTGTCCTTCATTTTTGTTTCCTTTAACGCGTCTCTTTGCGCTTGATCGGCTCCAGCTTCCGCCTCTTGGAAACCGTTCTCCACGATCTCCCACAGGTCTTGTGCTCCTAGTAACGCCTTCATCTTGATGCTCCAATTGTCATAGTTGAGCTTGGTAAGCATCGGTAGTTGAAGCGGACCCATTTCTTCACTGTTGGCCATTTTTCTCTCGGTTTTTTCCGCACGCTCTGATACCACTCTGTTAGAAAAACGTAAAGGACAAATATGGAGGAAGTGATATATATCATTTAACTAAGCATGCCTTTATATAGGCTTACAAAAAACAACCATAGAATACTAATGGTTAAAAACCATAAATGTCACCAAATGCACATAACTTCTAACACAAAGAAAACTTCCAAATTAACTCACACATAATTCCCTATAACTCAAAAGCCACTACCGGTTATACACATCAAACCACAACCGATTACACAAAAATCAAAAATCACACATTAATACAAACTAAATGCCACAAATAAAGTTTAATAATAAAAACCTTTTATTTTCTCAACAAGATTGAGGTCACATTTGTAAGCATGAAATAATGAGTTACTGCATATTCTCCAAAAGGTACAAGTCATGGCCTTACTTTAATATTTTCCTTTTCCTGCAAAGAAGAGAGAGAGAGAGAGAGAGAGAGAGAGAGAGAAATTTCCCATGCATCTCCTCTTTCATGGATGGCACATTAAACAGTAATTGCTAAAGAATTTCTATAGTATTTAATAACATCTGATTATATCAGGTTGCTCCATATTATGATTGGCCTGTGGCCACCACGCACTGATTATAGGATGCATGGTCGGATTTGGTCATGGCTATGGGGCAACTGGTGCTGTCTTCTTGAGTTCACTGGCCAAGGGTGGAGTCAGCAAGGGTGATCTCACCTTTAACCGGTGCAATGATGTCGTTTCTTGTCTAAAAATGCATCCCTAGGATATGTTCTCCTTCGGTAGAATTTTAGCCAACAAGCTTTCAAGTTGAAAGGACTTTCCTGATTATGGCTTGTGGATATAAACTGGTAATATCGTGCTTATGAAGTCATTGATGTTAGGGTGAGAAAGTCGCAACAAGGATGGAACTACATAGCTTTCCCAGCAGATCACAAGCAATGAGCATGGTTTGGTGACCAATTTAGCTAGCACATACTATCCAAACAAAGGAAATTAGCATCCTCCAGAGCTTAAATTTTGTAAAAACTAGTGTAACCACAACTCTAACATCTTTTACCTTTTCTCATTTTGTTTACAGCGCTTCAAACCCAGGAGCAGCAGCTGCACCTATTGTTGCTTTTGTGGGTGTTACTGGAATCTCATTTGCAGCCATCCCCCTTAGCAAGAGCCTTCCTCTGGCTCTGGCCCAGGCTTTAGCATGTGGCAATGCTGGGGCAAGCCTTTTCTAAAGAATAATCAGGAGACAGCTTGGTCACCCCCATATCAGATCCAACTCATCCCAATTAGAACCAAAGGACAACCCCATCCACAACAAAAGTCTCGGGTTTCTTACTGATATTGCAGGCCCTAAAGGTACCTTAGCTGGAAATAGTTTATGAGGTGTTTGGCTACATGCAAGTCTTATCAGCCCGCGTCATGTCATTTGCCCATGGCAGAAATGATGTCTTTGGCTGCTGCCTTTTCAATCCCGCAAAGTGGCACAAGAGGAGCTTCCTACCAAAAAAAAAGTGGCACGAGAAGAACTGAGATTGTCATTCCCAACAACGTTCTAGCATGGGGAGGATTTGGGATAGTTGTCATTCTGACGTTGGGGTACAGACTAATAGCATCAATAGGGAAGATAACAGAACTAACACCGACTAGAGGATTTTCAGCTGCTTCTGTGGTTCCATTTGCATCAAAGCTGGGACTACCCATACTTTTGTTGGTACAGTCATGGGGGCATGTTTGCCAGGGTATTAATTGTGTTAGAGCAGAAACCATGAGAGAGATAGTGGTTTCTTGGGCAGTGATGATACCAGTTGGTGCCTGCTGTATTAGCTGTCTTCTACGCATGGATCCTTACTAAGTTCTTCTCATATCTACTGTAATGTATATCCAAAAGAGTAGGATGGTAAACAGTTCTGAGTATGTGCTAAAAATCATCAGTTTTTTTGAATGGACTAGTCGAATGATCATATTCCTAAGACTTGGTATGATTTTCTGCACATTGGAATCTCTACAGAGAGTTGAGAAAACAAAACTGGGTATCAGGATTTTATGTAAAATTGACTATCCCACTCTTTTCATCAGGGCCAGATTTTGATTTATTCCAGTTGATATGCTCTCTCTCTCTCTCTCTCTCTCTCTCTCTCTCTCTCTCTCTCTCTCTCTCTCTCTCTCGTGTCGGACAATATAAAAATCCAACAAACAGGCAAACTGCAAACATGGAAAACTCAATCCAATGAGAAAATTTATCCAAGCAATATCCAAATCTATCAGAAGGGATTCTAATCCAAAAAATCCAAGGCTTTCAATATAATATCAATTAAAAGAGTACAGCATGATACATTAGGGAAAATTTCACTTGCGTAATTCTTTTTCAAACAAATTACGTAGATAAGCAACAATATGGAACCGTCTACGTAGCAGGTGGTAGGAACTAAGAACCATCAAATATCAGACAGGTAAGTCATGGAGAGATCTCCTGAACAGAATCTAGGCTGGGTTCCCACCCCAAATCCCTCGATATTTTTGGATTTTGGATTGGGGGTACAAATGGCATCTCTCCTCTTTGGCATTTTCTCAGCACACGTCTAGTCCGACTTTCTCTTGAGATATAGAAGTCCTTTCCAGAACAAACAGAATCCTCCGAACAATCATTATGTGCATCTGCAACAGTGTCCCCATCCAACACTTCATTGCTCTTGCACTTCTTAGAGTGCTTTCGCTTAAGTTTTTCTACAGTTGTAGATGGGATGACATAATATTTGTAACCTGGTAACAGCTTCTCCTCCGCCAATAGAAGAGATTCATGGGGATGTTTGAAGACTTCTGGTCTTGCCACACGCATCCCAGGATACCTTTCCATTAATTCAGAAGCAGAAATCTCATATTGATACAGCTCTACACGCCCGCCTGCATGAATTACTCTCACACTACTATCCTTCAATCGCACACTCAAATCTACTGAATTGCAAGCGTCTTTCGAGGCTTTCCTTCTTCTGGCCTGTCTGTTGTTGTGCTCAACTAAACCGCACAACTGAGCAAACTTCAGCATGGCCGCTACCAAAAGGCCCTCCAATCGTTATCTTCGCAATCTATGTCATGTGTGGAGTTGTAAACTCAATTAGATTGAGCTATTTCAATATATATATGCAAGCATTGACCATGAAATCTAGCATTTATGTTTTTCAAAGCCGGCTATCTATGAATCTTTTAACAGTTTCCAGACAAATGCAGTGATAAATCCAAGGCTCAGCAGAAAGGCAACGTCGTTACGAATGGTGCTTTGTGTTCTCCTCCTCGACGTGATAACCCAAGTTATCCGCGTAGAAAGAACAATGAAGCATTTTCCAAAGTTTCAGGAATAATATTGAAAGGAAAACTATAAATTGCTATTCTATGAAACCAATAATAATAATAAGGGGTAAATTAGAAAAAAGTTTTAAAGTAGATAATAGAAAAATTAAACATTATTTTACCTTCATTTAGCATAATTAAAATAATTGTGTAAATAATTTTAGGACTCATCAAGAGAGTAATTATATTGTTGATATCTTTTTTTTTTTCCTTACAATATATATAAATAAAGGCATGTCAGGAAATAATTTTCAACATGTAATTGCAGAGGCACAAAAACGAGTGAAAAGAAAGTACTTTGGAAGAGGTATCTCAAAATTAAGAAAGAAAACTATTATAAATTTTCAAACTAAAAAGGGGCGAAAATGAAATTTTATCAAATACAATTATGCAACGGTTCTTGTAGGTATGCCTATTAGATACATTTACAAATATATATATATATATATAATGCAAGTGGAGGTGCAGTCACATCATGCAACGCCATTTTGAATAAAAGTTCTTAAAAAATGAGTTTGTATATTATTACTTTGTTTCAATCGATAACTGAGGTTTCAATCGAAAACTACAAGTTATCACCATTGCTGTATCACCGTTGCTGCCTTGTACAAAGTTCTGGATGTAACAAATAATATAATCCCCCCCTTCATTGCAGTCAATTCTGATTGCAATACAAATACAGTAAAACCGGGAATTTAGAAAGAATCATCAATATATATATTCTGTATGAAGCTCTAAAGAAAGCTTTGATGCGGCCCTGACCGCAACTGCTTCAATGTTACGTACGCCCCCGTCCTTTCTCCTTCAGGGTTTGCTGCTGGACCATGCTCCTCTCCAGTGCCAACAGATGTAAATAGCTGCATCAATTTTGTTACGGGTCATGCCAGAGCATCTGCTTGTCTTTTGGACAGTCGTGCATAAAGGCCATCTTTCGCGAGAAGCTCATTGTGGTTTCCCATCTGCATGTATGAACATAAATCAGAGTCATGGTTAACTGAGGAACCCTATCAATTAAGGGATCATACTGAAAATTTTGGGTGTCCAGTAATAATTAAAAGGTAACAAGTTCATGATACTTATGTTTGAATCGAGAGAGTAAATAATATTCAGTAATAATTATATTATATTTGAAATACTAAAAATTTTGGAAGGATAAAAATTAATTGAGAGAAAACATTTTACGGGATAATGAGAAAAGAGTATATTTTTCTATTACTCTCCGTTGCCCACTTTCCCCACGAGTAACAATTTACTACCTTACCCCAATATAATTATTACCCCCTCTTCGAACTAATGTAATGGATGGAAAAAATTATTCTAGTAAAATTTATCCTCCATTGCCCCCAAAACAAACATGCCCTAAGTGATTAACAAGGGTCAGATAATTCTAGCCTTCGCTGCCTCATTGCTCTCCCTCTAGTAATCCAATCAGTGATGCTGAAAGACGAAATGAAACTTACAAGGTCCAACATGCTGGCCCCACTTATCAATAACCAAAAAAATAAAATAGCTAGCCACCAGTTTAAACTCCACTGACCAATTAATTAGTAATAAGAATAGACTACGACATTGGTTAAATCCAAAAAGTTAATGGCCTCGCCAACAGGCTCGTCTTATGGTAAAGAGGTGGCATGTTTTGGTTGAATAGTCCCTTTGGTGGTTTTCTCTGGCTCTTTGACCAATAAATGGATAAATTACAGAAGGTCAACCATATAACAACAAAGATGGACAACATTTGCATGTTTTTACACAGAAATCAAGCAATCAGATTGCATACCTCGACAATTAGACCACCATCCATTACCACTATCCTGTCAGCAGCTTGTATAGTGGAAAGTCTGCAGAAAAGGGGAATCATGTACTAGAACATGAGATCAATGTACTCAAATGGATAGAATAGGAGGACTTACCTGTGTGCAATTACTATGACTGTTCTCCTACTCTTTAGGTCATTTCTGACAGCTCGGAGAACACCCTACACATAATGGCAAAATAACACACTCATCAGTGACTTCAAAATTCCCATATCTTATGGTTTAATGCTGGATAAAATCTACCTTGACATAGTGTTCACTCTCTGCATCTAGAGCACTAGTAGCTTCATCGAGGATCAAAATGGTTGGATCCCTAAGAATGGCACGGGCAATTGCAATCCGTTGCTTTTGTCCTCCACTAAGCAAATCATCATCAACAATGGTTTGGTAACCATCAGGCAGGGATAAGATGAAGTCATGAGCATACGCCTGCTTGGCAGCCCATTCCACATCCTCTTGCTTAATATCTCGAGGAGATCCATATCTTATGTTTGAACTGACATCCATCCGAAAAAGTCGAGGTTCCTGTTTAAAATTCTTGTAATAAGGGAAAAATATCTTTCAAATTTCACTTTATAAAAGGGGCCGGAAGTTAACAAGAAGAACCTGTCCCACAAATCCGATTCTTTCCCTCAACCACTTGATGTCCAAGTCTTTAAGAGGGAAGCCATCAATTAGAATCTACAAATTAATTTAAGGAACAAAAAAATTATATGTGAAAAGCTCAAGTAATTTATATTTGTTCACTTTAGAACTTAATAAAAGCAAGAAAAGAATAATCGAATGTTTGGTTAGGCCCTTGTTAAGTTGGATTAACATTCATTGTTAGGCTCATTTTTTAACAGCTCAAGTTTTTAAAGAATTGGAAAATTAAGATGCTATCAAAACTCTTGTTCTAGGAGTTCCTGATTTAAGTCGTCTTATGAGTGTTGCAGCCCATTTATTATTAAGGACTTTGTGATATATCTTATTAGACGTATTTCCTAACATATCAAATTTTTAAGACAACTAGTGACTTAACAATTGTCAAACAATTAATTTTGTTAAAATGGTTAACCACATCAAGAAACCCCTAAATTATGACCCAATCTCACTTAATTATCTAGCCCTATCATGTGTCAGACAATATCGGATTATAATTTGTTTAATATTAATAGTGGGTGCCATATATTTGATATATAAAGTCTCTCAGTTATTGAAGAAAAAATTTATGTTCTATTACATCTAACCAAGAAGGATAAAGGCATTCATTCAATCATTTTATTGATGATGTTATTATCAATTTTAATTTTAATAGTTTAAGAGGTCAATATGACTTTTGTTTTAAAGAGGAGTGTCTAATGATCTCGAGTCGTAGTTCAAGGGGTTCTAGTGTGATTAACCCTTGATTGAAAAAAAAAAAGGGAAAAGAGGGGGGGGTGATAAAAAAATAATAATAATAACTAAGAAAATAAAAAGACAGAATGAAATTGAAAGCAAAGCTGGCACACCAACCACTGCCAGAAAATTAATATCAGTAAAACTCCAACCTAAGCTATAGCAATCTAGGTAAATTTCAGATATTTCGGCTTAATTTAAAAGGGATTACAGTGTTCTCTCAATTTATTTATTTATTTATTATTATTATTTTAACTTTAATTGAATCTTTAGAATTCTGCAAACATAGTTTCTAGGATTCGCCTTTTGTAGGTTATCAGACCTAAAATGAAAGATCTGACTGTTTGGAAACAAAGTTAGTCGTCGTCTATGGTGGAGTCACCGAAGATTAGTGGGATGAGAATTAACGCAGTCTGGAGCAAGAGAGAGAGATCATAGAGAGTGATTCTCATGATAGTAGTAATGATGAAATGATTCATGAACCCTCTAGGAGAGGAGGGATTTATATAGGCTAGGAGGAGTTTCTTTAAGACGGGTCAAGGCTTCATATCCGCCTAATAGGAATTCAATCTTTAACAAAAACGTAGCCCTATATAGTAAGGACTCCTTCCGAAGATCTCTCTCTAGACTAGTTGAGGGAAACTCAATGTATCCCTCGATTATAACCACCAAATCACTAGTCCCCAACGATCCCACCTAGTGTGTACAAATTCGTTGTTGGGGAGGTCCTTAGATCTTGCTCCTTATCCAAGGAAAAAAGTTGTAACCCCACAGAGGAACTTTCCTGCAAGTGCTTTCTGCGGTGAGCTACCCTAGGGAGAGGATTCTCCATGGTCAAATGGTGCTGAGGTTGCTTCGATGATAAGGTGAGCCATGGCTGCTTGCCATGGGGATGATATGCGGCCCAGGTACCCACACCTTTCAAGGAAAATAAAGTCTTCAGGATTTATGCGTGCATGTGTGTGGTTCAAGTTCTTAAAGGAATCTTCTAGCTTCTGTAAAGATTCATAAATCCAGCAGGTTAAGAAAGTCCACCGTACATCTGCCTTCTAGCAGACCTTTTTGCGGTCAGACTTGTTTTTGCATCAGCATCTTCCACTCAATCGGAAAGCATCAATTCCTATTCTCATTTATTAAATTACAAGATGTTAAGAATCCAGCACAAGAAAGAAGCTTACCTGACCATTTGTTGGCTCATAAAGACGAAGCAAAAGATTTACAATGGAGCTCTTTCCACTACCACTAAGACCAACCTAACCAAAATCAGGATAAAATTCTGTTTATTTCTTTTGTTACTACGGAAGATAGATATGACACCAAAAAGAAAAAACATGTCCTTACAATTGCAACCACTTCATTGGGATGCACTGAGATGTTTACACGTTTTAGTACAGGTACCTGTTCAAAAGGTCAAAATATCAATTATCTCTATGGTAGCACCAAAAAACAAGGATATATCTTTAGAAGCAACTGAGACTTCTAAATGTGTTGCTCAAGAGGGCTAACAATAACTAGATATGTCAAACTAAGAAGCCAAATACAATTCTCCATGCCATGAAAATGAAGCACTGGAGATAAACAAATATACCGCTGCTCTTGAAGGATATTGAAAAGACACATTCACAAACTCAATATGCCCCATCAGCCTTTGCAACTTCAATCCTGCAACATGTTGATACCCAACCAATTTTACTAACAGACAACTGGAAATCTTTAGTAAAAGGTGAAAGAATAGTTCGCTCTATGCTCACAGCGCGGCTGCGTGACAATTGGAAATCATCCATTCGGAGGAAAAGAAAAAGGCAAAAAGAGCCGTCAAAAAAGTGATATTTCAGTTGAGTGAAAGTCCAACTAATAAGATAAACCAACAAGCATATGAATAAAAAAAAGGCGAAAACTTTTATACACTTTTAAATGAGAAAATCAATGTTATGCCCATGGGTCTGCATCTGGATTAAAGGTAAGAGTTTTTTTTGGAGTCTGCAATCTGAAATAACCAGTAATGTCTTGTCCAATTCCTATGACTCTCCTTCATTAAGTTATTCTTGGTTCTCCTTAAATTATCAAGGAGCTATGTATCTCCCCCCATGTTGGGCATCAACTGGGCCTAATTGTGACAATGAATTGATCTTCTATCAAGGTGCTAGCGATGCAGTCCGTCCAAAAAAAAAAAAAAAATGGTCAGTGCCAGGCCACCGGAGAGGTCTATGACCACATAATGCAGATTAGAGAGAATTGAGATACAAACTTGTAAATGAACTCAATGATATTTAGGAAACATTCACAGAACCCATGATTTGGCTAACACAAATAAAAAGAAAATAAAAATTACAAAGACTGCCATAGTATTCATTTAGTGACTAATGCAAACTGTAATTAATATATTCCAACTTCTATGCATAGCTTGAATGCAGCCAGAAAGCAGAAACAAGGAAGTTCAAGCATCTTGAACATTTAACAAGCACAGGCTTCGAGACACTTGAAAGATCCATTATGATTAATTCAAACATAATTGTTTACCATCAAGGATTTCAGGAATTTGCTATATCGAGAAAATTTAGAACTGCTTGCCTTGAGCTAGGAACTGGCCACTTGGTGGAAGATCCATCAGTTGGAAGACCTTTTCACTTGCTCCAACAGATTGCATCAATGATGACAAACTGTCTCCCACCCACCATGTTGAAAAGATGAGCCATTCGCTATACATTATGAACTTTGTCAATTGTTCAGCTGTTATTTGACCATGCAGAATAGATATTCCTCCTATCAGCACAGCAACAACCTATAAAGTTAAATAAGCAAAATAAAATCGAAGTTAATAAATCAAATAACAAGGCTTGTTCTAATGTTCCAAATGAAAAATGTCAAAGATTTGGTTTAACACAGGTATTAATCGTTAACTGACTTCAACATTTCCCAATTGTAAATAAAAGAGATCAATCTGTAAGAATCCTGCATAACTGAAAGAACACCGGCTGTTTCAGAATTACAGTAAGAAAATGAAGGTAGGTAAGAAACCTTGCCGTTTCCCTGATAAATCTATGTAGCAAAAAGCTGAGTATTTGTGTAAGTTGTAAACATTTATAGCCCATTATCCAATTGTTAGACTGATAGCCATCATTTCATCTAAAAGCTGAAGCTATTAGAGGGGCAACTCTGTTATTTATAATGACTTATTTTTTCTCAACATGCCCCCTCACATCTGACCAACTCACTTTTTTAAAAAAGTCAACCGTGTGCATTATTGACTTGTCAAGTTGTCAGTGAGATTTAAACTTAGGACATTGCTTACTTTAATACCATGTTAGACTAAAGATGGACATGGGCCGGGCTGGGCCGGGCCTCAGATTTCAAACCATTGGGAAGGGACAACGTTATCATTTGTATTGACTTATATTCTTCCAATATCAACAACCAAGGAGTTTCAAATGAAATATATATATAATATCCGAATGCATAAACCTGTTGTAGTATATCTAGAAGATCAAAACTTTTCCCAGTGATAGGAAAGGAACTTAATGGATAGAAAAGAAGGTAATTTTCCTGAATTATAATATATCTATCTTGGAATATGGGAGGCACTTTATCTGTTTTATCTTGTGAGAAAGGCAAGGTTTTATTCTCCATCCTCATAGAGTAATCCATAGTTCTAGATACACCAAATACAAACTCTGAAAACAGAGCATACTTTCTATCTCAGTAGATTAAAATTACCAAAAGCACTCTTTCTGTTAGTTTAGCAGTCAAGAGTTGGACATGTCACTACAACTCATTCCACCTGACATTACATAGAGGTCAAGAGGCTGAATTGGATTTCAAGTTATGAGAAGTTAGGCTCCGCAATCAAATTTGCAGAGAAGCTCTGGTTCCAAAATGTGTGTGTGTGTGTGTGTGAGAGAGAGAGAGAGAGAGAGAGAGAGACAGAGAGAGAGTATGAAAGTGAATTAGTAAAAGAGTCAACCTGGGTTGAATGATAGAGTGTGTGGAAGCTAAAGCTCCAAAATCCATATGCCGCACTTTGTCGCAAGTTTACATCAGCTAGCTTTCCCAGCCACTGCTTGTACCTATACATAAAAGCAGAACAAGTCTACGTTTGTCACAGCAATTCAAGTGGAACATACAAGTGTAAATGTTGGTGTTCTGTATAAGGATTATGTGACAAAAGTAGCACAGAAGTAAAAGTTCTTTGACAAAGTACAACACATTTACCAACACTATTACCTGCCAAGTTCTTGTTTCTCAGTTCCATAAACTCGAACAGTTCTCACCAGAGAGAAAGTCTCCTGTGCAACCTATGTTACACGAAGGAAAATTCTTACATAAAGACATATCAGTAATTACATAGCCTTGTATATATTAACATGAGTCTTATGACATTACTTCATTGGCAGAAGCAGTGAATTCTTGAATAATTTTTGCTGTTTTCTTTTGGTACCTGTACAAAAAACATGAGAAGCAATAAATGATATCACGATTCATAAAGGAAACCCCATAGAGTGAGTAAAAGGCTATGTTGAGTAGAGTAAAACTGCAAAAAAAAAAAAAAAAATAATCCTTTGAAATGCAAAAAGCATAATCTTGGATCCAGTGGTAGTTCAAAACGAGGGCTCCAATTTAGGATTTGCTCAATGTACCTGTTTCAAAAGGCCATGAAAAAGCAAAATTGATTTGACTATGATGGTCATTTTAAAGTACTTTCCAAGTCTGGTCAGATAACCCAAAGAAACCACAATAATGAACTTCATGATTACTGAGCTGACTTTGCCATCTCCTTGTACTTGGGTGGGTGTGTGGGTGAATCCCCTTTTAATCTCTTATATAAATTAAAATACATGCCATAACTCTTTAGTCTTCCCTTGCTCAAAAATAATCTTATTACAAAAGTGGATTATCCTGCAAAGCTTTTAATTATAAAGCAGTGAATCCACAAATTTAATCTTCGTGTTTCTTTACAAAACAAGACTCAGAAATTCATACAAGAAAATCTGTGTGCATGTGAAAGGGAACTCAGGAACTGTAAAAAATCTTACTTGCCATAAAACAGCATAATCACTGATATGGCAGAGCATATTGCCAATGTACATAATCCAAGTGGCCATGATAAAATCAACAAGTAAATTAATGAACCTGTCGCCTGAAAAAAAGCTATTGAGAATGAGAGTCTCCACTTGCAATTTTGAAACCAACCAAAAAGAACATTAGTTTTTTATTAGCAAATCAACCTGCAGACCATTGCGCAATATCAAATTGAGATCATTTCCTATAACACGTGACACTTGCTGACAATCTGCTCCAAGCCTACTTGTCAAATCACCCACTGTTTCAGCATCAAAAAAGGATATATCCTACAAAGGAAGTAAAACCAAAACAAATTATTCAATGCACCAAGATATCCCAGACAAAGGTGTGCTTGTCTTTTGATATGCACATGGAAACAGAAGAATTCAAGTAACATGCAAGGATATGCCCGTGCGCACACACACACTTCCAAACCTGGAAAAGAAGAGTGGAATAAAAAGTTTCCCTCATTCGTTTGACCTGCAGATTGAAAAAGTAGGGTACTCTGCATCAAATGAAATTTTCAGATGATCTTTCAATAAAGTTTCACAAGACATACAAGCCCTTTTGCATTTCATAACACCATACACATGACTCCACCTTTAGGAATCATGAGTACATACACTGAGCACTTCTTGGATGAGAAATAACCCCAATGACTTGAAAATTGAGTTACATTGACTTGGGTATGAGTATCGGATATGGGTATACGTCCAAGTGTTGGACCTCTCTAAATTCTTAACCTTAGAATATTGGAATATCAAATATGTATTCAAAAGTTCGGTATGCATACATGTACATGTCAACTCAACAAAGTCTTAGTCCCAAACTAGTTGGGGTTGGTTATATGAATCTTCTTCCTCCATTCATTTCTGTCATGGGTTATGTTTTTTCATGAAGTTATATGAAATGTACATGTACCCTCATGGAAACGATCATTATTAAGAATTATGCTTGAAAGCAAATTAAACTCCAAGAAAAAATAGAGATTTTTACCTTTCGCCCAAGTGAAAGGCTAGAAATTTCTTTTTCCATCAAAAGTGAACTAAACTTTCTTGAAATATGTTTAAATTTAAAGGGTCCAAGACTCTAATTTGGATATGTGTTGGACATGAATCCTGCACATTTATTCTCATCCTGTCTTGTGGAAACAGATACTTTGGAGGAAATAGATGATTCAATGTAACACAACTCTAAAATAATATTGCAAATTGCAAAGCCCAATGTCATGTGTGCAGGGATTCTCATTGCATCTGAAGGTTATTTCTTACTGATCCAAACAATAATTTAATGGTCTAATCAGATAAACAGTCTTATATGTTCTCCAAAACACTCGTCCAAGAAGTGACAGTAATATAACTGATGCCTTAAAAGAAAGATATTGTTTAAAATGTTAACCAACATAAATAAACTCACAAGGATCATATTTGCAATGCCAAAACAGCAACCTCGTAGACCACTGTAGTTCAGGGGGAAAGGGGGAAAAAAAGAAAAAAGGGGATCAGCAGCTGTGCCACATAGTTCACTGAAACAGTTTAAATTCCAGTTATAGCATGCCAATTGCCAAGTTTAATGCATACTGGAAGCTTTAAAAATAGACAAAAGGATAGAAAGTTGCTTTAAATTGATAACATGAATGCATGTCTCCAGACTTACAATTATGTATAACATGTACCTTGGTCACTAATCAGTAACTTCTACATACTTTGGGTGTACCTTAGTGGGGATCAACCCCATACACAACCATCCCAAAATTTATTCAGCAGCATGCTGAATGGTGAAAAATGGTTCATGTTTTGCTCATTCCTAACAACATTATCCAATGCAGATAACATGATCAATAAAATGAATAGTGAGTCAGATAGAATGACCCTCGGATTTTTTACCCTGGAACTCTACCCCAAATTCCTAATACACAAAGACAACAAAGAAACAAAAAAAAAAAAAGCATTCGTTTCAAAGAAGTTCAAAATTTTAGCAAAATTCTTTTGTACCCCAGCTTTATGATCTCTTGATCTCTTTCCCCATATTTTTTAAACGAACAAACTCAACCATTCCAATAAAAGCTGGAAAAAACATTACTCCACTGTATATGAGAAAAGCATCTGACATATAAGGCTATGGTTACCATTTTCCCATATTCTTTAAGTGAACAAGCTCAACCATTCCAATAAAAGCTAAAAAATACATTACTTCACTGTATATGAGAAAAAGCATCTGATATGTAAGGCCATAGTTACCATTTTGTGCTTACAGAATTCTATTTTCCCTAAGGTAAATGAACTGAGTTTCTTCGCTTAACTAAGGACTGCAATTAAATAAAAGGATAACGCAAATCTATTTAGTAATTTTGAATAACTCCCCAGATACTATCAAAGGATTTACGTGGGAAAATGGAAATTCAATTGTATGCAATTGCAATAAAGAGAAAGGATCCTTGACCATACAAGATTTTGACCTGCAAATTCCAGCAGCGAAACAAAGTAGAACCAAAAGACGCACATTCCGGTGGAACACCATGATTTCACCACTTTGAGCGGAAAAGATTGATGCGGTCAAGAAATGTGGTATGCAGATCTCGGAAACCTGTATCACAAAAGTGAAATATTTAGGCACAACCAAAAAAAAAAAAAAAGTGAAATTCAAAATTCATTAGCTTATTTCAACACAAAAAAGTTGTCCATTCCATTTCTGCAGTGCAATGCACGTCCATGATCAGCAGCCAAAAATCTTTGGAGTTCCTAATTATGGAAAGTATAGCACCAATTTATTAACATTCACTTCCAAAAAAAATGCAGTTATCTACCTCTAATTCTACACTCTTTTCAACAACTTATGGTGCTTTTTGGTGAAATTCTACAATTATTTGCTGAGTGGAGAGGCTAATGGAAAGTTTCTTTGGAATAACACAGGGAAGTCCTCTCAAAGTTCGACAAAATTTTGAAATCCTTAATTGCCTATACCAATGTAAACTACATTTTCTCTAACTTCATAGAATTGAAATGGACAGAAAATCAAACCAAAGTCTTGCGACTAAGATTCTGTCGTTGAAATTACCATCAAATTAACCCTAATACGTATTACGCAATCAACAACGAAAAGTTCCAAAAAAAAAACTCACAGCCGTCACAATTAGGGCTGCAAAGGCAGCGAAGATAACCCAACGCTCATCCGCAATCAACTTCCACATCCGGCCGAGTGCCCGCAACACTGTCACCGGCTTAGCAGTCATTACAACATCGACTTCTTCGGAGAAGCTCCACCAACTTCCACCAGGCAAAACTGATCGAATAAAGGCAATCCATCTCCGGAGCCTCTCAGGAAGCCCCACATTGCTTTCTCCGTATTCCTCTGAAATCTCCTCCGGACTGCTCTGCACCTGAAATCCATTGACCGTAGCTGATTTCGGAGGAGAAATGAAACCGATCCTTCTTCTATTAGAGGGATAGAGAGGGAGAGAGAATTGACTTCTGGTTTTGGCGACGAAACAGAGACTTCTGTGATGAATATGAACAGAGGTTTGTCTATGGACCAGAGAAGATACGAAGCGAGGTTGAAGATCGCAGAGAAGCAGAGCCATTGCTGATGGGTGAGGGACACGTTCAGGCTTCATTCACAGGTTCCGGATAAAGGTACTGTGCTGTCTCATTGAGAAACCACACGCAGAGACAGAAACGTGTCTTGGTTGCCCTGTGCCAAATGTTGACTTTGGAGAGTCCACTCACCGTTGATTGAATTACAGTCAGCCCATCAACGGTGGATAAAGTGAGGTTCGTCCCGTGACGGCGAAGTTAAACAATTTGGTTACAGTACGACATCCAAAACGACGTCGTTTTAATAGTTAGATTTTGCCAAGCCCTGCCCCGGTCATCCATCGGTTTGCGCTCCGTCAAGGTGCTTTATTACTGTCTCCAGACTTTGAGGCTCCGTTTGTGAGTTTAGGGTATCGCTTGGAAAGGCGAAGGCCAGTTGACTTATGATTAATTGGTTTATTTGTTTATTTATAAAATAATTAATTTATTTTTTTATATTTTAATTTTTAAAAATTTTAAGAATAAAAATGTTAAATTAATTAAAATTAAAAATTTATTTAAAAAAAGTCACTTTTTTTAACACAAAAATAGTTAGATTATTTTTAGATAGTTAGGGCCCGTTTGGTTTGCCATTTTTTGCTGAAAATCTCCAAAAATCTCTATAAATCTCTGTTAACTTTATATCACATCAACTTTTTCTCTCACTGCACGCATTACGAAATCTCTCCAAACCACAATTTATCTCATTTTTTCTTACTCCAAACAAACCCTTAGTACGTTTTAATCTTTTTTTTTTAAATTTTTAAGAGTAAAAATGTCAAATTAATTAAAATTAAAAAAGCCACAGTTTTTCTTTTTCCAAACACAAAATAGTTAATTTATTTCTAGTTGCTAAACTAAGCCACTAGCTAAAAATAAACTAATTATTTTTCTTCTCAAACTAAGCCTAAGGTTTTAAAAGTAAAAAAAAAGTGGCATTTTTTTAGTTAGTTAAAAGAAAGTTATCTCTTTTTTTTTTGTATTTGGTAAAAGAAAAAATTAGTTTTTTTTTGTAGTTGACTTTTTAATTTTTGTTAAATTGACTTTTTCATTCTTGAAAGTTTAAAAGAAAATTAAAATATAAGAAGGTAAATTTGATCATTTTATAAATAAACAAATAATCAAATAAGTCAAAGATTTCAAAAAGAGCCTAAAAGAAAAGAGAAATGAAAAAACATGAGTCAGAAAAAAAATAAAAAGAAAAAATGATTTGTGAGCTAAGAGAGGGGAAAAAAGAAAAAGTATTAGTTAAGAAAAAAGAAAAAGAAATGACAAATTAATATTTTTTTATTTATTTATAAATTTAGATAAAAAGAATAATAACTTTCTTTTCTTTGACTCTAAGTTGAGAAGAAATTGAAGAGAAAAATGATAAATTATTATTTTAACATTAAATCTTTTAAGGAAAATTGAAATGCAATTAATTTATTTACTTTTAATACATATTTATAATTTATTCTTTATTCTTTATTTTATAAATAAATATATTATTTTGAAAGTTTTATTAATTTATTTTTTCATCCTTTTTATTTTCTTCCTTTCTTAAAAGATAAAAATTTTAAAATTACTCACTTTCTTGAAAGATAAGAATTTTAGAATTACTCACTTATCTTTCTATTCCTTTTCATCTGTTTTCTTTTCTTTCTTAGGAAAACTCACACTTACGAAAACTCACACACAAGTAACTGATTCTAAAATTTGTTCTTTTTTTTTCCCCTCACTTTCATTCAAATGCACAGTAATCTTCCTGGATACAAAAATAGAGGGGTTTTTTAGTCTTTTCACATCCCCCATCAAGAAAAATCTCTGCTCTGCTTTCTCAGCTCCAACTCTGTTATCTGACTTCCTCTCTCCTCTCCCATTCGCTCTCTTGACGGCGTCGACATGGCCGTAGTAATCGGAAACTTAGGACTGTTATTAGACGTGGCCTCACCGCGTACTATAGTTGTGGACCGGAAGACTCGTCCGGTGCCGGCCGAAGTAGTTTTGGGCATGTTCAAGAAGGAGCCGAACCACCACATCGCCGTCGCCAGCGCTAATGGTTTTGAATCTGATAAGGAGAATCGTAATCAGAGATCTGGATTGCGTGGGAAGGCGAATTCAAAGGTGAATGAGGTGGATTTTGCAGGTTCAAGCGACGACGACAGCAACGGGAACGGGAATGGGTTCGAGGACGAGGAGGAGGAGACGTTTGATTGGGAGAAGGAAATGAGGAAGAGATTGAAGGAGATCGAGGAGATGAAGGAATTGGAGAGGAAGGCCGAGGAGTTGCAGAGCCGAACGGAGGACGGTGAAGTAGAGGGCAAGGAGGAGACGGAGGAAGATAAGAGGATGAGAGTCAGAAAAGAGCTCGAAAAGGTTCGATTTTTTCTCAAGTCTTTACATTCAGAGCTCGAAAAGGTTCGATTATTACTTAAGTCTTTGCATTTGATTTTCTCAACTTGGTACAGACAATGGCTAAAGGAAACTGTGTTTATCTAAGTTCTTTTATCGTTTTTCTCAGCCACCAAACATGGGAATCAGCAGCTTTAGCGCCCAAGAAAAAAAAAATTCCTTATTTTATATGCAAGGACTAGATTTAGTGTAGTTATTTTTTGTGTTCCTGCTCATATTGGAAGTACTATCTTTTCATCAACGCAAGTGAAATGAAAAGAATGTATACCAGTTGCATTTACTCTGGAATTCAATTGTTAAAAGTTTGTGGTCAAATTGGTGATTTAGTCGTCTTTTATGATAGATACTGTGGCCTAAATCTGTAGTTTTAGTTTAAATTGATTTTGTTGTTTTATGTCTACAAAAGTGAGCTGAATAAGTTTTGTTTTGGTATGGGTGAGTAGGTGGCTAAGGAGCAAGCAGAGAGGAGAAAAATGGCTCAGTTAATGTTCGATCTGGGTCAGAGGGCTTACGGGAAGGGAATGTATGGCCGTGCCATTGAATTTCTGGAAGCTGCTCTCACAATCATTCCCAGGCCGACTCTTCTTGGCGGTGAGGTTGGTTGATATCTAAGAAGATGGATATCTGTGGTGGATTTTTTTTTTTTTTTTTCTAATCTTTTTGTCTTATCTGCATATGCTGATGAAGAACTGCCATACTCATGCAAAACAATGGTTTTGGTATTCAGATACAGATATGGCTTGCTATGGCTTATGAAGCTAACAACCGCCATAAAGATTGTATTGCTTTATATCAGCAATTAGAGAAGACACATCCCAGTGTCGCCATCCGGCGCCAAGCCGCAGATCTCCGCTACATCTTGCAAGCACCTAAGCTCAAGATATCCCAGGAGGAGATGGTAACCATTCCATTGATAGGTTCTAGCTATGATAGGTGAGTTTGTATTTTACTTGATTGTTCAGTTTTACTTACTATCTACCACTACGGTTTTTCTTCTTTAGTTAAACTGTAGGATGTCTTACATGTTTGAAGCAATATAACTTGGAAATAAAAGCTTCAACTAGGGTGGAAAAATATGACCTTCTGATGCATTTTGTTGGTCTAGTTATTAAGTAATGATAGCACTAATTAGCTTGAGAAAAATAGGAGCCCTAAATACAGTAGGAAAAAAGTCTTGGGGAGAAGTAATTTTTCAGTCCATACAGGCTTACAGGAGGATCTCTTTTGAGCCTGTCGTATTGCAATTGTTTCCAAATTGAGCTAGCATGGCATCATCATGAGGAATTTGCAAGTTCATGTCTATTGTCAATAATCGAAGTTTAGTTGAAGGAATAAGTCTACAGGTTGCCTATGAGTCCAACTATAGCTTATGAGTTATCTTGCCTACCTTAGCAATTGATTTCCCAACATCAGATCACTTTCCCCGTTTTTTAATAGAGAAGGCAAAAGATTTTTTTTTTTTAAAAAGGTTCACAGCTGGTGATGTTGAGAACTGAATTGGCACACTTGGGAAGATTTGAAATAATCAACCTTGATAAGTGGTTGTATAAGGCAACAACTGCACTAATTGGGAGAAATAATTTGGTTATATTAAGGCCTAAGACTTTGTTTGATTGAGATAATTGGGAGGGGGACTTGATTAGTTATCTGTGGCCCCACCTTATCCGGTGATTAGTTGCGCAAACTTACTTTAGACATGAAGTCCAAAGTGGATTGTTTATATCTACAATATTGTATATTCCCATGTCCAGATTAGTTTTCCACCCATATCCAGATGTCCAAAATTAAGTCATGTCAAATCATATCTTTTATCCAACTCTATATCTCACCAACCAAACACCAAAAAAAAAAAAATAATCCAACATAAAAATTAATCCCATATGGTATGCAATCCCATATATTATTCCATGCCTATTCCCCAATCAAATGTAGCCTAAATGCACAATACTTATAATTGGGGGAAAGTTTTGAAAATTACCAAAGATGGTTTGGTTTTGTGAAACTATTATCGGTCCTGCACTGTTTGAGGAAAATAATTTGGCAGCTCAGACGCAATCTTAAGTTAATCTATGTGGAGTCTGTTATCGTGTTTAGTCCAGGGGCATGGTCTGGCCTCCAGGCGCATGACGCCTTCATGGAAATGTACTGAGCAATCAACTGCTGTCCATCCTTATGTTGAAGCCAGAATATGATGTGGTATTATAATTGGGGTAATCCTCACATTCCTGAAATTTCATCTAGTACAATGCCCCTTCAATAAAGACCTTTCTTGACTTCGTTTTTGGGGATATGTTCACTATTAAGACGTATCAGGCTTTTCTTGATTCTTGCCCCTTTTTTGTAGGAAATTATGGGATTGTCTGTTGTCCTATTGTTTTAGAACTAGGTGCAATTCGACCAAGAGTTGGTTATTGAGAAACCACACTAAACATCATTGATTCATCAAGTTTGAATGGAACAAATTATGTCTCTTAATTGGGGGGGAAAATAACATTTTACTCTCATTTGTGGGGTTTCTCTTTGGGGAGTCATATGCCCGTATAGACATATTGACTGGTATGGTAATATGCTTCTGCAGACATATTGGCCTCTTAGACCACAGATATGTTTGATAATGCAGGTAAGCAATATCGCACCCTTAACGATCAAGACTCTTCAGTCTTAAATGGTGTGAGCAAAGTTCCATATTGACTGGATACTGGATACAAAGGTTGTAGTTTCCATGTAAGATATTGACCAACGTTTACCTCACAAGCCGATGTTTAGGGTTGAGTTAGGCTTGTGCTTGTGTAACATGGTAACAAAACTAGGTTTTTGGGCGTCGCTTATCTGGCATGGCCTCATCTCATGTCATTCGACCCTTTGCGTGAGGGAGTTGTGAGTCATTTGCTTATCACAGCTTACTTGAAGGAAGCTGAGGTGACTATCTGTTTGTTGTTTTTTGCAGCTATGCAGCAACATGGACCGATAAATACAAGGACAAAGACCAGAGCAGAATTGGATCGACCACCAACCAGCTTCCGTCGAGCAGAGACTACCTAGGGGACTTTTTGGTGTGGCGGCCGCCAATTGGTTTGGAGAAGAACCAAGCTTTCTGGGTGGCTTTGACAATATGGTTAGGTTTGGTTGGAGCTGCGCTTTTCCTTCAAAGATGAAGCACACGAATTCGAGTACTAGTAGCTGTTTTTCTGGCCTGCAACTTGAAGATGGAGATTTAGTTATTCTTGATTATAGTTTGTTTTTGTGATATAAATGTAATATTACACCAATGTCTGTAAAATATATTCTGTGGAGGAAAACATAAAAAGATGTGAATTTCTTTCGTATGCCAGTCTCTAGTAAAATCGCATCGTTTTTTTTTTTTTTTTTTTTTTTTTTTTTAATTTAAATAAAATTTTAAATTATTTTTAATGGGGTTGCCGATTTGAATAATTAAAAAAATAGAATATCAATAGCAGTTACCAAAAATAAAGAAATCTAAATTTATTGGTGAAAGAGTTTGGTGACTAAAAAAACACTTTTTATTTTTTTAGTTATTTTCTTTAAAATTTAAAATGAAAAGTAAAAAAAAAAATAGAGATAAATTAATTATCATATAAGCCAAAAAACAAATTTAGTTGTTTGTGACGGTAGTTATAGCATTCGAAAATGGACTCTACCTTTAGTTTTTGGCATTCCATCGACTTTTATAATAAATAATACTTTCTGAAACATGAGTGATTTTTATCACAATAAATACTGTTTTTTATTAAAAATAAAGTGTATTTAACATTTTTCGTTAAATTGTCGTCGAAGTTGTAACTGAAATTTTCATCTTCCAATTTATTAGTTTGGTTTCCAAATTTATCCTCTTAAGCTTAAGGTTTTGTTTGCTTTAGGCACGAAGGAAATAAAAAAAGGAAAAAGAAGAGAATATATATATATATATATAAAGTTGCTCTCTTTTGGTTGTTATTGTGAATTAGGAAAGAAATATAAGAGAAATTACTATATTCAACTTGTTTTCTCTCTATATTTTCTCCAAACCAAACAAATTATTTTGGATCTCCATAATCTTAAGGACATCCACTGTAACATGAACTATATTTGACGGAGTGACCATAGCAAAATACAAGGTTGAAAATATTTTAAAAACTTTTACTTTATATTTAATATTATAAGTTTATTATTATTTTTATCTCCAATAGTTAAAAAAGTCTTTAAAACTTAATGTTAAATGTGTATCATTATCCAAAACTTAATGTTAAATAATGCAATTATTTTAATATTTTATTATTTCCACTATTGACATTCTAAATCTATTATTCGTTTTTTACTAAAAGTTTAATTAAAACTTGCAATGACCTAAACTGTTGTTTAAGAAAACATTTGAAAATTCAATTTTTAATAACTGTTTGACATTTCTTTGTTAAAAGTTGGTAAAATTATATTGAAAATTAACAAATTCATGATGAAAGTTGATAGACTAATATTTAAAGTTTTTTTGTCAAACGGTACCTTAAGTACAAGGACAGATGCAGAAAATATACTTAGGGTTGCCAATCTATATATATTGTAAAATAGGGTATGATATTTTCTCTTACACATGTATTATAGCTTTATTTGGAACCTTAAAAAAACTCAAAAAAACCCAAAAGCTAACACGGTCTGCCAAAATTTTGAAATGCCGTTGGAATGCACCACATATGCTCCGTTCCAACGGATTTTGCCAAAATTTAAATAAAAGTAATCTGACACGTGTACAAAAAAAATACACAAAACTCCAAAATTTTTTAAAATCTTCCATTAAAATTTTGACACGTGTCACTTTATATACTTTTTAACAATTTTATATTAAATCAAATATAAACATTTAACAATCATTACGCAATAATTTCAAAATATACTTTTGAAAACTTTTAGATTTAGTTGGGACTCCAAATGCACCCTATATATAGGTGATGTTTATATATAAAAAAAAATTAGTAAGACCCACTATAATAATTAAAGATATTTAGATGGGTCATCTAAGTATAGTATGACCATAAAAAGAAAAATATACATATATTAGTAGAGAATTTTCGCACCCTAAGTGGCCGTGGCCCCTATTAGTCACTCCCCCCTCTGCCCCGGCTTAAGTATTATAATAATTTTTAATGATCGGATTATGCATGGTATGTATTTGATTTGGAGTTTGATTATTTTGAGGTTTTATGATAATTATCCTAAACCTTGGGGTCTATTGTGCAACATGGATGACTTATATGTACGCGTGTGTGCACATCAGGCCGTGCGGTTGTGTGTGGCTTGAGGTGGTCTGTCCACGTGGGTTAGTCTTCCCCGCTGTCCAAGCTTTGTATAGCCCTGTTCTCATCATCCTTAGGGAAAGTTTGTTTGTGTATATTGGTCATGTGTGAGGCTGTGAGCTGGAGAGGGAAGGTTGGTTGAACAGAAGAAGAGGTTGAGCAGACAAAAGAATTTGAGAGAGAGAGAGAACCTACCGTGTGCTGGATCAGAGGAAAAGAAAATAGGGAAGGACGGAAAAAGGGGGAAAAAAGGAATGTTCACGGTTTAAACCTCGAATTAAGGAAAGAGTTTCGTGTTTGTATTGTTGAAACTTATTGCGAACAAAATGGGTCTAATTACAATGGAAAATTGAGATTTTGAAATGATTTTAGTTAGAAAAATTGGGTTTTTGCATTGAAAATAGAGAGTTGTGCTGAGTTGGGGGCGCCTGAGCAGCCTCCAAAATGCATTTTTGGCATTTAGACTCTAATTTTAGTATTCTGTGTTCTTTTACTTCTCCTGTATTGCTATATTAAAGAGCATTTGAAGTAACAAAAAGTGAAATAATTTGTGAGTTTGTAATTTTTATAGTGAGATAAAAAGTGAATAACTTTTAAAAATTTTCAATATTTTTTAGTTCACCAAACGCACCCTAAATTATTGTATGGTTAAGAGACTTAAAATGCAACATAATAAAATTATGAAACTTTTAAATTAAAGTTGTGATTTGATATTTATCTTATTTTATTAAGATAATGCATTGATATTTATCTTCAACATATTATCTTATTAAGAGAGTACGAAAGATTGAGAAGTCTGCAATCAACTATAGATATGGAATATGGAAGAAGAGAGGTCTCACCATGTATTAGAAAATTTAAAAAGGACTTTTATGGGAGTTTTTTTGTTGGTAAGTACTTCTATGGGAGTTGTTAGAATAAAATTGGATTTGTTTGAGAATAGGAAGTTATAAGTTCCCAATAAAAAATGTTAAGACATTCATACTTTTAATAATAAAAAAATAAATATGAATATAAATATAGATATAAATGTGGGTATAGATATAAATATATTAATTCTCCTTAAAAAATAAAAAAAAAATCAGCTGAAAGCGAATATTATCAACGTGAGGAGTCGAGCAAATTTCATAGTACAAAAGGTATTCTGCTATTGCATGTAAGAAGGGGAAGACAAGCATCTACAATTGCACTTTTATATAGAACGTGATAAGAGTTTAGTATAAATCAGTAATAATTGTAGTCTTATAATTTATGTATTAAATAAAAAATTTAAATTTTGTGAAAATTTAGAAAATTTTATTATATTTTATCGGGCTTCAAAAGGAAACGAAACTGGCTCAAGTGGATCCAACTCGCTCAAATCGGTCCAATTCCATCGCAATGGGCTAAGAATTTTGAAACGAAAGGCCTTTTCAACCATCCCCATGAAAACCTCACTAAAATAAACCTAGAAGTCCAGCCCATTTGCACAGCCCAAACTATACATTTCCATCTTTAGCCCCGACATGACCATAATTCAAATTATTCAACTAGTTAAGGCAGGAGGGCGAATCAGTCAACAAAAAAAAAAAAAAAAAAAATCACACCTTTCTCCTCTCATTTACCCAAAGCCCTAGCATCTCTTCTTCCATTTCTCTCCTCAGCCGCCGAGGCCCCCCTTACAGCCCGCGAGAGAGCAACGATGACGACGAGGTTCAAGAAGAACAGGAAGAAGAGGGGTCACGTGAGCGCCGGCCACGGCCGCATCGGGAAGCACCGGAAGCACCCCGGCGGCCGGGGTAATGCCGGAGGCATGCACCACCACCGGATCCTCTTCGACAAGTACCATCCTGGTTACTTCGGGAAGGTCGGGATGAGGTACTTCCACAAGCTCCGGAACAAGTTCTACTGTCCCATCGTCAACATCGACAAGCTCTGGTCCCTCGTCCCCCAGGAAGTCAAGGACAAAGCCTCCCCGGGCAACGCCCCCATGATCGATGTCACCCAGTTCGGCTACTTCAAGGTCCTTGGCAAGGGAATGTTACCTAGTTCTCAGCCTATCGTCGTCAAGGCCAAGTTGGTGTCCAAGATCGCCGAGAAGAAGATCAAGGAGGCCGGTGGTGCCGTCGTCCTCACCGCCTAGGTTTGCTTTGATTTTGCAAGTTAGGATACTTTAAATTCGGATCTATTTGGAGCTGATGCGATTTATTTTGCTACTCTGTTTATCTTTTAATCATGCTATGCAATATGAGTTTGGTTTCTTTACATCTTTTTAGTTGTGTTGCGTTTAGATCTTGGCTTTTATCATGTTGATTCTGGTTTTCTGAATTGATTTCAGTGGTGCTGATTAGGATGGTGATGAAAATGCTTGGGTGTAATTTGTGAAACAAGCCTGAATCAGTTAGTCTTGTTGTATGCATTTAAGACTATACCTTCAGTATAATGTTGGGTGGTTTGAGCAAAACATGGGAAATGGTTGAAATGTAGCATTTTATATAGGAATCCAGTGTGATGAAGTATGAAAACTGCCACTAGAGTTGAGGCCTGCTCATTTATTAACAAGAAATTGGTGTGTTGTTTCTTCTTATATTTCACTGAACTAGCTGTGCCATTTCTCATCAAGGGCTTATTTATCTAAGTTACATAGTGAGTAATCAATAATAGCATTTGTTATCATCAGTGGCTTCCTTTTTAGTCCTTAAAATAAACATGTTTAAGACAAAACTATTTTCAGCTTTGACTTTTTGGATCTTAGAGAGAGAAAAGATACTTTGGCCCCTTGCCTCATGAATCTTGATTATGTATTATCTTGGAATGAAATAGGGTCATTCTTGTAAAATGTATGAACCTTGTAGAAAATGCTTGTTATAATATTTGAAAGAGAAGTGATTTTACTGGAAGAATTGAGATTGGTCCATTCTTTTAGGCTAGTGAAACGAGCTCATTTAGTATTTGGGCTGGGTAGGTGTGTGCTTTTTTTTTTTCTTGTCTGAAATCAGTTGGATGCTTTTCACGCATCTGGTGTGTGATCTAATTCTTAGGTACTTATAACACCCTGGCTATATTGTTCCTTTAACACATCTGACTTTGGAGCTTGAACCCTTTAATTCGTCATTTGGCTGCAGGGCAGATGTCGTATCTGTAATATAGGAACATTGGATCTAGACTTTTAGGTTACGTTTGTATTTATGGATTTGAGGTGAAGGGGGTTGGACACCATTTATTAATGGAGAACAATTCAAATCTAGATTTGACATGGATTTTGATTTAAAATTGAAAGAATAGACATGATATATAATGATGGATCATAGTTGCCAGGTTTGCGGGTCGATCTGGTACGTGGTATGGGTATGAATTCGCGGTACAATACCTTGGTTGGTACGTGGTATGATTGGGGTATACTTAGTTGGAATGCTATTTTAGATCGCAATTCGCTTTAAAATTTTATTTGGTTCGATATGTAGTAGTATATGCAATATGATTTTTGTGTATTGTAAAATATATATGGAGTACTTAATAGTAGTCCTTTTTGATTTGAAAAAGCAAAGGAAAGAGTCCTTTTTCGTTGGAACAAAAAACCATAAATTAATTTTCCTGACTTGAAAAAATAGAAGGAAGCAAGTTGTAGAGTTCTTTGTTGGACCAAAATCTGGACCTAAATATCAAAGGAAGTTGTAGATATATACTAAGATGTTACAGAGTCTCTTGTTTTGATTTGAAAAAGCAAAGAAAATTCGTAGTCTTTTTTGATTGGAACAAAAAAAAAACATAAATTAATTATCTTGATTTGAAAAAATGAAAGGAAGTGGTATAGTTGGACCAAATTTTGACCCAAATATCAAAGGAAGTTATAGTCCTTTGTTGGACCAACTCCGATGGAAGGTAATTGCGACGATAACGATTTCAAGTTGAAACTCGTTTCTTTCTCATCTCAAGTATTCATTCTCCTCTCATGAAAGTGGATCGTCAATATTTACAATTTGGATCGCGAATGCACCCGCACCCCATTTGGGATCACGCGATTTGTTTTGAGGGTGAGAGGGGGGTTAACGAATTAGGTAACAATGTGATGGATATGAATGGAGAACTTTGGATCATGCTTCGGATCTGTTCTTCTAATAACAAAATTATGGGGTCTCGGCAAGGGTGGGAAGACAAAGGTTCTCTAATATTCTGCTGTGTTAGCTCTCTTTGGGATGGTTTGGTTTGTTTGGTTTGAAATATAATGATTCCTACATGTGGGATAGAATCAAGTTTCTAGCCTGTCTTTTGGCCTCCATCTCCTCTGGGTTCTCTGTCACTCCTTTCTTCTTTGATTAAGTTCAATTGGATGTGAGCCCGCTCTTGAGTTCATTTTATGCGTTTTCTGTGTTTTTGTTCTTGTAGTTTCTTTGCCTACTGTTCTTTTCTTTTGTGAACCTTTCATCAAGTTTATCTTGATCTAACTTTTACTATTTGCATCTATAATATTCTGCTTATCCAAGAAATCAATGAGTGAATTTTAAATAATAATTTATTTTAAATTCCTAGGATTAATGATTGTATATAAATTATAACCAAATGGTTTTTAATTTATCAATAGTTGCACATTCCTTAATTTTTTTTTTTTTTTTTAAGTTTTGTCTCAAATCTATCATAATTGAAATCTATGTTTATCCAAACAAAGCATTAGTTATCTCTTCTTCTTATTCTTCTCATTCTTCTGTGTCCTCACTTCTGTTTGGTTGTGCAGCCACAAATGGTTCTTCTCTTCTGTTTCTTCTTTCCTTTCTTCTTCCACCCCGATCCAATTGTCGTCTCTACAGACAATGTCCTCTCACTCAAGAATTATGACGCTGCCTCTGAACCCCACAAACATAAGATCAACTAAGAAAGGAAACAAAGTAATGTATTATGACCGAAGAATTAATTTACCAAGGCTTAAAAGATAAGAGGAGGCAATAACAAAACAAAGGGTTCATGTAACAATTTTGTTGACAATAATTCCTCCTGGATGAGCCGTTTATATTCAAAAATACTTTATTAGAGATGGTAAAACATGCCATAGAGTCAATGTATCTATAGCAACTTTTTGCATTTTCTTTCCTTTTTAAAATATATTATATATACATGTATTGTAATTGCAAATCTTGCACTCTCAGAGTATCCAGCAAAGAGAACTAATTAATGCCTTGCAATCACAAAATTTTAGATGCACGTATCCAAAAGAACGGCACAAAATATAAGGTGGCGTTCGGTTTGTATTTCTATTTTGTTTAAACTTATTTTTTATTTTTTAAAATAAATTTTAAAATGATAAGTGGTCAAATGCATTTTGAATTATTTTGCTTGAAATTGCGAAATTGCAAAATAAAAAATAGGTTTAAAATAGATATACCAAGTAGTAGTATTTAAATGATTGATCTATTATGTTTCTTGGGACGCTCTCTCTCTCTCTCTCTCTATATATATATATATATGTAGCATGATTTCAGTAAGGATAAGTTCCTGCGTTTTACATGGAATTGGCCACCTGAAGATAAGATTGAAAGTAATAGGAATTAAGTAATTGGAATTACTTGTGGAGGTGTCATTTACTAGGTTACATACCCTGAAATAAATCATATAACTCAAAGAATTACTTTGATATTTATTTTAATGAAAATGCCAGGTATGAATCGTGGTCTTACAATGTTGAAGTTCCTTCTACATTTGATCTTACTCCGTGCTTTCTTCCTCATTCTTTTGAGGATCTAATCTCCCTCCCCACTGCTTTATTCTATCCCCAGCAATGGATGCCTGCATTGAGCAACATATTAAGGACTCTTATAGGGTGCCTAGTGAGGATTTGGCGAAAAGAAAAGGAAAGAAAGGGCAAAAGTAATATAAAATTCTATTTCATGTTTTTATTTGAATAGATTAACTAGTTCGTTTAATCTCTATTTAGAGCAACTGAAATGAACTTGTTTAAGTATTATGGCTGCAAATGAGGTGCAGAGGTTTTTTTTTTTTTTTTAATAAAAAAAATCTTGTGTTTGTAAAAATAAAAAAAAAATTAGAGTTTTGTGGAGTTTTATAGAATTTTATGAGGTTTCATCGGGCCCCAATTTCTCAATGTAATCAATAAGATAAGAATATTATGTGTTATTATCAATTTTAAAATATATACTCCATTTGGTATTTTTAAAAGAAGTCAACTTATTCTAGACATTTTTCATCTTATACAAACACTCGTGATTTTCTTTTTTATTTTTATTTTTTTGCCGGATAAGTTTGTTTTTTTTGGGCATGTTATTTATATTTTTTTATAATAATATTAAAAAATAAAAAAAAAAGTCAAGTAGGAGCAAAATGATTATTTGTGCCTGGTGATTGTGTTTTTACTCTGCTGTTCGATTTTATTAATTCAAGAATTATTAGTTACCTCCTTGTTCCAGTTGGTACGGTAAATCATCGTCAATAGGACAAACGTTTGAAGGATCGTTCCTGACAGCATTCCGTACCATATACCCTGAAAATATCGACGAAGAAGAATATTATTTTCTCCTTATATTTTAAGTGATTATTGTATTACTTGTATTCCACAGTAGAAAGAAAAATGAGGCAATATATATATATATATATATATAGAGAGAGAGAGAGAGAGAGAGAGAGATACCCTAACGCCCAAGTCAAAGACGTAGCCGGCCACCAGACCCAAGGGAATACCAAACAAATAGTAGCACCCGATGTTCACATATGCAACATAAGCTTGCCATCCTCCTCCAATTGCCACCCCTGCATCGCAAACAATTTACAACCTCACTTAATAATTAGTATATATGCTCTTTTACTAAATACGATATAAATGTAAAGTTATTAATAACAAAATATGTTAATATAAATGTAAAATTACCAAAAAAAAAAAAAAAAACAACAACAACAATATACAAATTCGATACGGTACGTATATATTAATCGAAATTGATAGATTTAATGATTTTAAATTAAATTAATTATTTAATGTATTTATTAAATTTTAAATTATTTTAATACAGATATGAATAGAAGTAGATCACTAGGAATTATAAGCTTAAACACAACTTGTCAAGCGTAACATGTCAAAATTACTAGCCAACCCTCTATATCCGGCTAACATGAAATCAACCAAGAAAAGGACCTTAAAAATAATAATAATAAATAAATAAATAAATAAAAGAAAGGATATATTATGTTGGTAGAGACTTGAGATTTGGTGAAAAATGAGGCAATTCCCGTCACATTGGGGTAAATTATGTTGACATCGACTTCATAATAAATCATTATTTGATTTAAAGTATTTAATTTATTTTTAATTACATATTTTAATAATAAATACTTTTGATAATAAATTATTATTCATTTTAATTGTAAATTATTATTTTAAAATATTTATTTTTAATTTGAAAAAATATTTGTTTTCATTTCAATAGTAATTAAATTTAATATATAATTATTTATTCATATTTATTTAATCAAATAAATCATTTTAATCATAAATTCTTATTATAATATTAATTATAATTTGAATAAAATAAATCATTTGAATAATAAATTATTATTTGATAAACAATAATCTTAATTTAATAAAATAAATTATTTAATTTTATTAAAATAAATTATAAGAGTGTTTGGTTGGTTAAAACTAATTAAATCCTACTAATTTTTATCAACGCTGTCTACTTTTTTCCAAACAAAATTTGCCACGTATAAGAGAGAGTAGGTTAAACGTTGTCGATGACAATATATTCTTTGACTAACCAAACACCCTCGTAACTTTTGACCTTTTTGACGCTCCAGTAAACAACGACTTGCTTACAAGCCGAAGGAATCACAATTTACAGGAGAGGATTAATGTATACATACCAGAGAGAGTAGGTTGAACATTGTTGATGACAATGCTTGCTGCTAGCAGTGGCGTGAGCTGATACACAAGCTCTCGGACCTCATTACTGTTTGTGAACAAGCTTGGGTATTGCTTTCGGAAGATAATCAAAATTAGTGATATGAGGAGACCAAACAGGAATGACGTTGTCGTAGCCACCACCACTGAGAATTTTGCAGCTCTCGGGTGTGCAGCTCCTAGTTCATTTGACACCCTTACACTGCAATTAATTAATTCATTCAACTTAGTCTCTCTCTCTCTCTCTCTCTCTCTATATATATATATTCCTTGTGATGGTGGTTCTAAATGTTTTGTTAGGCAAATCAACAATTAAGCTAAATTATTAATTCACGGAGGTACCTTATGGCTGCGTTGAATCCAAAAGCTACCATGACGGCCCAACCCAATATGTTCATGCTGTAGAAAAACCAACATTAATTAATCTGATTCTATAGTAACAACTAGCAATGGTAACCAAGTATTAGTAGCGACTTGTTCTTTTGACTTGCACGTGAGTAATGCTACCACAGTTGACGCATCTTGATCGTTCATTTGTGTTGGGATCACACAAGATTCATTCAGATGAACAATTATAATAGGTCAACTGCAAATGAATGACTAATCGTAATTATATCCTTGACAGAAAAATTATGAAAAGATTTCAATTAAAATATTATAAATTGGGTCACATAATTCATAAATGGAGCGGGAATTAAATCATAAGAGAGTTGACATATTGAAAAACATAAAGTCGAGAGTGTTTTCAAAACATGTACTAGTAAAAAATATACAAATATATTTTGTGTAAAGTAATAATTAGAACAAAACATATCATCGACATTTTTTTCTTTTTAATTGTGAATCTGATCCAGTTCTATTATTTCGTATATAAATTTTATAATATAATTTCATACAGAATTATTACATTTATTCAAAAATTATTTCAAAATTATTGGTAATGGTTCAATGTATTTTAATCATCACAATATTATATTTATCTTTTAATTAATTAATAAAAAACAAACTTATTTTCAATTGGAAAATTTCAACAAACAAATTTGATGAAGAACTGACAAGAATTCGTATCGACTAAAGTAGGAATGTCACCCTACATCAATGATTGGGTTTACTCATTCTAAGGAAGGGTGCGTTTAATTTGTTAAAAATCACTAAATAATTTTAAAAATTTTAAAAAATTATCCACTTTTTATTTTAGTATACGAATTATGACTCAAAAATTATCTCATTTTATCTCAATTTATCTTATTTTTTATAGCTACAAACATACCTACCTGAAGTATGGTGGGAGGAATTAGATTTCTCTCCTAATTAATTATTCCTAATTAATTATCCCACCACTACTGTATAAATAATAAAGGAAAGCAATCAATATGTTAAGGTCAATGATGGCAACTGCAAATAACGACAGGTTGCTTGGTTTTATTTGTAACGTTGGATTTCGGGGAAGGTAGACGCAATATGAGAAATATTAGCCGTCCTCTGTCAATTTGGTAGTTGATGGACTGAGAAATGTTAGCTGTCCTGTGTCAATTTGGTAGTTGATCGACCAAGTCCAGGACCAACAACTAAAATTCGTAAGTGATGATGTCATAATAAAAAATAAATAAAATGTTGTCACATGAGTAAAATATATATATATATATATATATAGTTTAGTGTACAAGCTTATCATATGATTGTGAGGGTAAATAAGATAGTCATCTTTTTATGAACCAAAAAAAAAAACCGATTTCAGAATTTGAATTCTCAATATTCATATTATAACAAAATAAATATCATTGTGAAGATACTGTAATAATATTTGTAATTTTGTAGAGTTGTAATTAAATATTGTTACATTTAAATGAGACGTTTGGAATGATAAAAATTTATAAAATTTTTTATTAAAATTATGAATTCGTAATTCATACAGTGAGATAAAAAATGAATAACTTTTAGAGATTTTTAGTATTTTTTAATAATTTTTAAATGTAATGAACAAAATAGATCAAGATTTCATAATTAATGAAGGTAAAATTATTTTTAAAGTGAATAAGAGCAAAAATAAAATAACAGTGGAGACAAAAACTTAATAATAATTGGATAAAGGCAAATCCATCGCCATTGTACAAAGCCAGGGATATGTATATATATATACACACACATTTATGTTGTTATTATTAATTCTTATTTTATACATTTTAGTGTCCGTGAATGAGGTTGTTGGTGGGTTTTTGGAGCCACCATGGGCGGTGGGCGGGAGCTGGCGGCACGGGTTTGCTCTTTTTGCTAACAAGGTCAATGAACTACGTACGCAAGAATGTATAAACTAAGGGAAAAAAGGGCAAAACTCACCATATGGAGAGGGCATCCACTGAGACTTCTGCATTCTTTAAATACCCAGCAAAGAGAATCAATGCCATAAAATACCAAAATTCTAGGCTGCGCAAATCCACAATGATTATATATATTAAAATCTAAATGATTTCACTCAAATATTAATAAGCAGTCACACACACACACACACACACGTATATATATATATATATTTATTTAAGGAAAGGTTCCTAATGCAATGAACTGATGATTAGATATATTTATAATTGATAGCTTGTAATTACCTTCCTGTTTGAAAGTTATTACCAAGAAATTAATAAAATAATATCTTGCCATATAATTGCTTTGACTATTTAGTGATCAGGAACAATTCTACCCTATTCATCAAGGAGTAAAAAAAAAAAAAAACTATTTACAAATTTTAATTTAATTTGAGCCTTCTACTTTAAAACAAAACACACACACACACACACCACATATACATTATCCTAATAGCTTTTCTGCATAAGTTTAATCAAGTTTAGAAATTTTCTTTGGCGAAGCATTTGCCACTTCAGCATTATTATTTCGAATATATGTTAACCTCCAATGCGAGACTATGGTTATCTTGCGCCTACCAACATTGACCGCAGCCAGAGAATTGAAACATTGCTGGCAGCCAAACTAATTAATTAATTAAGAAATATATTACTATACAATTAAATTATATTTTAAAATTTTAAATCAAAATAACGTGACATGATTATAAATGAAAGCGGGCCTAAATTTTAAAATTTAATCGAACTGAATGAGAGTTTAAAAATAAAATGACTTAACTTACAAATATTTAGACTAAATAAAGGATTGAAAATAAAATGAATTAAACTACAAAAATTTAGAGTGAACTAAATTTTAAAAAAATATTTTTAATATCTTTTTTTAGTAAAATTACTAGAATTATAGTCCAAGTGAACCCTAATATCTACCAAATAAACTTACTATTTTAAAACAAATAACCCATCGTTATTAACTCTACAATCCCATAATTCTAGTTTCACTTTTTTGATATAAAATTTTGATATATATATATATATATCATTTTCCCAAGAAATAATAAGGGAGAGGTTGATTAGTCTCACCAGAGCATTACAGCCGATGCAAGTGATAACTTAACAAATCCCCACAGCTTGTGAAAGGCTTTCCACGAAAATCCAGACCATGCCTGACCACAAGCTCCACTGAAAATGTAAAAAAGCCGAGCCACCACAATAAACCACCACGACGTGTCCAGCATCACCGCCGCCCCCACCAGCCCCAACCCCAGCTTCAACATCAAGAGCCAGCTGAAGAATGTGTGCAGAACAAGCGCGGTGGCCGATATAAGAGCCATCGCCAACATCTTCCTCTGCGCTTGTAGAAATTTCGCCAGCGGAAAGACCATCGCATAAGCAAAGAGCTGGGGAATCATCCAAACTGCGAAAGTTCCAGCCGCCTTTGAGATCTCGGGTGTCTGGCCAATGAAGATCAAAATTGGCGTGGCAAAAATATAAAGAAACATTATCAATAGGGCAGTGGTGATCAGGATAACCCAAGATCTCTGCATATAAACTCCTAGCATGTTTAGCTGCCCAGCTCCAAATGCTTGCCCACATAGCGTCTCCAGTGCACTTCCCATTCCCAACTGTTGATTTCAAATAAATTCATCCGTCAGATATAATACATACCTATACATGCATACATTGTTAAGTAATCAATTACATCAAAAACTTAAATTATTAAATATTAAGCCCAACAAAATATATATATATATATATATTTATTTATTTTAACACTTTTCAATGTAATTTTAATTTATTTGCACGTAGAATAAAAACAAGTAAATCAAATACAAATATATAATAATAAATGAGAAATAATAAGAATTAAGATTCGTAACATAAAATTTTTTAAATTAGAGTTCTAACACAATATTAAGTCATTAATTGTTTCAAAAATTTAAATCGTTAAGAAATAAGGTATCAATGTATATCAAAGCTATTTCAATATGTATATATACGTTACCAAGAGGCCAAAAGCAAATCCAGCGATGACAGAGTTTTCCACCGACACTGCTGCGAGTTCTGTAGTTCCGACATGTCCTGCAAAAACTTGAGTAACAGCACCGAGGGAGTACTGAGAAAGCGAGGTGAAGATGGCAGGACCAGCGAGGAACCATAAATTCTTCGACTCGACGAGGAATTGTCTGAAGAAATCTTTGGTGGTCTTTATGGGTTCGATGTCGCCTTCATTGGAAGCGAAGGATGAAGATGATCTGGACAAGTGGTTTGGATGTGTACTAGGGTCCCGTGGAAGGTCTGGAGTAGGAGGATCTTCATCACCTTGTCTGGGGGAGAGAAGAGGCTGCTTGCTGCTACTACTCTCCATGCGTGGGAGGATAAAGGGACAGTGTCCCGGAAATTAATCCAACTGAAAACTATTTCTGATTGAGGTTACTTCAAATTTATGTAGCAAGCACATGAGAAACGTGGTTTGGATTTGTCTTCTGCCACCAACTATTCCGCAAAATAATTCAGGTCATTTGGCGCACTAATATTTAGTGATTTTTAATTTTTATAATTTTTTTTTTTGGTACCACCAAATTTTTTCATTGATATTTCATCAAATTACTATTTAAAGTCATAAAAACTAGAAATTTTTAGTGTAAAATTACTAAAAACTCTCCGTTAATTAGAAATATTTTTCTCATAGAATTAATTTGATTTTAAAATAAAAAATTGATTTAATTTAATTTAATAAATAAAATTTTGTATTTGGAGCATATGTTTGAATTTAAGAATTAAATTGAATTGATTCAAAAGAAATATAAATTTCATTATATTAATAAAAAATAAAAAATATGATAAATGAGGACAAATTTATCCACTTAATTATATGGCTTAGAAAGGATAAATTCTGGTCAAATTCTATTATTTTGGTTTGAATTTTAAATGATATCAAAATTTTAAAATTTAGATAATGAAATAAAATTAAATGCAACTAATAAAGTCTTATTTTAATTTTAAACAAAAAAATTAATGAGAATTCTCATTAAATGAAATCGAATCTCATTAAATTTATTATTTTCAACAAAGTATAAATATATGAAAAATTACATTATATATTTTTTAATTAATATAAAATTACCAAAAATTTAATATAAAAATAAAGTGTCAAACGGGCCCGCAACACAGATATTAAACTGTGACTACGATAAGAATGTTTGAATTGCATCAATTGCCAAAACCCAATGCATGTACGCAACCATCCTTTTGATTTCTTTGAAGGAGGTTATGTCTTAATTAATTACCTCCTGCAATCATGTCTTTACAGCTGGACGGACTCCTTTGTTTAGCTATTCCACATGTCCATGTCAAAGCAAAGTTTCAAGCAAGTTGAAGAACATGAATATGTATCGGTTCAAGCCCTCATGTTCCCACAATATATATAAACAATTGATGTGCTTTCTTGGTTTGGAAAATTCAATAGTTCATGTGCGGGCGCGAGGGGCTGAGGTGTAAAAATGCATTGCAGGGCTAAGGTGCAATAATCAATGATCATAATATTTTTTAAAATATTATGATAATTTAATTTAATTTTAAAATAATAGTTAAAAGGTAACTGATTAAAATACAATTAATACAGAATGTGAATCTTGTTAACATACAATTAAATTATGGTCGTTGATTAATACATCTTAACTTTACAGTTTATTTTTACACTGTAACCCTCGGGAATCTATGTTCAATCGATCAGTTTTTTTATTATTTTATTATTTTTTATTCTCTTTTCTCTTCTCCCTCTCACTCTCTCCCTAGGGTCTGCAGCATGGAGAAGAAAGAAAATAAGGAAATAAAAAGGAAAGAAAGAAAGGATCAAAAAAGAAAATAAAAGAAAAAAGGAAAGGCTTCGTTCCTGGACCAAATCTCTAGCCCAAACATAATTATGGACCAACCCGACTTAAAAGCATAAAATAAAACTCATTAATTCTAACCAAATTTTAAGTTTAAATATTTAAATGTCCAAAATATCAATTATTAATCAAAAACAAATACCAAATGTTATAAACTCTACCTTTAAATCTTGTCTCAATTTAATTCCTACCGTTAGAATTACTATAATTAATCCTCTCTAGTTATGGACGACTTTCACTTTAGTCATTCCGACAAACTTATTATCAGAAAATATTATGGGTCAATCACATAAAATGAACACGTAGCATTTTTTTAGTTATATTTTCTTAACAGTTGTCACATAAGGACCAAAATAAAATTTGGCCACAATTACAGGGGATTGATTGATATAATTAAAGCTGTATAAACTAAATTGAGATTCAATGTAAACTATAGGGGTGTTAAGTGTAATTTATCATTTTTTATTTTATAAATTCAAATTAAATTATATGATTATTTTAATATGTATAATAATTAAAAAAATTAAATTTTAAAGGGATTGATCCGTAGTATTAATTTTTTTTTTTAAACTTAGAACATATATGTAAAGTGGTATTTTCTATGAGGGACTGTGAAAAATCTGTCCGCGAGGGATTCTGCCTGCGAGAGAGTGAAGCCGGAGGTGAAGCAAAGAAGCAATACCTTCCATCCCACATCGCCTGAGTCATGGAAGGAAATGGTATATATGTAATATTCGATATCAATATAGTACAACGTGTTTTAAAGTCGTGAGAGTACTAGATTCAGTGGGAACTCCAGGGTTAAGCATGCTCTAGTGGAGACAGTACTAGAATGGGTGATCTCTTGGGAAACAGTTTACCAAGTGCAAAGCAGACAGTATGGTACTATATAAATGCAGCTCGTTATATTTTCTTAAATTAACTTTAGCATAAAAAATTTTTGACCCCCTCTTTTAATCTTTTAGGGGTGTTTTCCTAAACTAAGGTTTATCAATTTTTTCCTTCTAAATCTTAGGTGATGTGAACCATACCATAAAAATTTTGGGTCAAAAATATTTTATGCTATAATGGATCTAAGGAAACACCACGATACATTTATGTTTTATGTTTTGGGTTAAAAAAATATTAGACTATGTATTAATCACTCTAAAATTTAAATAATTTTATATTAATTGTGAAATCCACCTCACAAATGCATTGTTCGTTTTGGGAGTGTCTTTTACATGTTCCAAACACTTAGCCCCCATCTAGAAGGCGCACGTGGTTCCCTCACAGATATATTTTAGGCAAAATACCCATCCCCACGTTGAACTCCTAACCTCTTTTATAACAAGAATTAAATTTGAGATGTACACACTTTTTGTAAGGGGATTTATACTTGCCCCACGAAAATATTGTCAATCTTGGGAGTGTCCATGCATGCTCCAGGAGCCAAGTTCACATAGCGCATGGCTCCTTCACGGATTTATTTTGGGCGGAATGTCCACACCCCACTTGAAAATTGATGGTCTCTAATTATATTAAGTTGTATTAACGTTTTTGAATTTGAAATCAAGAGATTTAGTGATAATTATTTAAGGATAATTACAAACTTTATTAGTTTTAATAAGGATTTTAACATAAATTTAAGTAATTTAACATGATAATTTTATGAAAGATTTGAAATTATCACAAAATAAAAATGATTATTTAAAAATTTTTAATGATAGTAACTCCACTATTTTAGAAATCAATTGCACCGCTATTTTAACAATAGTCATCAATAATTATTAGAATAATTTTCATGTATTATTACATAATTAATTTTATTATTTATATTTTAATACAATTTAATCTCAAATATATTTATTTTAAATTTTTAGTTATCCAAATGTAACCAAATAGTTGTTGGTTGCCTGGGCAACTTCAAACAAATGTTTAAAGGGCCTTTGCACACAATAAAAAAAATTAATACTTTCTTATTCCAAGAATTTGAAAAAAAAAATATTCATTTGAAAGGGGGTGCTTTTACTAATTATTAGTGGTTAGGTGCTTAATAAAATAGGAAGGCTAATTTGTAAAACAGAAACACCATGGTCATGCTTTTTAATTAATTAATTGAAGCTCAAGAAAGGAGACACTAGATAAATTTACACTACATAAATAAAGAGATTAAATGGATTACTTATAATATTAAAAAAATAATATTTTAATAAATCTTAAATAGAAAATTTTAATAAGTAATTTTGTTTCTTTTTAAATTTATTTTTAAAACACTTTATATTGAATAAAAATTTTATATTATTTTTATTTAAAAAAAAATTTTAAATAAAAGAAAAGCTTCGTTATTAAGTTCACCTTAGCCCATTTTCCTTGTTATAGACATTCTTTTTATGGGTTGTACTTCCGTGAGATCTCTCTGTGTTAGTGGGAGATGGGCTGGGTGAAGTTTTTAGTATGCACAATACTTAATCCATTAGGTGTAATTTGGATGAGATTTTTACCTAAATGGAAACAAAAGTAGCAGCAGAAACAACATTATAGCTAGATCCATGTAGTTTACTCATTTATATATATATATATATATAATTATGGTACAAAGCCTTTAAACTTTAGAGGTAGGCACAATATTTAAAGGTTCGGATTAAAAAAAAGGGGGGGGGGGGTCTAACTCCAAGAACAACATAGAATCACTGTTCTGTCTTGAAGCTCAAAGAGATAACTAGAAAGGAGATTGTTAATATGTATAAAGCCGTAAAGATAACCCAGTGCTCAAGTAATTGACGAAGCACTTTCTTCCAATACATGATCTTTCTGGCATTCCAATAATTTTTTCCTCATCAGATTTCACTGTCATGTGTCTCGCCTCCCCAGTGTTTTAATCTGTCTGCAGCAATGGAAGCCTGTAATTTTCATCAGATTGAACGATTATTTCAGTGCATTATTCAGTTAAACACGATACGTCTATTGAAGAAAGTCCATAAATATATACAAGTAGTTAATTACCTCTTTATTCCAGTCTCTTCTGCCTATAATCCACAAAATGACACATCCTTCTAGGACTGTTCCTGACACCACCCCCCACCAAATCCCCTGAAAATTAACAATAGTTGTTGAATAAAAAATGTGCCGTCTCATTTGTTTTTATAGTCGGCTCACACAGGACAAGTCATGCACAGGTATAATTGTTTCTCACGATAACATTCCTGTGACTTGTGGATCTAATATCACTTGTGTTAGATTGAAAATTTGTCGTCTCATCTGAGAACTAATTAGTTCTCAGTGAGAGAAGTAATTTTTTTTTATGACATTCAACACACTACACGGATGTGTGTTCAGAGTAATTGTAAGAAGTGGCATTTTGTCAACACAAAATTATGCCACGTAATTGCGTATTATTATTATGATAATAAATGAAGGTTTGGTCTGAAACACAAATCAATTAGTTTTGAATGCAAGAATGTAATTCTGTCTGTTAGCCCAACTCTTTTAGTCTAACTAAAAATAAAAATATTTTCACAAGGAGACGAATTACCGAGACACCCATGTTAAGCTTAAAACCCAACAGTAGAGCTAGAGGAATGCCAAACAAATAGTAGCACCCAAGGTTCACATATGCCACACAAGCTTGCCACCCTGCTCCAATGGCCACCCCTGCATCAATTAATATGGTTACTCGTTCCGTCCATCTTACAAGTGTATATCCCGTCACGAATCATAATGAAACAATGCTACTCTAAAATTTAAGAGTGGATCCAAGATTTAGAATTTATTTGGACTAAACAAAATATTTGAAAACAAAATAAAATATAGGTTGAATATAAAGTTTAAAGATAAAATGGACTAAATTAAAAAAAAAAAAATTAAGATAGGACTAAATTTGAAGAAACCCCATTGTGCGTCTGCCCGTGCCAAAAATTACCCTTTCAGAAAGCTACCAACAAAAGCAAAAGTCAGTAGAGATTGTACCAGCCAGAGAAAGTTGAATATTGTAAGCAACAATGCCAAGTGCTAGCAAAGGGGTGAGCTCATACACAAGCTCTCTGACTTCTGCATCGCTGGAAAACAGGGATGGATACTGCTTTCTGGCGATGATAAGAATAAGTGCGATGAAGAGACCTATCAAAAATGAAGTTGCTCCAACCACCACAGCACAAAATTTTGCAGCTCTTGGGTGGATTGCCCCAAGTTCATTGGACACCCTTACACTGCGCATGTAATTAACATTCAATTACATCCACGTCGTCAGGCTAATAGTTCTATTTAATTAGTTTTTAATTTTTATATTCAAATTTTAAACTTTATGCAAATGAATATTGGCGCAGGTCTGTTTCCTGGTTCCAACCTTACAGCTGAATTGAATCCATTTCCTATCATCATCATCCAGCCGATTATGTTCAAGCTGCAAATTTAACAATATATTAGTTAAACCAACATCAATAACAATTGAGTATTATCATGAATTGATCAAGTTCTTTTAACACAAACTAAAACCTTCAAGGTGGACTGATGGCCAGATTCTGCGTGTACTGGGTTTCACTTCTGTATTACGGGAGTGTTTGGTTGATCAAAACTAATTAAAACTCATTAATTTTTATTGACTTGTTGCACTTTTTTCTAATTAAATTTCATTACATATCATTTTACATCAAATCTTTGTACTTTATTATAATTTTTGATCAACCAAACACTCCTTACATATATATAATGTGATGAAAACTTGGCGGTGTGATATGACTCTAAAACTTTTTTGTTAACCTAGAGGATGGCAAAGTAAAATATTTTTTATTTTTTGTGTACTCAGATAAAATTTATCCAAATTTTGACAAGGTCGATACACTTTTTTTTTTTTTTTTTGGTCGTACATATTCAAAAGTTAAACCTTTTAAAAATTTTTATACTATATTTGAATTGGAAATTGGTCAAAGAATTAGATAATGAAAGGAAAATTAAATTACCTACATATATTCATTTTTCATAAGTAATCAAATAAAAATTAAATGTTTCGACAAATGTCGACTCTTTTTGTTTTGTTTTTTTCTTCTCTTTTTTTTTTTTTTTTTTTTTTTTTTGACATTTCTCAATCCCAATATAAAAAATAAATAAATTTAACCTTTTTCATATCATTTGGTTTTCTTTCATTTCCCCTCACAATTGTTTTTGGAGTAAATTATATTAATCTTCTCTAAATATTTGTCTAATTACATACAACTATCTTCAATATTTAAATTATACACTCACATTTCTTATATTAAAATATTTCTCATAATAAAATTCTATTATCAGTTTTGACCATCTATGTTAAATGAAACGTAACATGGTCACACGAAAAAATCATATAAGATATAACTTTTATCCCTTTTGCACTATATAAAATGTTTAAAATGCACACTACATTATCAAAAGTTAGAAAACCAATGTGCAAAAGGAATATTTTTGAATATATTTTTTTATTTCATAGTCTCTTATTTCTAAATATTGCCCTCAATTTTGGGAATGAAGTTAGACTATAATCTAATAAGACAAATATTTTTTTGAACGTTTAAATATCTCAATGGCATTTTGAACATTATAGATATATCTATATAACAAATTTGTTCACTTGATTAGACATTTGTGTATGTGCCAACATGAGAGAGAGAGAGAGAGAGAGAGAGAGAGAGGCGTGCAGAGAATGAGAGCTGGGGGAGAGGGAGCGGGGTGGGGCCGAGGGTGCAAGGGAGAGAAAAAGTGAGTAAGAGGAAGAGGGAGATGGGGGGAGGGAGAGGGGGTGGGGCCCGAGGTGTGGGGGGAGACAGAGAGAGAGATTGGGGTTGGGGTGGGTGGGGGTTTTAAAGTACAAAAATTGGAGGTTTTTAAGACACAAAAATAATTTTTTATTTAAAATAATATTTTAATTTTAATTTAAAATTTTAAAATAATATTTTAATTTAAAATTTTAAAATATAAATTTTAAATTTATATAAAGGTACAAAAATATAATTTGACTTACAA
The DNA here is from genome assembly GCA_019916065.1 of Vitellaria paradoxa. Lineage (NCBI taxonomy): Eukaryota > Viridiplantae > Streptophyta > Magnoliopsida > Ericales > Sapotaceae > Vitellaria > Vitellaria paradoxa. The sequence continues at coordinate 45,553,851 of CM034237.1, read as the reverse complement.
ATAACTCAAATGTAAATTTATTTTTTAAATTTATATAAAAATTATAAAAATAACAAATATTTAATATTTTTCAAAACTAATAAAAAAAGTGTAAAATTTTATTATTTATTACAAATATTATTACATTAATATTAAAAAAATATTACAATTTTTTTTATAAAAATTTGTAATTTAATATTTTTCAAAATGTGATATATTTTGATTAATAATTTTTATTTTTACAGGTTATTTATACAGTTTTTTTATGTACATTTACTTTATAAATTTATATTTTTTTTGCTAGAAAGAGAAAAAAAATGGGGAGGGGTGGGAGGTTTCAAGGCAGAGGAAATAATATTTTTATTATTTTTATTTAAAATAATATTTTAATTTTAATTTTTAAAATAAAAGCACAAAAATATAAAATTTTTAAATTAATATTTAAAAAAATATATAATACTAAATAATAGATGGGTACCTAATAGACAAAGTCAATTAATTTTTCAAATTATATATTTAGATTTTAATACTCTTTAAAATTTTATTAAATTAAACATTTAAATTAAAATTTCTATTTATGTTTATAAATTTTTATAAACCGACAATAGAAAAATATTTGTTAAATCTATTTATATTTTTTGTTTTCAAAAAAATGTAAACTTAAATAGAAAAATGTAATAAAAAAAATCTTTTTACTCTATATTTTCTATTGCAAAATTTTGTCAATTTTAACACTTTGTCTATTTTTAATGTATTATATTACAGTGAATTATTTATTTTTATTATATCATATTACAGTTAATATATATCATATTCATTAATTAATTTATTTTTACTAAATAATTAAATTAAATTAAATTAAATAATTAATTAATTCATATTAAGTTAATATGAAATATATATTATTGAAATTTTTAATAAATATTAAAATTATATTAAATAATTTAAATTAGTTAATATATTTAATTTAATTTGTTTAATATCAAATATATTTTATTAAATTATTTTTAATAAATATCATAATTAATTTAATTTAATTTAATTTAATTTAATAAACAATATAATTAAATTAAATTAACATGAAATATATTATTAAATCCAATTAATTTTTTCAAAACTAATTGTAGACAATATTTAATTTTCAAAAGCAGTTTCAGCTTTCATTTCAGAAAAAAAAAAGACAGTAAAAAATAAAAACAAAAAATATAAATAGAAAAACAATAAACGGATATTAAACAATATATGGATACCTATTAAACAAAGTCAACTAATTTTTTTATTTAAAATAAATACTTAAACTTCAGTTTTCTTGAAATTTTTATTAAAAAATAAACATTTAAATTGAAATTTTGGATTTCCTTAATGACTAGAATTAATTTTTCTCTTTCTCTCAAATTTTTTATTTTTTTAATACTTTTTAAATAAAATATATTTGATATTAAACTTTTAAAAATGTGATAATAGTGATAATAAATAATAAAATTTAATACCTTAATCTTTTTTATTAGTGATTTTTATTTTTATAGGTTATTTTTACACTTTTTCATATTGGTTTGTTTTATGAATTCAAAATAAAGTTGTTTATACGCTAAATAACTTATGATTTGATATTTGTTCCAATCATTGCTAAAATTTTGTCACATTATTATTGTTACCTTTTTCAAATTTTGAAATTTAAAATTCAAATTTATATAATGAAATATATCAGAAAGAAAAAAATATTTTTGTACATTTAAGTATAGGCAAAAGAATTGAAATTTGGCATTTTTAATTAATGAATTTATTTAATGGTTTGAATTATTTTTTTCTTTTTCTTCCCACTTTAATTATCTTTTCGATCACTTTATATGAAAATTTTTTAAAATGTGATTACAAAATTATTTTTAATTTTTTAATTTTGTATATTTTTTATTAACTTTTTAAAAATTTTAAATTTTTTTGAATGTGATTAATATATTTCAAAGCTGTAACATGCCCGCTCGACAGGCACATAAACGTCACATCCAAATGTTTTTAAAACTTAAATTTTAAGTATATACACTTTTCACTACGTGTCATTTATATAATAAGGAAGTTTAAAATTTTCTGCTATTGAATTTGTTAAATGGTTAGAATTATTTTTCATTTTCTCTCACTCTTCCCATATTTTTTTAATACTTTTTATATAAAAAATGTCATTTATATAATAAAAAAGTTTAAAATTTTGAATTTGAGGTATTTTCAACTATTGAATTTGTTAAATGGTCAGAATTATTTTTTTCTCCCTCTTCTCATATTTTTTAATATTTTTTATATGAAAGATTTTAAATTAATATTTTAAAAAAACGTGATAATGTTTGTAATAAATAATAAAATTTTATACTTTAATCTCTTTTGATTAATGATTTTTATTTTTATAGGTTATTTTTACACTTTTTTTAATATAAGTTTGCTTTATAAATTTAAATTTGAGTTATTTATACAGTAAATTATATTTCTGTGCCTTTAGGTACGGGCAATTACTAGTATATATATATTGTATAAAGGGTTACAAGAGATCTTTGATATGATTTTTCATATTGATTACACTACTTTGCATTTAATTTTGACAGTCAAATGAATGAAAAAATTTAATTGTGACAGACATTTCAAAATAAACAATCTGTGTATAAAAGTTCAAATATTAACGATAATTTCCTATAATTAACTAAATATTTAAAGGATGAAAGTATAATTTAACCTTTTTCTTTTCAAATTACAAATCCATCATCTAAACACGCCATTAAAATAATTAGATATATAAAGCAGCCTTAACATATGGTTTCATACATGCTAGTTATCAAGCTTAACAAGTCTCTGGCAACTCACAATATGGACGATGCATCCACTGAAAGTTCAGCATTCTTTAAATATCCAGCAAGAAGCGTTGGCGCCATAGTGTACCACGTTTCTAAGCTGCAAAATTCTTGAAAATGAAATTCAAAACCCAAAATCATGTTGACAGGCCAAGAATAAAATATATACGTTGTTTTAATTAAGCAATCAAAATCTAGCTACACAAAATTAATAATCCTCGTAATAATCCTCCATTATTATTATTGAAAATATAATAGATTTTAATGTTTGATCAAAATATTCCAACTCCCTTGATTACACGTGGTCAGGTGTGTTAGTTTTTTAAGGGATTGCATGGCAAGGTTGCCTTACTGTGGAACAGGGGTGGAGGCATGCACTAACTAAGGTGTGTACTATAATTTGGGTAAAATTTTGATTTAAATTTTTTTTAATATTAATATTATATAACGTTGTAGCCAAATCATTTATAATCCAATTTAATATTCAGTGTATAGCTTAAGGTAAAAAATAAATAAATAAATAATAAAAATTAGTCTAATTTAATATTCAATCAAAAAAAATTTTTTGTTCTGCCCTTGCCGTGGTAAATAATTTCACGCAAATGTAATCCTTCGGACTTTATTTGATTCTTAAGGGAAAAAAAAAATATTTTATTCCTACGGTTTGGTCATAAATTCATCAAACTGCTTCCTCTGGTTTTGTTTTGACCACGTAAGCCCCCCGCCACCTAATATTAAGGTGTAATAGTCATTTGAATGGAAAACATCAAAATAGATATTGACTGAGCCAGACTTTGTGCATAGACTTATTATTAGTGTTAGTAGTTATCCCATATGGTTTATGTGAAAAATTATTTCTCCATATAAGAGATGAAAAAATGAATATCTCTCACTCCACCTTAACACTTAAATTTTAAGATTGAGATCCTCCTTTTTATATATTATTAGACTTCTTTACCATTACTGTCATAAATATTGTATTAGAGATCTTTAATGTGAGCTAATATTAAAATTAGATGAGATTAATTAGGACGTATTAATTGACTTAGGGGGTGTTGATTCAGGGGTGTTTGAAATTATATAAATGAATATAAATTTGTAAAAGTTATAGTCTCGTAATTCGTATTTCAGTGAGTAAATTTTTTAATTTTTATAAAAGTTTATATTATTTTATAGAATCCCAAACGAGCCTCAATTCTGTGCCCTGCACAACGAGGTCGAGGAAGTGAGCTTAAATCAATTCTCTGTTAGGTGAAGAATTAGAAGTTGAATATTATCTCAGTGATCGAGTGCGTGGCGTTTGCTACCTTGAACTTATTCAAGTCACCTGCACAATGCCTAGCCTTCCCTAGATAATGGTTGAATTGGGTTGTACTAAAGTCTAAGGATTAATATGTTTTTCATGGAATCAATTTGGACTGAGCTGTCAACCTCAATTGAAAAAAAAAAAAAAAAGGGATCCAGGTTTAATTCTTACTTTAATCCAACGAATACTTCTACACGCTAAACCAACCACTCAGTGGTAGGTTGCTTCTCACTTTCGCAACAGTAATGTTTAATTTTGCTTTGCAAGGAGGTTACTTAAAAAAGCTGCCATCTAATGCTAGGAAATTAAGCTCTCTATGGAACTTATTTGTTATAGTTAATTTATGAAATACCCACTAATACTAAAAATGATTCCATATCAAAAGGAGTTTAAGATTGCAGTAATTTATAAGCACCCAGCTCCTCTCTTTTTCTCACAATACGTTTTAAAGTCATGCATAAGAATGCTTACAAGAGGGTGCATAAAACCGATAAAATTTGTCAAAGGGCCTATGATATGCAGAGAAAATGGATTATCATCAGTTGGCGTCGTTTGTGAGAATCAAAGAGGCCTTGAACCCGCCATTCCTAGTCCCTCAATCCTGAGGGCATTGATGATACTAAAAATGATTCCACATCAGAAAGGAGTTGAAAACTACAGTAACTTATAAGGACTTAGCGTTTTAAAGCCGTGCGTAATAGTGCCTACGAAAGAGCGCACAAAATATAAAACGGACAATATCTGTCAGGCGAGTTTACAGTATGCGGACGAAGATGAGTCATCATCACCCACCTTCTTATCTTCGTCAATATTAATATAATTAAAAATTACTTTGTTTATTTTTTTGAAATCTTTTAGAATCATCATTTCACCTTTAATTTTTATGTTATTTTAATTAACTTTTCCATGTCTTTATCTCAATTTCTGCATTCATAGATCATCGATCACGTGATGTTACCATAAATTTTGTCCACTGGGCAACAATTTGTCCAATAAATTTTGGCATATGGAGACTTTTGTGTTACCATATCTAGTCTATGATTTTTGTGACGTTTTGACAAAGGGATTTCCTACCATTCCGAGGGTGCTATAATTCCCGCTTTGGCCCCCACCCCAACCTCAGCCGTTGCTTATTTCTGGCTTTGGTAATGGGTTTTCTATTTGAAGTAGAAAGTACTTTGGCTCTTCCAACATCTAGAAGGTGGTTCTATGCCTGTGATTTGGGTGGAGTTGGATTTGTTGAACACATCAATTGAACGAATGAGTTGAAATAAAATTAGGAAATTGCTACTACATCATAAAAATAAAATAAAATAATCTTATCATAATAATATGTGATATTGATAATTTTAAAAATAAGTTATACTTTTATAAATTTTTTGTTTTGAAATGAGGTCATGTATTTTGATGGTAGAGCATTAGTCATAAAATATCACATGATAATAATTATGAAAGGGCACAAAAGATTTGACTTAGTTCGGTAACATAAAAGAATTTGTTTTTTTAATTTTTATTTTTTTATTGAAATTTCAAAAAAAAATTATTTTTTTGGTAATTTTCAAGCATTTTATTTACATTTATGAAAAATATATTAAAAAAAGGCTCTTAAATAGAAGAACTATTATACGAGAAAAAATTTGACTTTTTTTTTCCCATTTTGAAACATTTTGTTTTGCATATTTTTAATTACAAATATGAATACCATATTTAAAAGATATAAAAAAATAAGTCAAAATTTGGTAGAAAAAGTAAATTATATAAGGAAAAATAATAAAAACAAAATCATTTTTTTTTTTTTTTTGGGTTACCCTAAGCCTTAACCTCCTCGTCGATAATTTTGTGGGGTCGAGAGTTGCTTGGAATCATAGCCAAAAATAATTGCAGGCTAGCTCAGACGGTATGTTTCGTCAAAGATGGCGTGCATCCTAAGAAATTAACGGAAAGTCAGGTGTTTTTCTTTTGGTGCACGTTGGCCTGTTTGGAATAAAAAAAATTGAAGAAAAAGTATAATAAAAATAAGAACATGTGACATAAATGTGATATGTGAAAATTTTTTGTTGGAAGAAAGTATAAAAATTAGTTAAAGTTAGTAACTTTTAGTGAATTTTGATGTGATCAAACAGACCCTTCAATAACCATTATTGTGCATGAAAATTTTTATAGATAATGATGCGCTTATTTTAGGTAATATTTAATTGGGGAGAATAAGAGTGACATAAATTGGTGTATGTATTTTAATTTTTTTATTTGATTACAACTTTTAAGGCTAAAAGAAAACGCTCATTCTATCCCCTATTATTTTTAGAGAGGTGAAAATATCATTCTCTCAAAAAACTATAAAAATGACTCGTTCAAGAGAATAACTTTGATGGAATATTACGAAATTATCTTCATTTTTATTACTTCCTAAAATGCTTGCTTATCTATGTATGGGTAGTATAAACATTTATTCATATTTTCATTCTATCTTGTCATTTATTCTATCATATTAAATAAACACCATTCCCATTCTCTAGTTTATTCTTTAAACATATCAAACATGATTAAGGTTGGATTCATGTAAAGTAATAGAGCTTTGGATTACTCAAGCTCAATTAATATATATATATATATATATATTATTTTATTGAGTGAGTTTATGTGTTTTTAAACTGAAAAATGTAGACTTAACTCTGAACTTAATTTTGAATAAATCACAAATTGAATTTAGCGGTCTACGTGTAAATTAACTCTACTCAAGGTCAAAATAAATGGTCACTTGTAAACATAATTGTTCTCACGTCGGTACGCATTCCATTTTCAATTCATTGTCACCTCACACTCATTTGATTCCCAGATCCAACCAAACCTCCCCTTAATATCAACCTCTACGACAAAGACCAATAATCTATCTTAATGATAATTTTAAGTGTTGCCTATACTAGACCACATTTTACAAGAAACTTTCACATAAATTGATAATTTTTATAATATCTCGCCGTGTTGCTATCCATCATTAATTGGTTCATTTTGTCAGGTGATTACCATTACGCATTCATTTTGCCTTGGAAATCTTTTAACCAAAGGGAGAAAGGTAAAAGACTCACGCGAGCATGAAACCTGATGCAAGAGATAGCTTGAGAAACCCCCACAGATTTTTGAAGGCCAACAACGAAAATCCAGTCCAAGCTCGTCCACATGCTCCACAAAGAATATACACTAATTGGCCCACCACAATGAACCACCACGACGAGTTCAGAACCAGGGCTGCACCCACTAGACCCCATCCCAGCTTCAACATCAGAAGCCAACTGAAGAGAGCGTGCAGAGCCAAGACCACACCAGCAATAACTGCCATAGCCATGAACTTGCTCTGCGCCTGTAGATACTTTGCGAGTGGGTAGTTCATTGCGTAGGCAAAGAGTTGCGGAATCATCCACACCGCGAAAGTCCCCGCTGCCTCTGATATCTCGTCGGTTTGTCCGATGAATTTCAAAACTGGCGTTGCAAAGATGTAAAGGAATACGAGCATGGAGGCGGCGGTGTTGAGGATAACCCACGACCTCTGCAAATAAATCCCCAGCATCTCCTGTTGACCGGCTCCGTATGCAATCCCACATAGAGTCTCTAGTGCACTCCCCAAGCCCCACTGTACATTGTTTTTTTTTTGTAAGTCCCACTGTACATTGTTAGTGCTATTAAACTTACCATTCAAATTTGGATGTATATTGTTAGTGCTATTAAACCTACCATTCAAATTTGGATGGCCAACCGAAAAAACAGTTAGTTGGTTTAAAAAGAAAAAAGTTGATGAAAATTGAAAAAAGTTAACAAAAGTTAGAGATTTTTGATAAATCAAATATATCAGTGTTTGGAAAGTCAAAATTTAATAAAAGTTTAAAAAAAAATGTAATGTATCGATTACTTTTGATGTGTAAAAGGTAAATTCTAATTTTTTGACAGGATTCGTTCGAACGTAATTGAATGATCCGTTCGAATAGATTTCATATGCAGTGTTAGACTTTTGATCGATAGGATCCCTTAAAACGGGGTTAAATGACCTGTTTAAACGGTTTTAGTTAGAAAATTTGTCAGAAAGTTGACAAAATTTGATAAAAATCAATAAAAACTTGTAAAATTTAAAGTTTTAAAATAAACGCACAAAAAAATAAATAAATAAAAAGCAAAAATGATCGATCAAAAGTTTGTAAAAATTTAAAAAATATTGATACATTTTGTAAAATTTAGATTCTCAAACGAGTCAAGTTGGATTTGATCAAATACGAGATATCATCCAACTCTTAATTTTAAAAACAAAAATGCAAAAGAAAAATTATAACTTAGAATAAAAATTGAAAGTGAAATAATATCTATTATCCAACCAGGTATGAAACAAAAATGTCTCACATATTATCTTGAAGAAAAAATATGGTTGGAATAGGCCGAAGCATAGTTTGGGAAGTAAAATAAATGTTTTTTTTTTATTTTATTTTAGTCAGCTGATAGTTAACTAAAAAAAGTCACTTTTTTGTATTTGAGAAAAGAAAAAAGTGACTTTTTTTTAGTTAATCTTTTATTTTCTGTTAATTTGATATTTTTACTTTCAAAAGTTTAAAAAAAATTAAAACGTAAGAGAATAAATTTAATCATTTTATAAATAAATAAATAAACTATTAAACCCATAAGCCATTTAGCCCAAGGTTGAGCCTGAGTGGCACGTACCAAGATGCCGTATGCAAATCCAGCAATTATGGAGTTCTCAACTGAAACAGCAGCGAGTTCGCTGGTTCCAAGTTGACCTGCAAAGACTTGAGTAATAGCACCTAGTGAGTAATTGCAAATGGTGGTGACCATGGCTGGGCTGGCTAGCCGCCAGAGCTTCTTTGACTCAACCAAGAATTCTCTGGAGAACCCTCGGATGCCATTGTTGGGCTTGATCTCATCTTCGTGAGGAAGAAATAGTGAAGTGGAATTCACGTTCGATGCAATGAAATTATTCTCGGAACGGATTGGGTTCCGCTCATCGTCCCTGTAGGTTGATAAGAGTGGGTGTTCACCGTTGATCTCCATGGAAAATAATGAGGTTGGACAGAATACATATATATATATATATATATGTATAGGAACGGAAAGTTAGTATATTGAAGGAGGTAAAGTAATTTCAAAAAAAGCAGCTAAATTGGAAAGGCGGGGACCGTTTGTATGATAAAAATGACAGAAACTTAGAAAAAGTAAGTTGTATCGAGTCACTTTTTAGTATTTAAAAAATTAATTAAATTTCATCAAAATAATTTATTGAAACAATGAAAAGCAAACCATTTCAATGGTTTGGATCAAAAACTAATATGAAAAAGTAACAAATATTGAAAAAAGTGAGAAAAAGTTTAGTAATTTTTTGAAACTTTTATAATTTTTTGTAAAAATTTATAAAATTTAAAAATTTTAAATAAATGTATGGAAAATGAAAATGAAAAAAGTTGGTAAAAATAAGTAAATATTTGTAACCTTTAATTTGCAAATTTTGATAATTTTTTGACGAACCAAGCAAGGCCTTAGTCTACATGTAGGGAGGAAAATTGTCCTTGAGTTGGATAAGGTTCGACTCGAAGTCATTAAGAAAATTGCGGAATCGAACTCATAATTTGTTAATTTATGCTTGGATATGTGAATAATTGGATATCCAACTCGATTAACTGATTCGATGAGACGACATTTATATATTAAAAATTTTATTTATATTAATAATTGGAAATATTCGACTGGATTAATTGACCCGAGGCGAGAACATAATTATATATAAAATATTATATAAATTTTATATTTGTATAAACTTTATCATATTAGATATAATATTAAATATCATAAAATTATATTATCGGCAAGTTCTTATAACTTAGATAGTAATATATCCATATCCAAATTCGCTAAATATTGATTAATTAAATTTGAGTCTTAATTATATTAAAAGGGCGTTTGAAGTGACAAAAAATGATAAAATTTCATAAAAATTATAAATTTTTAATTTGTATAGTGAGATAAAAAGTGAATAATTTTTTATTCAATACTTTTGCAGTGATTTTCAGAATTTCAAACGAAACCAAGATATCTAAATTTATATTTATATTCACTTAGGTTGCATTTGACTACAAAAAAAAAAAAAAAAGAAAATCATTTTTTAACTTTTTTCATCAAAATTTTTAAATTCTTTTTTTTTTTTTTATAAAAAGTAACTTTTCGGTGTTTTAATCACATTTGTAAAAATGAATATGAAAAAATTCCTTTCGTTTGAATAACCATGGAAAAAAAAAATCAAAAACACAAAACCAAAAAGACATATTCTTTGTTGTTTTTTTTTTTTTTTAAACGAATAACTTTTATTCAAATAAATATGAACTTTTTATCTTTTTTTAAGAATAAAATTAACATGTTTAAAAATTATAACTTCTAAAAAAAATTAAATTTTAATAAAAATCATATAAGTTAAAAAAAAAAAAAAAAGTTACCAAAAATAAAGAATCTTACTTCTTGCTACCCAAACCAAGCTAATTGGGCGACCCATTGACAAGTCTATTAATTTGTTTCCCAGAAAATGTTGCATTGAGTCCAAAAAAACCCTTAATTAGCTGAGTCAACCACGCTAACCGCACATCACCAATGCCACATTTTGGGGGGCGAAAATGCTTTCATTTCCCATCTATTCAGTAACCGGCCATGGCTCAAAAAAGTCAAAATCCTTCTGTAGACACTCATTAGGCTATATGTACGAAATTAACTATTGCTAGTGGTTTCCTTTCGTCACGTCCTGATGTTGATAATAAATATATATATATATATATATATTGAAATTAATTAACTGAATAATTATATATCAATATGTAATTATCTCGACCAAAGCATCGGTTGATTGGTCATATAAGCCATTTATCAAACTTCCAATGCGGAGACAAGTCTTGGGTCGTTTTCTAGCATTACTAGAAATTGGAAATGAAGATTCCATGCATGTGCATAACTTATAATTACTGTTAGAAACTTAGCAAGTTACCGGATTTAATTTGACTTTCTTTTGTTTTAATTTACAAGTTATAATGGCATTGCCTTGAAAAAGGAAGTTCGTCTTGTTGACCTATTTGGTAAGCCTGACATGTTCGGTTGGCAGGAATCAAAGATGAGAAATGATAATTCTGCTTCTCGAAATTCAGTGATATTTGTGCTTTTTTTTTTTAAGGAAAAAGCATGCGATGAGTTAATGAATCGAAAGTTGAGTGTATGGATGGTAATTTTTTTTTTTTTTGTTTAGTCTAAGAATTTTTAAAAACTAATATAGATTTTACAGAAATACTTCTTTAATGAAATTTTATTAATACTTGGAGTTTATATTTCTCAATGGATTACAATGATTTAAATAGAAAACAAAAACTAGTAAAACAAGGAATAGAAACCTTCAAAATAGAAAACCAAATAATGAAAATTAATCCTAATAAAATTTCAAAATAAAAGATCTTTTTAAAGTGAAAAATGGTGAGATTCTAGATGCAACAGACGGAATCTGTTTCGTGAATTGGGTTCATCTCCAAAAAATACCCAAAATAAATATATTATGTAAAATCAAACACACTAACAAAAAATAATGACCAAATTAAAACTTATCATAATTTTTCTTTTCTAAATACTTTAGGGCAATCTGAACTACATTAGGATGTCACTTCTGAAACTCACTGAAAAAATCTCACTTCTGATTGAGTTAATACTATTCTAATCTACTTGGAATGTTAAACGAGCAAATAAAAAGTTTTAGAGCTTCATAAGTTTGCCTTTATGTGCACAAGAGAGTCTTACTAATGTCAAAAGATATTGTTAGAATATTTTATATTAAATTATGATATATTAGAATTTTTTATATATATTGTGGTGATAAAAAATGGTGCAGTAAAATAAGACGGTGACAATATTAGTGGAAGCCGAATAATCCACTGGGAAGACAAAGTTGGTAAGATTTGGAAAACATAAAAAATAAAAGACAAATTTATATAATAAAATATATCCCATTTTAAAAATATTTCTCTCACAAACTATAATTAACGGTTAAGATTGAATTTTACATACAAATGAATGACTGTGATTTTTTCTCAGTAAAATTTCGTCCACAAGCTCCTGCCTTTTTTACAAATATACACATATATCTATATACAACAGTCGACGTGACTTTGTATACGTGGTGAGGCATTGATGAATTCGGGGGTGAGAAGACGGAGGGGTAAGAAGCGTTCGTAGGAGAGAGAGAGAGAAGGGCAGCATGAGAGAAAGAGAGGGGGGTTGGGGAGAGAGAAAGAAGGGGGCGGGTGGGCCGGCGGGTGAGTTTACAACTTTACAGGAAAGTTTTTTTATTTTTAAGCAAGTTAAATTTTTTATTTGAAATTAGAATAATTAATTTATTATATATTAATTAATTTTAAATACATATATTTTTACACTATTTATGTCATTTATAAAATAAAAAAATAAAAAATTTTGAATTTTTTATATTTTTAACAGTTAGATTTATTTAATGCCCAGTATTATTTTTTCACCACTTTGGTTATTTTTCAGTTACTTCACATAAAAATACACTCTCCTATTTTTTCATATTTTATTAAATTTTTTTATAAATATTTTAAAAATATTTTTTATAATATAATATGAATGCATATTAAACAAAATTAACTAACTTTACTTACCAAAAAAAAAGTTAACTAACTTTTTTTTGTTTTAAGAAAAATAATATTTAAAATTTAATTTTAATGTACCTAAATTAAAAAATAAAAAATAAAAATAATATTCTTTAAGCATTAAATTAAAATTTTAATTTTTTTGATGGAAAAAATTTAATTTTAATGTACTTTAAACTTAAAATTTTAAATATATAAACTTTTACATCTTTTATGTTACATATATAATAAAAAAAGTTAAAAAAATTTAAATTTGAGATATTTTTAACTATTGAATTTACTCAATGATCTGAATTATTTTTATTTTTCTTTGCAATTTAGTTATCTTTTCGATCACTTAACATAGAAACGCAATCTTTTACTCTTCTTATATTTCGTTAAATATTTTTCTAAAATATTTATTTGTAATAAATAATAAAATTTTGCATATTTATTAAAGACTGTATAGATACTTTAACCTTTTTTGATTAGTGATTTTTTATTTTTATAAATTATTTTTACAGTTTTTCATGTAGTTTGATTTACAAATTTCTATTTGAGCTATTTGTAGATCAAATTATATTTTTATGCCTTTAGGCACAAGTAAATTTTAGCTTTCGAAAAAAATAAATTTTAATAAAAATTGAACAAAAAAGTTAAAAAAATCTTAAAATCAAATCAGATGATGAACAATCCGTGCTTTGCAGGGACATTTACTAGTTGAACCATAAGGAATTTGCATGGCCTAATTTATTCAGGATCGAAAATCATGAGTTATGATACTATATTAAAATAAAATAAAAAACAAGAAATAAGGAGAGATAATATAAGGTTTACATCTTATCATATATATATATATATATATATCATAATTAATAACGAAGGGACATTTAAATAGACTTACAATGAGATGTATGTATAATAATGATTTACATATCAAAATAAAGTTAACTACATACTAAATTCTAAAATATAAAATATTCTAATATGGGTAATATATATATATATATATATATATATAAATAATATATCATATTCTAATAGATAGCATCAGTAAAATTTGTATTTTATATATTTTGTGTATATATATTATTTTTATTTTTTATTTTTGTACAAGAATTAAGTTTTTATTTCAAAACTTCTAAAAAATATGTATTATGATACTAAACCATCTAAAAATATAGATTAATGTTTTTTAAAAAAATGAATTTACATGGTTAAGTCTGAAAATTAAATCAAAACCCGAGGGGGAAAAACATATGCTTAGCCTATCCCGTCCCAGTGTCCCACCCATTGCTAATTCCTAATTAGGATGACTGTCATCTATATCTATAGATAAATCCCTAGCAAATCAATTTGTCCAGCCTAAGTGCTTTGTTCACAAATTACGCAGCTGTAATGCACCCATAGGTCCACTTTTTTAACATGATTCCATACTTAAAATAGTTAGTGGATTTTATTAGTCTTAAGAAGGGCACTACTGTCAATTGTGACTAGAATCTTAACTATTCATTTGTATAACCAGAATCTACCTTTTGTTTGGAGTAACACAAAAGATTAAAAAAATAAATTCTAAAAAATTCTACAATTCTACGACAAATTCTTTTTATCTCGAATTACGTGAATGTATATAAATTTTTATAAATTTATATATATATATCTACAATAACCAATAAATTTTTATAAATCTCAATAAAAGTTTATACGCTTTTCAAAAAATTCTGATGCAAAAGTTAAAAAATTTTGCTAAAATCTATTCAATCGGAGAAAAATTCATTCAAACGAAGTTATTCATATCTGAAAATTTTGATTTGATAACTGAGCTTCAAATGCTAAAAATTACTAAACCAGATTTTTTGTTATTTTTTGGAGCTCTAAATGCCCCCCTAAGTGTTAGAGATTATATTATAAGACATGTTTTTGTTATGATTTTAATAATAGTTTTAGTTATTTCATTCTATTAAAAATTTACTTGACCAATATTCGTCTAACATTATTTACTTGATCAATATACATGTGTTTCTTAGTCTTTGTAGTAGATGATTTGATATGTAAAGCATGATTTATACACAAATGATTAAATCGTCGGTTCTTATAGAATATATGTTTACTATTCACAGTTTAGATGAAAATGGCACACCAACAATAGAATTATAACACATAGTTTTAATGGTTCTATCTTGATCATAGGAAATTGTATAGTTTTAATTCTTTGTACCAATACACTTTGTGTATATTGAACTAAACCGTTTTGAGATAATTATTTCGTATTGACGATGTTAATAATAAATACCTTGTAGTTATTGTACATACTTATACTCTAAGCCCTGATATTGTTATTAGACAAGTATAAATAGTGTTTGTCGTTTTAATTCAGAAAAAAAGTGTGATTCATTATGAATTAATAAATTCTGTGAGTTGAGTGATAATATTATCTATATAGTAGATATTAATCATTGAAGTAATCTATGTCATTGTATAGAGATTGATGATATTCTCTTAAGAAAATTTATAAGTTTTATAAGATTGATGATATGCCAATTAAATTATATTTATAGTAATTAATTTAATTGGTAGGTATTTGCAATCTTAGCATAGTTAAATATATAAATATAAATAATTTATAATTCAAAATTTAACTTCATATATAGAAGAAAGTGCAATTACATTTTTTTAGTAGTATAAACTGTAATTTACATAAATAAGGATAATCTAGATTGGATTAGGAGTACTTATTAGCATAGGAAGCGAAACTCGTATTTATCTTGTAATTCATGCTGAAACCTTTATGTATATGTAGTCTTACAGGTTACTAGAGATATATTCTCATGTTTCTTTTCAAATGAGAGATATAGAAAGAGAGAAATTCTGAGTCGTAGCAGTCAATAGTCCATCTAGATTGAAGGGGTCACCGATGCATTATGCATCAGTTAGTTGTCCAGTGTAATATGTGAAGTATTGGATGAAATTTGATGGCTTATGTTATAAATTAAAAAAAATATAGATTTTTCTCTCTTTATGTAACACTCAATATTTTATTTTGATAATTTATTTGAGATTTTGGACCAATTAGATGTTTGGACCTAAGGTTAGACTTAGATGATTGAATTTATTTTATTTTTCCCTAGTTGAGTTTGGCTCAAAACTGTATTGGGTTGGACAACTAGGCCAGGGGCTCAATTTTCTTTTTTTCTTTTTTTTTTCTTCTGCTTTCCTAGTGGTTCTCGACCTTTTCAGGCACACCGCAAGAGAGAGAGGAAGAGAGAGAAGAGAGAGAAAATGAGGTTTGAAAAGGAAAACCGAACTAATTAGGTTCGAGATGAGAGATATCGGCTTCGGATGCTTGGAAGCCAAACCTAGTTTTCTCCATTTTTCTTCTTTTTTCTTCGGATTGAGGTAGGCGAGACTTATTGTTAGCATGGTTTTGATATATTATATGCATGAATTGATTGAGTATTGGTTGATTTATGGTAATGTGTATACATATGTATATAATTGTGTGTATATATATGCATATATGTTGAAACCTCATGTTTCTTTGAGTTATTGTCAAAATAAATGCTAGATATACATGTTATTGCGATATTTATATATTTATATATAGTTGATTGTTGAGCTTGTGGCTTAAATAGAGGAATTGAGATGTTTGTGGTTCGGGATTCTGTGCTGAGAAAGAACCCAGAAATGGCTTCTGGGCGCTATTATGCGAACAAGGGCCCAAATGCCCTGAGTGCGGTTTCTGTTCGAACAACAGAAAGGTTGATTTTTCAAAAAGTTACAAATTTTGAAAATTTAAGTATTATTTGAAGCCCACAACCATTAGTTATTAAATTTTAAGAATTAAATGGATCCTAAATTATTTTCAAGTCTAATAAGAATGCATTTTTATATTGAGATGATATTTATTTATATAAGTGAGTATATCATGTGCACGAGGTTGGGGTTGCATCAATCTAGTTTAATATTATGATTGATGATTGGCTGGGAGTGTTATATTTATATTATTGGCATGGCAAAGCATGGGTCATGTATATAGAGAGAATCTTTAATTTTGAAAAAAAAAATATGAGATTTTGAAAAGAATGGATGAGTCTTAGTCGATATATATGATTAGAACTTAGTCATTAGAGTTGGGACATTAAACTTGAGATATTATTATAAGATTTTCTTTTGACTACAACGGGACTTTACTTGAGTTAAGCAGATGTCTAACTTGGGATATAACTTGGTTCTTTAGCAAAATGTCAACAGATATAACTCGGTTCCCTTGAATCTTATATTTGTGGAAGTGTAACTTAATTTTCCACTCGTGACATATATTAAAATATATGTTTGCTATAAGTGTAAATAGTGTGGTTGGTGGCTCCACGTGCTTTACTAAGTATTACCCATCCCAGGATAAGGTTTGAGTAAATGGAGATTAGAGAATATATTTGCCATTCCATTATCATATTATATTTTGTGGAGATTGTTGTGAGTTATATCATATGTTGGAATATTGTTCACTTGTGTACACTTGCACGATCCTACCCACTAGACTCACCTTATCTTATTACATGTGATTCTGCAAGACCAAGGAGTAGCCACCTAAAGCTTAGTTGAGATTGATGGTTATGATCTAACACTTTATTTTATTTTCTTGTTCAATGACTGCATCTTTATTTATGTGACTTAAGGTGTGGATCCTAAACTTTATTATATTTGAGATTGTATTATGATGATGTTATTATGATTATGTAAATTTTGAATTGTGTTACCGTGGTGTGACATTATCTTTATTTATCTTTTACACATGATACATGTATTTATGATACTTGTTTTTTTTTTTTTTGAGGTGACAGTATATCTTTTCAACGGTAAGATAATAATATAAAAATAAGATACTAATTTCTATATATAATAACAACTAAAAAAACTCTATCATTGAATAATTAAAGTAGAATTAAAATAATAATAGACTTCAAAAATATCTATGATAGATATTAGGAGTGAGCGAAAGTTGATTAAATTGAAAAAAATCAAATCAAACAAATTCGGTGAAAACAATCCGGTGGTTCTAACTAATTGGTTTGATTTATTTTTATTTTTTTTTTAAATTAATTTTTTTGGGCCAATTTTACAAATTTTATGACTGAATTAATTGAAAACTCAAAGTTTAAATTTTAACATTAAATTATATATTATTTAATTTAAAAATATTTAAATTTATATTAATATAAAATTTTAATTATTTGTTAAAATTAGGATAAGAAGAAATAATTTTAAATGTAAACAAAATCTAGTGAAAGAGATAAAGAGATAGAAAGATAAATATTTAAATTTATATTAATACAAAATTTTAATTATTTGTTAAAATTATTGTTAAAGAGGAATAACTTTAAAATGTGAATAAAATCTAGTTAGGGATAAAAGACATAGAGAAACGAAAATATAAATTTTTTTTTTAAATTTATAACCCGACCCGAATTTCATCGGACGCTTCAGATACTGCATAGACAGCTAACCGGTGCTCCTTGCACTAGTTCCCCCGGAATCCCTTCCAGTCTACTCTCGTCTCTAACCCTCGCCCGAACCGCCACCATCGCCGAACCCATCACCGCCGGAACGCCATCACGGCGGAACCCATCACCGTCGAGCAGAGTAGAGCTTCAGGATTGAATCCATCAATGTGGCTTCGACTTTCTTTCTTATTACAGGTTGGGATGCAAGTATACTATTTATTGTTTTATTGGTGAAACTTTTTTCAAATAGATAGTTCGCTATTTTTTCCTCTAACTACTATATCTGGTGTTAAAGGATTTAGGAGTTCCGGAATTATGGGTATTCCGGGATGCAAACACCACTATGACGCCATCATCGCCACCCCACTCCTCTCGCTCCCCTTCTCTTCGACCACCGCTCGCCTGACCCAATCTATAGGTAAGGATAAAATTTTCTCTTTTTTAAGTTGGGGAAATGGTTTCATGCCTACAATTTGTGAAGAAGAATCCAACAATTGTTATTATTATTATTTTTTTGTTCTCACATTATTATTATTATTATTATTATTATTATTATTATTTTATTACAAGTTCTCAAGTTAACTCTTATTCTTCTTATTATATTTTTATTACCTAATTATTGTGTTATTTATTATTATTTTTAACTGTTTTGCCACTTTTAGTTCTAATCTCGAAATCTAGGTTGATAATTTTTTGCTATGAGTTCATCAATGTTGTGGGTAAGTTAGTTAAATTGTTCTGGCACATGTATGAAGAAACATCTAAATTATTTTGTTTTTGTTTTTTCGCTTGAATAGTTCTAAGGGTTCTTGCATTATGAATTTTTTTTTTTTAATGACAAGTTCTCAAGTTAACTCTTATTCTTTTTATTATATTTTTATTACCTAATTATCATTTTATGTATTTTTTTTTGGGGGGGGGGGGGGAATTTTCTATTGGGCTAAATAATTTGTGGAAATAATAAACCTTTGTCTTCAAATAGCTTATCTATGTTGCCCTTAGAATTCCCAATTTTAAAGAGTTTTTTATTACAAATAGAAATAGCTTTTTGTTGCACTCCAGTTATTGAAGAAAATAATTAGTTATCTGTCTCCAGGTTATGTTCCTTAAGCTATAGAAAAAAAACCACTAGTTGTAGTTTTTGCTTCCAGCGTAAGACTTCAATTTGCTACATGTTATTTGTTTCCCGTGTTCTTTTTTGTTTTACTTCTTCAAAACTTTGTATTTGCTTAATGCATTTTAGTTTTTCATTTTTGTTTTGTTTTCTTTTCTATCAGCGCAAATAAAAATATCTAGGGGTGTTGCTAAATAACTTGTTGAAATAATTTGATATACATTGTTTGGCCCATTTCATAATAGTTTAAGCTGATCAAAGCTATGGTTTCAAGGGTCTTGGGTTCAAGTCTTGTTATGTTCTTGCACATGTACACTAGTTGATTTGTGTTGATACACCTTGTTTGGTTTAATTCTTTTGATGATACAATGCCTCAAAATAGTCATCTTTGCTTTTTTTTTTTCCTTATATATATATATATATATATTATTATGGTGATATCTAGTTTTATTCTTTGACCTTGTTCTCTTCCTATTAGAAGTGTTTTCATGTTGCCATAGACAAATGAGAATGAATGCTTTGTCTCTAACTTGTGGTGCTATAATGGTGTAGATTCAAAACATATAGTTAGTAGCTATATTGAGGCATGCAGTATTCAAAGTATTTTGGAGCTATTATATACTTGAGCTTGTTTAGTGTCATTTCATAACTTTATGATGTTGAGGAGTTTGTTTGATTTTGTCATAGATATCACAGAATTCTATTGTTGATATTGTGATGCCTCTGTTTGGTCATGTCGACACTAACGATCACGACGACAAAACGAATTAAGGCTTGAGTTGATCGTTCACTAAGGAAGGTTTATAAATTATTGGTTCTGTAGGTAACCTCTTACCTACTACCCGCTACTCCGTACCGCTAGGGATGCTTAACGCCACTTTGCCAACAGATCAGAGTCTAGCAGGTGGCTTGATCTCTAGAATCTGGTTGCTCTCTAATTAATATATCTAGAGACTAAAAGGGTGCACATTGGTTCATTGCTCACATTTTAGCTTTGTTTATTTTGTTGTCCTTAGAATTGGCATAATTTGGCTGGGACATTTTGATGTAGGACGATAGAGAATAAAGTAAAGAGAGAGACATAGAGAAAAAAGAAGTTTAGGAGAAAGGGAAAAAAGAAGAAGAGGGGGAGGGAGAATAAGCGACGGAGGTTTTAATAACTTAATTTTTTATATTCATCAACTTGTCTAATATTAATCATCCTAAACCTTTAAATAGGCTAATACATCCTCAAGATTACTAAAAATAAAGCAAAATAAAATATTTTAACAAATCGTACTTAAAATAAAAAGTTAGTGAGTTCCACTTAGCAAAAAAAGAAAGTTAGTGAGTTTCCAATCTATGGAAGTGCATTTTAAGTAAAAATATTTGTTATTATTTGAAGATATGAGAAGAGAATTTATTAAGTTTGTGATGAAATTAGAAGCTCAGTTGAAGTTATAGATAGATATTTTGTTTGTTCAGTTGCTTTTCGATTTTATTATTGGCTCGTAGATCATGGATTCCATCTCTCTTTGTGGATTTTACTTTCTTCTTGGTCATGTCCTAAGCAGAAGCTTAGTTGAAGTTATAAAAGTAGAAATATCGTCCAAAATATACAAGGAAGAACAAATCTTATGCAAAGTAGGAATGGGAATAAAATCCTATACTAAATAGGAAATGAAATCAAATTCTACTCTAAATATGAAAAGAATATTAGAATATAACTCAAATATCCATTTTATTACTTCTAACACAAACTAGAACTTTCACTCATTGATGTAGTTTCTAAAAGACCGTTCTACCTATTATAAATAAATAAAATGAAATTCACAAGCTATCCCACAAAAGACCATTTTATCCCATTGGCTAATCATTATGCTCTCCATTCCACCTGTCAATGTGTAACTCTTTAACTGATATTAGCTTTTGTCCTAGTTTTCTCTTTGAATTAATATACACTACTGACTCAGGTATTTAGTTGTGCATGCTTTTTTTATGTCAACTAATATAGTTATTTTATGTTTTATTAGTTTACATTTTCAATGTCGTAGGTTCTGGATGCAGGTAGTGGCCACCAGTCTCGTTGGGAGTCCATTGGTGATCAGGGCATGCCATCGGGTTAATTTCTCTCTGACAAGGAAGATCAGGTATAATTAAGTTCATTTACAATTGTAATTTTTAACTTACTCTAGCTAAATTTAATTCATAGTAAATTAGTTGTCGGAACAAATGATGGGAAAAATGGAGTCTTATGTATTTACCCGAACGGTGCAAAAATTCGAGTCCCAGTGTTCCCATAGTATGCGAAAGTAGTTTTTAGTTTTAAAATTTTGACTTAGAACTTTAAAATTTGCATTAATAGGCCGAATGGAGCAAACATGCTTTGTTGCCCATGAAACTTGACACACATGATTGCCTAAGCACTAGTGAGTTGTAGAAATGAATAAACGAATGGCATAAGAATTCGAGTCCACCTGTTGTTCC
Source organism: Vitellaria paradoxa (assembly GCA_019916065.1). Classification (NCBI taxonomy): domain Eukaryota; kingdom Viridiplantae; phylum Streptophyta; class Magnoliopsida; order Ericales; family Sapotaceae; genus Vitellaria; species Vitellaria paradoxa. Next base: position 45,531,988 of record CM034237.1, on the reverse strand, counting down.
TGTAGCAGTGGCGGACCCAGAATTTTGGGGTAGGCAGCCAACATAAAAGATTTTGTATTGAATGGAAAGTAAAGTAAAATTTTATTAAATTTGGGGGAAACCAACCACTATATTATATGAAAAAATCTTAAAATCTATAAGGTATGAAAGGATTTTTAAAATTTAGGAGGGTTAACCACTATATTATATGAAAAAAATCCTAGAATCTATGAAGATATTAAAGGATTTTCAAAACCACAGTCCTCTCTCGTCTCCCTTTGGGATTACCCTTGTTCTATGGTACACAAAAATAGCTTTAAATTTAAAACTTAAAGCTTAGAACTTTAAAGTTTGCGTCTAGGGATGTAAACGGGTAAGATATTCGCTTAATTAGTCAATCCTATTACTAAACCCGTTTATTTTTTGGTTACCATTACCGTCCCAAACCCATTTATTTTTTTAATTGGAATCCCAAACCCATCCCGTCTCAAACTCGTAAAACCTGTCCCAAACCCGCGAAACCCGTTTATGTTCAATTAGTCAAATTACTGGTTAAGTATTCGTTAAATACTCGATTTGAGATAAAAATAAAGAATTAGTGACAAAAATATTAAATTTATTAAATTGAACAAATTCATTGGTCAAAGGATTTCCAAGTTTTCTTTTTTGAACAGTAAACAAAATATGCTATAAATAGTAAAAATAAATGTACAAAAAACACAGGGGCCTACCCTTGAAAGAGTATAATAAAGGACTTTCAAACCCAATATGGAAGTTGGAACAATCTATGGCATGTGAAAATAGTGTACAAAAAGTCATAAATTAAACAAGTCCACATGAATTATCCCAACAAAGTCAAGAGCAGCTGTCAACAAAATATAAATGATCTTGACTTTAGAAGTTCAAAAATTTTATCTTAGGGATAAAATTGTAATTGTAAATATATAAATATATATTTTTATTTTATTTTATTTTATTAAACAGGTATTTTACGAGTACCCTATGGGTATTGGTACCCTATAAGTATAATTAGGTATCGGGTATCAGGTATCCTATAGAAAAATTCCAAACCCGTCCCAAACTTACACATGTATTAAATTTTAATTTCAAGCCTGTCCCAATCCCATTAGGGTATTTTCTAATGAGTTTTTATCGGGTTCGGTCGAATCGGGTATCCTCGTGTACCCGTCCCATTGACATTCCTATTTGCGTCAATAGCCCAAACAGAGCAAACGTGCTCCGTTGGCCATGAAACTTGATACACACCATCTCCTAGGCACTAGTGAGTTAGGGGGATGAATGGCACGTGAATCTAACTCCCGGTGTTCTCGTAGTACGCAAAAGTACTTTTAGGTTTTAAAATTTCGACTTAGAAATTTAAAATTTGCGTCAATAGCTCAAATTGAGGAAACATGCTCCATCGCTCGCAAAATTTGAGACATACTATATCCTAGGCTGTAGTGAGTTGTAGGAAGAAACAGCGACTAAATCCGAGTCTCAATGTTCTTGTAATATGTGAAAATACTTTTAACTTTTAAGCTTAAAGCCTAGAATTTTAAAGTTTGTGTCAATAACCCTAATGGAGCAAATGTGCTTCGTTGTCCGTGAACTTAACACACACTATCTCCTAGGTACTAATGAGTTGTAGAAATTAATGGTGCAAGAATCGGGTCTTGGTGTTCTTGTAGTATGCAAAAGTAGCTTTAAGTTATGAACTTTAAAAATTAATTGTTTATATATCATTTATTATTAAGTATTATTAACTATAATTTCTGACTAATTAAATATTAAATTTTCAGATTTGATCATCATCATCTACACTTTTGGAGAACAAATCTTTTTTATTTTTATTTTTTCATTTGAAGTATGAATTTTTGAACATACAAACTTTCTATGGTATTTTTGTTATTATATCTACACTTTTGCATTTATATAACATTAAATATTTATTTTTATGAGAAGATTGTCCAATTATATTTGTGCTTGTTAATGTGGGTTTTGTGAAAGCGATTGATTAAATTAATACATGTTATGTACAGGTGCACATAAAATGTGATTTAAGCATGCATTGGAAAAAAAAAAATTACTTGTAATGATTGCCATGCGGTCGCTATAGGCTCTTTAAATGTCCCTTTTGAGACAATTTTTAGTGATTACTTGTTTTACCTTTAGCAACTGCTTTTACTGGCTGTTACGTCTTTTTATGACAGTCTTTTAGTAACAGTTTCAGGCAGTAGTTAAATATTAGTTACTGCCACCAAGTGGTCACCAAAAGGCTTTAATCACCCAAGCTTTAGTGACTGCCACAAAGCAGTCATTAGGTGGTCTCTAAAACCCTTTAATGACAGCTTTTGGACTTCTAGTGATTGCCAGAAGCTGTCACTAAAAGTCTTATATATATACTTATTTTTCATACTACTTTATTTTCTCTTTGCAGCACAAAAATGGCTTCTCATTTCATGACCCTAGTTATTTTTTTTTATGAATCTTGTCAATTTGTTTAATAAAGAAAATATGATATTGAATTGAATATCGTATTTTATATTGTTTTTTATTTTTTGATTAGAAAATAAACAGTATATATGTAACATGATCAAACTTAATATTTTGTTGTTTATGCTGAGCAAATAATTACAAGGGGAAGGAAATCAACATAAACATCCATATTTGGGAATTGGTCATCTCGATTGTCGCCCTTCAAGCATCGACACAGTAGCCTCATTCAAGGAGCATATATTGTTGGGCTGTGACCGAAGATAAGAGTCCAACAAGCGTTGAATGGCGGACGTAGGCTGCCTTGGCTGTGGAAGATCTGTTTAGCCGCTTAGCATGGGAACTACAGCCGACATGCTTGGCCTGTCTGCAGCATGCTTATTGACACATCGCAGATTCTGGAGACACGTAGCTGCTGGATGTATTTCATTGCGATACATTATGCTTATGCTTAGCAAGAGATAATTAATAACTTTACTCAAATGAATGTAATTTGAAAATTTTAAAACTGAAAAAGAGATAAATAAATAGAACTATTCTTCTTCCAATCAACGTTACTGTTTCAGATCAAAAGCAAAATGTCTCCTAATTTGTTTGTGACCAGAATGGGTATCGTACCAGCGGTGCAATATCATAAGAATTCAGAGGAGAGTAGCCTCAGACTCAAAATAGTAGTTGGAAGCAAATGGGTAATAGACAAGAAATAAAAAAAATTTAGGAGTCAGATAAGGATTCTTATATAAAACGAGACGGATGACAATCTACTAGGATGCTTATAATCTAGTGATCAGCACTTCCTTTATAATGTCATTTCTCAATATTTAGAGATGACACACTGTTTCTCTCCTGATCTCATGTTCAGTCCCAGCTTCATGCCTGGTGCAAAAGCGCCGCAAGGATAGTTAAAGCTCTTCCGTAAGGTCAATCCCGAGACATTGTCTTTGAGAGCGAGGTCTCCCTTGTCTAAAAGCACTACAATTGAGCTATTTGACTGGACAGAAACATTTGTCCACCAGACGGCATTTTCCATGCCATCCAGCAGTCTCAGATTTCCATTTTTGCTAATTGTTAGGCTTGAGGCAGTGTCATTAGGTGCAAGATGATTTTCTCTGTGTGCTATCCATATGACTTTCTGGACAGAAATATTTTTATACCATATCCCAACATATTGCTTACTGGAATTACCAGAACGGAAGAAAGGGGAGAAAGAGTCTGTCCAACGGAGATTTGTTGTGATTGAGATCAGATCTCAGTTGCTGTGCAATAATTTGAACGAATTGCGAAGACAAACAAGATGATTTGGAATGAATGTTGAATTGGAAAATATTATTCCTTTTGTGCAGCCTTGGTCAGTGCTTTAGGAACCTGAACTGCAGAGAGGTTTTTTGAGTCCCACCCTGTTTCTGAACCCCTAGCTTCAAAGTTCCATCTATCGCAATCCTACTCTACCATTCAACAATAGAGCTTGAGGTGTCACCATACTATGAGAGATGAATGTGGCAAGAAACTTCAGTACGGTGGCTTTTGCAACCCTGATGAGGTTCTTCATGTCAGCAGTTTAGCCAGATGATATTGAGGCATTTCAAGCGTTGTCAAAGTCAATGGATATTGAGTAAACAGAAAAATAAAAGAATCATACATGAGATTGAAATGAAATCACCACCGTCTATAATTTCTTGATCTCTATGGAATAGATTCTCTTATATTGGCTACTTGGTCTTAAAACAACCCATCCACTGACGTAGGGCCAATTTCATTTGCGGGAAACATAAGGAATTGCTGTAGTTCCTCGAAATGCATTTCTGTGGACTAAAGTTGTTGTAGCTGTGAGTTAAGAAAAAAATAAGAAAAAAGTAACTTGAAGCAAAAGACATAGTAACATGGCATACAAAAATTTGGACTGTTGAAACTTTAGTCTTAATTTCATTTCAATATTATTTTGTAATTTGATATTAATATGTTATCTGACTTCAACTCTTAAAAAAAATTAAAAATGGTGGAAATTTGAATGAAATAGTAACACGGCATGCAAAAATTTGGACTGTTGAAACTTTAAAGTCTTACTTTCATTTCAATATTATTTTGTAATTTGATATTAATATCTTATTTGACTTCAACTCTTTAGAAAAAATTAAAAATGGTGGAAATTTGAATTGACAATAGAAAGAGTTCAATTTTCTTATGAGTAGTCCTTTCAAATGTCAGTAATAAAAAAATTAAAAATGGTGGAAATTTGAATTAACAGTAGAAAGGGGGAGACTGCGGCAATTCTGAGTCCAACAATTTGCCAAATGTAAAAAATAATAAAATAAAAAACTGAGTGGAAAATATATTAAATCAACAAAAGAGGGGATTATGATGGGCACAATCAACCAACTCCTTTGTTATTTTATTTTATTTGTTTGGGGATCGTCCGTAAGTGTTACTTAATCAGCTTTTATTTTTTAAATCAAAGTTTTCTAACTACAGAGATAATATCATAGTTCTGTCCTGGAAAATTGAATAAATAATAGGAAGAGGAAATAAATTTTGGCCTCCTTGGCCATGATAACAATAGTAATGTTAGACCACGTGGCAGTTCCCTATTGGTTCGACTCCAAACTATATGCTGAATTCAACGGTAAATATATTACCTTATAGAAAAGGATTGGAAATTATCATTGTTTCATTAAACAACAACAAAATAGATGAGAGTAGTTGGAACTACGACAGGTTGAAGGGCCTATTTTATGGTTGATTCCTTGTCAATCAAACTAGTTGCAGAAGAGGGAATTTTGACAAATGGGTACCATGAACAGAAGTTCTATTGCTTTGGTTTCATTCCCAGCCCTCTGGCTTGTTTTGTCAATCCCATCGCAATATTGGGCTGCAACTGATACCTTGACTCAATCTCAACAGATCTCAGTTGGCCAGACTCTCATTTCCTCTAGCCAAATCTTTGAGTTAGGATTCTTCAGTCCCGGTAATTCGAGTAGACAGTATGTTGGGATATGGCTCAAGAATATACCTGGAAATAAAGTTGTGTGGGTGGCAAACAGAGACAACCCCCTTGGAGTGGGAGACACTGCTGCAAGTCTAACAATTGACAGCGATGGAAATCTGAGGCTATTAAATGGCATGAGAAAGATTGTCTGGTCGACAAATATTTCTGTTAACACAAATAACTCAGTCGCAGTGCTTTCAGACATGGGAGACTTTATTCTTAAAGATAAGGTATCAGGATGGACCTTATGGGAGAGCTTTAACAATCCTTGTGACACGTTTTTGCCAGGCATGGCACTAGGAATCAATATCAAAACAGGACAGAAACGCTTCCTCTCTTCCTGGAAATCAGAAGATGACCCATCACCAGGAAAGTTTGTCACTGGAATTACAGCAGATACACCTCCGCAGTATGTTGCTTGGAACGCATCCAAGCCATATTGGAGAAGTGGACCATGGGATGGGTGGAAGTTCACAGGTTTAGATGGTGCAAATCAAGGGTATTCAAATCGAATTATAGTCACACAAGATAGCCGGCAGGGCACCACATACCTCACTTATAATGAATACAATAAATCTGGTATGATAACTATGTCCACTATAACACCAGCAGGAGATTTGAAGGTGATGCAGTGGGATGGTGAAGAAAAGGAATACATTTTCAGTTGGGAAGCAGTGCACAGTTCATGCGATATTTATGGCACTTGTGGACCTTTTGGAGTTTGTAATAGAAAAAAGTCTCATATTTGTGGATGCTTGAAAGGGTTTGTGCCAAAATCAGTGGAGGAATGGAGCAAAGGGAATTGGACAAGTGGGTGCGTAAGACGAACTGAACTTCTTTGTGGGAAGAACGCTGGAACTTTGGCCTCAAAAAGAGCAAAGAGTGATGGATTCTGGAAGCTGAGCTTGATGAAACTTCCAGATCAATTTGAATATTTGTACAATCATGATGCTTCAAGTTGCCAACAAAGGTGTTCGAGTAACTGTTCCTGTGCAGCATATGCATATGTGGCTGGAATTGGTTGTTTGGTTTGGGCTGGAGACCTTTTAGACACGGAGGAATTTTCATTTTCTGGGGAGGACCTTTTCCTCCGCCTTGCACACTCAGAACTAGGTAAAATTAAATTTCCCTTCAAAACTTAGCTATTATTCATGCTTTCTTTCACATTTTTTGATCTTCCTGTCCAGGTGAAAAAACTAAGAGAGTAAAACTCATCATTAGCTTTACAACAATTTCTGGTGTTATCCTCTTGGGTGCTTTCATGTATGGTCTGCACAGGTGGAAAACAAATAAAGGTACGGAAACTTTAGTTTTATAATGGTCTGCACAGGGGAAAAGCTAATTAATTCTATGTTCTTTGTTTCAACATTATAATCAGTAACAAGAAGAAAGGACTTTGATTTGGTAAAAAGGGAGACATCATCAGAGCTCCCAATGTTTGACCTTAAAAGACTAAAAGTTGCTACCAACAACTTCAGCGAAACAAACAAGCTCGGGGGAGGAGGATTTGGCCCAGTTTATAAGGTAAGTAGATTTATTTAAATTGATTTAGAGGATATGATGCTAATATAAAAATTAGTAAAAATTATGGATTTACATGGGTGAGACTCATCTGCATAAATAAACAATAAAAATTGTATATGGTGTAGGGGAAGCTAAAAGATGGGCAAGAAATAGCAGTGAAAAGGCTTTCGAGTCATTCAGGACAAGGCATTGATGAGTTCAAGAATGAGATCATGTTGATCTCCAAACTCCAGCACAGGAATCTTGTTAGGCTTTTGGGTTACTGCATTGAAGGAGAAGAGAAGCTATTAATTTATGAGCACTTGTCAAACAGAAGTTTGGACGCCATTCTCTTTGGTTGGTTCGGCAACTTAATTAGTAGTTTTGTCCTATGGTGTTAATGAATATATCTGCATAACACAATCCTATTTTATTTTTCTAGGTTGACAGTTCCATTTAGATATCTTAATGCCCCATCTTCCTTGCAATTTACGTAGGACTTACCATATTTCCTGATCAACTCTCTAGCTGGGAAATTTGTACAAAAAACAGATAAACGAATGGAAAAATCATGCTGCAGTTTAGTTTTCTTTCAAAATCTACGCTCTCTTCTGTTGTCTAATCAGTTGTTTCCAGGCATTATATTTAATATTGTGTTCATACCTAGCAATGAGGAAAATATTGTCAAAATTGTGTTTGTACTTGTTTTTCTCTTTGTTTTTGTATTTTTTTGATTGTCATATGGAAAGGACTGACCTGTTACGTGATCGTCTCCTTTTCAATGTCCTCCGGCTGGCTAGATATGAAGAAGAGAGAGAAGCTTGATTGGGCTAAACGCCTTAACATTATTCAGGGTATCGCTAGAGGGCTTGTTTATCTTCATCGAGATTCTTGTTTAAGGATAATACACCGAGATTTGAAGCCCAGCAACATTCTCTTGGATGATGATATGAATCCAAAAATTTCGGACTTTGGTTTAGCAAGAACTTTTCAAGTGACTCAAGAGCTAGCAAACACTCGCAGGGTTGTGGGAACATTGTAAGCATGCATCCTTATTCTCATTAATAGTTACTGCTAAATTTTCTACCTCCATTGGTGCTGGTACGTCAGATACAGAACTAATCACACCGGAGCTAGATCCCGGAAAATCCGAAACAGATTCCTAATAATGTAGTTGTAACCCGGGTTACTTTGTCAGCAACAATCTTAACCGAGCACATGAGATCTAACAGTAACAAGTGTCCTCATTTTCAATTACACCTATACCTGAGTTTAGCTTTTAGCCAATGCAAGTGATTCGATAATAGTTTACCGCCTCTCCTCTTCCTTAAATTTTGTGATAGCTGCATCGCATCATATTTATTGATAGTGGTGAACTTTTGGTAATAATAACCACATCTACATGAATATTTTCCATCAAATGCAGTGGCTACGTGTCGCCAGAGTATGCAATGGGAGGGTTATTTTCTGAGAAATCCGACATCTTCAGCTTTGGTATTCTGCTATTAGAGATCATCAGTGGCATGAAGAATACCAGTTTCTATCATCAGGAAAAGTATCTAAACCTCCTTGGCTTTGTAAGTGCCGATACCAAATGTTTGTCCTTTTCAAAATACTCCCAAGGCTCTGTTTTTTTCAATCATAAAATGCTTTCTAAAAATAATTTTACTCATTTTCTAAAAAAATCATTTTCCAAAAACACTATAATTTACGTGGAAACAAACAAAAAAGGCCCAGACATCTTCATTTAGTGCGTGTGCTTCTATTAATTTCAACATTTGTGGAATTCTTCCAGGCATGGCAATCGTGGAAAGAAAGCAGAGGACTAGAGTTGATTGATCAAGCTTTGGCTAATTCAGGTTCCGAAGAAGATTTAATGAGATGCATACAGATTGGGCTTCTTTGTGTTCAGGATCGTGCTGCAGATAGACCAACCATGTCGACTGTAGTCCACATGCTGAGCAGTGAAGCAGATCTTCCGCAACCTAACCAGCCTGCGTTTGTATTTCAAAACTTGCTCGACTCAGACCCTCAACCCGGATCCAACAAAAAATTCTCCATAAATGGGGTCTCTGACTCTGTATCAATGGTTGAAGGGCGATGACTGATCAATATATCATATATACTCTTTGCAATAGACTATAGTGACAATCGAAGTTGTAGTAGTAAAGTTACATGTAATATTTTATAATAGTTAAATGGAACTGTCAACCTTCAAAATTTCAAGGGAGGTAGCACCTACCAAAGAGACAAGTGTCCATGCTTTTGTTTGTTAAGTATTCAAAAATCAACAGCTTCTCTTTAGCATCAATGGAGTAGCCTAGGAGCCTAACAATATTCCTGTCGGTTTGGAGATCAATATGATCTCATTCTTGAATTCTTCGACGCTTTGTCCCAAACGACTTGAAAGCCTTTCCACTGATATTTCTGGTCCATCTTCTAACTTTCCCTACTTGTCCACATATATGGTTGGGCCTGCCTGTGTGGTGTATAAATACATGTTGGCATCATCATGTAATTAATCCAAATAATTAATTTACCTAATAAGCTGGGCCAAACCCTTCTCCCCCAAGCATGTTTGTTTCACTGAAGTTCTTGGTAGCAACTTCTGTTGCATTGAAATCAAACTTTGGTGGCTCTGATGATTCCTGTTGTATCGCAATGTTCCCTGAGACGTTTTCTTGCGAGGTGTCTCTTCGATTTTCCAATGCATAAGCCAAGTCGAAGTACATTGTGTGGTCTCTTCTCTTTGCTAATGTCTAATATTTAACCAAGAACGTAAAATCGATTAGATTTCTCACATATTTGTCTTCAAACCATCAAAATCTACAACATTTGGAAAAAAAAAAATGTAGAGATTCTCCAGATAAATATAGATGCTGCTTCCTGAAATAATAGGAGAATAATAAGCCCTGTTTGGTGAATAGCAAATTTGAATGTACAAACATTATGCGAAGGGCTAAGTTGGCGATATCCTCTGGCTTTAGTGTGAAAATCAAAGATGGGATTCATAGAATGGGAAGCATTTTGCATATCGATTACTCTTTCTGGCAGGTCAACGAGGAAGCCTGTGCTTTCCATACTTGGAGCAGCTCGAGAGTTCGAAGCAAATGTTAATGAATCAAATATAATTTTTGCAAGTATGCAAATGTGGGTGCCATGAAGCACAATATGCAAATGTGGGTGCCATGAAGCACAATACTGCGTAGAGAAGATTGCAATTTGAACACAGCTGACAAATTATACTTTGATTTTGATTCCTTTTTTTTTGGTTGGCCAAATTCATATTCTGGCATTTCCAAAAGTCTCATAAATATTCCTTGATATATTTCTTATCATCTAAGAAAAATTTGGCGCAATTTGAAACTAAAGGCCAAAAAATATCATTTTATCTATTGATCTGTTTTCAGCCTAGATTCGCATTCTTTCCTTCTCAAAAGATTAAGGAATTTTTTTTTTATCAATTAAGTATATCTTAACTTGATAAAAAAATTAAGCTAAAAAAAGAATTATTTTATTTTTAGGTTATTTTTGGCCGAGAGTAAAAATAAAATACATTTTAATAGAAAAAAGACAACTGTATGCTTTTATTTGAAAATAATATATAATGACAAATGGATAAAAAAAAAAATCTCCTTATAAGAATAAAATTGAATTTTGATATTTTATTTTAATTGATTTTAAAAAAATTAATTGAAAATTTTGTTTCCTAATGAACTTATATATTGTGATTTTTTCCCCAAACCTAGGTTAGTTCGGTAAATTCCACATTCTTTAACTTTTTTTTTTGTAACTTTTTGTTTTAGCTTTTGGTACTTTTTTTAACCCGTTTGTAAAGTATATGCTTTGTATTGTTGTGAATTGCTGTGATTCAGATATATAAGCTGCCTAGCGGGCTTCAAAATCCAGAAGCTCTTGCAAGGAAGACTGCATATATGTTTATATATCTCTGTAACTTTGTGGAACACATTAATTGAAATAGTATGAGGGCATCAGCTTGCTTTTATCTGCCATTCTTTTTTTTTTTGGATTGCATTTTATTAGAAACTGCCTTCCGTTGTCAAGTCAAAATTATTTCTTGCCCATTCGGGGTACATAGTGGCATTATGTTTCCTCTTATATTGAATTTATAGTGTATATATGTGCGTCATCAGTTCTAGAAGCTTTGAAGTAGTAATATGTGTATCTCCTTGATTAGAAACACATACTGTAGGGATTTAGTACCATACACGAGTATGATATATAACATAACCATTTGACAATTATTTGACCATAAAATTTGTATGGTTGAGCACATAATTGTAAACTTAAATACAAGAGATTATGGAGAGGGATCTATGAGGTGCATTAATGGAAGTTCACCTTTGTTATCTTTTATATTTAGAGGCTGCTAATGGACATTCAGAATTGTCCGATGAGTTTCCTCATGACATGACATCTTCCCCCAGTTAGAGAAATCTTGGAGCTACCCTTGACTTGCTTTGGGATATATTGGTGTTCCTCGATGATGTGAGACATGTCTTGGTGGGGAGCCAAAAATCAGTAAAGCAAGAAGAAAGACCTAGAGACTAGTTCCTTTTTGCATTATGTGGGTAACTTGAGGGGAGAGGAGTAGGAGGAGCTTTCAGGATACCAATCATGTATACATAGAGTGAAGAGCTCATTTCTGTCATTTTTTTTTTGGTAGTTGGCTGACCAGGTGAGAGAGCCGACTCTGCACAACTTTTTGTTTTTTGTTGAGAATATGGAGATTTCTGATTTTTGTAGTTTGTAAAACCTTTGTAATTGGGAACATCCCCTTGTTGCTCTTTAATTCAATAACTTTTATTTATCAAAAAAACAGAAAAAACCAAAAAATGGTGTGGTAAAATAGTCCTCCAAGTTGGTCTTCCTTAGAAGAGCCAGGGGCAATTGCCCAATGCACATTCAAGGATTGTCTTCTAGGATACATTTTGTGTGTGTTTATATGAAAAAAATATATATGCATATATATTGTTTGGAAAGGAATAGTGGATGCCTTTAGGGAAGTGATCTATAAAAAAAGGAAATTATCAACTCTGGTTTTTGTTAACTATTTTGGTTACTTTCTTTCAAAATATTTATGTAATGCATTTTACAGGTAGCTATATGCTTGTAATGCTGGCTTTCATACGTAGTATTTAATGTTGTTATTTTAGCCACAATGCTAGCCGCAATCTGAGAACCTCTTGGCTAGAAAGTGAAAATCACATTTTTTTTTTTATGATACATTAATGTTAGCCGTCCAGAAGAGTTATGGTTGGGATTGGCAATAGTATGTTTGATGTTAGGCATAATACCTTAAAGTCTTGATTAGACCATGGATGGGGAGCTTTATTGGATCCTATGGTATAAGTTGTGTCTATATATATTTTTTCTTTTAGTTCTGAGACTCTCTCTTCATCCGTAGAGCATTTCTCAAATAGAAAATCTGTAACAGTTAAACAACATATGTCTTCCATGTGTTGCAAGAAAAAGGACTGTGGTCATTGTGTTCACATCCGTATGGTATATTGGCACAATAATTTGTATGGTACTGGAATAGGAGTCATAGGGCACCTTTGCGAAGGACTAGCAGCTAACATTGCCAGTGCTACAACATATTTCACAAACAAACCCTTGTAAATTTATGTGTATCAAATGAATATTTATGAATCCCTTTAGGGTTAAGAAAAAATAAGGCTCGTATGCCTTTACTGTCTGTTAAACCTGCGGGCAAGGGCGCTTTCAGTGACAATGACACTTGACGCTTTTCCTTTCATAAACAGACATTTTGTGAATCCTGTTTCTAAGACTTGGTTTTATTTTTGGACATGCAGTCAAGCGTGACTGAAATTGAAGCATTATATGAATTTATTTAAGAAGATTGCCAGTGCTGTGATTGATGGCTGAGCAATAAGTTTGACATTACATTTAGTGAGGAATTTGAGTTAGACTCGGCATACAGTTTGTGGGAGCTGATGAGACACTGAATTGGTTATTTATTTATTATTTATTATTTTTTGGCAAGTCTTCCGTTTTTATGGCTTAACAAAAACAAATAGGTACCTACTCTCAAAATTTCTCGAGAAATTAGTGGCTTTACAAAGCCGATATTATTGCTGTTGACGAAGCATTGTCTGCACAGCTTCCTAACTGAATTTTGCTAAAATTTGTTGACTGCTGTTCACAATTTCACGTAATTCCTTGTTATCCCTCATCGCTCTCTGTCATTCTCTTTGTTATCTGGTTCTCCTCCCCATTGCCTTATTCTGTCCCCCGCAATTGAAGCCTGCAATTAATGTGCCTCAAAATTATTAGTGTTTAAAATAGGTGTAATATTTACAGATATATATAGATGAAGGTTGTTCCTTTTTCTTTTTGTTAACGTGTGTGCGCGCGCGCGCATAATAGTTACCTCTTTATTCCAGTTGGTTCTGTAAATCATGAAAAACAAAATACATGTCTGTACTGCTGTTCCTGACATCATGCCAATCCAAATTCCCTGCAAAAGATTATGACCTTCAATAGAAATTAATATTCGAAAGATCGAAGTTTAGGATGACATATTAGGCTTGTGAAAAGATTATATATCATTCCAAATATATATACGTATATATATATACAAAAGAGATTATATATCATTCCAAATATATATACGTATATATATACACGTACTTACCTGGACACCCAGATCAAGTACGAAGCCAAATATGAGACCCAGTGGAATACCAAATAAGTAGTAGCATGCTATATTCACATAAGCAACAGCAGCTTGCCATCCTGCTCCAATGGCAACTCCTGCGAATATATTTATCATATTTTATTAATAATTGTTTTTTTACCTCCTCAAAATTATTCATAATTTAAAGCAACGGTGAAAGGTGAATGATTGAAATTACCTGAGAGAACAGGTTGAACGTTGTTAATAATGATGCACGCTGCCAATAATGGAGTGAGCTCGGATACGAGGTTTTTGACGTCTGTACTCTCAGAAAATAACGACGGATACTCCTTTCGGGTGATAATTAGAATGAGTGCGAGTATAACGCCAATTAAGAAGGAACTTAGTACAACAACTATCACTGAAAATTTTGCAGTTCTCGGGTGTGCTGCCCCCAGTTCGTTTGAAACCCTTACACTGCACAAACATTAAGACAATGCCCCCCCCCCCAAAAAAAAGAAAATCTCTTGATTATTGAAATAATATATAAAGATTTTTTTTTATCAAAATTGTTAAAAAAGCTGACACTTTTATAATAAAATTGTATTTTAATAAATTATTTTTATTCAACAAGGATCTTGTCAGCTCGATTACAATCCCAATGGAGACAGGGGTGGAGCCATACTGCGAGTTGCAGTGGGCTCCAGTCCAGTGCAAAAAAAATTACTAATTAAATTTTAGACCAAGAAATAATTAAGTTAATCCATTTCTTAAATAGTTTAACTCATCATTTGAACAACCCAATTTCAACAAACCTTCTTTGAAGTCTTCAATTTATTAAGTTTTGACTTATAATTCAAGAAATTTTTTAATTTTGACTCCTTCCTTGGATGGAGGTCGTTTGATTAAAATCTAGCAATCTAAATATATTCTTTAATTTTTAATTTACAAAATACGTAAATGTATTAGAACTATTGAATTTTATTTTAACGATCCAAATCGGAGTTGCTCCCGATCTAATATCAAATTTGATGTCAGTTCTTAAATTCTTATTTTGATCCTTTTTTTTTTTTAAGTTAAGAATTTTGATTCCATAGGCTAAATTTGATGTACTATTCGTCTATTACTAATCACCTTATGGCGGCATTGAATCCAAGAGCAACCATGACTGTCCAGCCTAATATGTTCATGCTGCAAATGAACAATGTGTAAATAACATGAAAATTAAATACATACATGTAAATATAGTAAGCTAGTGCAATATGAATTTTTGGCAACTTGCTTTGATAATTGTCAATATACGCTACAAAAGTAGTCAATGATCCATGTGTTTCAAGAAATTTAATGAAGAATTATATTATATATGAAAAAATACAAAACATTAAGGTCCCATTTGGTAACGTTTTTGTTTTCTGTTTTTTTGTTTATATTTTCAAAATTTTGTAAACTGGCAACAGAAACACTTTGTTAAATCTGTTTACGTTTTTTTGTTTTCAAAAAAAATAAAAACTTAAACAGAAAAATGTAAATAAAAAAAAATATATTTTCCTTATGTTTTCTTTTTCTATTCCAAACATTTTGTCAATTCTAATATTTTATCTATTTTTGTTACATCATATTAAAATAAATTATTTTATTCAAATATTTTATTAAACTAAAATTATTTTTAATAAATAATATAATTAAATTAATATGTAATATCTATTATTAATTTATTTCTAATAAATAATTAATTTAGTTAATTTAATTAATAAGAAATATATATTATTAAATTATTTTTAATAAAAAATATTATAATTAAATTGTTTAATTTAATTTAATCTAATAATTAATTTAAATAATATTAAATTATTTTATTAAATTATTTTTAATAAATATCAAAAATAAATTAAATTAATTTAATAATTAATTTAATTTAATTAATTTATTTAATATGAATTATATTTTATTAAATTATTTTTAATAAATATAATATTTAAATTATTTTTAATAAATATAATATTTAAATTATTTTGAAATATATTTTATTCAATTATTTTTAGAAAATAATATAATTATATTATAATTAATTTATTTTATATTTACTGGATTAAATGATGTAATATTTATATTTTATTCAATTGTTTTAATAAATAATATAATTAAATTAAATTAATATACAATATATTTATTAAATTCAATTAATTTTTAAAAAATTAATAAAATTTAATATTTTTTGAAAATAAAAAATTAGTAATTGTAAATAAAATTGTATTTCTAAACACAGTTTCAGTTTTTATTTTAAAAAATGAAAATGATAATAAAAAATAAAAAATAGAAAACGTAAATATATAAATGTAAATGAAAAATTGACTTTTTTATCAAATGACCTGAAATAGTGATCATTCAATAGTTTTGTCTTTTGCGATGACATATAAAATGACTCCTACAAACTTTAGTCCAAAATTATTGAGATTTCACATCATTTGGTGATATTTTGTCTTTAGAAATCTTTGGCAGGATAGACTTTTCTTCGCTACAATCCAAAATAGAAAATTGACTATTTCAAATGAGACTTTTCCCTAATCAAATAATGTAACCATAAAAGACCAGCTATACCGAAATTGATGGCTCCAAAACAATGAATAAATCTTTTCCTCGCTTTACCAAATTTTGTGCTTGAAAATTTCTTCATGTTAGTACGAATTAGGTTTGTAAATTGTGCAATAAAACGCATTAATCTATAAATTAACTTTAATTATTGTTATTGCTGTTGTTTTTATTATTTTTAATAGCATTAATTAGTTATTATTTTATATTCAATAAAAAGAAAATAAACTTTACATTATTTATGTGTAATAAAAAGTATTTTGATGAGTTTTATATTTTTAAAGTCATAGGCTTATGAACATACAACATCATTCTTACAAAATTTTTTTATAATTTTTTTTATTGTTTTAGTAGAATTGCATTACTTAAATCCATAAGATATTTACTATTCTCAATGGGGTTGCTCTATTGCCACAAAAAGGCACATTTTCATCCTTGTGGAAACTAATACACAAAATGAGTGGTGAAAACAACACTATCATCAATTGGTTTCATTATCATTAATTACAAAGTTAACATTGATATATATAGAGTGGAGATAGTAATTATTCTAGTTTCTTTATTATGGAAAAGCATTTATATAATTAGTTAAAATTGTTGGACAAGAGAGGAGACGTGTTAAGCTTGCATTTGAAAGAGAGACTAACGCAACCACAAGTTTAGAGGTTCTTTTTCTTTTTCTTCTTCTTCTTCTTTTTTTTTTTCCCGAAAGAAGTTAAAAATTTTGAGAATCTTTTTAAAACTTTTTAAAAAAATATAAAATTCTAAATGGAGTTATAATACACAAAGCGGATTCAAATTTGATTGATTTTACCTACAAATCAATGGCTAGCGCTACTTTTGCCCAGCACCAAGTCTAATTAGCAGGTGTCCAAAACGAATAAGACAAACCTTACAAAGATTAAAACTTTTTCAACTTGCGACGCGGAATTTGTCTTCTAGCTCTAGTGTAAGATGCGAGGTTTTATTGAAACCTACCATTCTCTCTCTCTCTCTCTCTCTCTCTCTCTATATATATATATATATATTATATGAAAATAAAAATGATAACAACTCGAATAAGAGATCTTGGCCGGCCTCTTACTCAGACAAACCTATCATCCACTATGTATATAAATATGAAAATAAGAAAGATTACCTTTCAAATTAGAGATCTTGGTCGGCCTCTTGTTTAAACTCATACATGTTTGGACTTAGATTAGGTCTAGCTAGCTGTGGCGATTGTCTTCACTTATAGACAAAATTATATTAATATTTAGTTGTTTTTGTTATTATTTATTTTAAAATTTTCTTTTTTTTTTCCCTACTATTTTTATACTTTATTTTTATTTCTTTTTATTTTTTGTCTTATTTATTTAAAAAAAATCATATTTTTGCTCACTAATTATAAAACCCGAGTCCTCCGGTCACCTCGTCTAACCAAAATATGTTTACCTAACAGTTCGTGGTCAAGGTGGTATGTGGATGAGAAATACCTAATGTCATTACATACCATATAGATAAAGCATCCACCGAAACTTCTGCGTTCTTCAAGTATCCAGCAAAGAGGATTAACGCCATGAAATACCATATTTCTAAACTGCACTTAAGGTTAAAGAAAAATTAAATTAGAAACAAATCGGGATTATCAGGCCAAAAAGAAAAATGCTGATCATAACAATTGAATATATGAGGGACTATTAGACAAGCCATTTGCTTTAAATATAAACACATGCTTTTTTTTAGCATTTAAAAAATGTTACTCTTTCATAAGCTTTTTTATGAAAAAAATATCACGAATAATCTCATTAGTATTTTATATTACAAATTTTATGTTTGTGCAACATTATTCTATAACTTTGGATAATGCTCTCACGGCCCCAATGCATTACTGAATTTGCTCTCCACACAACTAGTTATTGGATCGAATTCATTCTAGGTATGGTGAAAAAATCGATTAGCTCAAATTCGTTCTGAGTATGGTAAAAAAATGAATATGGTAACAAAAATAATAATAATAATAATAATAATAAGTATAGTAACATGGAGTCTTCCCCCTTTTTTTTTGGTTAAAAAAATATAACTTTGGGTTACAGATTAATGTGATGGTGGAACTTTAATTTTATAATAAAAGTACATAGTTTTGAAAACGTATTATCATTGTAATCTTTTTGGGATGCATCTCGATATATAACATGGGAAATAACTACTTCCAAGCGATTAAAAACATTTTTTAATCACAAAAATAAATTTATCTCACCAAAGCATTACTGCAGATGCAAAAGACAACTTAACAAAACCGCACAGATTTTGGAACGCCTTCAATGAAAATCCAGACCAAGCTCGGCCACAGGACCCGCACAAAATATATACGAATTGAGCCAGAACTATGAGCCACCAAGAGAGGTTGAGCATCACGGCCGCACCCACCAGTCCCCACCCCAGCTTAAGCATGAGGAGCCAGCTAAAGATGGTGTGCAGAACCAACACAACCGCAGATATCACAGCCATGGCGAAGAACTTGCTCTGCGCCTGCAAAAACTTGACGATCGGAAAGTTCATCGCGTATGCGTAGAGCTGCGGAATCATCCACACTGCGAAGACACCCGCGGCCTCTGCTATCTCTTCTTCCTGGCCGATGAGTTTCAGCAATGGAGCTGCGAAGATGTAAATGAACATTAATACGAAGGCGGAGGTGTTGAGGATGATCCATGATCTTTGCATGTATACTCCTAGCATATCAAGCTGTCCAGCTCCGAAAGCTTGCCCGCAGAGGGTCTCCAATGCGCTCCCCATCCCCCACTGTTCCAAAATTAGGGTTTTTAGCAGAAACAGAAGTTCACTGTGAACAATGGCGTGCATAATAATTAAGTGATAGGGTATATCTTTTTAAATGGCCCACAAAATTTGATGCAAGCTTCGCCACTGGCTATAAAGTCATGATGGAGTGTTCGGAAAGCCAATGACCAAAAACAAAAAAAGAAAAAAAAATAAATTGCATCAATTATTTTTTAGCTTTTAGAAGGCTAGCAAATATTTTACTGTTAGAATCCTTTAAAATGAGCTGAATAATCTGTTTTAATGATTATTAGAATGAGATTAAATGACTTATTCTAATAAATTTGATCAAAAAAATTATCAAACAATTGACAAAACTTAATAAAAGTTACAAAAATTTATAAAAATTTGTAAAATTTAAAATTTTGAAATGAGCACATAAAGAGAAAAAATGATCAAAATGTTTGTAGGAGTTTGTAACTTTTGTTAACCTTTGGTATATGTATGCATAGTAAGTACTAAGTACCATGATACCCAGGGTGAATAAAGAAACGACAGAGTTTTCGATGGAGACAGCAGCGAGCTGCAGAGTGCCGACATGGCCAGCGAATACTTGGGTGATGGCCCCTAGAGAGTATTGGAAAAGAGATGTGAAGATGGCTGGCCCGGCGAGAGACCATAGTTTTCTCGATTCCACCGTAAATTGTTTGAAGAAATCTCCGACTCCGATTACTGGGGCGATGTCGTTGACATCGGCAACGAAGGATGAGAAAGAAGAAGTGTTGGGCCTGAGAAGTTGCTGCTGGTGATTGTCTGAACTTTGGCCCTCTTCTACGGGGGAGAGCAGTGCCTGTCTACTATTACTCTCCATGTTAGGCACACAGGCAGAGCATAATGTCTTGTTTCAGCATATATATATATATATATACACACACATATACACACATTTGGGTTTGACTACTAGTTGAGATTGGGCTGTCGGCGTCTAGAAATAATCTCGTAAATACAAGTTAGTAAAATGCTAAGTTGCTAACACACTCCATACCTAACAAGTTAAGGCTTTGTTTGGGAATTAAGCCTCAATGTGTTATTTGATTTGTATTTTTATTTTTTGTTTTTCATTTTTTATTTTTTATTTTTATTTTATGTGTTTTATATTATGAAAATCTCACAATATGAAAAACAGAAACATTTTTTTCCATATTTTGATATTTTCATTATTTTAGGTTAAAAATACTTAAAACATATTTTTCTCACTTTACATTTCACGTATAAACTCATTTTTTATTTTTTAAAATGAATTTTAAAAATATAAATGATCAAATACGTTTTGAGTTTCAAAAACGCAAAATAAAACACGGGTTCAAAACAAGTATATTTGATGTCACTTTAATTTTTTAACTTTTTTTATTTTCAAAAATTAAATTTATCCTAAATGGAATGTCTATGTTATTTTCCTAGAAAAAACGATGGCAACGGAACATGCATCCTCACTTTTAATTATAGATGTAACAAAATAAAATACATAAAAAGTACAAACTTATGAAATTAAATTTTATTTACATATATTAATAATTATATAAAAATAATTTTTGAGCAGATTGGGCATATGTAACACTTCACCTGGTAGAGTGGAGAAAGGGAGAAGAAGAGAGTGAAAGGTAGGAAAGTAGGTGACAAACTGTTCTTTCAATGTTGGTTTGGTAAAGTGTTTAATTGAGTTTAAAAAGCTAAAAAGAAAATGTGTGCGCGCGCGCGTGTTTTGAAATTAACTTTTACATTAAAATTATTTTAAAAAATATGAATCCCATTTTTGTATTTTTATAACACGCTTTTCTCACCCCCCCTCTCCTTTTCTTCCCATAACCAAACCAAGAGGAACAGACACCTTAGAGTTTTTTTACCCTACTGTTGAACATAATAAACAAAATTATCAAAATAAAGTGATTTGGACAATATCTACCAAAACAAAACCAAAGTCGTAAGTACTTACGACTTCCCACTTATACACAATCTATACAATTTGAAATCGTGAACCTCTGCAGCCAAGTTACCGATTTTCTGAAAACCCAACCACACCTCGCTCAGATCAGCGCCAAACCTCTCTCCCCGATCGCCTGAAAACCCAACCCCACTCGCTGCTTCTGACCCAACCAACCCACTGGTTGGGTTTTTGCAAACCCTTCACCCAAATATCAACGAAGCGTAAACCAGCAACTGTTGCTTCCAATTCTTTTTTTTTTTTCCTTCTCAAACAATAACAGTGAGAATGAGTTGCAAAATCTGCAGTGTTGCATTGAGGTTTTAAGTGCCAACTACGACTTTGGTTAAACTTACTTTTTCAAGCAAACGCACGTAGAGCAAAAGTCTTGGGCTAAAGTTTTTCTGTTTTGATAAATATTGTCCAAATCTCTTTATTTTTAGTAATCTTATTTATTACGAGTCTATTTGGTTGGTCAAATTTTGACAAACAATATAATAAAAATAAAAAGATATGACATAATTGTGATAAATGTTAAAATTTAATTAAAAAAAAATAGTTAAAAATTGATAAATTTTAGTAGGTCAAACGAGACCTATGTTCAATAGTTAGGTAAAAAACTCGACATCTTACTTCTCTCGCCCTCTTCCTTTATTTCCATCTCCAACCGAATAATGAAAAAAGTTGAGATTGCCTTTTCCCCTTTTCATCGTTTTTATTTTCCGCTTAATCAAACACAAGTGCTCTACGTAGCACCAGCCTTGTTACAATTTTTTTAAATATTTTAAGTTATTCGGACTATAATTTACTATCACTAATTTTTAAATCTTTAAATTTAGTGATTAAATAAATTTTCAGTGACTTGATTGAAGATATATTCTGTCATCATAAGTTCATAACTACCATTCAACCGTCATGTGCATTTGTTTGCAGCGTTTGAGAACGATTTTTTATTTATTTATTTTGTCAGACTTGAAAATGGCAATTCAACAATAATAATAATAATAACAATAATAATAATCTTGATGGTCGTCATCTCATACGTCACAACGATGAAGACCTATCTATAGCCATATCTCACAGCACAAGCCTGTAGTCCAGCTTAAAGCCAAAGGTCTCTCATAAATGCTTATCATCGCTCTCAAAAGTACTCTCCATGTACTAGAAATAGATAAATAAATGTACACTGCAGAAGGAATCATAAGTTCATGAGTAATGAGTTCGTTTTTAGCGCTTGAAACCGACAAGCTTACCACAAGTTGTTAAAGGGTTCATTTATATTCGTTTCCCAAAAAAAAAAAAAAAAAAAAAAAAGTTTTGAGATTGTTTTTAAATTTATTTCTAAATCAAGTGACATACATCTACAATCATATATATAATATATATATGTACAAAAATAACTAGATATACATATCATTTTTTTGAATGCAAGAGTATTGTATGAAAATGTGTTCGGCATTGATCTAGTAACCAATAGGACCACCACAATTAGATCCCACTATTAAATAAAAATGAGTTGGTATGATTCTAATCATAAATACAAAATGATAATAAATGAACTGAATTTATTATCTCATAGTTAATCTGGTTAATTCATTTCTTTACAAGTGGCTCATAGTCAATCTGGTTAGTTCATTTTTTTATAAGTGACAGACAGATATGACATTTAAACACTTTTTAAGATTATATTATGGCTATAATACTCGTTTCTCTCACGTGCATTTAATACTAAGTGGGAAATATTAAATATTAAATGAAAGGCATTTAAAGTAAAATAAACCGTCATGCGCGCGCGCACGCGCGCGCACACACACACACACACATATATATATATATATATATATATGTACAAAATACAAAATTATGTCATTTCAATTATTTAGGTATTAATTTTTTTTATTCTATCTTACTACAAAAACAAGACTTATTCTCAAAATTTAAATATACTTACTATTATCAACTGTATATTTTTTTTATTATAATTCTCTCAAATCTATTCTAACTTTACTATCGGAGAGTTCTTGGTCCGGGACTCTTTCCAAGCTATTTTTTTTAAACATTTTTTACTCTGTAGGCTTGAATTCAGCTATTTTGGTTGATATAGTAACAAGTGTAATGATACTTTTTATTACCGAACAATATAAATATATAAAGATTAGTAATCTGATTACAGAGAGAATATAAAATCAAAAGTATGTCTAAAATCTCAAGCAAACCAATTGTAATTGAAGAAATATATGTCTACAAAGAGAGGGAAAAAGTGCAACACATAATTGAGAAGATAAAAAAATTATAAAATTTTATTCAAGTACGTAATCTTAATCTTTACTTTGGCTCTTTTTTTGGGGTGCATTTTAGGGCTACTAATTTATTTTTAATTTATATATATATATATATATATATATATATACATATATTTAAGTTATGGGCTGAATATTATATTGGGCTATATAAAATTATATTAAAATATTATATATTATTACTAATAAAAAAATTTTGGGTAAAAAAAATAATTAAACTCGTTTAATATATTCATTTACAATTCATCAACACGTTCACTTTTAATTAAGTTTTTATGAATATTTTTGTAATTAGATTAACCATTACTGTTTATAAAGTTTTAATAGCTTGGATTCTTTGTTAATAGTTTACATTAGCTATCTAGTTGTAGTTTGGTGATTTACTTTTTCTTTGTTAAACTGCACATTTGTTCATTAAGTATTTTCATTAACATACTCGTGAATATGCTTACATCGAACTCATAAATAAATTTAATAAATAAGTTTAAACATAATATTTTAAATTCGACTAAAAAGAAATTTATCCAAATTTATTAATAAATTTGACAAACAAGTCTAATTAACATACCAGTACTCTCTAACACACAGTCATCTCATTTGTAACCTATTTTGTTTAATAAAATCCCCGTTGCAACCAAAGTTTGCATCACGCCTTTTTTTAATAAATTTAACAAACAAGCCTAATTAACATACCGGCACTCTGACACTAAGTTACCTCATTTGTAGCCTACTTGTTTAAGAAAATCTCGGTTGTAGATAGAGTTTGCATCCCCCCCCCCCCTCTTTTTTTTGGTTCAATGTAAATTCATTACATAAGAGCATCAAGGAGTCAGAGGAGAAATCAAAAAAGAGAGTTTGATGAAACTATGAAAATCAACCACTTTCACTATCTGAGGAAAATTTTACACGAATCATACATTTCACCTTTCAAATTTTGTGTTAGGGATAAAATTATAAAATTAGCAAAATCATAGTTAAAAGAGAGTTTTATAACTTATAAACTTAGGTGTATATTAATACATCAGAGTTTCAAATTAGGATAAGTTTTAAGTATCATAATAAACATAGAAGCGCACAAAGATAGAATAAGTCAGAATTGTCACTTTGTGGGAAAGCGAAAACTAGCGAGACAATACCGAAAGCATATTTTTAGATTTTAACCATGCGAGAAGACCGCACTGATTCACAGGAATGTCATATGAAGGTCATGGGTAGTGCTCGAGAAGATTTATCTTGCGAGATTCGTAACTTTTGTATTTCAAGTTGGGTTTTGAAAACCTTATTCATTAGAATTTCATTCTTTATTTATTCTGGGACGCAATTAAGGATTTTTAATAAGAGAGACAATTTTAGAAGAGTTACAAAGTAATACAGCAAGGTTTCTCTCATCTAGCCAGAATCATTGAGTGTACTTGATTTGAAAGAGTTTGAACATTAAAAGCTAAGGACTCAGCAGTGGCTAAGAATTCAATGCGTATTCTTCGAGTAGTTGGAGAGGAACCTCACTTGAGAATTGTTGAACCGAGAAATCAAGTCTATTGCGCAATTAAAGTTTTGTAACTAATATTTGTTATAGGAAAAGTTTTGATATTTTTTCCTGAATAAAATTTTTCTTGTTATATTTGTGTGTTTGTATTTAATTATTCATTGTGTTGTGATTGTATCATCTTACATATTCTCATATTTTCATTTTGCGCTGTTAATTTTTATGTTTTATACAAAAAAACAACATTATATACATAATGATTTTAGATATGAATATTATAAGATATATTCTTCTAGTTGTAATTTTGTTGGACGTAAATATATTCTCTTTCTCTCCCCCTAATAGAAGTGAGTAAAATCGATTGGAAACGAAAATGTAACACCTCATATTTGAGCTTAAGAGTGTGTGGCATGGGTTGATGGGATAAAATAAAAATTAAAATAAATATATCATATTCGAAGATCAAATTATAACAACACGATCATAAAGTCCTGTGCTGAGATTTGATTATTGCAATAAAATATAATGTATGTATCTTCTTATGAATGATAGTACTGGTCATACTGCAGTTCAATACAGTTACAGCAGTTTATTTATTGGGTTCAAATTCATGTAATTTTCACATCTATTAAATTTTTTTTTTTTTTTTTTGGTCATCTTCCCTCTTTTCTAATCTTATATAAAATTTATTGATTTTGCAATTCGCCCATAGATTAATTGTAAATGAATCATTGGAGAGAACAAGGATTATATCAAATTCATGTGTTTGCAATGAATGAATTAGGTAATGTTTCATATGTTTTGAAATGTTTTATCATTTTGAATCAACAAGTTGAATGATGTCTAAAATTAGATTGTGAAAATTTTATTTTTATGATTGATTGAACTTTAATAACAAAATAATTTCATTTGGTATAATAATTGCTTTAATTAATTACAACATATTTTCAAATGCAATGATATTTAACTAATCTTTTTTTTTAAAGAAAATCATTCTGAAAGTAAAGATTTTCATTACTAAAAATATCCTCATTGGTCATTTATGTCACAAAAGAAGCAGAGCAGTCCAGGACATCTCCCTCACAAAATCTTTATGCAAAATTGTTGTTTGTCCCTTTGCAACGTGTGACGGGTCAAAACTCAGAATGACGAGACGGACCCGTCTCCCCTGCCATATGTCTCTCTCGTCCTGAGTGGACGCTGCAGAAGAAAACAGAAGTTGGAAGGCTTGTTTGATGTGGTCCACATAAATATTCTAGAAGCTTTTGTTTGTTTTTTATACGTTCAGGGGCGTCCGAGTGGCCCAAAAAAATAAAATAAAATAAGATAATTTATGAATTTATAATTCACACAATAAGATAAAAAGTGAATAATTTTTAAATATTTTTCAATATTTTTAAAATTTATCATTTTTCAGTACATCAAATACACTCTTAATGTATAATTAAATAACATAAGAGTACATTTGGAGTTAAAAAAAGAGTTGGTAAATTTTGATAAAAGTTAAGGGTTCGTAATTTGTGTAGTAAGATAAAAAAATGAATAATTTTAAAATATTTTTAATATTTTTAAACAAATATCAAAACTTCAAACAGAGCCTAAAATTCAATATATTAAAGGAGTGTCTGGTTTGAAAAAAAAAATAAAACAAAAAAGAATGTAAAAATAATCCTTGACAAAATTTAATTAAATAAAGTTAAAAAATTTAATAGAAATTTAAAATTTTTAATATTTTTTATAAATCAAGCACCCCCTAAAACTTGTCGTAAATTTTTTTTTCTTACTTCTGATTTGTCTTATTAAATCCTTGCTCAAAAAGCAATTTTAAGCGACGTTTGATTTAAGAGTTTATTAAAAAAAAAAAAGACAGAAATTCGCTTTTTATTTTTATGTAATAAGAATATAAAAATTATGAAATTAAAAAACTAAAAAATAACTTATTAATGAATATATTTATTTTATTATATTTTTAATTCATTCAAATAAAACATTTTAAATTTTAACACATAATTTTAGAATTGTGAGTCACCACCATAAGCAGGATGTTTTCGACTCTCGATCACGGACTGACCATGCAACATTCACCGGGCCGCGGTTAAAACGATGGTATGTTTCGAGTTATATAAAAGTGTATAAAATAAAATAAGATTGTAAAAGTAAATGTCTTGTAGTTCATGCAGTAAGTGAAGAATTTAAATTTTATTGTCTCGTAATTTATATTTGTAGAGATTTATAGAATTTTATTTTATTTTGTGCAGTTCCAAACTGAGCCCATATCAAAACTGACACTGTTTAAACACCCACCGTCCACCAGAATGATGTCCAGGTTTGTGATCATAAATGAACTGAGATAAGTCCATTAATGAGTTCAGTTTAGACCCTAAGCTCCCCGTTTGACTGGGGGCCTACGCTTGACGGAGGAAATAGAATAATACAAAAAGACACTAACAAATGCTAAGAGATAATATATACCAAACAAGATATACATGAAATTAAGTTTTCATATAACATCATTTTTATTATTTGATTGATGAAATATAAAGTATAATAACAAATAATTTAATAAAAGATAATTTTAAATTTTTTAACTTTTAACGAAAAAATAATTTGGACATAGAAATATACAATACCACTTCTAAGAAATACAATAAAAACTTAGTTCCGCCACCCAAAAGTTGATAAAAAAAATACAACTATATCCAGCCTCCTATTTTATATCTGATAATCCAACAATGCCTATATGCATTGTAATTATGGGTACGTCGGTCCGAAACCCGAGAGTCAATTAGCAATTACAGATATTACAACCCTCTTGGGTAAATGCGTACTACGTCTAATTTTAATTTATTTGAATTGGTATAAAACTATTTATAATAAATTTGACCTCGTACTCGATTCAAATTTTTATATAAATTTGAATTCAATTCAATAAAAAAAATTTAGACTTAAAATTGACTCAAAAATAAATTAATTAAACCAAAACAATATTATTTTAATTTAAAATATAAAATATTATTAAAATATTATTAAAAATATAAAAATATTATAATATACATATTATTTTATCGAATTAACTTACGAGCTATCAAGCTAATTTTTTAGCGCCGCGGCCCGGGGGGGAGAGACGTGCAAAAATGAGTTATCCAAAATTCTGATTCATTGATAACAACAGTTAACTAAGGTAACTCCACCTAAAATCAAGGTTATGAAATAATAATAATAATAATAAAAGTCGTAGTCTTGTGATAATCGTTCCAAGTATTTTTTTCTTGACGACTCATAGCCTTTGAAATTTCAGTTTGATTGCCTCCAACGACGGCCGAAATTAAAATCTAAACATATGCACCATGAGGGACTGTGCTTGAGCTAGCATCACCAAGCAGTGGCGGAGATGAAAAAATAAATAAATAAATAAAATAGAGGGTGAAGACAAGACTACCTTTAAGAATTTTGACATGAAATATTTTGTAGGACGTATCCAAAAAATTGATAAGTTATATTTACAAAAAATTAAAATTGAACAAATGATAAATCATAAAAAAAATCTTATCTAAAAATGAAATAATAATAAATGATAAAAAAAATAATTTTGATAAAGCATATTTAACAAATTAATAAGACATGTCTAGAAAAATTTGAAATTAAATAAATTATAAATGATAAAAAAAAAATCCTATCCAAAAAATGAAAAGATATATTCGAAAAATGAAGTAACAATAAATGATAAAAAAAGAGCTGAAGATAGATTACAAAAATAAATAAATGATAAAATAAATCTATCTAAACCAATAATAAAACCTAAATGATAATATATATATATATATATATATATATATATATATCTAAACAAATTATAAGACTTACAAAAAGATATAAAGTTAGACTAATGATAAATGATAAAATTCAAAAAAAAAAAAAAATAGAATTAGATAAATCAAGAGGATAAGAGTTTTTTAAAATTTTTAATGATAGACGTATGTTAAATATGGGTGGAATGAGATAAGTTGGGAGCAACTAAAGATAAATTATGATGGTTACGTGAAAAACATTTTAATAAGAGTAATGCTAAAAGATATATATATATATATATATAATTAATTTTTTTTTTTAAATGAGTGGGACCAATTGGTCCACTCAACCACTCCTAGCCCAGCAACTGTCAACGAGCATCCTACACCATACAATGAGCAATGATTGTAACACAGAGAGCGATATTAGCTGCAGGGAAAGCAACTTGTGAAAAGGTTGGGACCAATATTATCAAAAAGTAGTAACAAAGGACTGGAATCTGACAGAGAGAAGTTGTAAAGCAGCAGCCAAGATAGAAACAGACAGACACCAACTTTGAAAAAAAAAAATTGTGCGTGTATCTATATATATATATATATATATCAGCACGATGAAGGTGTGAAATACATAATAATGTAAAAATATAACATTCATATATTATAAAAAGAATATTAATAAAAGTCACGCTAACTCATATCTCAATACATAACTTGAATATTGTTTAATATCCAACATACCCAAAAAAAAAAAAAAAAAGAAAAGGAGACCAAAAAAATTCTAAGATTATATAAGAATAGTAACTTCCCAAAATAAAAATATAAAGAAAAAGAAGGAAATTCCAATCTGCAGTCTGTTTTGTACTCTAAATATACTCTCACTTTCAAAATATTTTCATCAAACCTTAAAGATAGTCAGTATAACGTGCCTTAAAAAAATATGTATTTAAAGTTGTAAAGCTTTTACCCTTTCATCGTCAAAATTCTGAGAAGTAAAACTTATAATTTCTTTTCATATATATAATATTTCTAAATTAGTCGTGAAATAGACCCTTCTTCTCCAAGAGTGCAAGAATTTTCTAGAAAGCCAATTATTGAAACAGTTTGTTCATTTAAATATTTTGTTGACATCTATCATTTGAATTGATTTCAGAAAATCAATCTATTTTTGATGATGACATGTAACATTTTAGGCTTTTAATTTGTAATGAATTACTTCAATTATCAAGTATCTTGAGAGTTAAAAATTCAGATTATAATTAACATCAGTTATTTTTTTTTATAACAATGATAATGATTTGATAATATTAAATAACTTATTTAAATTTTCTAAAAATTTGATATAAGCACGTTTTAACAGCTAAGCTCGACCTTCAATATTTTTCACCTAGTCAAGCTTGGCTCAAATTTTATGGGCGCAATCAAGCCTGAGCTTAGCTCGAGCCCAGCAAATATTTGACAAGTCGAGCTTAATACAACAAAACCTGACTCCATCCAACTCATTTGTAACGCTAATATTTTTAATATAAAAGCAAATAAATTTGCATCATTTTCATGCACATATATATAATATATATTTAAGTTGCTATGTTGGTACATTTCACCCTCCCCACATCCCGCAATACGAGAACTTCGTGTACTGAGTTATTTTATTTATATTAACATGTTTGCCGTGTCGTGACCTGACTTTTTAAAAATGTTGTGTTAACGTATTTGTATTTTGCAATATCCGAATCCATTCTTCTTAGCTTGCATGTATGGTACAATTGTTGGTTTTTCTTGATAGCCATACAGCACCTTTGAAAGAAAATGGCCAGAATTTAGTGACTCCTCCAGAACACAAGAAAACCAAATCTCCCAGGGGGGGAACACACAGGTTACCTATTATGACATTGTGACATACATTCTTCGCAAAGGAGGGGGAAATAAACATCATATTGAATTCTTTACCGATAGGGAGAATTAGGGTGACGGGGCACAAAACGAGAGAGAGAGACAAAACTTTTATCCGAGAAAAAGACAAATGAAATGAAAAGGGGGGAAAGAGGAGACCTTTATGGGTATAGACACCGTGAATTGCATGATCTCATCGAGATGATGGCAAAGCATGCCAATTGTCGGCAAGAAGCATGGCTCGATCACGCGAAGTAGCTGACAGTTGTTGGAGTATAACATTCTTGACATGAGCTGCGGCTGTCTCACCTGCCCGAGTGGCAAGTTCCAGGTAAACCAAAGCTTTCATCATCTCCCCCTCCTGTCCATGTAGTTGCAAAAAAAATGCCCATCAGATTCCTAATGACTTGAAGATGTAATGTGCATACCGATTTACGAACCAAACATAAGGACCTTTATAGCAACAAAAATAAGGATCCAAAAATTATGTGCCTAACTCAATGTAATGCAGTTTGTATCTGAATCTAAGAGAGTGTGTATGCATCTGTTACATACTGAAAAGAGACCAAGTCCATGCTCAAATTGAGCTTTACTATGACCACGATCAGCTGCCCGCTTCATCCATTTTCTTGCTTGCCGATGACTCTTTGCCAAACCTTCACCGAACGAATAGCACAAAGAAATATTATACATGGCACGCACATACCCACCTTCTGCAGCTTTCAAATACCATCTCGCCTGTTACAGCAGAAAGCTATCAAAGGGAAAATTCTAATTGAAGCTTCTATTATTAAAAACACACATTTAGCCAGTATCTTTTCTTCGCATGTAGCCCTACCAAAAGAATAGCTCAGATGGGCTGCAGCAGCGACCAGCAAAAGAAGAATTTATATCGTAGTAAAGAACACTAGACAGGTTCAGGGTCCTTAGGAGAAAAAAGTCACGCTAAAGTGGCATGCATTGATTGTTTATCAACAAAAATTTGAAATGGCAATAAAATAATAGGCAGCAAATTGTAAGAACAATTGGCAACCTAATTCCAAGATTTCTTAAAACAAGAAGTTCAATATGGTCGAGGAATAAAAACAAATAAATATATGAGAGGTCACATACTGCTTCTGGTAGATTTCGCTCCACTCCCTGACCTTGATGCAAACATAAAGCAAGTTGATACTGCGCACGAACATGGCCAGCAATAGAAGCTTGGTGTAACCATTTCACAGCCTCCACTGGATTTGGTGGTTCAGCTGCAAACATATTTAGCGTACAGAACCCGTGAGACTAACGATCACCCTATAGAACTTTTCCTTTTTTTTTTCTTTTTTCATTTTTTGATATATAAATAAATATATTTAAAAAAAAGGCATCAAGGATACCATCCGTATACAAAAGCAAGCCTGTAAACAAACATATTCTCAATGAAAGGTGATAAACTATTGAAATCTGGTTCTCCCCCCTGTTTCAACCATCTATACAATGTTATCATAAACACTTCAATTTAAATAAAGGAAATTCAAAGTCTTAGAAAGTTCTGTTTCTTTCACTCCAAATCAACCAAACTAACTAGTAGGGGACTAAACTCCATGCTTTCCCCATTTCTTATTTATTCGAGTGCACCACCATTCAATATTAAGTTTTTTTTTTTGCTTGTTTTGAGAATACTCAAAGTATGTTAAAAGAAAAAGAGACAAGTCCCACAATCCCTTAGCAGACAGACAATGCACTAAAAAATGATCGACTGACTCTCCATTCTTCTTGCACAAACAAAACCAATTTACAAATAGATTACGGGCAGAGCCAGGAATTCGTGCATGGGTGGACACTAATTATATTGGATGAGTTGGGTACAATTGTATTGGTGTATATTATGCTAAAACTTATTTCTTTCATTAGATGAGCAAAATCGGTATTGGACTATTTTTTTTTTCTTTTCTTTTCTTGGGTGGGCATAACTAGTATTGGGTCAAAATTTATTTCCCTTTTCTTAAGTGGGCACAATCAAACACTAAAGACAATATCCCCAAAAAAAAAAAAAATTAATGGCTAATAAAAAAAATTTTTCTAGGATGGGCATGTGCCCCTCTACCATTCAAGCAGCTCCATCCCCAAATTAGATTATATAGTAAAAATTTTTCCACTAATCATACACCAAATAAAAAGGCCACCTTTGAAGTGCTCCATTTTTCCACATTTTAGTCCATGAGAATTCATCACCCTTCCTACAAGCAATTTGTAGAACGATTTAACCCCAAAAATATCCCTTTTTTAACATATATTCCATGATTTCCATCAAATACCATCCTCCTCTTCCCCTACTTCTGTAGAATAGAGAACTGAAAGAGCTGCCCAACCCCCAGTCATAAAAATTTCTTCGGGCAATAATGTTCCAAGCGAACCCCCCTAATCCAATATAAATAATCTTCCACCAAAGCCTCCCTATTCACAGTCATATCAAAAATTATTGGCCATAAGCCCTAAATTATCCTTCCATCCATCCAAGGATGGATCCAAAAACCTCATATGCTCCCTATGTCCCAATTCCAACGAAATAAACTTCAAAAAAATCACTCCACTGATTTCGGACTCCTTTCAAAATACTTGAACCATGAGTATGCCTCTATCAGAAGTAGTCCATGCACCCAATGAGCTTTCATATTTAGATGAAATTACCTTTATCCAAGATCTCTCTCTTTCACAAGAAAATCTCCACAACCACTTCCCTAAAAGTATCTCACTGAAAATTTTTAGCCTTTGTATACTCCACTCGTCTTGCCTCGATGACAAACACATAGTATTTCCATCAACTAAATGATATTTGAATTCCTCCCCCAACCCACTCCACAGAAAATCAGTTTGAAATTTTCCATCCTCTTAGTTATTGATCCTGCTACAGTAAAAAATGATAAGTAAGCAAACTTAACAAAGTACTCTTCATAAGATTAACTCGAGCTATTTTCAATAAGTATATTCTTCCACCATAAAAACCTTCTTTGGAATTTATATATTACACCATCCCACACCGCATTCACTTTAAAAGATTCGCTTAGAGGAAATCTGAGGTATGCATAAGTGATACCAGATTCACATCCCATAATTGAAGCTAGCACATCCAAATTATTCACCTCCTCAACAGGAATCAATTCAGATTTTCCAAGATTAACCTTTGGATCCGAAATAGATTCAAAACAAAGAAAAACACATCTTAGATACCCCAATTATAACAAATCTGCCCCTAAAAAAAATAGTAAAATTGATTGTTAAAAAAAAAAAAAAGTTGAGACACCTCAACCCTATCATCATTAGACCCTCTTACTACTACAAAACTTTCAATATATCATCCTCAGACTACTCTCACCACTAATCTACAAAAAGGCTCCATCACCATAATAATTAAAAAGAGAGAGAGAGAGAGAGAGAGAGAGAGAGAGGGGATCTCCTTGTCTCAACCACCCTTGTAAAATTTGAAAAAGAAAAAAAAACACTAGTAAGCGAGTCATTGACAATGATTATAAATCTAAGTCTAATATTAGATATTCACCATAAAATCCATCTCCTCCACCTAGAACCAAGCCCCATTTGCCCCATCAAATAAATTAAGAAATTCCAACTAACATGATCGTGCATGTTCTCAATTTCCAGTTTGCAAATTATCCCTGAAATACCACTTTTGATACATCCATTACTTCATTAGCCACTATTCGATATTAATGTAAATATAGTAGAAAGATAATTAGTTTCCTAATTTCCTAACGTAAGGATATTTAACTGATAGTTTCCTAATATGTATAGTTTTCTAAGAAGTAGGACTCTCATGTATATAAATAAGTTCAGTAACCCTAATACAATACAACAATTCTATCTTTCAATTCAGTTGTCTTTACATGGTATCAAAGCATATCGTCAAAAAACCCTAAACGTTAAACATTGTCAAGAACCATAGCCTTCAGACAGTCTAGTTGGCACTAGGTATTGTCGACGCAAGAGTCTCTCCATCTTCATTCTATCAGCGTTGCCTCGTCGGCATCACCTCATCAGTGTCATCCTATTGGCATTGCCTCGTCGGTGTTGTCCCATTGGCATCGTCCCGTCGACATGAATAGTCGGTTCAGTCGCCGCGATCGTTGGTGTTGGCGTCACCTCGTCAGTGTTGTCCTGTCAGCGTCGTCCCCTCGAGATGAATATTTGGCTCAATTGCCGCAATCGTTGGTGGTTTCGTCGTTCGTTTGTCAAGGTTTCGTCGCTCATTGGTCGCCCGTTAGTCTCTCGTCCATTTGTTCCATTGTTCATTCGTTGTCAATTAGCCATTGCATTGTCTCAGAGTTCACTTGTCGTTGCCAATCATTGTTCATCAGCTTGCTATTGTTATTACTGACTGATCCTGGTACATTGTCCAGTCTTCTTTTATTAGATAACAATAAGTCTTCTAATTTATTTACTGGAACACTATGGAGCCTAAATTTGATTCTACTATTGTTGGCTTATCTACTATTTCAACTCAACCTTTTGCCCCACTCACTATATGAAAGTTGAATGGAGCCAATTATATACAATGATCTAAAGCTATTAAAATTGCTCTAACAAGATATGGAAAACAAAAATACCTTACTAGTTCACCTCCACCATCAACGGATGCTACCTATGATACGTGGGTTCAAACAGATGCATATCTTGTTAGTTTACTCAGAAATTCTATAGAACCTCATGTAGTTAATATGTGAACTCATTTAGATACGTGTAAAGAGATTTGGAAATATGTTCGTTTGCTATTTTCTAGTGACTTAACTTGCATTGTATGATCTATCTCGTGAGTTTTTCCAGTGACAGTAGTCTGGCAAGTCAATCACAAATTACTTTGCATCTCTAAAATGAATCTTTGAGGAATCAAACTCTATTCAGCCATTATCATTGGATATGAATGAGATACAAAGGCACCATGAACAAATTGTGGTTTTTTTATTCCTCGCTGGTCTTGATCCTAAGTTTGAACTAGTGACAGCTTAGATACTTAGCGGAGCTTCTCTTCTTTTATTTGCTGAGACTTATTCCAGGGTTACGAGATCTATATCTCGAGATTCACCTTCAATCATTCTAGATACCTATCAGTCTGCTTTTGCTAGCCAAATACCACCATCTCACTCTGATAGTCGTGATAATCGTGGTAATTCATGGAGGTGGTCATGGTTGACAAAGAGGTCGTGGTAGAGGATCGTGACCAAAATGTGCAAATTATGGAAAGTTGGGACATGTTAGTGAAAAATGTTGGGATTTATTTGGCAAACCTCCACATATGGCACATTCTCTCTCTTCTCCTTCTACAAAAGTCTCCACCACTAATAAACATCCTCAGACAGTGACTCTTTCAGGAGAAGAGTATTCAAGACTTTTACAGCACCAGACAGTTCATCAGGCCTCTCTACCCATTGCTTCCCTTGCTACTGCTCCTCAAGGTAATTCTCTTACACGTCTTTTCACTTATTCTCCTACTCCTTGGATTATCAACTCTGGTGCTTTTAATCATATATCTGAAGCATCCACATTATTCTTTGACATTCAGTATTCTATATCTCTAAAAGCAGTTACTCTAGCCAAGGGATCTACAACTCTTGTTAGTGGTATTGGTACAGTGATCCCTTCTTATTCTTTTTCTTTATCGTTGTTAGAATTTATAATATATTATTTATATAAATAATATATTACCTATATTAGAATATTCTATATTTTATTTTTTAGTAAGTAGTTAGATTTATTTTAGTATGTAGATCATTACTATACATACCACTCATTGTAAACCTATTTAAAGGCATCTTCTTTACCTTTATGATATATATGACAAGATGTAAAATTTATATTCTCTCTTTCCAATTCTATTTTATTGTCTTTTATTTTTTTATTTCAATATGGTATTAGAGTTCATGTTTTTCAATTCTAGATAGATTAGACCACACAAGTTCAATGTGGTTTAATTTGTTTTTTATTTTTTATTTTTGCCAAACCTTACCAACTCTGTCTTCCTGGCGGATCTGTTCAGTTTCCACCAGTGCTGCTGTCGTCTTATTCTGCTGCACTATTTTTCATCACCATAATATATACAGAAAATTCTTTCACCTTCTATTTCAACATGACATCACAAATTTCGGCGTTTTTCTTTTCTAGTATTTTTTTTTTCAGTCTTGTTCTGGCATAACGCCACCACAACCACTGTAGAATTATTTTTCTTCCGCAGTCTGGATCAATTTGTAGGTTTTTTTTATCCTTCTTATTTCGATTCTGACCTCTTTTTCTTCGTATTTTATCATCTCAGTATACTTTTTATTAGAATGACATCTCAGCATTATAGTGTCTATCTTATTCACAATACTGTTCTTGATGAAATCAATTATAATATACCACTAGTTGTCAGTCTTTCTTATTGGCCGTAAACTTTGAAGAATAAGGTGCTGCTATTTTCTTCCGACGTTTTTCTGTTTTATCTTTCTCGTTCTATCTTCGCACACTATATATTTTGTTTGGTTATTTTTTAATCTCCAATCCAAAAAATAATTATACTAGCGGCAGCGAAATTTCTTCAAGAACTTACCCTCAAAATTTCATCACCGCCAGTAGTCACACAGCTCCAGATTTTCACTCACAGATTATTCTACTATCCAATTTAACTGATTTTGAAATTCTCTTATTTTCAAACTCATTTTAATTTACCATCTTGAGTTTGAGGGAGGGTGTTAGAATATTTTATATTAGGTTATAATATATTATTTGTATTAGAATATTCTATATTTTATTTTTTAGTAAGTAGTTAGGTTTATTTTCGTACGTAGATCATTACTATATATACCACTCATTGTAAGCATATTTAAAGGCATCTTCTTTACTTTTATGATATATATAACAAGATGTAAAGTTTATATTTTCTTTCCAATTCTATTTTGTCTTTTATTTTTTAATTTCAACAATCCTCAGTATTATATGTTCCTTCTTTCCATTTAATCTAATGTCTGTGAGTAAACTTACAAAGTACCATAATTGCTCAGTAACATTCTTTTCTGATTCTATCATTATTTAAGATATGATGACAAAAGAGACGATTGGAGGAAGGCATGAAGTTGGAGGAGTCTACCACCTTGTAGTAGCCTAAAGCTTGTCCTGCTTTTGCTTCTCTTGCTGAAATTCATTATCGTCTTAAAAGCTAAAGTCATTGTGTCCTAGTCTAGGTCATTTAAATTCTTTAAATTGTGAGTCCTGTCAATTGGGAAAGTATCACCATGTGCCCTCTGCTTCCTAAGTCAATAAGAGGTCATCATGTCCTTTTTATTTAGTTCATTCAGAGGGCTGGGGTCCTAGTTGTGTCACTTTAAAGTTGGGATTTAAGTATTTTGTCACATTTATTGATGATTTTTCAAGACCTACTTGGATTTATTTAATGAAAATTTGCTCAAAATTATTTTCTATTTTTCAATCTTTTTGTGCTGAAATTAAAACTCAGTTTGATGTGCCTGTGTGAATCCTTCGTAGTAATAATGCCAAAGAATATTTCTCTAACCCTTTTACTAAATTCATGGCCTCTTTGGGTGTTGTTCACCAGTCTCCCTATTCCCACACACCACAACAAAATGGGGTTACTAAAAGAAAAAATTTGCATTTGGTTGAAACTGCTTGTTATCTTCTAATTCACATGAGTGTTCCCAAAATTTTTTGGAATGATGCTGCCTTAACAGCGTGTAATTTGATTAATCGGATGCCCTCGTTTGTCCTTGATGACCGTACTCCATATTATGTGTTGTTCGCAAACCAACCATTATACTCTCTTCCACCCGAATTTTTTATTGTGTTTCTTTTGTCCCTCAACTTACTCCTGGGTCCGATAAATTGGATCCTCGTGGATACTCTAGGTTACAAAAAGGATATCGTTACTATAGTCCTCTTAATTTCTTTTTTGTGCGTGCTAATGTTACTTTCTTCGAGTCTATCCAATTTTTCACTCAGTCACACACTTTAGCTATTCTTGATGAAAATCTTCCTTTATGTATTCTTTCTACTAAACCTATTGTAGTCAACCATTCCAATCCACCAAGTCCAGCTCGTCACTTGTCTCACCCTAATTTGCAAGTCGACAGCCAAGTGACTACTCCACCTGTAGCTTTATGTGCTTAACCATCGGCTTCTCCCATGTCATCTAATCCTCCCAATGAGTTAGGTCCTCCTATTACACTCTCTAGAAGGGTAAACGCACTAGTACTTCTCATCTTTTTTTCTAATTTGGTGTCTTATGATGCGTTATCCCCTTCTTATCTGTTATTTGTTACATCTTTATCTTCTGTTTCTATCCCTAACTCTGTTTCTAAAGCACTATCTCATCCTGACTGGAGTTCTACCATGAAAGAAGAAATGTCTACTCTTCAAACTAATGGTACTTGGGAAGTGGTTCCTCTTCCTCCTAGTAAGTCCAAGATTGGGTGTCGTTAGGTGCATACAGTTAAAGTTCAACCTGATGGCACTATAGATAGACTGAAAGCTCGTCTAGTAGTAAAGGGGTATACAGAGGTTTATGGTCTGGACTTTTCTACGACTTTTTCTCCTGTTACTAAAATTGTCTCTAATCGTCTTATTATTTCTTTGGCTACGATTTATTATTGGTCTTTGCATCAACTTGATGTGAAGAATGCATTTTTTCATGGTAATCTAGCTGAGGAAATTTACATGGAGCAACTTCCTGGTTTTGTTGCCCAGGGGAAGTCGAGTTAGTTTGTAAATTGAAGAAATTATTATATGTGATAAAACAATCTCCTCAAGCATGGTTTGGTAGGTTCAGCACTGTTGTCACTTGTCACTGAGTTTGGTCTAATTTGCTGTAGTGCAGATTATTCAGTATTTTATCGTCATTCATCTAATGACAGAATTTGGCCATTAGTGTATGTAGATAACATTGTTATCACCAGTGACGACACACAGGGCATTATTGATCTGAAGAGCTTCCTCCAAAGCAAATTTAGTACAATGGATTTGGGTCCGCCTATTTTTTAGGGATTGAGATTGCCAAGTCACGAATGGGTATTTCTCTCTCTCAAAAGAAGTATGTTATTAATTTGTTATCTAAGACTGGTATCTTGGGTTCTAAACCAGTGGATA
Source organism: Vitellaria paradoxa (assembly GCA_019916065.1). Lineage (NCBI taxonomy): Eukaryota > Viridiplantae > Streptophyta > Magnoliopsida > Ericales > Sapotaceae > Vitellaria > Vitellaria paradoxa. Next base: position 45,492,455 of record CM034237.1, on the reverse strand, counting down.
CTCCAGTGGATCCAAATACTAAGCTAAGGCAAATAAGGGAGAGTTATTACATGATCTTAGTCAATATCGCAGGTTAGTTGGAAAGTTAAATTATTTGACTGTTACAAGACCAGATGTAGCATTTGCTACAAGTGTGGTTAGTCAGTTCTTGGATTCACCTTGCAGCTAACATTGGGATGCAGTTATTCGAATTCTGAGATATCTAAAAGATGCACCTACTAGAGGCTTATTATATAAGGACAATAGGCACACTTTAGTTCAGGGCTACAATGATGCAAATTGGGCTAGGTCACCATTAGATAGAAGGTCCATGATTGGATACTGCATCTTTGTTGAAGGTAATCAAGTGTCTTGGAAACGTAAGAAGTAGACAATAGTAGCTTGATCAAGTGCTAAATCAAAGTATAGAACTATGGCATATACGTCCTGTGAGTTGATATGGATACAACATATACTGGAGGAGTTAGGCGTTCATTATTCACAACCCATGGAATTATTGTGTGATAATCAAGCTGCTATTCATATTGTTTCTAATCCAGTGTTTTATGAGAGGACCAAACATATTGAAGTATTGTCATTGTATTAGAGAGAAAATTTTACAAAATATAATTAAAACTGGTCATGTGAAATCTGAACTTGCAGATTTATTTACCAAAGTTTTGGGACGATCTAGAGTGAGATTTATTTGTACCAAACTAGGAACATATGATATATAAACTCCAGCTTAAGGGGGAATGTCAGATATTAATGTAAATATAGTAGGAAGATAATTAATTTCCTATTTCCTAGTATAGGGATATTTTATTGACAGTTTCCTAATATGTATAGTTTCCTAAGAAGGACTCTTATGTATGTAAATAGGTTCAAGAACCCTAATACAATACAACAATTCTATCTTTCAATTCAGTTATCTTTATAGCCACCAATACAGCATCTAGAATATGACGGTCTTCTACAAAAGCATTTTGAGACTCAGAAATAATGCTATCCAAGATTTTCTTAAGTCTAATGCTAACACTTTTGAAATAAACCTGCCTGCTAAACTAATAGGTCTAAAATCTCAAATATCATTAGCTCCATTTTTCTTAAGAATCATGCAACAAATGAAGCATTAATGCTTCTAAAGAAATTCTTTTCACAGGAAATTCTACCAACACTTGCATCAGATCATCTTTTACAAATTTCAGGACCTTAAAAAAATGCCATTGTCATTCCAACTCACTTATCATCAATAATAATTACTTAAGCTATATGATTATGACAACAATGCACATTAGCTAATCTATGAAAGTATTTGGCATTCTTGTCACCCTCTTTCAACCACAATTTCTTTTGTTTTTTTTCCTACAACAAATATACTCCATTTTAGCCAACATACTAAATTGCACTATTTTATCCTCTCAAAAAAAAAAAAAAGCCTCTAACAGAAATCCATCCTCATCTTTCTGATCCAATCCCTTCATCTCCTCCAACAATTTGGACTTTGTTGGTTTAACTCTACCAAAATCCTCTTTGCTCTGAATCCCCCACCAGACAACAACCTTCTGCTTAAAGCCTTCAACCATGACCCACACATTTGAATGGGAATGGACCTCTGTTTAAAGCCTCACACCAGTAAAAGTGAAAAATGATCAGTAGATATTCTAGGTAAAAGAGATAGAACTTATACATTTATAGAAGCCATAAAGCAATGATACATGAAATAAGATGCCAAAAGATGATGTGATTTGCATAAACTAAATTGGGGGTAATTATGCATAATATTCTTAGTTCAAATGAATAAATAATTAAATAAAGAACTAAAAAGTATAAAGTCAAAGGGGTTATTTAGATTCTCTAACAAAGTCTACTTGCACGCACATGTGCCCAAAACTAAGAATTAAGGAGCTAAAACATACATATTTATAAATTGAGAAGCAAAGGGTGGAAACATTTAATCCAAGCCGCATGTGTCAAAAAAAAAAAAATGAAAGAATGGCCAACTAGCATCATTGACAATTATACCAATAACGTGAAGCAAATTTTTTAGGTAAGCATGATTGCAGTTCACAATTCTTAAAAAGTTTGCACACTTCTTGAACCATTCCACAGTTAATAAAGAAGTACTAATGGAAAATAACAATGGATTCCTTTTTCAATAAGAAAACAACAAATAAGATACTACTTAGATCAATCAAATACTAATTTCACTACCTGCCAAAAATATATATATATATATTAATTTCACAAAGAACAAAACAATACGTTGCCATTACTAACTAAACATTTTGATTGTCCACTGCAAATCAATTGTTTAAAAGTGCTCCAATGTTATTCATTGTCAAATTCAGGAGAACCAGGACAATCTTTCTTTTCCAACACAACAAAGTCCATTGTCCACATAAATATGACTCCCTTTTAATATGTCATGTATCAAAATTTCTGACAAGGAGTTGAAAATTCTGTATGCATCATCAAGGAGGCAAACAAGGTGTTCACACTACCAAAGGGACAATGCTCTTCCAAGCACTTAAAAAACTCACGGTGAGAATCTGCACATTGAATATAGATGTGCCATCAAAATGCAATAAATGTCAAGACATTCTTATCTATCTGCAGTACAGCCACGGCCAACTTCAATCCCCTTTATGTTTATGCATCTCCAGAAACCAACGGTGTCACAACAATGAGAATTATTTTTAATTCAAGGTCAACAAATTTGCCAACATGCATATTAGGCGTTCAATGAGCAAAATTAAGAAAGAATCAAATGAATTATAATCAAATTGGGCTTTTCATTTGAGAAATGTCACCTTTCAGGCACGAAATCCCCAAATTACACTGGCCGGCAGGGTCACCGAGCTCCGCTGCTCTTCGATACAGGGAAATCCCCTCCTTCTTCTTACCCATCTCCCAGTAGATGAGACCGGCGTCGACCATCGCGAGGGTCGACCCACGAGCCGCGCCTTTCAGGAAGGAATCGAGGGCTTTCTGAAGGTTTGGCCGGACACCGCCTTGGCCATGCTTGAACCGTTTCCCCCACCTCAGGAACAGCATCGCCTCCCTCAGAGGCCGAAGAGCGTCCCTCCATGACCTGCAGACCAACGACGCCGCTTGCAGGTTCGGGTGACTGAAGTTCGCCGCGATTTTAGTCAGCACATCGTACGGAAGCATCGAGAAGTCGTGATTATGGTTCGAAGGCGCCGACGACGCCGGCCACGACGGTCTCGACCGAAATCGACTGTGACGGGTTGAGGATTTGGTCAATTTTGAGGGAAATTTGAAGGTGGGTCTCCTGGAGTCTGAGTGATCGATTTCATTCCCTTTGTTGATCAGTGGCAGCGCAGTGAAGTGAGAACCGTCCGATCGAGCAGGCCATGTTTTCTCCATTTATTTTTTTTTTTTTTCTTTTTATCAGACGCAGTCAGATTCAGAGAGCTCTCTTAGCCGGGAAGAGGATTTCGGGAAAGCCTGAGATGAATGTTAACAAGATGAGATGCCATTTGAGCAACACTCCAACCACTTACCAGCAAAAAAAAATCTGGTTAGGTCGTGTAGACACTGTCGAGTTTTGATTTGATGTGCTGTTTAGCAAGGACGAGTTTTGATTTGCCTCGAGCGATTTTGCCACCCGGTCCGCCAAAGTTGCATTCACAGCACGGCGTTAGGTTGAAAATATACAAAATATTGATGGGATTTTTGAGAATATATTTATTACTTTCATTTTTTTAAGATCTTGTTACAACTTTTTTATTTTTTATGATAGTAATACGTGATTAAGAGACCGATATACACCTTAATTCAGAGGATCTTAAATAAAAATTATTGATCATTTAATTATAAAAAATTAGAGATCCTGTTATTAAAAATATACTGCGCAATCGTGTATCAAAGATGAATGGGACAAATCTGATTACTTTAGAACTCTCAAAAGAATGTGATTATCTATTCACTTAATTATATAATAAGAATAAATCTCATTATACATCTCAAATATTGTAATTTATGATTTTCAAACAATGATAAATATTTTGCAAATTCACATCAATAATTCAACTGTCAAAATAGTTTAAATTTGTTAGAATAGCAAATATTTAAGTTCCAGTCATCAATTAGGCATAATCAAGTACCAATCAATATAATTCATTTATTGATTTTTTTAATTATTTTTTGCTAATATAGGCAATATTAAGTCAACCTATAATAATTTTTTGTTTTATTTTATTATTTACTACATCATAATATTGCATTTTGGGACTTTATATGATTATTTTATTTGAATTGAAGTGTGTTTTGGAGTTGTAGTTGGATATTTTAGTCAAACACAGAGTTTTGGGATTTTTTTTAAGCGTATGCATAATGTGCTCCGTCTCATATACGCAACTGCTTCTTATTTTTGTACCATGCACATGACTTGTCTTACCCCCTGCACACGAAATCCTTCTCTTTTGAATTATGGACAGCTCTGCTTTTCCCGATTTCCTGACACGTTGTCAACCTATCAATTACAAACTTGGATCACATTGTGCCATGCACCTAGCCTATCAACATGCATCATCCAACGTTTCCTTCATTTTATTTCCTTTGATTTCAAATCTTGTATCTATATGTATAAGTTTGTATCAAAATAAAAAATATAGAAAGAGAGTGAGCTAGGGTTGAGGGGCTGTATATGTTTGTGTTTGAGCTTGAGCGAAACTTGTGTTTGTGATGTGTTTTTGTGTTCGTAGGGCTATGTGGGCTTTGAGCTGTAGGTGTATCCTTGGTGTGAAGCTTGATCTGTGGGTTTGTTCTTGGTCTTCATCTCCTTCAACTGTTATTCTTTTCTCTTTCTTCCTTCACCTTCTCCAGTTTCAATTAGAGGTAGGGGCTTACTCGTCTCCTTGTTAAAATGTGTTAAGACATGTTGTAAGCATATCTAATTTAGTTTCTTTGATACATGAATATACATTGTGATAGTTTGATTTGGTGGATTGGAATAATTTATATATAATGAGAGAAAACTCAAACCCGCTTATGATACATTCTTTTTTTCTATTATAAATCAAATATGAAACTTTGTTTAGATTTCTTACCAGCATGTTTTAGAACAAAGTATTTGACAAAATGTTCGAAAAATTCCTAAGCTTTGTTCTTGCACTTTCTTTATACCTTCTTTATTTGACTCCTCTCCATTTGCATTTATAATGTCGTAAAGGCATCATATGCCATATTTTAGTACTTAAAATAGCAAAAATATTACAAATACAAGAATGTGAAAAATAAAGTTGTCTAGAAATTAACACACATGATATATGATCACACAAAATTATGTACTAATCACTAATATAATACAACTAATGATGACGATCCTATATTGGATAGGTTCCTCACATATAGTAGTAGTACTATAATAATAATGCCATGTGTCAGTAATAAAGTGAATTTATACATATATAAGATTTACGAGTTTTTTGTTTTTTTGCAAAGAAATATGAACACACCTATCTAGTAATAATAATAATTACTAGATTTATGATTGTAATTGACAAATTAGTGAATAAGACAATAAGTTCAATTTTATATTCTTAAACATTGGCTGAGTTTAATAGAATATAGGATTGAAGGATTATAAATTCAGAACACAACAAATGAAGCAACGTTTTTCCGAAGAATTTGAAAAATCAAAAACACTATTGGCCATTAGAACTCACTGGATATTCATAATAAAATATTAAGTTTGTCATGGAATGTAGACAAGAACTTGCATGAAAAATCTGAGAGTTCCGCAAGAAGCTCGCTAAATCTTGCTAGATCATAGCGAGTTTAGTGAGCTTCTTGCTCATGTGAATAACAAATTCTTCGACTTTAAGAATATGTACAGAGACTTATTTTGTTTATAAGTTTGAGATTTATATTTTGGAAGACATCTAAGAAATCTTTCCTAATTTCCAAAGAGATTAGAAACACCAATGGGAAGAATTCCTATCATTGAAGGAAGTTGAAAGCATAAGAATCCTACTCTAATTATATTTAAGATTGGATTATCATTAAGTTATATATAAAATATCGTCTCCTAGAATCTACGGCATTCGTCCATCTAAAGAGAATAAGATCTTTTAGAAGAGTGCTTCATTTTGAATTAATACATCTTAGTTGAAGACTAATGTTAAGGGATCACGGTTCTAACTCATGGTATTCATTTACTTGGAGTTGGTGAATTGTGAGGGCGTAAGCAAAGCATTTGTACGATTGAATTGCAGATTTGGTTGTGTAACTATTGTAGGGAATCTTTGTTAACTAGATTTATATAACAAATGCATTTTAGTCCTCTATACTAGAGGATGAGGTTTTTCCTTGCCCTTTTTAAAATTCTTCTTATTAAATCCTTATATATTATTTCTTTACTTGTTGACTTTATTTGGAATTAATTAATTCTACTAACATGTGCATTTTCAAAAATGAATGAGGGTGTCACACTAATCACAGCAGAAGTAAACACAACAACTTTGAAAAAAAATTTCACCATTAAAGTGTGTTGTCCCTCAATTAATTGTTTAGCATTCTCTTGTTTAGGAATGTTAATAGATTTGTCTAGGAAGTGAGTCTCTTTTTTCATCCCTAGCCCCACTAAATACAAAATATATTAACATTATATATTAATAAATTATATTATACATGAATATATTTTATCATATAATATATAAATATATTAATTAATATATAAATAGGCACGTGAAACGACTAAATAAGTACAAAGTGTTAGGTTATTTATTTTTTATTAATGGCAGTTGCAAGTAAAAATCCGAATCTGTAAAATTTTTGGAGTGTATTGAATCAAATCTTATTAGTTGAGTTATTCTTGGGATCAAAGACATTTGCTTCGAATAACTTATGCAACAAGAGGAAAGTTCGAAGGCAATTCAAGCACTTAGTATTCTGTTTTTAGCACTAGGAGGCACTCGAACTATGTTGAAAAAAAGAGGCTTAAACCTGGTTAAAGCGAGTATGATTCTGTTTTTAGAGCTCGAAGGGCACTTGAAGGATTTTGAGCTGTTCACGAAAATTTTAGTAGATTTTGTGTTGATACACTTTATAAAAGAGTCAATGTTCTGACAAACCTAAGTTAACACTTTTTAAAACCAAGAAACATATGTGCAAGAGGCATTTAAGAGTGTGAATAAAAAAAGAACAAAATTCGATCATTCCTTCAAGAGTTGAAGAATCAAGATCATCTCTATATTCTAAAAGAAACTGTCTAAGTTGAAGAATGGGATCAATCACACGGGTGAATATTCATTACGAGTTTTAGCAAGCAAAAGGTACTTAGAGTATAACGAGTGTCAAGTCCAGTCATGTACGGTAAACTTTTACAATTTTCGATTTTATAATAGATTGGTTTTCTGGTATAGTTGTCTTATAGATTGGAAATTTTTATTAGTAAATTATTTCTAAGGTTTTCCTCATTAAATCTTGTGCCTCCTTTGTTTTTGCTTGTGTGTGTTTGTATTTAAAGATTTTTTCATATCAAGTTTTTTACAAAGCCAGTGAAGACTACCCTTTGTGAACTTATACTGCCCTCGCGATGATATCTCGATTGATATTTAGCATGAAAAAGTTATGGGAGTTTATTTCAATTCCTGAAATTGACCTTCCTCATAAAAAGAGTTTTTTGGGTTAACTATGAGGTTAAAAATAAAAAATAAAGAAGTGGAAAATTAAAATATTAAAATAACAATATTTTTTTTTAAAGAATAAAGGCTAAAACCAAAAAATTGAATGAACAAAAAAAAAAAGTAAAAAATTAAAATATTAAAATAAACAAGTCATTTTTTTTTTTTTTTTTGAAAAAATAAAGGCTAGAACCGAAAAGTCGAATGAACTTAAAAAAAAAAATTGTCAACCGCCAATGCACGACATGACCCAAAAAAAGAAGGGAAAAAAAAAAACGGAAAATTGTATCTAAGTCATACTTTGTAATCTTTTAAAACTATTAGTCACACCCAAAAAAAAGTATTGCTTTTAAGTCACATTAATGTGGAAAGTTTTGTATTTAAGTCACACTTTTGAGTGGGTCCCATGAGTTTGTTTTAAATATAGTTTCTAATATACCGATAATATCCTTTATTTCTATAACAAAGCTACACAAGTTATTTCTAAGAATTCCGGGAATCACGTGAAGATATGTTTACCAAGAATCACGCTTCTTCCATTTTTTTTTCTTTCCTTATTTTCAATTTCATTATTTACAGTTTTAGTCGTGAAGATATTAAGAAGATAGAACTTATTTGGCCTATCTTCTTCATGGATTGATTTTGCCGATTGGCGTTTTGAGCTATTTTCAAAACAGTACCGGTACTGTTTCAAAAAATATGATGATGTTGGCTCGTATGGTTGGTTTATGTTATGTATCGATTGATATTTTTTAGGCAGTATGAAAACAGTACCGGTCCAAAACAGTACCGGTACTGTTTTATCGGTATTGTTTTCAAAACAGCACCATGAATTATAAGCGGATGACAAGTTTTAAGGGCAAGAGAAATCTATTGGGCCGATTAACGTTTTGAGCTATCTTCAAAACAGTACCGGTACTGTTTCAAAAAATATGATAATGTTGGCTCGTATGGTTGGTTTGTGTTATATATCAATTGATGTTTTTTACGTAATATGAAAACAGTACCGGTCCAAAACAGTACCGGTACTGTTTTATCGGTACTGTTTTCAACACAGTACCGGTACTGTTTTATCGGTACTGTTTTCAAAACAGCACCATGAATTATAAGCGGATGACGAGTTTTAAGGGCAAGAGAAATCCATGGGGCCGATTGGCTTTTTGAGCTATCTTCAAAACAGTACCGGTACTGTTTCAAAAAATATGATGATGTTGGCTCGTATCGTTGGTCTTTGTTATGTATCGATTGATGTTTTTTAGGCAATATGAAAACAGTACCGGTCCAAAACAGTACCGGTACTGTTTTATCGGTACTGTTTTCAAAACAGTACCGGTATTATTTTCAAAATAGCACCATGAATTATAAGCAGATGACGAGTTTTAAGGGCAAGAGAAATCCATGGGGTCGATTAGCATTTTGAGCTATCTTCAAAACAGTACCGGTACTGTTTCAAAAAATATGATGATGTTGGCTCGTATCGTTGGTTTGTATTATGTATCGATTGATGTTTTTTAGGCAGTATGAAAACAGTACCGATTCAAAAGAGTACCGGTACTGTTTTATCGGTACTGTCTTCAAAACAGTACCGGTACTGTCTTCAAAATAGCACCATGAATTATAAGCAGATGATAAGTTTTGGGCAAGAGAAATTCATGGAGTTGATTAGTATTTTGAGATATCTTCAAAACAGTACCGATACTGTTTCAAAATAAAAAAAAAATAAATATACTTAGGAATGATGATCGATTTAGGTTTTTCCCAAATAGTTTTGATTTTGTTTCCAAAAATCGATTTTGCTTGCTTTGTAAAGAAGATGGAAAGTCGCGGAATTAGATTTTTCCAAACAGTTTTGATTTTGTTTTCAAAAATCAATTTTGCTTACTTTGTAAAGAAGATGGAAAGTCGCGAAATTAAGTTTTTCCCAAACAGTTTTGATTTTGTTTCTAAAAATCAGTTTTTCTTGCTTTGTAAAGAAGATGGAAAGTCACGGAAGTTATGAGTGAAGTGTACATTATTTTCGGATAAAACTGGTAGTTTTGAAATGTGGTGAAAAACACGTGATGTCCTTTTTTGTCTTTTTGTTGCAAGTATGACTTATTTACAAACAAGTTTTTTGGATATGACTTAAATCCTTATAAGTGCATAAATAGTGACCGGCCTCCAAAAACCCAAAAAAAAAAATGGCCTCGCAATTAAGAGACTGAATGGATTTAAAGATTTTCATTCTTCCACGGTTTAGTTATGGGCTTCCGTTTGGGTCCATCGGCTGCGCATTGACCCAAAGATAAATAAATAAATTATTAGAATGTTGCCACAATAACAACTGTATAATAAAAATATAACGTTCATGGTTAAAGAGATTGTCTTTAACATCTGTACTATTCTGATGTTTTTTTGGATAAAATTTTTAAATTATATAACATTATTCATTTTACTGAATTGTACAATACAAAAGTATATTTAAAAATTACTCTTAGAATCTTATATAATTTAGATTGAAACTCACTCTTCTGAGGTCAGGAAGAAGCTTGCAACCGCTACCTAAAGGTGTGCTCCAGCTGAAGCCCGCCTCGTAGACCAAGTTGGAAATGGCCCACGAGGTGGTAAACCAATTTAGGCAAGCTCTGGTTGATCGGCTCGACCGAGGGGAGCTGTTAGGAGGCCGCGTACGCGATAACTGTCCCACTGACGGGAAGTTTGAACTCGGAACCTTTAAAAGGACCGAGCCCATCAACCACTCCCGAACTCTACTCGACCACCCCCGAAGGGGCAGATTGAAACTCACTCTTAAACATTCACAAGTTGATCTATGACTCAGGGCTACAGTACTTTTAAAACGACATTGTTTTGATTATTTTTTAGTTAAGACGACACCATTTCACTTAAACTTTATATTTGAATGCATCAATTCATATTCGTATATGAGAATTTAAGTGAAATAATATTATTTTAAATAAAAAATAATCGAAACCACCTCATTTTGATATATTGGAACAGCTGCAATAACTATTGGCATATTCTTGAATTCATCTGTATCTATTTTATACTGTGCTGGGGCTTTATTATGCTTGCACTAATATAATATAATGAAAATGAACATTTAAAATTTGCATATGTATAATTAATATAATGTACAGATAAGATCGCCGAATCCTGCTCAATCTCAAGTTGTCTCCCATAATTGAGCAAACTTGAAAGACTTCACTAACAGTGGGTTTATCTAAACCAGCCACCGACCCACACCACTCCGCTCCGTACATAAATATTCCAAATAAATTTTGTAGTCTTTTGTTCTTCCACTGCTCCTATCCCAAGACAAGCTTTGGCTCACTGGACTAAAGAAGCCTTAGATTAGGTGAAGTTGGTACTTTAATAATTAGCATGAACATGCCCGTTGATTCCCCATTTATAAAAAATAATTGGGTTTTCTATCATGGAGCTTAAATCAAAGGGATCACTCGGTAACGTTGTCATTTTATTGTTTACGTTAAATGTTTATATTTTATATTTTTTTATTTTCTGTTATCGTTTTTTTTTTTAAAAAAAAAACTAAAATTACGTTTAAAAATATAATTTTATTTATAATTATTAATTTTATATTTTCATAAAATATTTAATTTTATGAGTTTTTTAAAAATTAAATGAATTTAATAAATATAATTTATATTAGTTTAATTTAATTATATTATTTATTAAAAATAATTGAATATAATATAAATATTATATCATTTAATCCAGTAAATATAAAATATATTAATTATAATTTAATTATATTATTTACTAAAAATAATTGAATAAAATATATTTCATAATAATTTAAATAATTTAATTATGATATTTATTAAAAATAATTTAACAAAATATGCTTAATATTATTTAAATTAATTATTAAATTAAATTATATAATTTAATTATAATATTTATTAAAAATAATTTAATAAAACATATTTATATTAATTAAATTATTTATTAAATTAAATTAATGTATTTTATTTTATTATTTATTAAAAATAATTTAATAATATATATTTCTTATTAATTAAATTAACTAATTTAATTTAATTATTTATTAAAAATAAATTAATAATAGATATTACATATTAATTTAATTAATTTATTTATTAAAAATAATTTTAATTTAATAAAATATTTGAATAAAACAATTTATTTTAATATGTAAACAGAAAACAAAAACATTATCAACCAGGACCAAAACCTAATGCGTCTTCAGCTGTCAAAGTTACCAAATAAAAAACATTCCGTAATCAAATGATGAAAATAACAGTAAAATTAATAAAGAAGAATGTTCTTGGTTTATCGCGAGTCTTTCTTTACGAGTGAATTTGATAATCTCTATATTATCGTACAATCTTACAACTTCTTCATCACAAGTGCTAAGCTAAACGAACTTACTTACTAGAGCATTTATCTATTTATTTATTTATTTATTATTTATTTAATTACCAGTGATAGATGGAAAAGATTTACCAGTGATGAGAATTGAGAATGGAGTCAACAATCACCATTTTTTGTTCAAAACAAGAACTCAATATATTTTTAATTTTTCTAGTATGCATGGAGTTTTTTTTTTTTAATAACAATATGAAGAAGCTTGTGAAGAAGAAAGAGTACTTGAGCGAAAGTCAACGAACCCTTGTTGAATTGCCATTTGATTTATTTCAGGAAGCCATGTACATCAACTCCTAGACACGAGGAAGAACTAAAAGAGACGACAGAAAACAGAGAGCTAAAAATCAGAAAATATAGACAACCAAAAGTCGACGACGAAGCCTCCCAACTCCCAAGTGTGTTAACCAAATTAGGCGCCCTCAGCGCGGCGGCGTATGAATACAGTTTCCAAGTCCGGCGGATTAAAGAACTCCCTAACGCCGCTGCAATGGCAACGCGAAGAAGGTTTTGGCTTCCTCGGAGGCGGTGGACACGGCAGTCTGCTCGGGATTCTGGCTTCTTCGGCCGTCGGCGTTGTCGAAATTTCTTCACCATCATCCTTGTCCTTCGCGGCTGCCGGGCGTGTAAATATGGGCTTCAATGGACTCCGGAATGGAATTCCGGCACTGATCCACCTCTTGCCTACTTGTGATTCTAGACCTCCATCCATGGTCTGGTGAAACAAAGAAGGGGAAGAAGAAAAGATGCGTTTATTTGGTATGTAAATGAGTATTGAAGTGTGTGTGTGTGTGAGAGAGAGAGAGAGCGGGGAAAGTGAAAGGATCTTTGTTGGTAGGAGGGGATTGGTGAGAGCGAGAGAGAGAGGGGGGAAAGTGAAAGGATCTTTGTTGGCAGGAGGGGATTGGTGAGAGAGAGAGAGACAGAGAGAGAGCGGAGAAAGTGAAAGGATCTTTGTTGGTAGGAGGGGATTGGTAGGAGGGGAGGGGAGGGGAGGTGAAGGGACATGAGAACGATGTAATTTTCAATGCTCAGTTTTACCCCCAACTAAGACAGGAAAAGACAGCATACGAGGAAACTGTGAATTAAGCATTAAGAATTACATTGTTAAAGCCCCGAGACAAAACACAATTAGTAAAAGGCAAGCTCTGCGTACTAGTTTATAGTGACAAAAGTTTAAATCCTGACCAGCTTAAAGCACATCCACAATTTACATTTTCTGTAGGATAGGTCGGGCTACAAGGGCACCCACGAGGGGACGTCACTCCCAAAATACATTATTAAAATCGAATTAATACATACAAATTAAAAATATGTATCTAAAAATTTTGGAGATCAATAAAAAAAAAAGGAAAAAGAAAAAGAAAAATGAATCATTCTGATACCCAGGGGGCCCATGGCCCATGGGTCTACATATATGTACGTACAAAATAGATTAAATATGTTCATAGCACACGTGTTTTAAAGTTATGCAAATATTAGATTTTATTGAAATTTTAAAATTACGTATAATTCTAAAAAAAAGTGGCCGCTTGAAAAATTTTTGCCAAAAAAAAAAAGCGTTTGAATTAGCTAATTCACTAATTTATTTAACTAGTTTTAATTTGTTTATATTTTTGTTTAGTGAAAATATAAGAATATAATTAAAAACGAAAAAATAAAATAAATAAAATGTCCCAATAGGACTCATACAACAGATTAAACCTCTCTCACAATATATGAAAGGACGGATCCAAAAATTTTGAGTGAGAGCAAAAATAAAAATATAACTAATCTTAAAAAAATATATATAAAAACCCTAGTGAAATATATATCAATAAAATTTTGAACCTAAGTAAATAAATCAATGATTCATCAAATAACAAATGTAAAATAAAGCACATAAGTTTGTGTTATTAAACTAAAGATGAGATCCTTTGACTCTGTTTTTTTTGGGTTTTTTTTTGGGGGGGGGGGAGGTGAGATATGAAGAAAAAAGAAGAGAAAGGGTCAGATGGATTTAAAGAGATATCAAAATAAGTATAAAAAGAAAAAGTAAGAAGTACAAAATCAACTTTTCATTTAAATTGATAATATAAAAAAAATATTAAAACATATATAATGAGAGACAAATTTGACTTCACCGGGACATTTCTATAAATTATATATTAAAAACAATAAAAAAAAAATTAATGCCGTCAATCTATTCACTGGGGCATCTATCCCTCTCGCCGCTCTGTGTCTGTGATTACCTGATTTTGTAAAAGTAAGTTTAAAAGGTGAATCTTAAATAGGGGACATGATATGAGCACTCAGAATTACAACCCCCAAGGTCACCACCCAACATTTTCCCAAAAAGTATGTTGAGAAACTCAGATTTTGATGTTTAATTTAAATGCATTTTTGTTATGTTTTTGAAATCATGACAAATGACTTTTTTTAGTGACTCTAGGCTATATACGAATCCGAGAATTTCGACGACATACGGGACTACGTAAGGAAACCATAATGCTTGGATACCTCAGTCCAATGCATAAAAACATTGGATAGAATAGAAATGACTAAGGAACTCTATAACCAGAGCTGGATTGCTGTACAACATCTATTTATATTCTCACAGCACATATTGAAGGGGTGTGCTGCCAATATATAAATCACATCCCATAAATAAGAGAACAGGAAAGCATGTATCGGTATCCTCAGCCAATTCATGACAAATTGGATAGAATAGACAGCGACTAAGAAGTCTACCAACAGAACTGGATTGCTGCATCCTGAAAGGTGCACACAGAGGCATCCTTTTCCTAAATGTTCCAGTCTTATTCTTATTTCAGTTTATGACTCAGACATGTTTTGCAGATTTAAACAAGTATAGAAGTTCAGAGTTGCTTGATCATTTCTCACATCCTGTAGATGAGAATCAGGAATTGGAAAGGCTCCGCGTCTTGATTACATCACCGTATATGGAAAAATCGGTCACAAGGGGACCCTGCTTTACTCATTTATCCATTTTACTTTACGTGTTGGGAGGAAGGATTTGTAGAAGACACTAGTCTAAATTGACTAAAAGGAAAAATATGGGTCTCCCATAATATCTTTGAATAAAAAAAAAAAAAGTGAAAAAACAATAAATGATGAGCAAAATTCAACCTACAAAAATGGTTTTGAATGGCATCCCCAACAATTAGAAGACTTGACCTATCCCAAGTTTTAAATCATTATTATTGCTACCAGTAGTCCTGAACTTTGCCCATCTTGATGATGGAAGGGTATCACTGTTGTATCTAACACAAAATTGGAACGCAGAAGTTTTTGCTAGAAAAAGAAAATTTTGAATTTGTTGATTGTGAATCACGAGATTTTACTATCCTTTCCCAAGAAGGGAAAGATTGATCTTACAGTCTTACAGGACGAGGGAATTCAACAATGACAACAAAGAAACAGCAGAAAGCGAATTCCTGTACGTTCACATGAAAAAGAAGAAAAAGAAAATAATGGTTAAAAGAGATATTCTGATTAGATTTGCATACAAAGATGGGAGAGCTTTACCTTGACTTGTGTAAGCATATCCAACTTCTTCATCCTGAAGGAAACATTTTGGAAAAGTTAAATACAACCAAGAATGTACAATCTCTTTCAAAAAGTTAAAAGAGATTATATAAGGGAGATTATCTGATTAAAGAAATGGCACTAGTTTTTTTTTAAGCAAAATTATATGAGAAATGGGACTAAGAAATGGGACTATCACAATCACAGCAAGAAAGTATGCAGGAAACCGCACACCTCTTGTAGTGTTTTTGCCTGCAATGGGGTCAACTGTGTATTTGCTCCACACGGACTTCAGCATTTGTTCCTCAGTTACTCCCCCATGAAAACAGAAAGACCACATCTATTTGCATAAAACGTAAATATGACATCTTTTCTTGTCGTCGTTTTTGCTGCTGCTACTGCTGCTGTCATTGTTATTATCATCATTAGTTATTTCCTTTAATGTACCAGCAACAACAAGAGATAAGAAAATCAATTGCACTCAAAGTTAACCAATATGTATTTTGGATACAAACAAAACCCAAAAGGGTATCATTTCCGGTGTAAACAGCAAAACCAAATTTTGCTTTCACAATGTTGAATTCCACTACCAATGGAAATTTTACTTTTGATGCTTAAATGCTTAATGACTGTATAAGCATGCAGATACATAGCTAGAAAATTGTGATTAAGAAAAATCAAAAGCTGATAATACACAATTGTGATTAAGAAAAATCAAAAGCTGATAATACACATACATACAACAATGGCAACATAAGCTAACTCACCTTTGGTGGCATCGATTCCACCCAGTGAAGCAAACAATTTTCACCATAACAGGACATAACTGCAGCAACAAAAATGTTAAAAAACAAAAAAAAATGTGCTCCTGAAGTAACGAGTGTTTCCATCATAAGGCTCACCATAATGAGTCAATGATCTAACATCAGCAAGTGGTGGAGGACCTGATAATCAGTAGATAAGAAGAATAAGAAGAACAAATGACAGGCATTAATTTGAAATGTTGATTTAATGAAAAACAGACATGACCCGATTAATGGATCAAAACCCTTACCAAGTTCATCATTAAATGCTAAGCCGTATGCTTCAATTCACGATCTGTTTCTCTGTTCATACATTGACCCATCAAAAATGCTGACAACAGTGACTCACTTTCTGATGTCTCATTTTCCAATTTCAGTTAAAGAACATCCTATAGAACACCTTGAAGCTCTTCATATCCTACATGACCTCCCGCCGAGATTTCCCAAAGGGGACCTACCAATCTCATTTCACTAGTACCACTGCCAACGTGGCCCTAGTGAACTTCCGATACCCATTATAGAGCCTTCAGGATCAGCAATGAAGATTATATCGGTGGGAAGTGCTTGAACTAAATGAGGCCAATTTATGTTCATTGCGCGTGTTCCTCCTCACTCCATCGGTTGCCTCGGCAAAGGCATTTGCACGAATGGTCATTGCAGCCCAAAAAAAAAAAAAAAAATGCTTCAAGCTTCCTTTTGAATCTTCTTCATCTTTAAGTTCTCCCTAAGCTGAGTACTGACAAAAAGAAAAAACATGACCACTCCAAAAATTACCCAAGATTAAGGAACATTCCTTAAAATTTAATGTCTAGTTCAGTCAACCAAAACTATTCAGCAAGGGGCTCAGTGTTGGTTCAAATTGATGTTTGACAAACTAACATGACTTGTTCATCTACACAATTACTAGAAATTCTATTCTTTTGCTTTTACTTTCTTCCGTTTCTTTTTCCCTTATTTAAAAAAAAAAAAAAAAAAAACAGAGGAGTTTGCAGTAAAAGAAAAAATAGCATAAAAAAGAAAAAAAAAATTAACAAATTTAATTCATGATCGATAAATGTTTCAAAATTTGCAATTGCCTAATGTAGTAATTTTAGAGTTCCTCTTGGCTAACAGAAAGGCCCAGCTTAAAGGAACTGTCTTTGACAGTGATGCAACAACTGGTTGACAAAGGTGGATTCTAAATACTATTTCACCAGTGACCCTTGTGGGGTCTTGGTTTGTCACATGAGAACTCATGGAAAACTCTAGACAGGACACCGTGGCACACGCCAGAAAGTTGAAACATAACAAGAAGTTCAAACAATTGTTTGGTAACTTTTCATTTGTTACATTTCCTAATTATTCTTAAACTTGCGTGCAACAAATACATCATGGTGCATTTTTCTAACAACTTTCAATACTATGGGGAAAATCAGAGCCATATTGGAAAATAGATCTACATGTTACAGTGATTTTATTTTGACAAGGCCAATAGCAAGGCCAAAAAATTTTTGGAATCAGTTATTCATGCAAATTGAGGGATTAAAAAGGATGTTATCTGTAGAATTCAAGCTGGGTGGTTGAAATGAAGTGCCTCAGATATTTTATGTGACTAGAGAATACCCATTTAACTGAAAGAAAAATTTTATAGACAGTTGTAACACTAAAATTACTCTATTGTACAGAGTATTGGACCATTAAGAAACAAATTCCCATAAGATGAATGTAAGAGGAATGAAGATCAGGAATGTGCGGTAATAAAGAAAAGGCAGTATAAAAAATGAATATATTAGAAAGAAAGTTTAGGTGACACTGTGTTAAGAACCTGATTTTTGGTGTTTGGTAAAAACGAAAATCAAAGATAAAATGAAACAAATGGGTTCTATTGGAGAGAAAACCCAACTCTCCTAATGAGAACAATTCTCCAAATAATATTTCTTTTCATATCCACTTTATCATCTTCACATGTATTTTATACAATACAGACCCCAACTAAGGATGAATTTGACTCAATAAAGTTTGTAAACAAACTTATTTATTTTTTTGTGAGCATACTTGTTTATAGCTTGTGAATATGCTTATTCATGTGTTCATGAACGTACTTATAACTAGATTAATTAAATTTGTTTACAAAGTTTTAATGAATTGACCTTGTTAATAACTTTATAACAAAGGATTTGTGAACTAAAAATCCCATTATTTTTACCTCCAATTATGTAAAATAATAGTTTTTCCTTCTTTTTTTTTGTCCCCATTCACCCGAAAATTGTATTTTTGCCACTATAGGTTACATATTCTAGGTCCGCCCCAGCGTGAGAGGGTGTGTTGAGATACAAGTAACAAAATCCCTCCTCCCCAAATATCTTAAGCTTTTAAGTGAGATGGTGTAACAGTCTTAAAGCAACCAACAATGGATTAAAAATTATGTTCTGGCAATTTCCTCAAAGTCATGTACTCGTTTTGTGATGCTATTAACCTCTTTTTCAAGAGAACTTTTATCACTATAAATATCTGTCTTCCTTTGTGTTTCCATTAATTAAACTGAACCAATAACACAACTTTCATACAAAAGCAATAGAAGATGATCAAATGCTAAATCAAATATGGTGTAAATTAATTTAAAAACAAAAAAGTATTGAAACACCATATCAGCTGTGACTCTGATTCAGTTTATCTCCTGAAGTCACATCAATTGATATGAATTCTCCCACGGTCCCACCCCCCCCCCCCCCCCCCAAAAAAAAAAAGCAGATATCCAGAGCGGGCAGAATTACAAGAGGAACTAGATTTCCTGCTTTACAAGAAGCTTGTTTTTTATGTACTAGTGAAAAAGTCACTTGCAAGGAAAACAGAGAAATGATGCATGTAAATACATATAGAGAGACATTGATTAAGAAAACAAAGAATGCTTTTAATGGTTCATAGGAATCAGTCTCAGATCTCAATTTAAGCACTGCCAATGAATTCTGAAATCTAGATAGAGAGAGGGACCATATAAATATAGATATGAAATATAATTTTATCATTAATCACATCAATGTTACCACTTCCCCCTCCCCTAAACAGTTTTAAGTTACCAATCATGTGGGTGGCCCACCCACAAACCCAAAGCGCATCCTATTAGGATCAAGGCAATGCAAGAACCTGGCTTCCAGGGTTTCTTTCCATCCCTAAAAGTATCTTAGCCAATTAGTGCTATAGACAAACCTTCCATGCCCAATGAGCAACAACAAAGTTCTTAAAAAATGTACAAACCAAGTAATTGGTCGCCCAACATATCCAGGACTCAAACTGCACCCTTGGACAAGCAAAAGAGCTGCATGCATAAACACACACATCAACTTAGACTATTCATCACGCGCGGACGTGCGCACGTGAGAAAAAAATAACGTAACGACAAAGATTTTATGGCAAAACAAGGCATCTATAATCTCAAGCCCAAAAGGCTAGAAACCTGGCTTTGGGTTACTAGCAGCAAAAATATTGACCATTAAAATATGAAGAAAACAATTACCAGGTGTGTGAGTATTAAATTTTGCAGATGAAAAATGAGGCAGTCCCGACCATTCAAGATGTAGGACATCTGTTTAAATAACCAGTGCAACCAACAATGGTCTAAAACCAGTTCAATGCATATCATTGGCAACAAATTCATGTATCTCCCAGCCAGACATAGTATCAGATTCTTTGCCTCAAAAAAGATGCGGCTGAAGGTAAGAAGAGGGAAGTACTTATGTATGAAAACATTCTTCACAAGTGCAATGCTTAATTTGATTATAACAGTTTATGACAACTTGATCTCCCACCTGACAGATTACTAGCAAATAACCCTGAGAGGGTTAAACAAAATCTAAATTCTTCCTATACTTTATTAGCAATAAATATGTTCATCACCTTAAAGGACTGACAACCCAGCCCGTAATTGGACTCTGCCTACGAACCCTTGTGGTCCTATGTGAACCACTCTGCAACCTTTCAAGAACTGTGTATGTTATTGAATCTGGTGTTAACCCCTGTTGTTTAAGTTTGGCATAAAGGTCCACCGCTTCAGCAGTTCTACCAGACCTCTCAAGGCAGTCGAGTAAGATATTGTATGTTACAATGTTAGGGCAGCAGCCTCCAGCAAGCATCTCATCAAACAACCTACAAGCCATTTCAACTTTATCTGTCTTGCCAAAGCATTCAATCAGTGTGCTATATGTGACAACATCAGGATTTAAGCCCTTCTCTTGCATCTCTTTGAACCTCATATGTGCCTCATCGAGATCACCATTCTTCCCCAGGCAATTAATTAGAGAGTTATACGAGACAATATTAGGCTTACAATTACTGTTTTCAAGTTCTTCAAAGATTTTCACAGCTTCATCAACTCTCCCAGCTCTACCAAAGCTTGATATCAGAATGTTGTAGGTAAAAATATCTGGTGCAGGGCCATCTTGCTTCATCTTATCATAAAGATCATGGATATGAGAGATCTGTTTTACTTTGCCAAGGGCTGAGAACAAAGTGTTATACATGATGGTATCAGTTCTTATACCCTTTTCATGAATCTTACTTAGAAATTCCAAAGCCTCAGTTATTTTACCAGCATTGCATAGACTCTCTAA
This sequence comes from Vitellaria paradoxa, assembly GCA_019916065.1. Lineage (NCBI taxonomy): Eukaryota > Viridiplantae > Streptophyta > Magnoliopsida > Ericales > Sapotaceae > Vitellaria > Vitellaria paradoxa. The sequence continues at coordinate 45,471,500 of CM034237.1, read as the reverse complement.
CATGGACAAGAAAGCATCCCTATCTCCCTTATCATGGAAGCTCCACATATCGCAAAAAAGTCGGTGAGCTTCACTTGCATGACCCAATTTACTCAAAGTCCTCACGAGATAAGCATATGTTGACTTATTCATGTATTTGTTTGATATTTTCACAACATCATCAAGTTTACCGAGCTGTCCTTTTGCGACCAGAACATTTAGAATTAGACAGTATGTGAATTCATTGGGCCGACAATCATTCTCCACCATTTTAGAGAAGATGCAAATTGTCTTCTCAACCATCCGATTATTGACCAGTGCTTGGATCATAGTATTATAAGAAATTAAGTTTGGAGTACAGCCCTTAGTTAGCATTTCTTGAAAGAGTGCTAGTGCTTCATCAGGTTTCCCAAGTTTTCCTGTCATTCTAATCAAAATAGTGTAGGTATACTCATCAGGTTCACAATGCTTGCGCTTCATGTCTTCAAAAACCTTGTGAGCCTGGTCAACCTATCAATATGTTGCATATCAGATCATCAGGACATACATACTGATCTTTAGAAATTTCATTAAAATTAAGAAGCAACAAATGATGTAGCAATTAGGATGGGTGATAGCTGTTATATTACTCTAATAATAGCATCCAAATAGTAGCTAATACGAAGGGGCAGTGTACCAAAACTAATATAAGTAGAAATAATAAATAAAAAAATAGCCCTTAACCGAGAGGAAGAGAGAAAAATGATCCATCTAACTAACCCCATTATCTGAGAATAGGCTAAATTGAGTCGAGTTGTAATTAAAAAAAATTAAAAAATTAAAAAAAGAAAGAAACACAAGGGAAAGGACCCCATAAATCAACTACAAATCTAGTATTACTCGGTTTTTTTAATTGTTTCCTTCAACAATTTCACATTTAAAGACCTCTTGATAAGATTCTCTGAGTTGTTTATCATATGAGACAAGTCAAAACACTATCCATCTATTTGCCTATTAGAGAAAATTGCAAACAATTTAGGACAAGCATTATTCATTAATAATCAATCCAGAGGAAAACAGTCGCTCTGCAGTCTGTACTTTTCTCTTAAGGATGCTACCAGCAATCAGTTATCGAATCAGATAACTGACAGATCAGCCATTTGCAGCTGCATCTTCAAGTTGTGCATGTGTTTTAAGTTGAGTCCAGGCGGTTAGACTAGTAAAACCCTAAATTTGGGTTCAAAAACAGAGAACTCAAAAATATATATATATATATATATATTATATTCTTGCACTATACATTTTCTAGGTTTTCCAGAATTGTCCATACAGTGACATTGTTTTAATAGTTTTCCCTCACTTCTAATTAGTTCATAGAGCATCACTTACGAAAAAAATAGTCACATACTCGCATGCAAAAGCATTCAAATAAATCAATCTTTGTAATTAAGATTTTCTACGTTTTAAACAACTATCATATTGTTTCATTGAAAAATATCAACATTCATTCATATCCACAGATAAAATACTAAACCGGCTAAGCTTTTAAGAGTCTCTATCTATATTTTAGATGACTTTTATATTGTTCCATTCCTTAAAAAATAACCACATTTACGCATTCATACCCACAAATAAAACATGATTAATCACATACTTATTCTATTGCAGTAACAAATAAATAAGAAATTCAAATAAGAAAAAAGATACATTTAGGATACCAGTTAAAGGGACAAAAGTTAAACCTTTTCATCTTTGGCCAGACTATCAAGAAGCATATTGTACGCAAATATATCCAATTTATATCCGCGCCTCCTCATGTCCATGTAAACTTCGAAGGCTTTATTTGAATCATTCAAACGCAAATACGCCTGAACAAGACATTTGTAAGTGTAGCAATTCAACCTCAAGCCCCACTTCTTCACCAATCCCAAGCACCTCTCCAACTCTTCAACCCCATTTCCGTCTCCACCGAATATTCCAATCAAGATATTGACGGTGGAGATACTGCCACGCACGCCGGACCGCTCCATCTCATCGACAATACGACGGACTGCGTCCAGCCGGTCCTGTGAAGATGAGTTAAAGAGAATGAGGAGCATGCGATTGTAGGTGAAGGTGTCATGGCGGAATTTGGGGATCGAGAAGGAGCAAAACCGGAAGAATTCGAAGGCCAGGGGAGGGGACTTGAGGGATTTGAGGATTTCGGAGGCTTCGGAGGTGGTTAAGGTTATGGCAAGGGATTCGACGTAGTCGGAGAGGTCGAGGAAGGGGTCTGAAGATGACGGTGATCGGAGAATTTTGACGACCTTGCATATGAGGTCGCGGCGAGGGAGGGCGTAACCTCTGACGTCGGTTTGGAGGTTGGGGACATCGACTTCGACGGCGAATAAGCGGCCGTTGCCACCTTCAACGACGACTCTGCCGCTGTATTTGGTGGCGAAGTGACGGCGTTGGAGGTAGCGGCACATAAGCCTCATTCCCGTCCTGATTCTACTCCAGTTCTACTCCTGGGAAGTCCATTGCCGAAGCCTTTAAGAAAAACGTTAATAAATGCCAGATTAGATAGCAAATTTTGATGACATGCTATTTCGAATGTTTGGCGTGGGGTAAAATATTAAAAAATTTTAAAAATTAATTATTAAATTAATTATTAAATTAATTTTGAATTCATAATTTATTTTACTTTATCTTATTTTATTTTATTTTTTATCACTCCAAACACACCCATAAAAATAGATTTAAAATTCTTTATTAATTATGAGTGTATTTGGAGTTATATAAAAGTGTATAGAATAAAATAAAATTGTAAAAATAAATGTCTCGTAATTCGTACAGTGAGTAAAGAATTTAAATTTTACTATCTCGTAATTCGTATTTGTAGAGATTTGTAAGATTTTATTTTATTTTGTGTAACTCCAAACGGAGTCTATAATTCTTTTTAAAATGTAATTATTGTCAATAGAAAAATAAATATATATGAATAAATAAATATTTTAAAAAATAACAATTTTTATATTTAAATTCTTACTAAAAAAATATAGAGAAAAATATTTGTATATGTTTAAGTTTGATAGTATTAATAATAAATATAAATAAAAAGAGATAGCATCACGAGACTTAAAAAAAAAAAAAAAATGAGAAGCACGCAGTTATTGATGACAATAATCTGTCGCAATTTGAGGATGAAAAGACAAAACCAAAATAATTCAAGTGTGACAAAAAGGGTACTTGAGGGATTTGAAAAGTTTGAAAGTTTTGCAATGAGTTAAGGTAAACGATTCAAGATAATCAGAAAGATCGAGGAAGGGGAGGCCTTTAGGGAGAGTAAAGGTTAAGATAAGAGATTCAAGATAGTGAAAAAAATTAAAGTAGTGCTCTAATAATAATAATTAAAAGATTTTGATGACCTTTGTATATAACATTAGAATGAGAGAGAGTATAATTTCTTATTTTGATTTAGAGAGATAAAAGCGTATCGACTATGATAATAAATAAGTTGAAGTTGTAATTAATTAATTTATGATATAATAATTTCTAAAAATTTTAATTCGGTAATGATGATCAAACTTGTTAAACCTCGATTGAACTAAGGAAATCAGTTCATTTACTAGTTTAATATTCTATTAGATTTTGATAGCTATGTCATATGCTGTTATTTCTTGAAGTAAGCTTTTGTCTCCTATTTTTGTCCAATTTATTGGGCAATTTTATCCCTCCTTTATATTTTAGTTTATCCTATTCTTTGTCAAGACGCCGGAAGAATGAATTAGCTTCCTTCAGAATCACGAACTCCTGCCTTGGGATAGTGAAGGACGTAAATAACAAACCTCCATTCGAAGTTCTTAGCCTCATTATTTCCATACTAGCTATCCTTCAGATTCAATAGTTATTTTCAAGCATGCAATTGTTTTTGCAATCAACTCTTCTCAATAGAGTAAGTGTTAGCTTATAGTATTTGTCTTCATTCGTCACTAGTCATATATAGAGAAAAAAATTTGAGGAAAATAGTAAATTTAAGACGGAAACTACTTTCAATCAAATAATTCTCATTACAACTATAAGTTCTTATCATATAAAATCCATTACAGGTCCTCAATTTTAAGAAAAAGATCCTGAAAAACAATCAAAATATAATTTTTTATTTGTTATTTTGTTGTAGTAAACTATTTTGTTAGATTCTCAAAGGCATTATTCTAAAATTTAGTTTAGGAAGTATTTTTCATATTCAAGAATGAAAAAAAGTTATCTTTTTAGCTTAATTTTGATTTATTTGACATAACTGTCTTTCATGATTTAAAAAAATTTAAAATGTAAGAAGGTAATTTTATTCATTTAAAAGAAAAAAAAAAACCAAAAAATTTGGAAACTAAGAGCTAAAAAAAGAAAAAAAATAGCTAACTTCCCACTCAGAACCTAAGCTCCCAAGTTTTCAAGATAAACATGCACAGCTTTCATTTGGATGCATGTTGGTGTCAATTCCAACATATCACAAAACCCAAAACCCACAACTATGTGCCCGTAGAAAGAAGAAATATCACAGAATGCCCACCATTGGCCTTCCCTTGTTACAACATGATACATTCCAGAAAAATATTCACACGCAAAGTAGAGATGAGTGAGATATGAGTACATGGATGGCGAATGAAGAATTTTAGTCCAGCTTGGGGAACATTACTTCACAAACTCTGATGCAATTTCATCTCTAAAAGACAGACAGAAACCACTACAGTTGATTCAAGCAAGGAAGGAAAAAAAAAAAATAGTAACAGTGATAACATGCCACTTCCATTGGAACAACACTTGCTACAAAGCACTAGGACCCTCTAGAATTTTCATTTATGAAATTGCTCTTCAAGACACATGCTTCAATTTACTTTTATCCATCCATCGACATCAGTTTTGGGTAGTCTTTCTGTGTAAGTGTAACCCATAATATACAATCAGTTGGATATATTTAAGAACCACACCATGTATACGAAGGATTAATAGATATAAAGGGGATAATCTAAATGCTCTCTCACACAAACTATTTCATGGTCAGTCCTTGTACTGCTCCATGAATTCATCATTGAACTTCTTGAAACTGGTCATGATAGCAGGCATGTCCTCCTCAGCTGGCAAGATGGTTGTTCTCAGGTGGAATACCCTATCCAGGATTAAACCATAACCCACCAACCAACATTGATTGCATTTTAGTTACAATAAACACACAACACAATACATATTGTTAATTAAGCAGGCAGATTAATATCACACAACAACATGGGCAGTGACATATAACCCACACAACTGCTAGGAAAAGTATATATAACCAAAAAAAACATAACAATGATAAGAATTACATATGAAGCTATCACTTAAAAAGAATAAGAATAATGTTATACAATCAGAAGTTATAACTAGAATAGTTCACCAGAATGCTATTGATTTATTATAGGCCAATCATTCCACATTAAAGAACACACTAAAATGATTACCTATTACAGGAATATCACCCCCACATCATTCTTGTATAAATTATGATACAGCAATATTTTTTTGAAGAATAAACCCAACAAAGTATAATGAGTAAATGCTACTTAAAAAAATGGCCAAAACAACTAACTAGAATGATGTGCAACACTTTTGTGCCTGTCATTTGAAAAGAATAAATCTATAAAAGCCCATTTAAATTACAACTCTATTATCATTATTTTGTATATTTTTAACCTTCAATAGCAGTTTTCAAGTATAATTTAATTACAACACTACCACATCATTTTGAATTCAGTAATAGGGTATTTTTACTTGAGCAAACAAATAGGACGACCAAGAACAGCATTATATAGACAAACCACAATATTGAAAAAAAATTCTAGTCGAAAATGGCCCCCAAAATAATGAATAGAAAGATTAGATAATTACCCTTCTTTTTGTCCAAATCCTGAACCAGGGACAGTGGAGATGCCTGTGGCTTCCAAGAGCTTGAGACAGTAGAAGACATCAGGAACCTTTTCAGCCTTTTTTGCAATCTCTATTGCTTTCGGTGGCAAACATATTTGTGGGAAGGAATACATGGCGCCTAAGCCATAATTTACCCATAAATGAAAGTAAGTTCTATAAAAATGCAATAAACTAAATTTGAATTAAAAAAAAAAAATTGATTACGTACCTTCTGTGAAATTACAAACTACATTTCTGCAACTGTTGAATCCATCAGTCATTATGCGTGCTCTCCTCTTCAGTGACTCGAGGATACTTTTGCTAAATTTGTTTTAAAAGAGAATAAAAATTTTCACACTACTAGAAACCAATCGTAGAAGCATATTCTAATCATGTTATGATCCCCAGTTCCTTCTTATGCAGGTCTACAACCAATTATTTGTATCAACTAGCATGCTTATTATGAAATTTGTTGGGATACTTCCTTTAGAAAGCTCCATTACTTGTTAGCTTTTGCTGTTTTGTTTCTCAGTCGAACTTCCTAACTATGCACTAGCATTTGTTTTAACTATGGAGGAAGTAATTGAATAGCATCCGTCTATGTTTGGATCAAGAATTTATTAAAAGAAAAAAAAAATGATAGAATTCAAAATTCCGTCTCTTGTTTAAATTGTGATGGAAAATAGAATAGAAAATGTATGATTTTAGGAAATTAAAATTAATTAAATTAAAAAAACTAATATATTGATGAATCTCTTTTATTAATTTATTATGTTTTTTAAGAAATGTATTTAGACAATGACATATATATTTGAGATTTTATGTTTCCTCTCTCTTTTCCCTATCTCTTTCTTTTCACTTCTCTTTTCCTCCTCCCTTAACATGTGTTTGGATTGGAGATTTTTTTTTTGGGGGGGGGATAGAGAGAGAGAGAGAGGAAAATGGTAGAGAAAATGACAAGAAAAAAAAAAGAACGTAATTATAAAATTCCAAATGTACAATTTTATTTGAGTAGATTAAAAAAATATACAAAATAAAGACATCCAACAATAAATCTTTGATCCAAACAAACTACCAAAAAAAAAATCTTTGATCCAAACACAACATTAGTGTTTGTTCTCTTAATTTGATCAATAATACAAGACACGGACTAATATATACACAGAACAGAAAATCAGTGTATGTACCTCTCTCTTGCAAATTGTTCATACGAGATATCTCCTGGCTTAGGCGGGTTGACCATTAACCCTACCTACAAAAGTTTAAAAAAAAAAAATAGAAGTTTTAAAATTTTCAGGCAGACCTGATGGAAACACAGGAAATTTGTGCTGTAGTTCCAAGAAGATAATGTCTGAACCCATAAATGTACACCAAAAAAATAACTTTAAGCCTTACAAAGATCTGTGCTGGCACATTTGGGCTGAGTGATATGGATACCAACTTGTACAATTCATCAACAGCCTGCAAAATCAGACGATAAAGATGGAAAAGTGGCTCTGTACAGATACACACGAAAACTGAGCAAATATAGAGTTTTTTATGTGTGAATAGCCCAGCTCAAAATATTTCAAGAATCATATAGAGGAAAATTAACAAATTGCTGGAAGACAAACCCGAGGAGGAATGTTAGTCATCTCAAAGTAACCACCGCGCTGTCCACATTCACCCCAATATCCTTTCGACACAGTATGAAAAGAAACAAGCTGGAGCTCCTCGCTTATGGGTGGGCCCATGTCCAGCAGAACCTTCCAACATAAGAGAAGAAAAAAAAAATAACATGATTTGATGTCAAGACTCTCAAGAGGCAACTCATCGAGAAGGAATTGACGGGGGTGTTCGGTTGGCAAAAGTTTGACCAAAAAGTGCAGTAAAAATATAAAAATTTGATGTAAAAATGATATGCGATAAAATTTGATTGGAAAAAAGTAAAGAAAGTTGGCCAAAGTTGATAGGTTTTGATTACTTTTGGCCAACCAACCATCCCACATCATCAAAATATAAACCTTTCTTGCGCTGAGAAAGGGGCGCTCATCCTGGTAAATATTCTGCTGATAAACTTCATCACCAAGCAAGGCTAAGTTTTCTTGGTAACAGAACTGTATGACCTCTCTCAAATTAGCTTCACTAAGACATTGTCCAGTTGGGTTTCCAGGGTTTATAATCACCATTGCTCTTACCTAATAGATCAAAAAAAAAAGCTGATAAATCAGTAAATCACACCTAAAGATTAATCCCCAGACTTAAAAAAAAAAGAAAAAAGAATAAGTTTACTTACAATTATCCCTTTGGAATGAGCTTGTGCAACCGACTCTCGAAGGTTGTTAATATCAAGACCCCAATTTGCTGTTTCTTCCAGATAATATGGAACAAGAGAACCACCAAATACAGATATAGTAGCCGAATAGAGTGGATATTGTGGAACCGGAACCAAAATCTAGCAAAGCATTCCAAAACATTACAAAGTCAGATACTGGAGAAAGGATTAATAAACTTATTCAACACACAGGAAAATCTTGTTTGGATTCAAGGGAATGTTGGTTACCCCATCCTGTTCGCCACGGATAATAGTTTTCAAGATATGCATTACTCCTTCACTAGCACCATTTGTAAGAAATATGCGCTCTGGATCGCTGATATTGATTCACAAATCAATTTTAACAAGCTTTTAGTTTTCAAACTAAGCATATATTGTTAATGCTAGACTATAATTAATGCATTATTATAATGATAAATATGCAGAGAATCCATCGAATATATTCTAACATTAAAAATATTTGCTCTGATATTATCGCTATTTTTTTTAAAAATCAAGATCTAAAATTTACATATCTTAACCATTATCACCTTGGATGCCCATCTCGCCTTCCAATGAACTCCGCCACTTCCTTTCTTACTCCAGGAATGCCACGCGAGTCACTGTAAGCGCCTATTCATTCATAAAGCGACTTGCTAAAAGGGGAAATTGATGAGAAGACATAAGCTTTTCCCCGTAAAAATTTAAAGAGAGAAGAAGATACCTAGACCTCCCGAATTCATTGCAAGATAATGCTTGGCTCTTGCAATTGCATCGGCAGGGAATAAGAGTCCAACATTGGGGTCATCCAGTAGAAATGGAGCTTGACATAGAGCAACCACCTGCAATGAGAAAAATTATACAATACTTCTACGAGCAATCCAGAAACTTTGAGCTCTTGAAGGAAAGTTGAGCGAATTAAGATTCTCTTAAAAAATTATGGATTGATAAAGCAGAGAATATTGCAATTGTTACGAACATGGCGAGGGAAAGTCAGCGGCTTCTGTCCTAAAGCATGAGGGTTGCCGACATTTGTGAAAATAATCTGCAAGAGAATAATTCAAACAAAGAATCAATATGGATGGCAGACAAATCATATGCTTACTCTTCCATTATTCAATGATCACGTTTTCTCGAGAATATTTTTGTTGCGTCTAGATTTATTCCACATCCATTGGAGTTAGGGATTGAGGCCACTTAATAAGGAGTTTCATCTCCTCCCACTAGTATTGAGACATTTTTCTTGTAACGGGAAACAAAACCTCCGACACCCTTGACCCACAGAAAGGACAATATCGGCCAGACGGACCGGTGGTGATGGTACAAATTTGGTACGCAACAATTTTCGAGACATTCTTGGTTAGCGGTGAGATTAGCTGGTAATGAAATTCCACATATATAGATAATCAGAGAAGAAATATTTCAACAGAACATATATATATATATATATATATGCACCTTCTTGCCTTCCTTCTGAAGCTCAGAAGCTCGAAGATACAGCTCACCTCGGACAGCATATTGAGCCTTCTTCACATTTTCATTCAATGACTCATGGTCCAATGCCTTTGGGCCCATAATGAATATCAGTTGGATCGCAGGCTGCAATCTTGCTTCGAACTCAGCGTAGTTATAACCTTGAAATTTTCAGAAATTTTGCTCAATATCAATCATATAAGTTATCAAAATAATTTTGATTTGAAGAGTGGTTTTCATGCATGCAATCTAGCTCTGTATATATGTGTGCGCGTGTGTGTCACTGAAACGTCAGTATCATGCATGCTTCTGTAGGATCAGCAGACTAAAATTAGAGAGACACACACTAAAATTACAAGGCTTTATAGGAAACCATGGAATAAATTAAAAAAAGGGGGGGTGGGGGAGAAAGAAAAAATTGATAGAGGGCAAAGAATGCAAACCCAAGTTTGAATTCAAGTGGCATTGCCAAATTCTTCTGGAAGTCAGCTCAATTTTACTGGTTAAATACAAAAATGACTGTATATATCTATATATATAACCTGACTGCAAATCCACACCAATAATTTTACAAGATCTCTCACAAGGGTATGTAATTGGGTTTCACATACAATTGGAAGCGGCTATTTTGGTAATTTGATTGGACATCGTGGGGAGGAATTTTGTGAGCAAAAATTAAAAGGTCCGTTTGCGAGTCGATTTTTTTTTTTTCTGGGTAACTTTTGATAATTTGTTTTTTTTAAAAGTTGGCATGTAAAATTGTTTTATATGGTTGACAAAATAAATAAAATTTTTAACAATTTCAAGTAACTTCTAAGTCTTAAATATTTAGAGATTATCATATAATTTCTAGAAGTAAAAAAATCAGTACCCTTATCATATCATTTAAAGATAATACTATTAAATCATTTTAACAATTAAATGACACTTAAATTATTTGAAAAAATTAAGTTACATCAAGATCATTAAATTATTTAAAAAAAAGCAAGATCGTGTCAAAGGTGTTGATATTTTGCACTTCAATTAAGTACATATTTTGTACTTTAACCCTTATAATAAAGTGTTTGGTAACAATTTTGATTACTTTTAAATTAATAAATATAAAAATGTTCATTACACTCCCTTATTTAGTCAAAATTAGTATTTTAATAATATGTTAACTAAGTAAAATTGATAATTTTAAATATTTTATCAAACACCTAAAATATTGACATTTTGTTATTTTTTTCCCCTCCAAACGGAGGCTAACGGCTAGGTAGATAAGGATCGAGATAGGCAGACGGCACTGGGACCTAGGAAGGCGGAAACGGTGGCCAGCTGTAGCAACGTGTTAGTGCCAGCTGGGGTGGTGTGGGAGAGAGGACCATGATAAGTTTAATATTTATCTACGGAAATAATACAAAAAAAAATTCAAGAGGCAGCATCCCTTGAGTGAGATAAAAACATTTATAGTGCCAACGTGGCATTACGTGAAGTGGACAGCACAGCCGCTGAGAGAGTTGTAGCGAAAGTGGTGGACGGATGATTGGACTTCCCTTCCTATTATGAGCTTGGGGACAAACTTTGATTCGGGCTGATGAGTTGAAAAATGGGTTGTCTCAAGTTCGAAGGGTGCGTGGTGTTGAAAAATAAAATAAAACCAAAGTATAAATTTATAAGATGGTAGTTTTGTAATTCGAATAGTGAGTAAAAATTTTTAATTTTACAAAAATTTGTAATTCTTTTTTTTTTTTTTTTAATCTCCCAACATCCCCTTTAACTTGGCGGATAAATTATTAAATTTATTTCAGATTTTAAATCAATAAATTTGATACTAAATTAAATAAAAATATGAATAAGATAATTATTTTATACAGTAATATATGAAATTTTTTAGTAATTATTTAAATAATTAAAATTAAAGTAGTGAAATAGAGCCACTATCTTAAAAAATTTTAAATACTTATTGATAATTTTAAATTCATCATTAAATTTTTATCCAAACTAAGAATATTGTATTAGAGCAATCTTCCTTAAATATTTAGTACCTAATTTTTTGAAGTTCATATCTATAAATAGACATACAATCTAATTTATTGAGTGAAACTTAGAAAAAATAAAAATAAAAATTGTTTCATTTATTTATATAATGAGCTTGTAATGAGTTTTAACTCGCTGGACGTGAAATTAAAAGGGTATTCTAATTATTATTCTATCACCATATCAATATTACAACGGTTGTACGATGCTATGAGAAAATTTTATTAAAAAATTTAACGGGCAACTTTAAAAAAAGTTAGGGTCCATTTGGTTTGTTTTTCTATTTTTTATTTTTTATTTTTATTTTTATTTTTAATTTTTCGTTTTAAGCGCATTTACCATTTTATCCTTAGGAAAAACAAGTACAACGCATTTGGTCACTTGTATTTTCAAAATTTGTTTTAAAAAACAGAAAATGAGTTTACACATAAAATGAAAAATGACCAAAAGTCATTTTGAGCGTTTTCAACTTAAAACAAAGAAAATTTCAAAATAAGGAAAATAAATCATCTTTTATTTGCTTGTTTTGTGCATAAAATAGAAAATAAAAAATAGAAAATTAAACCAAATGCTACGTTAATTACTTTAAGAATAATAATTCATTACTTATACTACAATCTCTTGGAAAAAAAAATTCTACTTAAGTTGTGTTTAATTTAAAACAAAGAAAATTTCAAAAAAATGAAAACAAAGCATCTTTTATTTGCTTGTTTTGAGCATAAAACAAAAAAAAAAAATTAAACCAAATGCCACCTTAATTACTTTAAGAATAATAATTCATTACTTATACTACAATCTCTTGGGAAAAAAAAATCTACTTAAGTTGTGTTTAATTTATTAAAAATTACTGAAAAATTCTAAAAATTTCTAAAAATTATTTATTTTTTTATCTTATTGCACGAATTATGAACCTACAAATTATCTCACTTTATTTCATTTTATCTTATTATAGTTGTATCTACGGTCTAATGAACCGAACTAGGGTAAATTATTAAAGGGGTGTTTGGAGGTCAAAAAAACTTAAAAAAACTCAAAAGTTGGGACTGATGTGATGTAAAAATGATAAGTGGTAAAATTTGATTGAAGAGATTTGAAAACTTTTGAAATTTTTTAAAATTTTTAAAATTTTTTTGAGATGCCAAACGCACCTAATTGAAGTAAGCATCCACAATGGCGTCAACCGGCGCCTTGTGCATATGAAAGGACAGTAAACCGCCGTCCCATTATATGTATCCTTGCAACAAAATTAATTTATGTTGTAATAATTTCTACAAAATATATAATTTCGTCACGTCAATTAAACTCGTTGAAGCATTGAATAAATGAAACACGAACTAGAATTTTTAACAATTTAGAATTTGATTTAATTTTTATTGTTATGCCATGTGCTATTATTTCCTGAAGTAGATTTTTTCTTTCCTATTTTCCATGCAAATCATTATGTAATTCCACTACCCCTTTTCAGTCTGGTTTCTCTTTATTCTCTTTTGGGTGCCCGACACTGGCGGACGCACGAAAGGCCCAGTGTAAGCAAAAGCTTACACTGAAATTTTTGACCTGACCCAACTTGACAACCTGATTCACGTATAGAAAGTTTTAAACCCACTTTTTTTTATATTGTTGCAATCCCAAACCCTAAACCCATCATTCTCTTTATGCGTACTGGAGAAAAATATGAAGAGTAGGAGCGAAAAGGAAGTATTCACATGCGATGTGTTGAAACTTGGAGCTAAAAGTCAGCGATAACTTGAAGGATCCGTTTTCTGGATCCGCCACTGTTCACCTTCACATCCGCCATTGCAACGTGTCAGAGCTTGGAGATATAAGCTACGCTGACTTGAATTACCCAAATTTGTGCCTACAATGGCTAAATTTTCTGGATCTGCCACTGGTGCCCGAAGAATGGGTTAATTAGCTTACTTTAGGATCACAGACTTGTGGCCTAGGATAGTGAAGGAGGTTAAGAACATACCACCATTTGAAGTTCTTAGCCTCTTTTATTCCATCTTTGCCACCTTTCAAATTCAACAATTGTTTCCAAGCATGTGATTGCTACTGCTGCTAATTATTTTTATTTGGAGGGTGTTGGATAATTATATTTGTTTTCATTCATCACCAATCATATATATTAAGAAAGGGATTTGGAGACCTTAACGAATTTACAATAGTGTCAATGAGAATTGTTGGATCAAAATTAAAATCCACATTATAGTGAGGCCCACTCTTAATTCAATGACTTTTGTTGACAATATAAGTTCTATAATATAAACGAAAAATTGTATTTAAGTCATACTTTATAATCTTTTAAGACTATTAGTCGTACCAAAAAAAAAGTATTGCTTTTAAGTCATATTAATGTATCAAGTTTTGTGTTTAAGTCACACTTTTGTGTAGGTCCCACGAGTTTGTTTTAAATACAGTTTCTAATATACCGATAATATCCTTTATTTCTATAACTAAGTTACACAAGTTATTTTCAAAAATTTCGGGAATCACGTGAAGATATGGTTTACCGAGAATCACGCTTCTTTCTGTTTTTTTTTCTTCCTTGTTTTCAGTTTCATTATTTACAGTTTTAGTCGTGAAGATATGAAGAAGATAGAGCTTATTTGGCCTATCTTCTTCATGGATTGATTTTTCTGATTGGCGTTTTGAGCTATCTTCAAAACAGTACCGGTACTGTTTCAAAAAATATGATGATATTGGCTCGTATGGTTGGTTTGTGTTATGTATCGATTGATATTTTTTAGACAGTATAAAAACAGTACCGGTCCAAAACAGTACCGGTACTATTTTATCGGTACTGTTTTCAAAACAATACCGATACTGTTTTCAAAATAGCACCATGAATTATAAGCAAATGATGAGTTTTAAGGGTAAGAGAAATCCATGGGGCCGATCGACATTTTGAGCTATCTTCAAAACAGTACCAGTACTGTTTCAAAAAATATAATGATGTTGGCTCGTATTGTTGGTTTGTGTTATGTATCGATTAATGTTTTTTAGGCAGTATAAAAACAGTACCGGTCCAAAACAGTACCGGTACTGTTTTATCGGTACTGTTTTCAAAACAGCACCATGAATTATAAGTAGATGACGAATTTTAAGGGTAAGAGAAATCCATGGGGTCGATTGACATTTTGAGCTATCTTCAAAACAGTACCGGTACTGTTTCAAAAAATATGATGATGTTGGCTCGTATCGTTGGTTTGTATTATGTATCAATTGATGTTTTTTAGGCAGTATAAAAACAGTACCGGTCCAAAACAGTACCGGTATTGTTTTATCGATACTGTTTTCAAAACAATACCGGTACTATTTTCAAAATAGCACCATGAATTATAAGTAGATGACGAGTTTTAAGGGTAAGAGAAATCTATGGGGCCGATTGGTATTTTGAGCTATCTTCAAAACAGTACCAGTACTGTTTCAAAAAATATAATGATGTTGGCTCGTATTGTTGGTTTGTGTTATATATCGATTAATATTTTTTAGGCAGTATGAAAACAGTATCGGTCTAAAACAGTACCGGTACTGTTTTATCGATACTATTTTCAAAATAGTACCGATACTGTTTTCAAAACAACACCATGAATTATAAGCAGATGACGAGTTTTAAGGGCAAGAGAAATTCATGGGGTCGGTTGGCGTTTTGAGCTATCTTCAAAACAGTACCGGTACTGTTTCAAAAAATATGATGATATTGGCTCGTATAGTTGGTTTGTGTTATGTATCGATTGATGTTTTTTAGGCAGTATAAAAACTGTACCAGTCTAAAACAGTACCGGTACTATTTTATCGGTACTGTTTTCAAAACAATACCGGTACTGTTTTCAAAATAGCACCATGAATTATAAGCAGATGACGAGTTTTAAGGGTAAGAGAAATCCATGGGGCCGATCGGCATTTTGAGCTATCGTCAAAACAGTACCAGTACTGTTTCAAAAAATATAATGATGTTGGCTCGTATCGTTGGTTTGTGTTATGTATCGATTAATGTTTTTTAGGTAGTATGAAAACAGTATCGGTCCAAAACAGTACCGGTACTGTTTTATCGGTACTATTTTCAAAACAGTATCGGTACTGTTGTCAAAACAGCACCATGAATTATAAACAGATGACGAATTTTAAGGGCAAGAGAAATCCATGGGGTCGATTGGCGTTTTGAGCTATCTTCAAAACAGTACCGGTACTGTTTCAAAAAATATGATGATGTTGGCTCGTATCGTTGGTTTGTGTTATGTATCGATTGATGTTTTTTAGGCAGTATGAAAACAATACCGATCTAAAACAGTACCGGTACTGTTTTATCGGTACTGTTTTCAAAACAGCACCATGAATTATAAGCAGATAACAAGTTTTGGGCAAGAGAAATCCATAGAGTTGATTAGTATTTTGAACTATCTTCAAAACAGTACCGGTACTGTTTCAAAATCAGAAAAAATAAATATACTTAGGAACGATGATCGATTTAGGTTTTTCCCAAACAGTTTTGATTTTGTTTCAAAAAATCGATTTTGCTTGCTTTGTAAAGAAGATGGAAAGTCGCAGAATTAGGTTTTTCCCAAACAGTTTTGATTTTGTTTCCAAAAATCAGTTTTGCTTGCTTTGTAAAGAAATTGGAAAGTCGCAGAATTAGGTTTTTCCCAAACAGTTTTGATTTTGTTTCCAAAAATCGATTTTGCTTGCTTTGTAAAGAATATGGAAAGTCGTGGAATTAGGTTTTTTTCCAAACAGTTTTAATTTTGTTTCCAAAAATCGATTTTGCTTCCTTTGTAAAGAAGATGGAAAGTCACGGAAGTTATGAGTGAAGTGTGCACTATTTTCGGATAAAACTGGCAGTTTTGAAATGTAGTGAAAAACGCGTGATGTCTTTTTTTATCTTTTTGTTGCAAGTGTGACTTATTTACAAATAAATTTTTTGGGTATGACTTAAATCCTTATAAATCCATAAATAGTGACCAGCCTCCAAAAACCCCTAATATAAAATTCATCATATGCCCCTAATTCTTAGAGAAAGGAGGAGAGAAGGTATCAAACTGCATCCTTTGCCTTGCTACTTTGTTGTAGTAAAATTTAGACACCATTTTTGTTAGAATAGCTTGAAGGCACTAGAGATTCTAAACTTGACCTTAGGTTTTCACAAGAAACATGCATACCTTTTTGCTGCAAATAAAATTTTAGATTGAAGAGCGGCTTACTATAAAAATTGTCACGTAGAATATAACTTAATATAGATGACTCAAGCAATTTTGCGTGCATAATTTGAATGTCGTATTTTAGAAGTTCCTTAGATATCAACCAAAAATAAAAGTAGAATAGAGCATACTAAGTTAGTTTTTAATGAACAAACTAGATTAACCCTCATCAAAATAAAAACTTACTCAATTTACTAATCTTCAAGTGAAAAGAATAAATTTATTTTATTAATATTAAAATAAAGAACAGAGATTAAATACCAATTAAAGTAAAACAAACTAAATTTATTACTATCTCAATTTAGATACTGAAACAATTAACCAATATAAGTGAATAAACTACTCCTATAAAATAAAAGAAAAATGCCCCAAGAGCTAGGGTCTTGTGTTGTTGTGTTTTGCCTTCTACTAATCCATTTATATAGGCAAGTTGGGGGTGGTTATTTTGGCTGCACCTTTTTTAATTTAATTTGAACATCATGCTTGTAATTTTCTAAATGCTGCTAAGTATTTGAAAACCTCTCAACATACTTGTAACTTCTTCTAGTAGTTTCTCCCCTGATACAGCCACAATTCCGCAACTTAAAGTAACCACCTCTTAACTTTCTCTTTAGTTGACATGTGCTCTTTATGCTTTGAAAGAGTTCAAATTGAATAAAAAAATAAAAAATAAAAAACTCATATTAGGAAGAGAGTTTTAATTAATTAGTCACTTTAATTAATTTGTAATTCTGTAGATAAGACCGTCACAAATTAATTACAACTTTTTTTACAATATTCAAAATTACATAAGATGTGCAGTATTAAAAACTAAACTCTAAATGACTTCTTAGTTATTTGATAATTTGTACGAAAAATTAATGATAATTTAAAATATTTAACACCGTCACAATTTATGTCAATAACAATAACCGTTTCTACAAAACTCGGAGTTATGCAAGGCTTGTGGCATTCAAAACTAGATTCAAAGAAATTTCCAGCCATACAAATATCGAGCTAGTTCCTATCCCATGGAGAATCAAATTTGACAATAAACAATCACCTCTAATTAAGCTAGTTCCTAACCTATGGAGAATCAAATTTGACAATAAACAATCACCTCTAATTAAGCTAGTTCCTATCCTATGGAGAATCAAATTTGACAATAAACAATCACCTCTAATTAGTTCATTATTTTGCAGATAGCATTATCACACTTCTTGAAAGCGACCTCAACTTCCTATACAAAACTTGAAATTACGCAAGATTTACTGCATTGAAAAATAGACTCTTAAGCTTTTCCAACCATATAAATATCAAGCAATTTAATAATTTTTACAGAAAGTTATAACAATTTAAAATTACCCCAAAAACATGAACTACAACAATGAAATTCAATGCATCGCTAATGCTTAGGGACTTGATTGAAGAATATTTTTAGGCGTAGACATTTTCATTTGGATGTCAATTCTAACATATCACAAACTGCTTGTGAATAATGATTCTGCATAACCATGTACAGTAGAAAGGAACAAATATCACAGACTGCTCACCGTTACTCTTCCCTTATTACAGCATGATACATTCCAGAACAATATTCATATGCAAAGAAGAAAGGAGATAAATGTGTCCAGGAATGGAGAATGAAGCAACTACAAGAATTTTAAAGAATTTCAATTCAGCGTGGGGAACTACGTCACAAACTCAATGCAATTTCATCACTAAAAAGACAGAATTCTCATTTATGAAATTACTGTTCAATTTACATCTTGGTGGATACATGCCATTTCCTGGCACACAACCAAAATTCTTTCAATGGGCAACATTATTAACACGTTTAATTAATTAAAAAAAATTAACTTTCATTTACCAAGGAAACAAAAAATGAGAGTGCTGTGTCCCCCCCCCCCTTCTTATTTACTCAGCTCTACAAAATGGTAGTCCCAAGGTAGTTGGGTCGGCCCCCTCTTGTTTCTGATTACAAAATTCGGAAATACATTAGCCCTCTTTTAACAAGAGTACAAGAAGTATGCACATACCAAGACCCAGCATGTGTTATTTTACTTTGTGGGAGATCCTTATGTAACCTAGGAGCCTGGCTAAGGCCTTACCGCTGTCAATGGCCTCCCTTGCTCTATCCAAGGCCACCGATATATCTTGTGCACCATCACATCCCAGCAAATGATCTACTATTCCAGCATTTAAGACAATTCGATCATATGCTGGACCTTTCTCACCACGTAAAGCTGATAAACCCAATTCTATATTCCTCAAAACCTGGATTAAGAAAGAAACACCATCAGTGGTCAATCTAGTCACAAGTCTAAATAGCAGAAGATACAATTTGAGAAGGAAACATAAGCCAGATGAAAGAAAGCCCCTCATCAATTTAAGGCTTCAAACTAAAGCAATCATATCTCCAAACTAAAAACCTTTCCTTAAAAAGAGAAGGAAAGGGAGAAAAAAGAAGAGGATTTTTTTTTTTCCCCAGGAGGGACCACAAATAGGATTCCTACATGAATTTAGAATCCAAAACTAGTATAAAACTTCTTTGAAAGGAAAAGCCTCCACAAGTTGCCTGGATGTTCTACCTAGAAGATCAAAATTACATTCAAACTTAGAATGCAAGAATAAAGAACTTTTTTATTATAAAATTGTGACAAATATATAATTTACAACAGTTAACTGGTCAATATGAAGGCATACATAATGTAATGAACTTGAAGCAGACAACATTGGAATGGAAAAGCATGGGTCTTACCATTGGCATTGATAAGGCAACGAAGTGAGATAGATTGCGAAATATAGTCGTGACATATCTCCTTAAATTAAAACTATGATTGATATCTTCTTTCGTTATGTGGTTAATGATTTAAGAAACAGCATGAAAGGCAGCAGTAAGAGATTATTCACAATTTAATCCGCCAACTAGTTGAATACCACTTCAACATTTGTATGAAAACTATAAAGTAGGTAGTAAAGCCCGGGGGAAAACCAAAAAAAAAAAAAAGACAGAAGTGAGGCATACTCGTCTTTTCTAGAAAATTTTGTTTAGAAATTTGTTCCCTCCAAATCATTTAAGAGGTCCCCCCCCCCCCAAAAAAAAAACAACATTCAGAAAAATGAAAAACAAAAAGAAGAAGAAATATTCCCATGTTAAAAGATCTTCAGATAATTATATGCTTTGCAGATTGTAAAGTTTTTTGTACACTGTTATTTCTATAAAACTGAGAAATTACTTAATCATGCAACTGACCTCTTACTAGATTCAGATTTTGGGAGAGGAAAGTTGAAGAAGAGATGTCAGATTTCAAAACCCCAAAGTTGACTAACCTCTTTCTCATCATCAACATAGCTTTAAATAAGTATATAATGCAGTAACAGATGGAAACATAGCTTTAAATAAGTATATAATGCAGTAGCAGATGGAGATCATTTTGACTAATTTGCTCATGGGCATGCCGTTTCTTCAACATTTGCATTAGAAAAATGTGTGGCTATAAGCTAAGAAAAGAAGAGAAGAGAATCTAGAAGCCTTACCGATCTATCAGTTCTTGGAGTATCAGTGGGTTCGAAACCATAGTCCTTGGCATTTACCTCAAGATTGAAACTCTCACGTGACACACCTGCAATATCGGCATGTTAAATGTTAGATTCAATGCAATGGTACAAGGAGCTTGATTATCCAGTGCAATGTTTTCATGGAACTAACACCATCAGCCACCAATATATCTAGTATCTACACAACTTAAAAAAAAAAAAAAAAAAAAATCCCAATTCAAAACATTTAAATAGAGAGGAAATGAAAATAAGATTACTGTAAGATGCACACCATCGGCTTCATAAGCAGGTGCCATATTAATGGAACGGAACCCTGAACAATAATTCACAGGGAGTCCTCTTGATAAGCTTGATGACCGCAACCTTGTTGTCATTGAAAGTGCCCCTTCCTCGCCCTACAATAACAATATTAGATTATTCTTCTATTTTGAGGGGAAGGACATTTTCTATGTTGATTTAGTGGATAGACTACTGTTCTGATAGACAATATTTTAAAGAACAGGAAAATCAACTTTGTACTGTAAACTAGAAAAATGTCTTCTTAGTAGTATAGTTGTGATATGTCTAAAAAGTGATCAGCTACAATAGATCAAAAAGAGTTAAGTACCTTCACCACCAAACCGGAATGAACACCTCTTCTTCTCATAAGCATCAAAAGTGGTTCCTCATAAGCTTCATGATAAAATCCGGCAACAATTGACTCCCTACCTTGCGCCTATATAATTGAGAACATCAACACTTAATCAAAATAGAACAGTAGCAAAACAAGGAGTGGGTCCACATTTCTATTTCAAATGCCAAATAATTGCTTATAATTGCATTTCTTTGTTGGAGAAAAGCACAGACTATTTCTTTCCATTATTTATAAAACTTGGACAATAAAGTCTAAAAGAACACTGATGAACCTTGTTACGTGTTTCGAGATTGTGGTGGTATGTTGCAGGGTTAAATTTCCCTATGCAAAATGTTATTCAAAATCCATTTTACTGGGGGTTCTATCAGGTGAAGAAGACAACAAAGGACTGCACAACCAGGAAAATCCAATGACAAAAACAACTTTCCTATGCAAAATGTTATTCAAAATTCATTTTACTGGGAGTTCCATCAGGAGAAGACGACACAGGACAACACAACAGGAAAATCCAATGAAAAAAAACAATGTCCATTACCCTTACAAATTGCTGAACCTTCTCGGCTGTTGCCTGTGGCGGGCGTTTCTTTATATGTTCCCTCAACCCAATTAATGAATACCTGAAAAGCCAATACAAGTAATATTACCGGCCTTGTTCAATCTGAGCAACTACATACAAAAAGTTAAACCTGGCACATATCTCAGTCACGAAATACATCCAACTTTATCATTCATCTTTATTTTATTTAACAAGTTCTGCATTTTTATTTCTTGTTCTGGAAGGGGGTTGAGAAACAATTTTTACTCATAAAATACCACAATTATAAATTTAAAAAAAAACAAAAAAGATCGCCCTAAAGGGGTATTTTATGACACCTATTTATACTCTCACAGGATACGTGGAAGGAATGTGCAGCCAACATATAAATTGCATCCCATCAATAAGTGAAGATGAAAGCATGTATCAAAATCCTCAACCAACGCATAAAAATATTGGATAGAACAGACAAGGACTAAAAACTCAACCAATAGAACCAGATTGATTGTGCACAAAAGCATCCATTTCCTAAAAATGTTCCAATCATCCATTTTTTTTATTTCAATTTATGACCAAGACATGTATTGCAGACTTAGCAAGTATTAAAGTTCACAGTTGCTTGATTGCATCCCACTTCCTGTAGATAAGAATCAGGAACTGGAAAGGATCAATGTCTGAAGTACATCACAACAATATATGAAAAAATTGGCAGCAAACGGACCCTGCTTTACTCATTCATCCATTTTATTTTATGTGTTGGGAGGAGCCAAGGAGGGGTTTGTAGAAGACACTAGTCTAAATTGAATAGAAGGAAAAATATAGGTTTCACACAATACCTTTGAATCAAAAAAGGCACAAAAACAATCAATGATGAGCATAGTTCTATCTACCATTGAGAAATCAAGTACAAAAAAGAAGAAACCAATTGACACAAAGTACAAGCTTGGTTTTAGAAAATACCCGTCAGTTAAAATTGTGTTGAATGTTATGCTCAACCATTAGAAGACTTACCTATCCCAAGTTTTAAATCATTGTTTTTGTTAATAATAGTCCTGAACTTTGCACACCTTGACAATGGAAGGGGTACCAGTGCATCTAACACAAAATTGAAATGCAGACATTTTTGTTAAAATAACAAATATTGAATATGTTGATTCTGAATCAACAAATATTTTCCCAGGAAGGGAAAGTCTGATCATACAGTCTTACAGCACATGGAATTTCAACAATGACAATGAAGAAACTGCATAAAGTAAAAACCTGAATGTTCACATGAAAAAGAAGAAAAAAAATGGTTAAAAGAGAGAATCTGGCTAGATTTGCATACATAGATGGAAGAGCTTCACGTTGACTTATGTAAGCAAATCCAACTTCCTCGTCCTGAAGGAAACATTTTGGAAAAGTCAAATACTACCAAGAAGGCATGATCTTTCCAAAAAAGTTAAAAAATATAATCTGATTAGAAATGGCACTATCACAATGATGGCACAGCACAAAAGTATGTAGGAAACCGCACACCTCCAGTAGTGTCTTTGCCTGCAATGGGGTCAACTGCGTATTTGCTCCCATGAACTTCAGCATTTGTTCTTCAGTTACTCCTCCCTGAAAACAGAAGCCACTTCTATTTGCATAAAGCCTAAATATGACATCTTTCCTTGTCGTTGTTTCTGCTGCTGCTACTGCTGTCACTATTGTTATTATCATTATTATTATTTCCTTTGAATGGTTTTTTGTACCAGCAATAAGAAGAGATAAGAAAATCATAGTATTCAAAATTAACAAAGATGATTTTGGATACAAACAAAACTCTGCTTAAGGGGCATCATTTCCATTGTAAACAGCAAAACCAAAAATTGCTTTCACAATGTTGAATTCCACCATCAGCCGCATTTTTAATTTTGATGCTTAAATGCATAATCTATACTATTGTATGAAGGAAACACAAGGATAGTCGTGAAACCTAAAAATTCATCAAGTTCCAATTTTGGTGAGGCTTTTTTAGTTTCCTAAAATACCCTTCAACCTCCCCATCAAATTCAAATTTTAAATCAAACAGCTTCTAAAAACTATTTCTAATTAAGTCAGTTTACAAATTTCAATTTTTTAACCACCGCATTATTTTACTTTTATCCCCCTAATTAAATTGCAAGAACTGATAATCACACACATTGTGCGTGCACACATCTAATGATTGTACAAGCATACAAATACATAGTTAGAAAATTGTGATCAAGAAAAACCAAAAGCTAATAATACACATTCATGCAACGATGGGAACATAAGCTAACTCACCTTTGGTGGCATCCATTCCACCCCATGAAGTAAACAGGATTCACCATAACAGGACCTAACTGCAGCAACAAAGAGTGTGCTCCTGAAGTAACGAGTGTTGCCATCATAAGGCTCACCATAGTGAGTCAATGATCTAACATCAGCAATTGGTGGAGGACCTGATAATCAGTAGATAAGAAGACTAAGAAGAACAAATGACCGGCATTGATTTGAAATATTGGATTAATTAAAAACAGACAAGATCCAATTAATGGATCAAAACCCTTACCAAGTTCATCATCAAATGCTAAGCAGTATGCCTTCAATTCACGATCTGTTTCCCTATTCATACGTTGGCCTATCAAAAATGCTGACAACAGTGACTCGCTTGCTGATGTCTCATTTTCCAATTTCAGTGGAAGAACATCCTTTAAAACACCTTGAACCTCTTCATATCCTAGATGACCTCCTGCCAAGATTTCCCTAAGGGCACCCACCAATCTCATTTCATTAGCACCATTGCCAACATATTGGGGCCCTATTGAACTTCCGAATCCCATTATAGAGCCTTCAGGATCAGCTAAGAAGATTATATCGGCGGGGAGTGCTCGAGCTAAATGAGGCCAATATATGTTCATTGCACGTGTTTCCCCCTCACTCCATTGGGTTGCCTCAGGAAAGGCATTAGCACGAATGGTCATTGCAGCAAAAAAAGCTCCAAGCTGTCCTTTTGAAACTTCATCTTCGTCTTTAAGTTCTCCCTTAGCTGAGTACAGACAGAGAGACAAACATGACCACTCCAAAAATTACCCAAGATTGAGGAACATTTTGTAAAATTTAATGTGTAGTTCAATCAACAAAAACTATTCAATTACCCCCCCCCAAAAAAAAAAACAAAACAAAACAAAACAAAACAAAAACAAAAACTATTCAGGGAATGACTCAAGGTTGGTTCAAATTGCTGTTTGACAAACTAACATAACTTGTTCATCTACACAACTACCAGAAATTCTATTCTTTTGCTTTTATCTCTTCCGTTTCTTTTTTCCCTCCCCCCCCCCCCCCCAAAAAAAAAAAAGAACTGGGGGTTAAAGGAAAAAACAACAAAAGAAGAATTTAACAAATTTAATTCATGATCAATACATGTTTCAAAAATTGCAATTGTCTAATGAAGAAATGTTATAGGCGCTTTCAATATGCCATACTTTTACAGTTTCTCCTGGCTAATAGAAAGGCCCAGCTCAAAGGAACTGTCTTTGACAGTAATGCAAAGGACAACTGGTTGATGAAGGTGGATTCTATATACTATTTCATCAGTGACCCTTTTGGGGCCTTGGCTTGTCAAATGAGAACTCAAGGAAGAACAACTCTAGACAGGACACTATGGCACTAAGCCAAAAGGTTGAAACGTAGCAGTAAGTTTAAAATATTGTTTGGAAACTTTCATTTGTTACATTTCCTAATTATTCTGAAATTTATGCGCAACAAATTAATTATCCATGTTCTGTTCATTTTATTCCTCACTAATTTTTTTTTTTTTTTTTTGCCATTTATATTTATGTTATGTTTGGAATAAAGATTTGTGTAGGGAAAGGAAAAGCAAAAGGAAATGAAGGACAATGGCAGGATTGCAAAATAAAGTGAAAAAAGTTAAATTTATTTTATTTTTAAGTTGAATTAAAAAATGAAAATAAAATAAATAGAAATTTATCAAAAAAGTTCAATTTGTACTTTGTTAAGCATAAAAAATCTACTCTCCCACTTTTCTTTTCCTCCACAAATTCATTTTCCAATCATAGCATTAACAAAACCACCCAGCCTTTGGTTCACCTAATGCAAATACAGGATTTTGTCACAAAAAAGATATACAAAAGATACTTGTCTATCTCAAATTAATGGGTATCTCTATAATCTTGTAACTAATTTAATTATTTTTTTCTAATCCAGCCATTTGTGAATTAGTTATAGCAGCTATGCAATTACCGTTGAGCGGAAGTCAACAAATAAATGAAAATCAACATAAAAATAAAAAAGATAACACACAAATTTACGTGATTTGACAACATCGCCTAGTCCATGAAAGGATGAACCGAGCAAAAATTATCATGACACCCCTTTATATATGGGTCACCAAAAAATAAAACAAAAAAAGCCTAAACAGGCGGGCTTGGCCCATTAACTAAGGCTCGCCAAAAATCCTAATTAGGCCACACAACTTTCGTCTGGTCGAAGCCAAAAAAATTCGAACATTAGCCATAATCAACAATCAAGTATGGAATCGTACAGCCCCAAATACAATTTAGAGAGAGAGAGAGAGGGAGAGGGAGGAGTAATCACGAAAGCAGACAAATTTATCAAAATTAACTGATTGAGAAAAAATAGAATGACATAAACGTCACTTTCGGAAACAAAGATCTAAATGAATGACACAAACGTAAATAGAGTGAAATGCATCAAACTTCAAATTGATTGGTAAAAGAAATTTACAAATTGAGGAATATATTTAACAATAGAAGTCAAAAGAAGAAAAATTATTGACCTGATCTCAAGATTGTGTCCAAAACCTTGAAAGCCTGCTCTTCAGTGAGCGGCCTGGTCTGCGTGGGGCCAGTGCAGACCTTGGCTTGAGCTTCCAGAACCGTCTGATTCGGTTTCCGAAACTTGGAACTCCGATAAGAAGTCGAAATCGCCGGATTTCGGATATCAGTTTCTGGAAGCCCTGGTTCATCAATCGTCCACGAATCAATCACAGCTTTTGCAGTCAACCGACCTTCCCGTCGAATGCGACGGTTGCCATCTTTTGTACAGAGCTGAAGAGAGGCTTGGATATTTGGCTGCGCGAGACTTCGAGGTTTAACGGTGAACATGGAAGATAAGGAGGAGATCGTAGGGTCTGAATTGAACAGAGCTTCCATGGTGCTCTCTCTCTCTCTCTGGCTTCCTCCTCCGTCTTGAAGAATGCACCTGAAGGAAAGAGAATGAATCGAGACGCTGACTGAGCTATCAGCTATATTTAAAATTTGAAGAATCGTGTGCGAATCTCCAGTTAATTGCCTTCTAAGTTAATGGGTTTATTTATTTATTTATAAAATGATTAAATTTACCATCCCACATTCTAATCGTTAAAAGTAAATATATCAAATTAACTAAAATTAAAATCCTACCTCAAAAAAAAATCACTTTTTTTTTCTTTTTCCAAACACAAAAAAGTGATTTTTTTAAATTACCTAAGTCTTGGTTTAGAAACAAATTTAACTAACTCTTTTCTAGTTAGTTACTAGCTAAAAAAAAATTAGCTAAATTTGAATTTGGGAAAAAAAAAAGTAATTTTTTTTTGAGGTGGCTAACTTATTTTTGCTAATTTAACATTTTTACCCTTAAAAATTTTTTAAAAAGTTAAAATGTAAGAAGGTAAATTTGATCAAGTACTGTTGAAGTAATCATTAGTTTGACTAACAGCTACCGATGCCAAACGGAGCCTAACTAAAAAAAACGTAACTTATTTTTCTTTCTAAATCAAGTGGTAAAGTTTAGGGCAATTTACCCATATGTTCCCTGAATATCAACTGCTTGTTTGGTGCTCCAAAAAATAATAACAACCTCTGAAAACTTTTAAAATTCTTTTACACTTATCGTATTTTGTGAAAATTTTGTGAAATTTCTATATAAATTTATATATATCTACATATCCTAGTAAATTTTTACAAATTCTAATAATTTTTTTATAAATCCCAATAAGATTCCACAAACCCTATTAACTTTTTCACAAATCTCAAAACGTTTTTAATTATTTTTAATAAATTCTTACGCAAAACTATATTGGCGGAATTAAAAGAACCATTCAGAGAGTTTTTCTCTCCAAAAAGTTGGACACAAAAGTCAAAATATTTCATTATTTATATCTAAAAAATGTGGTTTGGTTGCTGCACTCTAGACGCAAAAAAGTTTCCCAAATCATATTTTTTACTGTTTTTCGTTATTTTTCGCTGTACCAAATAGACCCTAAGTTAATTACATTTACACTTTCTCAACACTTAAAATTTATATAAATCCCTTTATTTCTAAAAGTTATTAACCCCGATCTTTTTTTTTTTGTTAGATTTCCATTAGGGTTTTCAAAAATAATTTTTAATATTTCATTTTTACCTTTTTTTAACATGTCTATATATTAATATATACAAATAGGATGATGATAATACGAGAGCAGACTTTGTTAATGTCAGAGTATATTTAATATTTTTTTATTTGTTGACAATTGGTCCTTATTTAGTTACATGGGGGAATCTAGAGCCCATTTGGAGGTTTAAAGAAAAAACAAAAAAGTAAAACTTTTGGTAATTTTTTGTGTTTTTTTGTAGTTATAATTTTTTGGTGTATTTAGTGGAACAAAGTGTAATTTTTAGTAATTTTTTACAACTTTTAAGTGTTTGGTAAATTTTTTACTATAACAGAGCGAAAAAGTAGTAACTTTTTGTGTTTGGTAAGCTTTTACTGTAGTAGAGCAGAAAAGTGACAATTTATGTGTGTTTCGTAAAATTTTTCGTGGAATAAATTACTGTAACAGAACCGAAAAGTAGAAAAAATTGCGGTTCTATCAAACGTACCAAAAGTTACAAAATGTAACTTTTGGTATTTTTTTACCTTTTTTTTAGTCCCCAAACGGGCTCTTAATGTGATATATATTATGTATTAAATGAATTAGTATTTATTTTCCTCTCCACTATCTCACAAAACTAGAGATTGTTTTTTTACTTTATCAAAAAATATTAATATAATTATAATCCATACTACTATAAAAAAATCTCAATATTTGAAAAACTTTTTTTTTTTACTATTTTATCTCTATTTTTTCTAATTTAACCTAAATGTGTCCCTTCATTATCTTTATTTT
The DNA here is from genome assembly GCA_019916065.1 of Vitellaria paradoxa. Lineage (NCBI taxonomy): Eukaryota > Viridiplantae > Streptophyta > Magnoliopsida > Ericales > Sapotaceae > Vitellaria > Vitellaria paradoxa. The sequence continues at coordinate 45,442,766 of CM034237.1, read as the reverse complement.
GTTGACTATTTTACTATTTTATTATTTCTTAATTTAACCTAATTATGTCTTTCCATTATCATCATTTTACTATTTTACATTTTTTTTTTGTTTTTTTCAATTTAACCCAACTTTTTCTCTTCGTTATCTTTATTCTATTCCAATGTTTGAAAAACTTTTTTTTTACTAATTTACCCCTTTTTTCTAGTTTAACCTAACTATGTCCTTATATTATCTTCACTTTATTGATTATTTTATTATTTTACCCTTTTTTTAATGTAACCTAATTCTGTCTTTCCATTATCATCATTTTACTATTTTACCTTTCATTTTCTAATCTACACTACTATTATAAAATCTGAGTAATTGTAAAACTTTTTTAGACTATTTTACCCTCATCTTATTATACAAACCCAAATATATCCTTCTTTCTTAAGCTTTTTTCCATCCTTCCTAGCCTGTTATCTTCTATAATTATAACATTAATGCAAATTATTAAAGGATAAATAATTATATATTTATTTTTATTAGCCTTACTATATCCCTCATTTCTAAAACTCTTAAATTTAAATGGTATTTAATAATTGAAAACTTTATTTATATTAATAATTGAAAGTTAAGCATCTTTTTCAAATTTAAATGGTATTTAGAAAGTTTTATTTCCATTAATAATTAAAAGTTATCATATTTCATAATTGTAGCATCTTTTCAATTTTTATCTTTTTGTCTTCCTTATATTTTACCCACAAGAAGAAAAAAAAAAAAAAAAAAACGTCACATTGTTAGTCTCTATTTCTATTTCTCTTTTCCCTCTCTCTATATGTATGTTATTTATTTATTTCATTTAACTATTTGAATTTATTTTTTATTTTTGCAGATATGTGTTGATAATATACTATTTGTATGCCTACATGGTCTACCATCTCAAATTTTTAAAATTTACAAGGTTTTATTCTTGATTTTGTCTGCCTTTTGTTGTATATAATTGATTTTTGTAATTATGTTTTGATAATATATTATTTGTATACCTACATGATGTGGCATCTTGAAATTGTAAAATTTGCAAGGTTTTGTTATTGATTCTGTCTGCCTTTTGTTATAATTGGATGAATTGTTAGTGTTTTAAGCTTCTAAAATGTATTTTTGGACTTTTAATATTTCCTAAAATAGTTTTTCTTCTTGTGTTTAACTTTCAGGTATCAGATATTATTTTTTTTTCTAAGATTTTTATACTCTCATCTCCTAATCTATGAATTATTAATACAAAAATTATAAAACAAATTTTGAAAAATTAATGAAGAAATTTGAAGGCGCAGTAACTGTGGAACTGGAATAGAGAATGAAGAGTCCGAAGAAAATGACTAAAAAAGCGACAAATCCCGCAATTTATTTGAGCAGTGTGGGTGGGTTCTTTGAATATTGTTGGTACTTTTGAGAACATTCAACTTTAAATTACATTGTTGGCACTTATAAATTAGTGAAAATAAAAGAAAATAAATAAAAAAGTCACAAAGAATTAAAAAAGATATAAAATCTCAAATATGCTCTTATTTGAATAAATTTAAAAATAGAATACAATAAAATAAAATAAAAGAAATTCATTTATACATCTATTTTTTTAATTTTTTTTTTAATTTTATGCACTTTCCTTACATTTTCAATCACAATTTAAATAAGAGAAATTTTAAATTCATATTTTATTCTTTCTACTGTGATAAATCATTGATCAAAATACAGTTTTAAGTAAACACATGTTTAAGCTTTTGATTTTTACTAAAAAATTTACAAAAATATTAAAATTATTTTATAAAAAGATAGACAGGAGAAAGTGAGAAAAAAATTTATAAATATTGAATAAAAAAGTAAAAAAATATAAAAACTAATTGTGAAAAAAAATTATTCCGATTAGAATGGATTACAAGATATAGTAAAATTAAAAATATTCATTAATGTATTAGTTTTTTTAATCCAATTAAAGTTTAATTACTTAACTTCCAGTCATGTTTTCTTTTGTTTTTCAACGTAACCCAAATAAGAAAATAAATTTTGAATCAGTATTTCATATAAGAGACACACTGAGATTAAAAAAAAAAAAAGAAAATTAGATAATAAAAAATAAAATAATAAAAAGAAAGTGAAAAATAATTAATAAAAAATATTTGAGTTTCTTAAAAAGAATATTAAACTCTAAAAAATAAAATGTATGTTTGGAGTAAGATTTTGGTGTAAAAAAAAATAAAAAGAAGAATGAAGTGAAAATAAAAAGAAAATTAAAAAATTAAACAAAAGGCATTAATAAATATATTAATTTCTTAAATCCAATTAATTTTAATTTTTTAAATTTCAAATAATTTTCTTTTTTTCTTTTTCTTTTTTTTTATACATAGAGAGAGATACAAAGACACAAGTGAAATATAAAGAAAAAAATGAATATGAAAGGAAACTTTTGGTTTAATTTTTATGTTATTTTTTTATAAAAAAGTTTTAACAAAACTAATTCTAAAATACAATCAAGAAATATTATAATATAAAAAATATGTTAAGGATGATTTTCAATAGATATAAAAAAAATAAGAGTGAAATTGGAAAATAATAGGAAAAAAATCTATTGAAATCCTAAAGAATCATATTCAAAATATGGGAAAGATAATTTTAGTAGATGTAGATAAAAACTAAGGGTAAAACTGAAAAAGAAAATAGAACCAAAAAAGTCATTGAAAATTCTAAATAAACATTGCTACTTGTTATGTAGATAAAATAAAGATAACAGTAATATTTAGAAGAGAAAATAAAAATAGAAAAAAATCAAAATAAAAATAAAGAAAAATATAACTCTTAAAAAAACTAAAAAAAGACACATAAGAGAGAAAGTTGGTAATAAATCTTAAATGAGAAAAATGTTAATATTGAGAAAATGGTACTAAAAATACATTTATTTTTACTCTTAAAGAAAATTAAACTAAAAAAGACAAAGTGATAAAATGGTAATAAAGCAAAGCAAATGGGGGCAAAGTTGAAAATTTGTGGCAAAAAAAAAGTAGGCTTAACCCCGATTGTCATTTATTATATATAATATTTATATAATTATGATTTATAATATTAAAAAATTATAAATTTATTCTATTTTTAACTTCTCGCACTCAAAAATTAACATTTAAAAATTAATATTTATTGCAAGAGTAGATAAGTGCAAGAAATTAAAAGTGAAATATATTTATTATCTCGTGTGATATTAGTATATAAATAAAATTTATTACATTTGAGTATAAATATATTAAATTATTTTTAATTATAATTAAATATTGCAAAATATATTACATTTGAGTATAAATATATTAAATTATTTTTAGTTATAATAAAATTTGTATACTAAAATATTATTTGACTTATAATAATTATGTTAAAAGTTATTAATTAAGCATTACTATTATACCATTACATGTTAACAAAAATATTAGGTATACTAAAAATTATATTATTAAACATTAAACACAACAGTTAAAAAATTATTAAACATCACTAATAATTTATATTGATATATTTTTATTTTTAAAACATAAAAAATTGTTGAATTTAGCCATGGATTGAATAAAAAAAAATCATTCAACTTATAGAATGTTAATATATATGTTTATAAGCTTTTATATAAATTCTTGATTTATATGTTTTTTTCTTTTAAGTATTTATTAGTAGCCACTTTTTTTTTTCACAATTACCTTAATCATAAATTAGTGAATATGTGAGCTAGAAATATGACTATCTATTGTATTATTTTGGATCTATATTAACTTACGACTTTTCAAAAAAACAAAGAGTGTGAGTACACTACTTGTTTTTTTCACACTCTTTATTTTTTTGCTAAATATTTTTCTATTTAAGTTTTTATTTTTTTAAAATAAAAAATAAAAATAAGTTTGACAAATACATTTTGTTGCCAAATTTTAAAATTCTTTAAATTTAAATAGAAAAATAGTAACTTTAAATTTTACCAAACAAGATCTACGATTTTTAAAACAAACTATACTGGTTAAAAATATATATATATATATATTTTTGTCTAAATAGAATTATATATTTAATTTTAATTACACGTGCAACGTGCGTGCACTTAACTAGTAACAATAATAATAATCAAAATGCATAGGCATGAGAAAATTAAATAATTAATTTTAAAATTTGAATTTTATAAATTTATTTTTTAATAATAAAATTCAGTTTAATAATATATTTTACTTCCTGATTTAGTAATTAACAGAATTTGAATAATTAATTTCAAAACTTAAGTTTTTTATATTTAGTTTTTTATATTTACCTTTTAGTCTTGAAGATTTGATATAACAAATTCTACTAATTGATTTACTAATTAGTAGTTTGGATAATTAATTCTAAATTGAATTATATATATATATATATATATATATATATAAATTTGTCTTTTAATCATGAAAATTAATTAACAAAATATTTTACTAAATATTATTTTGGATAATTAGTTTTAAAATTGAATTTTATATATTTATCTTTAATCATGAAAATTAATTTAACAAAAAATTTGTTATATCAAGTTTTTAAGGCTGAAAGTTAAATATAAGAAATTAAAATTTATTATCCAAACTCTGTTAATTACTAAATCAATATATAAAAAATTATTATTAAAGTAAATTTTATGACTATATATATATATATAATTTAAAATTTATAATTAATTATTCAAATTACTCATAACTTTGCATTTTGATGACTATTGTTATATTTATATTTTTAGAAGCAAAAATAAAAAAGGCAAGATTAGTAACTTTTGGAAATATTTTAATAAAATAAAGATCCAAACTAACTAAAAGGGGTCAATGGTTAATAACTTTTGAAAATAAGAGGGTTTACGTTAATTTTAAATGTTGATGAGGTTTATGTGTAATTTGCCTAATGTTTAAGAGGGATGTGTATAATTGTGAGGGACTGTGAATGACCTACCCGTGAAGGACTCTGCATGCGGGAGAGTGAAGCAGGAGGTGAAGTAGAGAAGCAATGCCTCCCATCCCACATCGCCTGGGCTGTGGAAGGAAGTGGCATATATGTAATATTCGATATCAATATAGAACAACGCGTTTTAAAGCCATGAGGGCACTGGGTTCAATGGGAACTCCAGGGTTAAACGTGCTCCAGTGGGAGCAGTACTAGGATGGGTGACCTCCTGGAAAGTGGCTTACTAAGCCCAAAGCGGACAATATTGTACTATATGGATGCGGGTCGTTACAAATGGTATCAGAGCCAATACTCAACCGAAAGTGTGGGATAATGCGTGGGCCCCACGTGTAGGGGACCTGCATGTGAGGGACTCTGCCTGCGGGAGAGTGAAACAGGGGGCTACGCGGGGACGCGAAGGGAGAGGATTGTGAGGGACTGTGAAGGACCTGTCCGTGAGGGACTCTGCCTGCAGGAGAGTGAAGTGAGAGGTGAAGCAGAGAAGCAATACCTCCCATCCCATATCGCTTGGGTCGTGGAAGAAAGTGGCATATATGTAATATTCGATATCAATATAGAACAACGCGTTTTAAAGCTATGAGGGCACTGGGTTCAGTGTGAACTCCAGGGTTAAGCGTGCTCCAGTGGGAGCAGTACTAGGATGGGTAACCTCTTGGGAAGTAACCTCTTGGGAAGTAGCTTACTAAGTCTAAAGCGGATAATATTGTATTATATGGATGCGGGTCGTTACAATAATTATTTGTATAAAAAACCGTTACAATAATTATTTGTATAAAAAACATCTTACCATTTGTCCAAAATATTTAACCCGTTTAAAATTTAATAAATAATTTCTTTGTAAGTTGAATTAAAATATTAAATTAACAAAAAATATTAAATTTAATTAAATTTATATCACACTCGTTACATGACCATATATATATATATATATATATATATATCGTTTAAAAATTATTTTTTGAAAAAAGTAAATTAAATTTTTAAAAAAATAAAATAATCTTTTATTTTTAAATAAAAATGAGTAAAAATATATTTTTATTTATCTATTTTTGTAAAAAAATCTTTTACTCAACTAATTTTGACTTATTAAATATAGATTTAGTTAAATTATGAGCTTATGTATTAACTTTTAAATTACAGGGTTATAAAATTGCAAAAGAATAAAGTATAGTTACCCAATTTTAAAAAAGTAAAATAGAAAAAATCAATGGAAGAAAAATATTGAAGAAAGCGGGTAGAATTTGCTAATCTCGCTTCACTACTTGGACAATTTTTTGTGCATATTCACGAAATAAAATTTAAAAAGTTGATTTTTTTTTGAAATATAATGAATTTCCCATGTTTAAAATTTTAATTACATGTTCAAATATATTAAAAAATTAAAACTACATTCAGCTCCGAATAATTAAAAAAAAAGTAATTTTGGAAAAATGATTGTAGTTGGAGATTTATCTGCTCTTTCATTTTGTTACGTAATACATGATTTTAAAAGTATTAATATTTATTAACATTTTATCATTTCTTTTTATAAAATTAATGATGAGATTAAATACACTACTAAAAAAATTCATATATTTCATTTCTAAACAGGATTTGTGCATTTCATATAGAAATGAAATATATATAAATGATGCTTGGAGTTGTAAAAATTAATATAAGTTTATAAAAGTTGTAGTCTCAAAACTCGTGTAGTAAATGAAAATTTTAAATTTTATAAAAATTTGTAAAATTTTGTCAAATTTTATAGAGTTCTAAATAGGTCCATAATAAAAAAAAGAAAAGAAAAAGAAAACAAAACAAATTGTTGACAAAGGTAATGGTCCGGGATTTGATTTAAGTTTCCAACGAGACTTTGCAAGCACATACGTAGTAGCGCCGGGTGGTAAATAACAAGCACAAATGTGATTTAATAGATAAATTTTTGGTGTTTAGTATTTTTAATTCAAATTATATTTTTTTGGAGATGAATAGTATAATTTTTAAACTTTTGTGGTAAAAAGTTGAAGAGAGAAATCGCGAGAATGATTTTTTGGGTCCGTTTCTATGGATTTATGTTAGAATTTTATTGAAAGTTGTTGAATTTTTTAACTTTTGTGAGAAAAAAGTTTGAGAGAAAAATCATGAGAATGGTTTTTAAGTCTGTTCTCACGGATTTATGTCAAATTTATTGAAATTTGTTGAAAAGGTATTGAAATTTGTGAAAAAGTTATAAAAGTTTGTAAAAAAAAGTATTAAGATTTGTAAAAATTTGTTGATAAATATAGTTATACATAGAAATTTATAGAGATTTCATGAAGTACGAGATGACAAAAATGTGATAGAAAGTTTTAGAGATTTTTAAAAATTTTTATTAATTTTTAATAAATCAAACGCTGCTGCGGTTAATTTGTGGTTCTCGTACAATACCTATAAATAAAGGTTGACATTATTTATTTATTTAATGACTCAAGGTGCTTGAATCAATTGATGCAAATCATGCAGGCAAACTTATGAAAATTTTATGTTTAAGCTCAAGCCTTCAAAGCAGCACATTTCCTTAAAATCAAACTTGAGATCTCAAGATTCCTTTATTCCATTATCTATTGAACAATATTTTACTACAAGAAAAGATTATTAAAAAAATTATTAATATGAATGCTAATTATCAAAATAAATTATTAATATGAATACTTTTTGTATTTATCAATTTAAATAAAAATAAAATAAAATAAACACATATGATTACGTGATAAATCTTACATAATACACATGAATAAACAGTTTATGTATTTATTTATTTATTTACTTTTTTTATGATTTAACGTGTTTGGACTAATTTATGCATACCTTAACTATTTTTTAAGACCTCAACCAGAATAAATCCATGAAAATTCTATATTTGGACTCAAGCCTCCTAAAAAAATGCCTTCCCTCATAGTTGAACTTGAGGCTTCCTACAAAAAAATCTCAAACTATGTCCAAAGTGACCTAAACCCCTTACTAAGGCTTGGTGCACTTGGTAAACCCCTTCTCTGGCATTCGGTGGTCAAGTGAATTAGGAGGGTAGATCAACTTTATTTCAAAATCAATAAACTCTATTATCCTTTATTCCATTATATATTGAGTGATATTTTCTTAAAAAAAAGATTATTGATTTTGAGCAATAAACTCTTTTAGTGCTTAACACTTTAAATGAAAAAATATATAGAAATGTTTATTTATTTTTAAAACACTATCAAGATATTTTTCAACAACTAATTCAGATAGATTTTTTTAGTAAATAAACATTTTTATTATGCATAAATTGTAAAGTGTGTCGTCAATGAGTCAAATTCAAACCGAACATGATGAATTTAAATCTGATCTAGATGTGATAATAATGAATCCAATTTAAATTTAATAACAAATGGGTAAATTTTAGATAGATATAGACTCTATCCATAATAAAATGAGTATTTAACTTGTTTTTTTAAACCTTCAACAAGCAATAATGGAAAAAATTTTCACTAGGTTTAAGGCAAAAAAAAAAAAAAAAAAGGGAAAGAGAAAAAAACACCTCAAAATCAAAGAACGAGATGACAATTTTGCCCTTATTTGTTAGGAGTGTCTAAGTGTCTGTTTGGTAGCCGTTAACTTTTAACTACTCAACTTTTTAGTTTTTTTTTTAAATAATTAAATTTATCTTTTTATATTTTAAATTTTTTAAATCATGAAGTGCAAAAATATCAAATTAATAAAATGTTAAAAAATTAATTATTAAACGTTAATTTTTTCCCAATTGCAAAAAAAAAAATAATTATTAAACGTTAACTTTTTTTTTCAAATATTAAAAAAATAACTTTTTAATAATTAGTAATTAGCCCCATTTTTTCACTTTTTTTATTCTCCAGCTCTATCAAATTTTAAGGCTACGTCTGAGAAAAAAAATGGTTAGTTTATTTTTAGTTAGTTACTGGGTGTGTTTGGAATTGTATAAAAGTATATAAAATAAAATAAAATTGTAAAAATAAATGTATCGTAATTGGTACATTGAGTGAAGAATTTAATTTTTGTTATCTCGTAATTCGTGTTTGTAAAAATTTATAAGATTTTATTTTATTTTGTTTAGCTCCAAATAGAGCCACTATAGCAGTTAAAAATAAGTTTAGTAACTAAAAATAAGTTAGCTATTTTTGTGTTTGAAAAGAAAAAAATTTTTTTTTTTCAAGTAAATTTTTAATTTTAATTAATTTAATAATTTTATCCTTAAAAATTTTTAAAAAATTAAAATATAAAAAGATAAATTTAATTGACCATTTTATCAGTTAGTCGCTGTGACAACTATTAGCTCCCCTCCTCAAACGGAACGGCTTCAAGGGGGGAAAGAGTGAGAGAGAGTTGAAGTAGAAAATGGCGGGATCTCTAGCAGTGGAAGCAAGCGAACGCATGGAGATGGTGAAGTCGGCGACCGCCGTTGGAGACCAATGGGAGGTTCAATACTCTCGCTTCTTCAACTATCCTTCTCTCTCCTCTACTTCTTCGTCTCTCATTTCTCTCTCCAACGCCCGAAGAGACCGCTTCAGAGGCACTTGGATCTCTTCAACTGCGTCTTCCACCGCCTATCTCAACCTCACTGCTGACCCCTCAAACTCCGAATTCATCCTCACCGTCAACTTACTTGGTAAAATTCACGTGAGTTAAAGAATACTCCAGAAAGCTTTCCACTGATTGATTCACCTGATTTTTTTGTCGATTTTGTAATTTTACGATTGGAATTCAAACCAAGTAACCTGATTATGCGAAGCTTATAAAATGTGATTATCCTAGTTATGTTGATGCTTTTGAAGTTCATCTGCCTTGATCGAGCGAAATTTTCTGTGAAGATTTTGGTGCGATTGTGGCTCTTCGAATTCTTAATTCCTCGAATTTGTCGCTATCTGTTTATAGTTTTTTTCAATCAATTTCTCTCAATTATCCAAAGTAATGCTTACCAATTGAACAAAATTTAGTAGAATCACATATATTGTGAATTTAGGGATCAGACTCTTTAAGTAGTTCTTCCTAGAATTCTGCTGATTAAATGTGCTTTACAGGCTGGCTCAATTATTGTCTTGAATATTGATTTTGACCAATTGAGTAGCTGCATGGAAGTAATTGTAAGACACGTTTTGCTTTTTGCTTATCTTATTTCCAGCTTCTTTCATAGAAGATTGCAAGTTCAGCTGTATAATTTTAAACTGATCGGGACTGAATGCACTTCTTTTATAGCTTCACAAATTTAACATTGTTATGTTACTTGACACATGATGATTTGGAAACGAGAGTCTGGAAGTTTTAGATTGCAATTATTTATCTAGAGGATTTGAGAATTCTTGCTATATGGAATTTTGAGTATCCATTACCAAAAACTTCGTTCCAGTTTGTTTTAATTAACTTATGCATGTCTTATTTTCTTCAGCTCAAAATTGTGCCCATAATTGATATCACATTGGCATTTTTTCAAGTTGGTCATTAAAATATTTTTTTCATCGTACCAAGATCTATTTCCAACCAGTATTCTGTTGTGCTTCCATTTTGTTTGTCATGCAGAAAGAGGATACTAGATTTTGGAACTCTGAAAACTGTTGTGGTTATACATTTTAATATGTTACAGGAGGAACACTACATTTCCAAGCTGCATTTCTCCTGGCCTCATGTGTCATGCATATCTGGATTTCCAAGCAGAGGTAGCAGAGTTGTTTTTGTTACCTACAGAGATTGTGTAGGCCAGGCAAGCAACTAAATACTCTCCTAAATATTCTGAATAGATACAACTCATGTATGGTTGTCCTTTTTTCATTATCTTCTGTTGTTTACAAAGAAGAAATTCCCCAAAACAAAACAATGGAATTTAAGGTCCAAACAAAGAAATATACTGAATCTAAGTAAAGATATTTATTGATCTTTAGTTTTAAATTCTGAATGTGATAAATGCAGGCTGAAGATATAAATTTCTGAAATCTTTTCAAGGGAAATATTCTCCCCTGGAACAAACTGAACTATTGGAGAATGATATTCCTAATTTCCTAAATAGGTCATGCCACACACTCACACTATACATAGGGTGAAAGAAGTTTGAACTTGTGAAGAGTCCCTATATTTTTCGTCTCTTACGTGATCTCCCTGGAAGTCACCAATATGCTTCAAATTTGGAGTACAGTATGAATTTGCTTCCTTCAACAAGCCAAAATAAGCGTGTCTGCATTGCATTGGATGCTACTATTCATATGCTAATTAATCTTTCGCTTGGATTATGATTTCCGCTGACGTTGTTTCTCTTCACATGTAATCATTTTGGAAAGTTGTAACTCAATTTTACTATTTTCCTTTTATTGATGTGGCTCCAAGCCTAATTAATTCCTTTTTCATGTTTCCAGATCCAAAAGTTTGCATTGCGGTTTTCAACAAACAACGAAATAGAAACATTTATGAGTGCTTTGAAGGTGCAATCATCACACTGTGCAATTGTTGCTTGTCTTAAAAATTCTCATGCCAATGGTGATTCTCGGCAGACTTCCGTTGTCCTTGGTAATAATGCTATGATGCTTTCTTTTTTCTCCCAGGGGATCATGGGTGTTGTTAGGGACACTAGTGTTCTGTGTAGCAACACTGTATCTGAAATTTCATCTCAACTTGAGTTCATTCCTTCTGAAGGACCCCCAAACAGGTGGTATCAAAGATTTAATTACTGTTACTGGACTGCATTCTTTTCTTTGCGGAAGATACATGCTACATAGAATAATTATGAATGTACTTTGACTAATATAGCAAGAAAAATTGATTGACATCTATGGCATTTCCAGACATAAGGAAGACTGGAGTTCTATGGTTGCTGTAGACACGTGTATCCATCAGACACAATCGAGCTTGAGCAATGAAATTATTCCAAGGTCAAATTCCCAGGATACTGAACTCAATTGTGATAGTGAAGGCATTTTTGCAGGACTGCCTCCCAGTTTCATGTCATTGGTGATGAGCTGTCAATCTGTGGTTGAAACAGGTACATGAGAACCTTCAATTATAACACTATGAGATGTCTCATTTCTGGTCATGTTTATATTTATTTTTATTTTTTGATAAACATCATTCATGGCCATGTTTAATAAGCATTTTCTTGATTTGAACTGTGTAGCTGCAGCACAGTCAACTGTATCTGAAGAAGTTGATCTTAAATGCCAAATTACGGTATTGTGTTAAAACATTGGTTTATATATATATTTATCTATGTTTAAATGAAACTCAACACACCAAATCATGGGTTTATAACGTCTATGAATATGTTTCGGTCCTACTTCTTTAATTTTTCTTCATTTTTTTCAATTTTTGCAGAAATATTTGGGTGATTCTTCCTTCCAAGGTACATGGTTCCAGAATGCTTCTAATATTGAGTAGTAAATTGCTTGCAGTCGTTTGTTACTAGCCAAAGAGAGCCTGACTTGAGACTGAATATGTGAATTTGCCGTTTAATCTAACTGGTTATTAAATCAGTTCATATCAAATGATGTGTTTTCCTTTTCTGCATTAATGGGCATGTGCATGCACTTAAAATGATAATACACTAAAATTTCCATAGCGGCTAATATCTGAATTCTGGTTGAAAAATTGTATACAAATCTCGTTGATGTTATTGCTCAAGGTGCTAATTTTGTCTACCCCATTCTCTTTAACTGACAGATATGTTGAGCAAAGTAGAGAAAGTTATCAGTGAACTGGGAGACGATTTAATGCTGTAAGCATATGCTGCTTTCACTCAGCAAGCCTCATCTAGCCCCGGAAACTTCTACTGCAAAGATCAGACATTCATCTGCGCAATGATGTTTGCCAAAAATTTCTTTCATTACAGCAATATTTTGCTTTGTGTGATATCTCTTTGACCATTTTTTGTTGTTGGTATCTTTGACTCTTCTGTCTGACAGATTCTAATAGCAATTGAAAAAAAAATTTATTTTTTTTTTTTCGAAAACCTCAATAATAAGTGGAGGAATAGAATTGATTAACAACCATGTCCACTCCAGCATTCTGTTGTTGCCTGGCAGAGTCCCAAGGGATACTTCTAACATAACTGTTCATTGGATCAATAAATTTGTTTGGAACGTCCAGTTTTAGTTGAAACAAGAACTGTTGCTGGAATCAACAATGTTACTTGGATTTACTTCCATAAATCAACGGTTCTCTTGAATTGGAAGAGTTATTTGATCGCCAGCATTTCCTGAGTTGAACTTGTTGTGAAATTAAAAAAAAAAAATCAAGTAATTGTTGTTATCTCCTCTCTGTTCTGGTTTTCAAATCCACTGTCCCAATCGCATCATGGCCTAGCCAAACTTTAAAATATTTGGGACTCTAGAATGACAAGTTATTGCAAGAATTTCAGTGTACGGCGTATATGGCATTGGATGTTTCTGCAGAGTCGATTTTTGCATCTTATATGGACTACCAAAAAGCTGTCTTAGAAGGTGACTGTATGGAAGTGAGGACTGCTCTGACTACTCAGGAAACTTATACTTGGTTTGGAAGGGTGGATTCGATAAGATTTGATTTTATTTAATGAGAATTCTCATCAATTTTTATATTTGAAATTAGAATAAAATTTTATTGAGTTGGATTGATTTCATTTCACAACTTGAATTTTGAAATTTTTATATCATTTGAAATACAATTCAAAATAATAAAATTTGATGAGAATACATCATTTTCTTAAAACATCTAAGTGAATAAATTTATTTTCATATATCATATTTACTATATTTTATATTTATTATTAACATGGTCAAATTTAATATTTTTTTAAATCAATCTAATTTAATTTTTAAATTTAAAATATGTTCTAAACATAAAATTTTATTTATCAAATTAAATTAAATTAATTTTATTTTAAAATCAATTCTAAGATGAAAGTGTTTTCAAAGGGACGTTAATGTTCCATGGAGGCCATGTCAATGAAATATCTTAAAACGGGTCTAGAGGCTACATGCATTGTCAGTTTTTGTTAAAACAGATGGAACAGAGCAGTGCGTGAGCTTGCCAAACATGCCTGATGCCTTAATCAGTACTGCCGTCAGTGTTGAGAGGAAGGACCATATTCTTTTTTACCCTCCTCTCCGACATCCCCAGTTTGTTTAGCTTTATCGTAGGACACGCGGAGCTTCTTCAATCCCTGTTATGAGGTTGATCCAATGATGGGGACGTTACAGAGACGAATAGCGAAAGTGATGTAGGTAATATTATCATATAGCTAGTCGGCATTACGCTTAATTTTCTGTGCCTCTACTTAAAAAAACCCTCCTTGGCCGGCAATTCAAGGTCTCGTTGAAAATATCGAACAAGTGGAAGCAACAGTAGCTTGTGTGATAAAAGTATTGCGTGAAACTGATCACGAGACAGCTGATATGAGTTCCCGACGAGGTACGATTATTTAATCCCAATTCGGCTGCACTATCGTACCATCAAAAATGCACCGCACCTTTCTGTCTCTGATGTCCCCTGTTCCATGTGAACTAGGGCTGTAAACAAAATGATTCTCGAGTATGAGCATGTTCAGACTTATCTATTAAGAAGGTGCTTAAAGTTATAAAAATTAATATAAATTTATTAAAATTGTAATTTTATAATTTGTGTTTTTGAGTAAAAAAATTTAAATTTTGTAAAAATTTGTAGAGATTTATAACATTTTGTAGAACTTTAAACACATCCTAAAGTTATTGGCGCACTTAAACCGAGTCTTGAACAAGTTGAAAATATTATGCTCAATCTTTTTTTTTTTTGTGATTTGGAACCCTGTCAGACTTTTGCTGATGGGTAAACTGGAGGACAAATGTCGGCCCTCTCTCGACCACTCCTTTCAATTGAGTTGCGGGACTCAAAATCTCGCTAATAACGTGAGAAGCACACTCACTTGTCAGTTCGGCTATACAGGGAGGCCTCAATTTTGTTTGTTAGGTTTAATTTCAACCTCGAATCAAGTATGCTTGCAAGTCTCTAATCGAGCAAGTTAACAAACAAACTTAACAAACAAATAAAATTTTCTAATTAATTAAGAAAGTTATAGATTAAGCAGTGCTAGCTCATGTGAGATGATTGCCTCAGTCCTTGCCTCAGCCTGGTTGCCCCAGCCCCTGGGCCTTAGCCCAAGTTGATTGCCCCTTACTCATTGGTCCGGAGGTTGTCCTAGCCCAGGGACTTGTTGGGCTTACTCCTGAGCCAGCTCTGAGATTAAGAAACAATAATTTATAACTTATTTAAATTATTGATAAGAGAAAATAATTTACTAAAATCTTAAAGGCAATATTAGCTAATCTAATTATTAGTATATTCATGAAAACTTAAATAAGTATATTTATGACTTTATGTGTTTAAAGTTTCATTGAGTTAAATTTACTCTTATTAAAATCTAAATTGTTTATTTATTGAGTTTGAAAAAAGTGCTCAAATTTGTTAGAATATAAGTAAATTTTATGGAAAGCTTAATTCGTTTGTAGCTTTATTGTGAATCACCAACTAAAATATTATCTCGAGAAGTAACTCGTAATCATTGACGAGCTATCTCTAGGATTTCAATCATAACAAGATTTAGTATACCCTACTCCTTGGGACAGGTTTTGCTTTCAACAAAATGATGTTTATAAGTTTAGACTTTCTATCTTTTTCTTTGTTAGTATCTAAACCAGAACTGGGAGTTTCCACATGGAGGACAGTCAACCAGGGCCAAACTTACAAAGATTGTGTCAATAACTGACAAGCACATATTGACAAAGAGAACGTATTAATTGCCTTTTACAATCCTGCAATTCCATTTCCTCTTCTTGCTTGCCTAGCACCCATATCCATGGCTCCGAAGGCTCTTCTTCCCCTTCTTCTCCTCTGTTTAATGAGAACTCTTCTCTCAACTTTCGTTTGTAGTGCCTCTGCCAAGTCAACTGGAGTGAAACCTGTTGGAAAAATTAGTCAAATTCAGTCACTATTTTGAGAAAACTAAATATCATTAAATTAAACTTACAATTTTGTGCAGAAAATTGAATTCACTGATCAAGCCTAGTGTTGGACACTATCTCCTTAAGACTGAATTCGCCCCTCCACAAGACTTCTGATTTTAATGGACGTCAGTCTCCCAGGATAGAATGATCACACATACACACAAAAGGAAGCGACAATTTGTGTGTTCTTGCGAACCAATACTTTGCTTGTACTCTTTGTGTGCAAATGAAATTTTCTTATGCAAAAGAATTTTGTATGCAATATTTTTAATGCAAAAAATCCAACCCGGTTTTATGCAAGGATGAATGTTTAAATAATTAGCCATTAGCCATGTCTATTGGAAGAATAGACACCACCATTCATGAAGAGGGACATCTGTTCATAGAACAGACATGTCTGTTAGGAAGAGATACTCCAAAACGACGTAGTTTTGGAGAAACAATATTTAGACCGGGCTAATAATTAGATTGGGCTAATGGGCCACAGAATTTTCTAAGCCCAAAATCTAAAATGAGATCATTCAAACCCAAAATTTATTCAGGCCCACTTTAGTTCTAACTTTGAAGCCAATTTTCATTCACATAATTTATGATTTTAAACATGTGACTACATGAAAGTAATACTCTTACTTAATTATATTAATTCTACATTTGATCCATAATTAATTAATATATATGAATCCCACGTAAATATTGGTTTAAAGTTAATAAAAAATTATAGTTAAAACCATGAACTCCAACAAAACCTTTCGCTTGCGCCGATGGCAGCAAGAAGACTTGTACTTCTTTACTCTACTAGCACAATAATCTTCGGAAATAACAAATTGCCTCTTTTTACTCCGTCAACGGATCGCAAATCGAGCCTATTTCCCATGGCTACGAGCACCACTTCCTAGTTTCAGTACTGTGTTCTTGCCAGGAAGCCAATGGTGCTGCGGGGGTGACTGTCGGCTACTTCTATAACACAGTATATAAAATGCAAGACAATGAATCGTCTGCGGATGTTGCCAGTAAGATCTATAGCGGGCAAGCTTGGGAAGTTGGTTCCTATGATCGAGGAGAAGAAGTTCCTATACATCTTATGTGTGGGTGTGCGGAAAGTGACTATCAGATTATTGTAACGTATACTGTTCAGCGATCTGATACACTGTCAGATATCGCAACTCTGTTGTCTGCTAGAGCTAGTGAAATTCGGAGATTAAACAAAGTACTGATGGGGAATTTTGTTGGGAATTAGTCCTTCCTAACCAGGATCGATGAGAAACGAAAATAACAAAACGAAGAATATTGAATCAAAATAACAATCATACAGAGAAACACAAGGATTTACGTGGTTCATCCCAAAATAAGGCTACATCCACGGCTACTGCAGTCTTTCACTATGATCTAAAAATTACAACCCTCTTTCTCTCTGTTGTACAATGGGATAGACGCCCCCCTCATCTATTTATAAGTATAGAATTAGGGTTACACGGAAACACAAAAAAATTACGAAAGTACCCCCAAACCCCCCCGTTGGACCCAGGTTTGAGTGAACAGTACTTATCAAGGTTCACCGACCCAACAATCTCCCACTTGGAACCTGATAACACAAGCTCTCCATCATCTTCATTACACAGAGAAAACACCGCAACAACTTGATCTTCCTTTATCACTCTTGAAGTCCAACTGAAGTTGCACACAACTTCAGTTTGTTAATGGTGACTGTTTGGTCAACATATCTACTGGATTCTTACTGCCATAAATCTTCTCAAGAGACAAGACTCCATCATCTACAAGTGAACGAATGAAATAGTATCTCAGCTGAATGTGTTTTGTCCTAGAATGAAAAGTTAGATTCTTTGTAAGATGAATAGCACTCTGACTGTCACTATGCAAAATATTCCTTTCTTGCGTCTTACCCAACTCTACTTGAAAGTTCTATAACCAAATCATCTCATTTCCAGCTTCAGTAATAGCAACATACTCAGCATCTGTTGTAGAAAGGGCCACAATCTTTTGTAATTGTGAAATCCAACTCACTGCTGTACCACCCAATGTGTAAATATAGCCAGTAGTACTCTTTCTGTTATCCAAATCACCAGCTAAGTCTGCATCAACATAACCATGTAACCCGATGCCAGTTCGTCTAAAGTAAAATGCCATGTCTGTAGTATCACTCAAGTATCTAAGGATCCACTTTACTGCCTCCCAATGCTGCTTGCCTGGATTGCTCATGTATCTGCTAACCATTCCCATTGCATGTGCAATGTCTGGTCTGGTACAAACCATAGCATACATTATGCTACCGATAGCTGAAGCATATAGAATACGTTCCATGTAAGCCTGCTCTTCTTTGGTATTTGGAGACTGCTCTTTAGTAAGTCTGAAGTGGCTAGCCAATGGGGTGCTCATTGGTTTTGCACCATACATGCTAAACCTCTTAAGAACTTTCTTGACATACTCAGCCTGTGACAACTTCAAAATACCATTTGCCTTGTCCCTGTAAATTCTCATACCAAGGATTTTGTTTGCAACTCCAAGGTCCTTCATCTCAAATTGGTTGGATAAAAGTTTCTTCAATCTTTTTATCTCTTCAATGCTAGATCCTGCGATAAGCATATCATCAACATATAAGAGTAAAATAATATAACTTTTGTCAAACTTCTTGAAATAACAGCAATGATCTGCTTGGCATCTTGTAAAACCGTTGCTACACATAAACCCATCAAATTTCTTGTACCACTGCCTAGGAGCCTGTTTCAAACCATACAAACTTTTTCGAAGTTTGCATACAAGCTCCTCTTTCCCTCGTGTCAAGAAACCTTGTGGTTGCTTCATGTAAATTTCCTCCTCCAAATCACCATGGAGAAAAGCCGTCTTCACATCCATTTGCTCAAGGTGCAAGTCTTCAACAGCCACAATTCCCAACACTAATCTGATAGTGGTCAACTTTACAACTGGAGAGAAAATTTCAGTGTAGTCAACTCCTTCCTTTTATTGAAATCCCTTTGCAACCAATATGGCCTTGTAGCGTTTACTCCCATCATGTTCTTGTTTAAGCCTATAAACCCATTTGTTGTGCAAAGCTTTCTTACCTGCTGGTAGTTCAGTCAACGCCCATGTCTGATTTGCTTTGAGTGAATTCATTTCATCCTGCATCGCTGACTCTCACTTAATTGAATCATCAACCTGCAAAGCCTCATCATAATTTTCGGGTTCACCCCCATCAGACAGCAACAAATAATATAAAGATGGAGACCAGCGCTGTGTAGGTTTTGACAGTCTTTCTGATCGTCTCAAAACAGGAGCAGGAGTATGTTGCTCAGTTTGTGGAATAATATTTTTAGGATTATTCTGAATCCTACTATTCAAAACATCCTCACTAATCCCCTCTAACTCAACATGCTCATCACAAGTAACAGATTCATATTCAGATGTAGACTTTTCCCTATCTTTATACATTACTTTTTCATTAAATATGACATCTCTACTTCTGATTATTTTTCGATTTTTATCATCCCAAAACCGATAACCAAATTGATCAATGCCATACCCAATAAAAGTACATTTAACAGATTTCGGATCAAGTTTACTTTTATCAGCAGAGTCAATATGCACATATGAGACACAACCAAAAACTTTCAAAAAAGAAAGATTTACCTCTTTACCACTCCAAACCTCTTCTGGTAATTCTCCATCCAATGGAACAGATAGACCACGGTTGATCAGATATGCTGTAGTGTTAACTGCATCTGCCCAAAATTGCTTTGGTAATCCAGCATGTATTCTCATACTTCTAGCACGTTCATTCAAAGTTCTATTCATGCGTTCAGCAATGCCATTCTGTTGAGGTGTCTTTTTAACAGTCTTCTCCATTCTAATTCCACTTTCTGCACAATATTTCTTGAATTCATTTTCTTCATATTCCCCTCCGTTGTCTGATCTCAAACACTTAATTTTCAGACCTGTTTCAGTCTCTACCAAGGCTTTCCACTTTTTAAAGATAGCAAAAGTTTCATACTTATGTTTTAGAAAATAAACCCATACCTTTCTCGTTGAGTCATCAATAAAGGTAACATAGTATAATGATTCTCCAAGAGATGAAACTGGTGCAGGTCCCCACACATCTGTATGAACCAACTCCAACTTTTCTGACTTCGGTTTCCTGCCATCCTTTGAAAAACTGACCCTCTTTTGTTTGCCGAAGATGCAATCTTCACAAAAGTCAATGTCCACTGATTTCAAATTTGATAGTTTCCCCTTGTCTACAAGTACCTTCATCCATTTTTGACTCATATACCCAAGCCTTCGGTGCCATAGATTTGAGTCTTCTTTCTCACCAGCAATTGCTACTACATTCTTATTGTTCGTAGTCATGTAAAGAGTGCCTTCTTTTTTACCACAAGCAACAACCATAGTTCCTTTGGTAATTTTCCACAAACCACCCATGAAGGTTACAACATAACCTTCATCATCAAGTTGTCCAACAGAGATTAAATTTCGTTTCAAACCAGGCACATGTCTAACATTCTGTATCTTCCAAACTGATCCATTTGGCAACCTGATTGTTACATCACCTTTACCCACAATCTTCAAAGGTTCATCACCAGCCAGATAAATTTTTTCGAAATCACCACCAATGTAATTGTCCATGATTTCCCTCTGTGAAGTAGAATGAAATGATGCCCCAGAATCTAAAATCCAAGATTCAAGCGGACTGTCAATGCTTAAGATCAAAGCATCAAGAATTTCTTCTGTTGCAGCATTAGAACACTTCTGATTTTGTTCACATTTGTTCTTATTCACTGTCGGGCAATCTGCTTTTAGATGTCCTTTCTTTCCACAGTTCCAACACCTTCGTCCCTCTCCAGTTCTTGACTTGCTTTTGTGTTTAGATTTTGATCTGTTGCAATTAGGATTTCTTCCTGCTGATCTTCCTCTGACTTCTATATTCAAGGCAGAACCTGATGTTTCCCCTAATTCTCTCCTGCGAATTTCTTCACTCAGAATTAAATCTCGAACATCATTGTAATTCAACTTTGCTTTTCCTGAAGAATTACTCACTGCCGTTACAGTACCATTCCAACTTTTTGGTAAACTGGATAGAAGAATCAAAGCCCTAACCTCATCATCAAATTCAATAGATACAGAACTCAATTGTGTTACCACGATATTGAATTCGTTCAGATGCTTAGCCACCGAAGCGCCTTCTGTCATCCTCAGATTAAACAGTCTGCGCATCAAATAAACTTTATTTGAGGCAGAGGGTTTTTCGTACATGTTTGAGAGTGCCGCCATCAGACCTGCTGTAGTTTTCTCCTTCGCTATGTTAAACGTAACGTTATGAGACAACGTTAACCGAATAACCCCTAGCGCTTGACTATCAAGAAGAGTCCAATCTTCATCCTTCATGTTTGTTGGCTTCTTCGCTGAAAGAGGTTCATACAGATTTTTCTGATACAGATAATCTTCAATTTGCATCTTCCAAAATCTGAAATCTGTGCCATTGAATTTATCGATTCTAACCTTTTCGTCTGTAGCCATCGCTCCCACTCGAACCAACGCGCTGATACCAGTTGTTGGGAATTAGTCATTCCTAACCAGGATCGATGAGAAACAAAAATAACAAAATGAAGAATATTGAATCAAAATAACAATCACACAGAGAAACACAAGGATTTACGTGGTTCACCCCAAAATAGGGCTACGTCCACGGCTGCTGCAGTCTTTCACTATGATCTGAAAATTACAACTCTCTTTCTCTTTATTGTACAATGGGATAGGCGCCTCCCTCATCTATTTAAAAGTATAGAATTAGGGTTACACGGAAACACAAGAAAATTACGAAAGTACCCCCAAACCCCCCTGTTGGACCCAGGTTTGAGTGAACAGTACTTATCAAGGTCCACCGACCCAACAAATTCTGGGTTTATCGATGTGGGTTGGGTGTTGTTTGTGCCAATGGAAAAGAATGGAATTCCACGCCTAAATTCAGGTGAGTAAGAACTTTCTTGTTGAAACTTTATTTCCTTTACGTAGTAACCCTATTAATAAACCAGCTAGGAATGTTAAGAGAAGTCCTTACTTTGCTTACATTTTAATTTTTGGTAGATGTTCTGGCCAATCTCATGAGCAGAGATGGCTTTGAGAATTTAGATTATTAATTTAAATTACAGTTAATTTCAACTTTTTGTCCACGCAAGTTGATTGTCAATTCTCTCTCCCTCTCTCTCTCTCTCTCTCTATTTCCCTCCCATTTTGTTAACCATTTCCTGTTGTTGACTCCAATATTAGGATTATCTGACGTGAATTTGTTTTGCCTTTGGTTTATAATGTAATTCCTCGTCCCTATTGTATTAACCAAATCAAACCAAATTAAGCCTTTTCTCACTAGGTGGGATCGGCTATATGAATTTGATGACGCCAATCAAATCTGTTTAGGGTTATGTTATCCGTTAAATCCAAATAGGCAATGTCATGTCTAATAGTTTCTTTCCAACTTTTCTTGAGTTTTCTTCGTCTCCTTCTACTCCTAGCAACTTCCATGCTTTCACACCTTCTAATAGGTGCCCCACCTTCTAACATAGCCAAACCATCTTATTGCTGCAGCAAATTGGGATTGTCTTGTTTTGTCTTCTAAGTTATGTTGTATTCATGTTTCTGCTTCTATTTGTGGTCCAGCACCATTGATGTATTGCCTGGGATGCCACTGGTAAGGATTTATAGTTTCTTTCTTTTATTTATATTTATCCAAAAATAAAAAATTACAAAGTATATACATGTGAATGGCACAAATATATTTACATCTGCAGCAGCAGGAAGAAGCAACTTACACTGCCTCATTTTTTCAATTCATTGGTAGGGAACGGGCACAAGTACTGGATAATAATAATTTGCATACTTGCAGCAGCAGCATTACTGTCAGTTGGCACATTGGCCATAATCCTTGTCGGGAGATTTAGAAATCGACGAAACATTAAGGAAGATCCAAAAGCAGTATTGAAAAGAAAGTACACCAGCAAATCATTTCATTTGCAGAGCCAATACCTGCATGAAGAAAAAATGGAAGGTTCTGTGATCAAGTCCTGAGAAAAGGAAACTTAGTTACTATGCTTTGTGTTTCCAGTCTGTTTATTATGACTATCGAAAATTTGTGTGTGTGTGATTGGTGTACTTTTCAAAGTGATGTTATATGTGAAGATATCAAGATTTTTGAATCAGAAAGACCAGCAATATGTAGTCTGGAGGAGATTGCAAAGGCAACAAATAGCTTTGATGAAACTAGGAAAATTGGAGAGGGTGGATATGGTACCGTGTATTTTGGGGTAATGGGAGAGTAGGTATGCAAGGTTTTATTTTATTTTTTTATTTTTTTGGGTTTCTGTTTTATCTCCTCTTCTTGCTAAGCTAGGGGTGGAATCGAGCTTAGCTGAGTTGAGTCAAGTCAAGCTGAGTTTTATTAGACTTGAACTCGATCTTTTGTACGAGCTCGAGTTCGAGTTGATAAAGAACAATTTGAGCTTGAGATTAGTTCTCGAGCCAAGACGACTTTGTTTTGATCTATTATAAATATATGAACAATTTTTTTGAGAGCCCAGTGCGTAGTGGCTCAAGTTTGGCTTAAATATGAAACAAACCATTGAAATGAATTGAATTTTGCTCATTCCACGAATCGAACTTGAATAAATCGTTAACCAAGCTGAGCTCAAGTGTGCTATTTGGTTGGTGGCCACCCCTATGTTGAGCTTCATCTGTCCTCTCGTGTACTATTCAAAGTCACAACTGCTTTACTGCCCCTTCAGGAGGTTGCAATTAAGAAGACGAGATCTAACGAGACCAAGGAGTTCTTGGCAGAGCTCAAGGTCTTATGCAAGATACATCACATTAATGTGGTAACAAAAATAATCCTTACAACAATGATATCTAATTTGACTTTCAACAAATTTGAAGCATTGTTACCAATCAAGTCTTATCTTTTAGGTGGAGCTGTTGAGTTATGCCAGTGGAGAGGACCACCTCTACTTGGTTTATGAGTACATTCCAAATGGATCTCTCAGTGATCATCTGCATGACCCCTTACTCAAAGGTGTTTGTTTATATATTCAACATTCACATAATCTTTCTATCATATTTAGATCCCTTTTCACTAACTGCCTCAAGGGAAGAAATCAAAAGGTTAGAAAGAATTATTAAATCAAGAAGTCTAAGTACATTTGCAGATTGCCCAGTTCATGCTGTAGTTATGAAGCACATATGCTTCAAAATGGATTTATGAAACGCAAGCACTTTAGAATGGATCCAATATTTGTATCCAACACGCACTACTAGACAGTTGGGTAAAGTCGACCTTACTAATGGTCGACCGCTAATAGGCGGTCGGTTATGAGGGCAAAAATGACCGCTAAGGAAAATACCTTCGACTGCAGCGAGCGGTCGTCTAAAACAACCCCCCAAAAAAAAATTCTTTCCCTCCTTTCCTTTTATATCTCCCCTTCTCCCGCTCGGTCCAGCCCTCTCTGCACACATTCCCTCATCACTCTTCTCTATCTTCTCTCTCTCTGACTCGACCAAGCACCAACAAGTTCTCTTTCCCTCTTCTCCTGCTCGCTCTCTCATATTTGTCTTCTCTCTCTTTCCCTGGCTGAGCGCTGACGAGTACCGCCGCGCCAATCCTCTTGCAGCAACTTCGGCCTGTAGCCTCTCTCTCTCGAGCTCTCTGTATGTACAAATATCCCCCTCTTTTTGTGTATTACTTTGCCGATTGCACACACACACACATTTGTATTTTTTTTATTTACAATTGCTATCTAAAATTATTTTTTGTTTGAGAAATTTGGTGATGGGAGGGTGATTTATGTTGTTCGTTTTTCATTTTCTACTGTTGAAAAATTGGGTACTGTGAGAAGTCAAGGTTGCCTTTTGTTCTTCATTTTCCCTTGTTCACCGTTGAAAGCATTGTTGTTTTACGTTTCAAAAAAAAAAAAAAAAAAGAAAGCATTGTTGTTCACTGTTGGAAGCATGCATCGTTGGATTTTGGGTTTTTGAGTAATCCATTGCTGTTTTTTTTTTTAATTAAATTGATTATGTTTTTTCTATGCTTTTTATTGTTGAATGCATAATTTAGGGTTAATATTTTGCTATAGGTACATTTTGAGATTAATATTTGTGATTAATCTTTACTAATTTTGTGATTAATTTTTATGATTGTTGAACTATGTTAAAATTAGATTAGGTTTAAATTTAGTTATTGTTGCTTGAAATTACAAATTTAATTGGGATTTTTTCAAATTTGTGGTTGAATTTGTGGCATGAGGATGAGGGAATGGGGCTGTTTGTTGTGTTGGCCCTGTTGTGAGGTAATGTGGTTGGGCAGGGTTCTGGGATTCTACCCACTTTGGGGCTTAAGTTTTGGATTGAATTCTAGGCATTTGTAGACTAGTAAACTATCTTCTCCCCTGTCTTTCATTTCTCACAAATTTTCTTAATATCTTCTCCCTTGTCTTTCATTTCACAAATTTCCTTCCGCCATGCATTTCTATTTAGCCTTCCTTGCTATCTCAAACCTTCCTTAATTAAAAGTTGGAAAGGCACGCATTAATATTGATGCAGAATACTTTTCTAGTTCAATGACTTTAGCCATAATGGCTTTATATATCATTAAATATTCAAAAAATTCCGTAGTGACTTGCGCGAGCATCTTTGGGCCGAGATTAGAGACGAGGTCCGAGCTGAGCTTCGGGCTGAGGTTCAAGTCTCAGTTCGAGCTGAGATTCGGGCTGAGGTCCAGGCCTCGGTTTGAGCTGAGATTCGAGCGGAGGTTCAAGCTGAGGTCCAAGCCTCGGTTCGAGCTGAGGTTCGGGAGGAGGCTCGCGCGGAAGTCCTCGATGAGTTTCGTGATGAGATGTTTCAGCATATGGAGCATATGCAGAATCAGCTGCGGGCGGAGTTCCATGGCCCACGACAATCCAGACAGGTAAGAAATTGAGTATTAAACACACATTAATTTTTAATATTTTTAAATTTTATTTTCAGATAATTAGAATAACTAAAATTTTGAATTATTAAATGTAGGAGGGCAATGATGACAGCGGACCACCCTAGCTTCCAGTGTAACGAGATAGTCGTGATGAGGTACAATTTTAATTATTTACAACTGCATGTATAAATTTTTTTTTGCATAAATTTCAATACTATTTTATAGTTCACAAATTTCTACGTGGGTGTCTATATGTCATGTTTTGTTCGTAGACTTCAAATGTAAAGTCAAATATAAAAACATGAACCTTACAACTTTGATCTTAAACATAGGTTGAACATGGGTTTGAGCATGATACTTACAATTTTGATAATTTAACATAGGTTTAACATAGGTTCAAACATGAAACTTACAACTTAAAACTTGAAACTTGAAATATAGAACCATGCAATGGCAGAGTCAATTGCTCGAACCGAGCATGCACCATCCGATCTAGATGGAACTTGACGAGTAGCGAGTTTCAGCCATTTGGGACTTGCAGCAATGAACCGTGCGTGAATCTGAATTACGGATCACCCGGAGTGGCCCCGGGTAGATTCTACTCAAAACTTGAAACTTAGAAACACCCACAGAGAACTCAACTGCTCAAATCGAGCATGCATTATCTGATTTGGACGAAACTTGACGAGAAGCGAGTTCCAGCCATTTGGGACTTGCAGGAACAAACCACGCGGGCATTCGAGCTATGGATCATCCAGAATGGCTCCGACTAGGTTCTACTCAAAACTTGAAACTTAGAAACGTTTATGGAGAACTTAACTGCTCAAACTGAGCATGCACCTTTAGATCTTGATGAAACTTGACGAATGGTAAGTTCTTCCCATTTCGGACTTAGAGAAATAAACCATGTGAAAATCTGAGCTACGGATCACTCAAAATGGCCCCGGGTAAGTTCAAGTTGAAACCTAAGGTTTAAATTCTCTAACTTAGGATTTGACTACTGCAACCGAGCAAACGGCATCTGTTATTAATGGAACCTGACGTCTAGCGAGTCTAAGTCATTTAGAAGCTGGGGGAATGAACAGAGCTTGAATCTGAGTTACGGATCGCTTAGAAATGGTCTGGGTAAGTTTGAGTTGAAACTCAAGGCTTAGAACCTCAAACTTAGGATTTGGCTGCTCAAATCGAGCAAATGGCATTCGTTATAAATGGAACCTAATGTGCACTGAATCTAAGTCATTTAGAAGTTATGGGAATGAACAGGACTTGAATTTTAGTCACAGATCACCCAGAAAAGGTAAGGGAAGTTTATGCTTCTAATTTGATTAAATTTAAATATTTACACTTGCGGTTTGTTTATAATTTTAAACTTGAATTGTGCATTCATTATAATTTCTATAATCGTATTTAATTTAATTTTTTTTGTTAATTTCAGGTTTGATGGGTTCTCTTATGATTTTGAGGTCGACACTTACTCGAAGACATTTTTTTGATTATATTTTGTAAAATTAAGGATAATGTAATTATTATTTTACCAAATATTTTATGAAATTTTGTTGGATAAATTCATATTGTCGTAGTATATATTTGAATAAACTAGTTTAATCAATGTACAGGTTTTTTTTGCATGAATGTACAGGTTTTTTTTTGCTTTTTAGCAGAAATAAACATATTTAAAAAAAAAATACAATAAACGACTGCTTTTAAGCAGTTGTTAAAAAGGTTGGGTAACACTTTAGACGACCGCTTTGAGGCGGTCGCCAAAAAGGGTCTTAGCATTCCATATAATTTTAGACGACCGCTTTGAGGCGATCACCAAAAAGTTTTTGACGACTATTTTTAAGCGGTTGCCAAAAAGTATTTAGCGGTCGAGACTTTAGACGACCACCTCTAAGCGGTCGTCTAAAACTTTTCTCGACCCCAGCATCTACGACCGCTTTATAGCGGTCGTCTGGCGGTCGACAAAACTATAGACGACCGCTTTATGGATTTTAGACGACCGCTTTTGGCGGTCGACAATTCCCTCTTCCCTTGTAGTGACGTATTAAACACATATATTCTTCGCACAAACCAAAATACGTGTCGAATATGACACGCAACATATCTAATTATTTTATCATTTTGTTTTTCAAATTTATAAGTAATATAAATTTAGGTTTGGGTAGACAAAACTTTTTAAATCATAAAATCTTCAATTTCTTATTTTATTGTGTTTTATATGTTCAATCATGTATTTAATTAGTTTTTTTTTTTTTTTTTGTAGATATTATAGTTATATATATAATCAATAAAAAGATATTAATATTTTTTCTTGTATCTCCGTTGTGTCCATACTTATATTCATTTCCCTACTTTTTGGTGCTGAAGATATTGCTTCATATATTGTAAATAAGCAAAAATTTATATGAGGATGGAGGATTTTGAGTCAATTGATATTGAAACAGGTCACCGGCCTCTTTCGTGGACTGCAAGAGCACACATTGCTCTAGATGCTGCGAAGGGTATTGAATATATTCATGATCATACAAAAACCCAGTTTGTGCATCGTGATATAAAGAGTAGTAACATCCTACTTGACAAAGGGCTCAGAGCAAAGGTACCAACTTCACTATTTATGAATTGTGCTAGCTTAGATCTTGCGGATTTGTTTCTCACTTAATTCTTTATCTTGATTATTATAGTTTTGAATAATAGTAACAATTGGTGTAATGGTCACTAATGTACTTGGGTGTAACGGATATGTAAGGATTAAAAGTTAGTGTAATAGATAAATTATAATAAAATCAAAACCCTCTGAAATTAGCATAACATTAAGGGAAAAAAAAAAGAGAGAGAATAATTAAGATTTAATTTATTTCACTGGTTAAGATATCCATTTCCATAGGTTGCAGATTTTGGATTGGCAAAGCTTGTTGGAAGAATCAATGAATACGGTTTAATTGCGACTTGCTTGGTTGGAACGCCAGGATACCTTCCTCCTAAGTAAGTTTTTCGTACTTTAATTTAAGGATGATAACAAGTGAGATCCTTTCCTCAACCCAAGTAATTTTTCTCATCCTTGCTTTGCCCCCACAAAAGGTATCCGTCCCACCCCATTACGATTAATAATATTTTAATTATTTTAATTTAAAAATAGGACAACAAATAAAATATTTACATAAAAAAAACTAATAGATAAATTAACAAAATAGTTTAAAAAAAAAAAAAAAGACAAACATTCCAACACTAATATTTCACCTTCTCAACATATAGAATGAAATTGGTAAGAATATTTTTGTAATTTTTAACCTAATCGAGGCCTGGGCGAGAAATTTTATCCTAATTTCACCCCTCTCGTCCTATTCTAGATACTATTAGGTTTTAGTTTTTTTTCCCTCACTTATGTCCCATTAGCGTATAATTACATCAAGTTTCATGCTTTACCCACGTTATTGTATTGCTTACTTTTATTATTGATCAATTAAATTCACTCCACATCTGTAAAATAATAACGTTGACATTTTTATCACGATTCTTCTTCTGTTAAACAGATGTGTGAAGGAGTACCAAGTGACAACTAAAACTGATGTTTTTGCATTTGGAGTGGTTCTAGCGGAACTCATAACTGGTCATCGTGCACTCATTCGTGATAATGGTGAACCCTACAAAATGAAATCACTCGTCACACTTGTAAGCCCAGCTTTTTAGTTAATTATTTGTTAATGGATTCAATACACGTGCTACAAAATCGAATAATATATTCATTATGCTTATGCAAATCATTCTCTTTTCTGCTTCTTACTCAAACAAATATTAAGTAATTAATTTGCTTACTATGGGTTAACAATCCATCACTTGAGACAAGGCAGCTAAGTTTCGTTGCTTTGAAATGTTCAGGTTAACAAGATATTCCAAGATGAAGAACCAGAGACTGAATTGGAATCCCTTGTGGATGGAAATCTTCGAGGCAACTATCCTATTGAGCTAGCATACAAGGTAGGAGTTGTTATATTTTACAACGATTTGGACGCAATCAGAAGTAATAAATCCTAACCTTCTAGATGGAAGTCAGTTAATAAAATTATGTTTCTGAATATAATAATGAAAAACTGACCTGAAACGACACAAAATAATATTTTTAAGTTTCGAAGATAGGCTCAACTAATTAAATGCAATTGTCATGTCGTTGGGCTCAAAGTTTCCTTTTCAAAAAAGTATTACGAGCTTTGTAACTTTTTACGGATGAAAAATTACGTCCAAAATAATATCTACTGGTAAATCGTCTCGGTCCATTAATTTCTACGAGTCCTTTGGGTTCGAACTGGCCCAAGAAACAGTAACATAATTCAAACCACAATAAAAACTAGAGAGAGCATTTGAATGCGAGATGAATGCGCTAACTCAAAATAGATTTGAGTTTGATCTATTTATAAAGTAGATTAATTAATATGCTAATTAAATTTTGAGTACGGACACTATTATGAATCCGAGCATGATAATTTGAATTGTGACTTCTAAATGCTATTTACTGTTTTAAGACAAAAAAAAAAAAAGTAAATAAACTTCTTGGCGCAACAAAAGAGTAAATTATTTTGTATTACCAGTACCTATATATGATAAATTAAGACACCTAATAGTAATATATATATATATATATATAATGTGAGTGTTGGATATGCAGTTGGCAGAACTTGCAGAGTGGTGTCTGAGTGAAGAAGCAGTTGACAGGCCGGAGATGCGAGAGGTGGTTGTGGTGTTGGGTGAAATTGCAATATCCTCGGTTGAGTGGGAAGCATCTGGGGACAACCAAGTTTTTAGTGGGGTTTTAACCGGCAGATAAAAAATTTTGTTTCAACCTTTGTTTATTTTATTTTATTTTTTTTCCTCCAATAAACATGGATAAATAATTTACTTTCTGTATATTGTACATATTTTCTATTCAAATTTAAACTATAGATTAAGAGTTGATTATTTTGAACAAAACAAACACAATTTTCTTTTTTTTTTTTTTTTTTGATGGGTAGCAAACACAATTAATTCAATTGAACAATCAAGATACGCAAATTTGTTTGATAAATTAGTGACTCATCCGATTGTCGGATTCACCAATCTTGGCCACCATTAAAATAATTATTTATAATTTATAATTGCTATTACAATAATTTATTTTGTTAAACAATTATTACTTATTAAAATATTCTTTATTCAAATATTTTATTATTAAATTATGCATTTTACTGTTATACTTTATAAAAATTAATTATTACTAAAATAATTTATGTTATTTTATTAAAATCGAATTATTTAGTATTAAAATAATAATTTATTATTGATGTAGATGAAAATTATTATTAAATTGATTTATCTTCAAGTTGGTCTTCTGTTGATTATGATATCTAGTCTTGTGTGATTTTTAGATTTTTTTTTTTTTGGTAGTTTTATTAAACATTGTAGAATGATAACAACATTATCAAACATGTTTGCAATTTTTGTTTTGTTTTGTTTTGCTTTTTTTTTTTTTAAATCTGAATGCTAAAAATTGATATTGACAACAAAACACTGAAAACTAAAACTAATTGTTATCAAACAGAGCCTTGATTTGTTTCTTCAAATGTATTTAATACTAATTTTAGTCTATTTTCAGAATGATTCTTTCATTCCATTAGCATCCAAGGACACATAACAAAGAACTTATCAAATTGGGACTTGGCAGAAACCAAAACAAAGAAACCATCGGAAGCTCATGATCATAACTAAGACTATCTAATTACACGAAAAGGAACTGTTATCCTAAATTCCTAATATATCATTTAACATTGAAAAGAAAGAAGGAAAGAAACAAAGGCAGGAAAAATAGAGCTTTCTTCGCCCTTCTCCCTCTCTCTCTCTCTCTCTCTCTCTCTCTCTCTCTCAGAGCTGCAGTTTATCTCAGCCAGAGCAACAAATTGTACTAATGGTGAGGTTGATTTGGAAGTGTTGGTGGAGTCTTCCTAAACGCATGCTTTCTGCAGCGTTCGAATATGCTATCGTACATCAAATCAAATTGCACTCCTGCTCTTTCTCGATTCACAATAAAAAGTATGTGATCGCCTTTTACAATCTTGTAGTACCTGCACTCAGAAAAATCGCCTAGGCTTTGTTATCTTATGAAATTCCAGTATTCTCGCTCAAAGAAACTGAGACTATAGTGTGTCAAATCTTCCCATTTGATGATTTCAAGCATTATGATCAGTTAAATTCAAGCTATCTCAAACTGACTGATTTTTTAGTTCAAAGTTTCAAACCCTGCCCAAAATTAATAAACAAATGATGGTTAGAAGTGCAACATACCAGATGCCTGGTTGCATGGGCTGGCAATCCGAGTCCTTCAGAACATGTTGCTTCGGGTGTTCAATTGGCAAGCGAGGGTGTGTCATGGATATGGTGTTGAGCGCTCCATCATTGTCGCACCAATCTTCATCCCTGTATATTTACATTCGATACAATGTAATTTGAATTCTATTTCAATTGAAGCAATTCCCAAGATTTCAAACTGCAGCTCCAAAATCAGAAATTCTGAAGGGGAGTTGCAATTAATTAATTTTTTTTTTTTCATACATAAGATGTCTCAAAATTGTGAGCCAAGTCCAGATATGATTGTACACTTCATACATCTAAAGTCCAAATCTACAAATACAAAAGAAATCCTGGGAAAGTGAGTGTTCACAAGATTTCATTGAAACATTGAACTTGAGCACAAACCAACGAAAAGCCATGAAGGTGCGTTCGAGTCAATGGAAGAATAGGTAGCAAGGGAGAACGCACCTATAGCCTTTGTAAGGTGGTGTGGCATCTGGAGGATGGCACCACTGGCTCATCTGCAAGACTCTTATGCAAAGCAAAGGGTGAATTCCATGTATGCTAGAAGGAACTGTAACACCCATGATTTTCCTTGTTTGCTTGGTAGCATAGCTGAAGTAGTATGTATTGGGGAATGTGTGCAGATGGCTGTTCAGCCTAATGGAACCTTGGATTGTAAGATCTGGAAGGATCCAATCTCCCGAAGCAAATGGACCTGTATTGCCCACGAGGCAATCAACAAAACCGCGAATACCCATTTTCTTCCACGACATGTTGAAGTGATCAAACCCAAAATTGTAATAGGCCTTTAGCCAGGGAATATCTAACCAATCATAAACTATGACTCCTACACGGCACAGCTGAAGCAGAGAGACAGGTTTCAAAGACGTCCCATCTTCTGGCCTAAAACAAATTATAATCACATTGACAAAAGAATGACTCAAGATTTATTAACTGCAAATCTTGTGGCATAAAATTTGTTAAATTATCAGATATAAGTAACAAACTTGGAAGATTAAAAAAGAAAAATGAAGAACAATTATATTTCTTTCACTCTCCAACTTCAATTGGAAAAATATCAAATTCAAGATATTCAGTCGTACAGCAGCTATATTTTGATGGTCAAGCATTTCATTAATTAGATTGAAATTCACTGTCTTTTACTTCGAATTCATTGATCGTAGCTATGCAAAAAACATTAAAACTTTGACGTTGGACTTAGCACTTACCGCATCCCATCCAAATAGGCTCTGGTAGTTCCATTGAAAGCTCCAGATAATGATGTTATGCTTGACACCCAATTCTCTGAAGTGTTCTCATACCCTACAAAAGCCTGAAATAGTTCGCCAACAACAATATTTATACACAGACAAGGAGATTAAGCACTTCTGTTGTGACTGATAATATCAAACTTGCCTTGTCCGCGAGCATTTGCTGCAAAACCCGAACAACCTGTGCTCCAGCCGAATGCCCAACAAAATGAATAGGATGATCCTCATCCCACTCTGGGTAGTTCCCTGCATCCCAATTGTATCACACTATAAGAAGAAAATAGGCCACTGTTCTAGATACAATCTTGCACAAATGTATATATATACATATATATATTTTTAACCGAGGGTGACCAGCTTGCGCCCATTTTGACTAGTCCTGAGGCGCTGAAATTAATAACACGTAAATCTAGGAAGACTTGAACTAGTGACTACTGAAAAACAAACCCAACATCTTGCCAATTGAGCATCTTGCACAAATGTAACTAAGGTTAAAAAAAAAAAAAAAAAAAACTCTCACCTTGTTCATAAATTCTGCCAAACTGGGAGTGCCCATAAGCCTTGCTGTGTTCTTCCCCATAATCAACCTGCCCTCCTTTCAAATAGTAGAACAATTCACGAGCCCTAAATCCAAAAAACCCGTAAAAATTATATATATATATATATAATAAATATCAACAAGCATAAGCATTTGAGTTTCAAGCACCAACCTATCATATATGCTAGTTAATGAACCTAAATCTGGCACGAAAACCCTTTCATCCTTCTTCTCTGCCCCTGCGAAATACGATAAACCCCCCAGTCTCTGAAAACATTGCAAAATCAGAACCCCAAGTCCTCCAAAATTAAGCCAAAAATCAAAATATGAATGAATGTACAAATATATATATATATATAAACAAAATACAAAAAATAACATACCCCTTTGCCGAACCCAAAGATGCCATGAACCAACACAATGGGAGGCAAATCGTCAGCATTGGTTAACCCTTTGGGCTCCTTTTCCTCCTCTTGGGTCCCAACATTGACATTTGGCTTGAAAAGATATTCATTCAACCCCTGCGAGATGTCACCGGCCACAGCTGTGCTGAAAATGTAGAACCCATAAAGCAAATGAACCAAAGAGCTCACTAGCAGCTCTGATAGTTGCAAAGCAGCTATCCAGAACCTGGTCATCTTCTAACCCCAAAACAAAAGAGCCTCCTCAAGAAGAAAAAACAAAAACGGAGAAGCCTCTAATGACTCAAACCCAACTTTCAAAAGAATCAATACTCATCAAAACCCCTTCTATGCTGGATAGAAGGGCAAGCGAAGCCTTTGAGAATTTGAGACCTCGATCCTTTGTTGTTCCTTGTTTGTTGGGTTTCAGAGTCTGAAGATCTTTGAGCACAATTTTCACATTTCCAACCTCTCACAATTAACACAAAAGTCGCAGCCAATCAAAACCTTTTACTGTTCATTCATTCATTTTTGTTGTGTTTTCTGAAGGGGGGAGCTTTTATATAGAAAAAGGTTGGCGTTGGGTGTTGGTGTAGCCATCTGCCCTTGTTGTAACCACTGCCATAAATTGAATGAAAAAAAAAAAAAAAATTGTGGGTCCGGCATTTAGGACAAAATTTATTGGTTGGCTGGTTTTGACCCTCAGTAATCAAAAAAATGCCTCAGGATTAGTGATGGGATTTGTCGAATAATCCAATATTAGCCCCACAGATTAGGGACAAAAAATTGACTGGGGTCAAGGAAGAAACTTTGGGTTGTTTGACTTAAGAGGCGTTTGGGGTGATAAAAAAAAAATAAAATTTGATAAAAGTTATAGATTCATAATTTATGCAGTGAAATAAAAATAAATAATTTTTAGAAAATTTTAATATTTTTTTAATGATTTTTAGTCTTAAACTTTGTTTGTAACTTAGGAAAAAGAACCGAAAAGATCTTTGAAAAAATAAATATATGGGGGGCAGAAGTGATGAAAAATATTAGGAATTTTTTCTATAATTCTGTTATTTTTTTAAAATTTATAATCAAACAAGAATTGAAGAAAATGTTTAGTTTCATTTTATTTTAATTTTCACTTCTCTTCTTTCCACAGTGTAAAAGAGTGAAAAAAAAAAATAAAAAAATCCCCAGAATACTAATAGAGTTTGGTGAAAACTCCTATGGGACCATCGCCGTCGAGTTGAGTTAACCAAGATTAGGATAAGACTTCAATTATGTTTTAAAATTTTAATAAATTTTAAAAATATGCTTGAATTTAATATGATTAGCCTTGACATTAAGATTAAATAAGAGCCCTATATAGTATATATATAAATTTATGGACCTAGAAAATAAATTTATATTTTTAATTTATTTTAAATATATGTTTATATTTATTATTATAATTTGATTTGATTACTTTTATGTGGATCTTGAATAGAAAAAAAAAAGAAAAAAAGGACATAATATGTTTTTTTATTAAATTTAATTTGAATAAAATTAATATCAAAAAATATTTCAAAAATTAATATATTTTTTTTAACTTATTTTATAATGCAAATAATGAAAGCACTGGAAAAAAAAAAAAAAAAAACCTTGAAAGTAGCTTAGGATAAAAAAAAAAAATGAATAGGAGTTTGAGAGCAAATTTTGAGATGATACTCAAGAATTCATCGGAATTAGTGATGCAATTTGGGCGTGCTCGCCAAAGTAAAAACACTAATAGGGGACAAAAATGGGTATAGGCCCGGTTTGAAGTTTTAAAAATTAGCAAAAAAGTATCAAAAAGCTATATTTTGTGTTTAGTAAAATTATAATTTTTTTTTATTTGTTACAGTAAAAATTAAAATAAAAAGTTACTATTTTTTAATTTACTACAGTAAAAAATATACCAAATATATAAAAAGTTATCATTTTTTTATTTGTTATAGTAAAAAATTTACCAAATACTTAAAAATTGTAAAAAAATATTAAAAATTATACTTTATTTTACCTAAAATACAAAAAAATATAATTAAAAAAACACACAAAACTACAAAAAAATTTTACTTTTTTCTTGTGTTTGAACCTCCAAACGGCCTCATGGTTATAATTAAACTATAGCGCGAGATCTGACGAAATATTCGAAGGCGTCTATTTCCATGGATGATGTGCTGGATCTGCGCTGGAATGTTCTTTTGTCTAGTCAACTCCCACTGGTCCCACCCTTATCTATTTCCGATGGTTACATGCAAAAGTATCACTCGTCTTTGGTCGCTGTGGACTTCAATCCCCGAGCCATTGCTTGAGGGATAAATGGGCCCGGTCAGTTCGGATCGGATCATAGGGACTAATATTAATGATTTGTATTTATTTATGTTTAGTTATAAATATTATAAAATTTTAATTAACATGTTACTTCAAAATTTGATGAAATTGTGATAATTTCTTAAGTCCAAATATTTTTATTTTATCTTTGTATCTTCTCTGAATAATTAATAAAAATAGAGAGAAATGTCGTTTGGATGATCAAAAGTGACGAGAAATTAAAAAAAAGAAAAAAATTTCAATCACTTTTTAGTGTTTGAAAAATCAGCCAAAATTTGCTAAAATAATCCATTGGAACGGTGAAAAACAGTTTTAATCAAAAATCAGTATGAAAAGTTAACAAATGTTAAAAAAAAAAGTAAAAAAAGTGAGTAACTTTTTGTAAAAGTTTGTAAAACTAAAATTTTAAAAATAAATGCACAGAAAATAAAAATGACAAAAGTTGGTAAAATAAGTAAATATTTGTAATTTTTTGTAATTTTTGATAATTTTTGAATCAACCAAACGGGGCCAATAAGGCCTATCTAAAAAAAAAGTTGAAATTGGATGATAAATGATAATAAAAAAGAATATCTAAAAAAAATGATAAGGACTATTTAAAAAAATAAGTTGAATAAATTATAAATGTAAAAAAAAAAAAAAAGCTAAAGTTGGATAAAAAAAGGAGCTGAATAAATGATAAATGATTAAAAAAAAAAGAGTTTAATTTGGATAAATATTTGTTAACATTCTCAAATATAAGTGTTGAAATCTTCAAAGTGAATGACAATTGGATACCCTAAAATTGTGATATATATATATATCACTGTATAGTTGTGATTATATGTATACATATATATATAGAATATTATCAAAATTGTAGGGATTAAAACATTTATCTTAAAGAGGACAATATTATCAATATTGTAGGGGTTAAAACATTTATCTTAAAGTGGACTATGTATGTTTTCATATCATATAAGAATTAAAATTGCCACTCTTACGTTGCATATCTAGATTATGTGCCAATATTGATCATGTGAAGTAGATTTGTATACACAAATAATGTACAAAAATTTACATACCCATTTATAACTAATTTGAATAGAATGAAGTACCATTTATCTATGTGAGTTTTATGAAGGAATATGAAATAAAGTGAAAAAAATTAAAGGCCTAAAATTTTTATATTTCATCTGCTCAAATTTAGTCTATAAAAAAAAGTCAAAATTTAGGTTAAAATAATGTGTCAATTGAGCTATGTTAAGGCACTGTTTGAAATTAAAAAATATATATATATAATTCTATGAATTTCTACAAATACGAATTACGAGACTATAAAATTAAAATTTTTTATTCACTGCACAAAGTACAAGATACTAACTTATAAATTTATACAATTCTAGACACACCTTATGAAGTGTGGAAGGTGTAGATGGCACGTGCTGAAGAAAGAGCTGTGGGGGTGGGGTGAGAATTTCTACGACGAAATTGGCTTCATGTGCCCTTTTGTTTGTTAGAACCGCGCGAAATGCTACATTTACTACAATTTTTTATAACATCTGAAAATGACACCGTTTTAAGCCACTGTAAAATCGGCCAAAAATTTTTGTCTTTGAAAAGAAAAGCTAACACCAACAAAGGCTTTTGCGGCCAATTTTGG